>JARHVA010000079.1:2552500-3752500 GCA_037957365.1 Torreya grandis
AATCAAGCATATAACTCATATTCAGATGCCACATACACATATAATTGTAAACAAGCAAAGGACATTGGAAAATGTCCTAAGGCACACATAAGAGTAAAAGAAAAATTGGCATGAGGGCCGCAAGCACATAGAAGAATATTAGCAAAGGAAATTGATAATGTCCTAAGGCACACACAAGAGTAAAAAATAGGAACTAAGAAATGCAATCACATCTAAATATTTAAAGCAAGAAAGGAAGGCATGTAAATGCTGGAAATACTAGGACATCTAACTAATTAAAGAAAGAAGTGAAAGTATGCAAAACATGTAGTACAAGACTAGGTAGATGTTAAGACATAAACAAGTTTTATATGATAGTGAGTGTCAATAGAATAATCTATGTATGCTAGTAAGTAATTTACATCAATATGATAACTAGAGTGTGTGGTGTAGGAATCATATAACCTAAATGGTGTATTCATGTAAAAGATGCCCTCGGTGGGTAGATATGTCGATGTATATCTCAAATGTAGAATTAGGATGCCCCCTCAATGGGTAGAGTGAAGCAATCAAGGATCTATATGTCACTACACACACTCAAAGAAGATCAAGTGAAGCATTGTAATGTAGATAAATTGATAAACAATAGCATAGAATATAAAAATGTAAGTCTAGCATGGTAATAGAAATTTAAATCATGGATAATGCATACAATTGAAATTTTTTTTGGTGTTTTGAGTTATTTGAATGTTTTTGTATTTTGACATGTTATATTGTTTTTGTTATTTTGAAATATTACTATGTACAAGTAAGCAAAAAGAAGCTATATACAAGAAAGAATGAGAAGAAATGATACTAATCGATGAGTCTCAGAAGAGACTCCCTATCATGGTGTCATGTATCAAATAAAGGAATCGTGTGTGATTGTGAAGCATGAGGGAATGGCTGCAAATATGACTCTGAATATTCAAATCCAATATTGATATCTTAGAAATCATAATAACCTGTATTGTTTCACTCATCATTATCATCTTGATTTTGAACTAATGGAATGCTAGTGTTGATTTTTATTGTATCTAGATATTTTTCTTTGATAAATTATGTTTATGAATGATTTGCCTTAGGATGTTCAATAAATCCCAAACCTTGGTGACAAACATTATCAATTGTTAGAATAGGAGTAGTGATGCCTTGAGCATGCTTGCCCAACCCTTAACCCTAATAATCAAATTGTTATAGATATTTTTGACCAAACCCATACTTCTTTTGAAAGTTGAGCTTCATTTTGGAGAGGTAGATTTACATATTTTTTGTGCTTTACCTACACTTGTGGTACTATTTCTTACTCTGATTTTGTTTTATGATCTTTTTTTTTAAGTTATGCTTTGGGAACCACTTTTATATTATTTCTAAATTTGACCCTTTATGAATGTGTTCTTGTGTCACTGTGGATTGCCTGACTGATTTACCTTGTATAGGGTCCTTATTATCAATTATCTGTTATATTTTTTTTAATGCCAAACATGAATCTATGTGATGCCCATGAATTATATGATATGCATAATAATATCTGCATCTTCTCACTGGATGTAAAGGAGGTAGTTTGATCAATTTATATTTAATAATTTCCCTTAATAACTCACTTGAACTCTTATTTAATCTTTGAATGCTTTTTGAATCACTACTTGTAGAGTTACTTTGTTGTGATTTCTTATTTTGATATGTAACATTGCTTTCAACCAATTGACTAGGTGAAGGTGCATATACATGATTGGCACTAGGGTCTCTTTGAGGCTTTTGTATTGTAATTTGATTTTTCAATGTTGTGATCTTTTCATGTAATAACTAATTTTTAATTTTTAAATCTAAAATTAACTTGCTCATACTGGTGATTTGATCCCTTAGAGTCTCACAAGTGCAAACCCTAGTTATTTTTTATTGAACATGTAAGCACATATGTTGAAGAGGGTTTGAAAAAGATATAGGCTAAACGTATGCATTAGGCATAATAGTATAGGCTGCCTCATCTTTTGGAGAGGTGATAGCATGGAACTGGTTAGAGGGAAAGTAGCTATCACCCTTTTGGGGGAGAGGAGGAGAATGAAATTCTTTCTTGGGCATAAGATATGACATTAAAACTTGACAGGTGGTTTTTAGCTTATGTAATGATTCCTCTAAATATGTAAGGATTTTATTCTTAATTGAATTACACATAACAGAGAGATAACATGTTAAATAAATAATGAAATATGACATATATTTGAATTGGTTTTAAAATAGCATTTACATATGTATTTATGTCATTTTAGAATTTATGCTAAATGAAAAAGAACAATTATGCAAGAGAAACTAGAAAAAATTTCATAAGCCAATAATGATTAATAAAATTACAATATTCAACCCAATGTTCAAAAATTAGAATTTTAATTTTGAAACCCTACGCTAGGGTTTGAAAATATCAGGACCTAATATAGGCAACTAGGGTTTGAAAGAATTTTTTTAAAATTAATATGGTGAATTTTAAAAAATAAATGTGAAATTATGATTTATATATGCAAGAAAAAAAATTAAAAAAATATTTCTAAAACTAGTAAGGAATTTTTCTTGAGGTTTCTAGGGTTTTGTGCTTAAATGAAGTATGTCAGGTTCACCAAATGATTTAATGTTTTTGGGAATAATGGAGTTTTATTCCTATTTTAGTTAAGGGTCTATAGTAATAAATTAGTAAAGAATATTAAAATAAATATAGTCCTAATTTATATAATTTATTATTTTTTTACCTTTCAAAAAATAGTAATAAATAAGGATAAATATGACTTAGCTAAAAATAGGTTGAGATGGTTGAGACAGAGGTTGAAACTGGCTATGCAGGACTGGAACAATGTCATGGATATGAATCTAGATTTCATTTGAAAAAAGGATACAAAAGCTAAAAATAGGACACTTTGGTGTCTAATGCTATTGTCCACTCTTATCATTTTTGTCCAAATTGGTCACAAAGACTTGAAACTTTTTGGTTTTTTATGTTGTTCTTGTATGAGCTTGTCTATGAAATTTTGAGTGTTGATTATCAACAGAACTCGTGATATAGATGATTTAATCTTCAAAACCCTAACCCTCCATCATGCTTGATAAAATGATATTTGAATCACTTGAGAAAAGGAGGTTAGTGTGTAATATTCACTAAATATGTAATCCACACCCCTTTTGTTGGAACGCTCCCTACATACCAATACTCTGAAGAGGGATCAAGACATATATAGTTTTCCCACCTAATGTGCTTTGTGAAATAGTGTAATTTAGATGTAAAAATACCAAATTGAGAGTGATTAAGGTGGCTAGGGATTGGTATGAAGGTTTTATTATGTTTACAGCTATGTTGGGTGACTAGATGCAGAGAATAGGGAAGTTTGCCTTAGTGTTTTGTTTGTATTCTTGCTTGTTTTGTAATATTTGTCACCTCCATTTGTAAATGAACTTTGGATGGAATTTTATAAAGAATAATTGGTCATGGTTCAAATCTATTTGCACTAGGTCGGCACAATCAAGGATAGGGATCGAATGAAAATAACCAATGGGGCTCAAAGTACAAATGGATAGGAGTTCAAATATGGGACACCCTAGGGTCTAGTGATATAATCCAAGTATGACACTCCTATCTTATAGGCTCAAGACTTAGGTGAATAGGATTGGCCTAGAAAATACAATTTGGTTGAGTTGGAATGATTGTTTACAAGGTTTTAGATGATCGATAATGAGCAAAAATATATCCAGAAGGGTCACAAGAGCATGCAAAAAGAATATATGGATAGGATGTCAAAATTTAATCTCAAACTACCAATTTGGACATTATATATGACTAAATTTCCCCCGCCCCTTTATTCTAGTGATGCAAAAAAGTGAAATACCAAGATAAAATAAAAGTAGAAAGCATACCTGAACTTACCTACAAGGGTTAAGCCCATGAAGATGCGTGATGTTGAGTGTGCATAGAGAGAGCACAACATGAAATGTAAATCTGAGATGAAAACAAGGAGTAGATCAATTCTTACTAGACACGTTATGTCTAAAATAAGAATGTACAAAAAATGGGTATAAGAGAGAGGAAGGGAAAGGAGAAAATACAACTCACTAGGTACTCGAACCAATACAAAACCTATTGTGATGTTGAGTGATTTTGGGTATGTGTTGTATCAAAATTAATATCATGAATGGAGATGAGTGCTCAATTCCTCAAGGGTGGCTCAAGAATACAAATGCTATCCCTTTAGATCTATTGTCACCTAATAAGTTAAGCTATGTGATCATTCATGTGTTAATTGATGTTTAGACTATGTGTTTAATCCTTCTGAATAGGTGGCTCAATAATACAAAGGCTCATTAGTCCTTTAGCTCCATCATTTCCCACTATGTATGAAGCTATGAATTGATACCAGTATGAATGTGTGTTCCATGATATGGCTCAAGAAGCCCATGAATGCTCTGTAATCTAACAATGTGGCATGGATAGCTAAATGTGTACTAAGAACTAGGCCAATCTTGGCCACTCCGAAAGGTGGAGATTAGGCTTGAATGAAATCCACTCCCAAACTAAGAACTAAGATTATCTGAAATCCACTCTAAAATGATGCCAAACACCTACATATGGAATAAGGCACGTAACTGCTGAGAATACTTGGGTAATATAATGAACTAGAAAGAAAAGAAGTCAAATATGCCATGCATATTTCCCCCAATCACTGGTGTTTGTAACATGGATTCTAATCTATAAGTTGTACCAACTACCCGATTAGAAACTAGAATCAAGAGTCATCATACCGTGCATGATGCCCCCTATATCTAGATACTCTAAGTAAAACTATACTAAAAATTCTCAAACTAAACTATATTGTCACTGATAAAACTACAATTAACCTTACCTTTATGTTTGTTTTTGAAAATTCAAGATTTTCTATTGTTTGGATAAGAGCACTAAAAATAGGACACTTTGATATTTGGTGTTATAGTCCAAGTATGGTGTTCTTTTTGTTTACTATTTCTAATCACTATTATGTATTTGTCACTATCTTTATGGTTTGTTCTACCTAGTTTGAATTTTGATTATAGTTCTAAGTGTTTTGATAATTTATTTTTGACTAGTAGAAGGCTTTAATCTCTGTGAAAAAACCTCTATTTTTTGTCCCTTCTTTTAAGGGTAGGATTGAATGCCCTGTAATGATTTCCCTCAGAAGAAAGATCCATGTAAGTGTGTTATGCTATGAAATACATGATATAGCAATGATAATAAAAAAAAGTCTCAAGATATAACATAGTTTATATTGGAGATTGTTAGATCAATAGGGGTATGCCTAGATAGATGTAACAATGTAATAGTATGTGCATTATACTTAACTAAAAGTGGAAATCTGATTAGTTTTTATATGTTAGTTTTCAAAGAGGGATGGAACGTGATGTCCGTCATGGCATCCTAGAAATAAAGATAATGCATGATGTGGATCATGGCATTGCAAAAATTTGAGAAGAAAAAAATAAAACAAGCATGTAAGGTAAGATGCAAGAAGCATACAAAAGTGGCCAAGGGTCCAAGTAAATAAGGGAGATGGGCACATGTCACTCAAACTGGGAAAGCGAGCATACAAGGCATGTTTAGATGCCACATATACATATAATTGTAAACAAGTAAAGGACATTCAAAAATGTCCTAAGGCACACACAAGAGTACAAGAAAAGTTGGCACGAGGGCCACAAGCACATAGAAGAATATAAGCAAAGTACATTGTAAAATGTCCTAAGGCACACACAAGAGTAAAATATAGGAACTGAGAAATGCAATCACATCTAACTACTCAAATCAATAAAGGAAGGCATGTAAATGTTGGAAATACTATCACATTTAACTAATCAAAGCAAGAAGTGAAAGTATGGAAAACATGTAGTACAACACTAGGTAGATGCTAAAACATACAAAAGTGTTATATGCTAGTGACTGTCGATAGAATAATTTGTGTAAGTTAGTAAGGTATATCAAAATGATAACTAGAGTGTGTGGTGTATGAATGACATAACCTAGATGGTGTAGTCATGTATAATATTCCCTCAGTGGGTAGATATGTCAATGTATGTCTCAAATGTAAAAGAAGGATGCCTCCTCAATGGGTAGAGTGAAGCAATCAAGGATATGGATATCACTACACACACTCAAAGAAGATTAAGTGAATCATGGTAATGTAGATAAATCAACAAACAATAACATAGAACATCAAAATATAAGTCTGGCATGGTAGTAGAAATGTAAAGCTTGGATAATGCATACAATTGAAATATTTTTTGGTGTTTTGAGTTATTTTAATTTTTATTGTATTTTGACATGTTATATTTTTTTTGTATCTTGAAATATTATTATGTAAAAGTAAGCAAAAAGACACTATGTACAAGTCAGTGAAAAGAATCTATATACAAGAAAGATGGAGAAGAAATGATACTAACTTATGAGTATCATAAGAGACTCCCTATCATGGTATCCTATATCAAACAAAGGAATCATGCATAATTGTGAAGCATGAGGGAATGGTCGTAAATATAACTCTGAATATTTTGATTCATTATCAGTGTCTTGGAAATCATAATAACCTATATTATTCCACTCATCATTATCATCTTGATTTTGAACCAATGGAATGCTAGTGTTGACTTTAGTTGTATCTAGATATTTTCCTTTGATAAATTGTGTCTGTGAATTATTTAACTTAGGATGTTCAATAAATCCTAAACCTCAATGACAAACATGATCAACTAGTAGAAGAGGATTAGTGATGCCTTGAGCATGCTTGCCCAACCCTTGACCTTGATAATCAAATTGTTGTAGATATCTTTGACCAAACCCATACTGCTTTGAAAGTTGAGCCTCATTTTAGATAGGTAGATTTGCATCTTTTTTTGTGATTTACCTATGCATGTGGTATTGTTTCTTGCTTTGATTTTGCTTTTTGATCCTTTTGTTGTTCTGAGTTATGCTTTGGTAACCACTTTTGTACTATTTTTGAATTTGACCCTTTGTGAATGTGTTCCTGTGTCACTATGAATTTCTTGATTGATTTACCTTGTATAGGGTCCTCATTATAAATTATCTATTGGACATGTTTTTTTAATGATAAACATGAATCTGTGTGATGCCCATGCATTCTATGATATGCACAATAATATCTAGATCTTCTCACTGGATGTAGAGGAGGAAGTTTGATCAACTTATATTTAATCATTTCCCTTAGTACCTCACTTGAACTCTTATTTGATATTTGAATGCTTTTTGAATCACTAGTTTTAGAGGTACTTTCTTGTCATTTCTTGTTTTGATATGTAACATGGCTTGCAACCAATTTACTAAGTGAAGGTGCATATACATGATTAGCTCTAGGTTGCCATTAAGGTTTTGTTAGTATAATATGATTTTCTAATGTTGTGATCTTTTCATGTAATAGCTGATTCTACATTTATAAATCTGAAATTAACTTGCTCATACTAATGATTCGATCCTTTAGAGTCTCACAAGTGCAAACCCTAGTTGCTTCTGATTGAACATGTAAGCACATATGTTGAAGAGGGTTTGATTAAGCTAGAGGATAAATGTATGAATTAAGAACAATAGTATAGGCTATCTCACCTTTTTTAGAGGTGATAGCATGGACCTGGTTAGAGGGAAAGTAGATATCACCCTCTTAGGGGAGAGGAAGAGAAGGAAATTCTTTTTTGTGCATAAGATATGACATTGAAACTTGTCAAGTGCTTATTAGCTTATGTAATGGATCCTCTAAGTATGTAAGGATTTTATTCTTAATTGAATTACACATAATAAAGAGATAACATGTTAAATAAGTAATGAAATATGACATATATTTAAATTGGTCTTAAAATAGCATGTATAAATGTATTTATGTCATTTTAAAATTTATGCCAAATGAAAGGAAACAAGAATACAAGAGAAACTAGAAAACTTTGTATGAGTAAATCATGATCAATAAAATTGGAATATTCAACCCAATGTGCAAATATCAAAATTTTAATTTTGAAAATCGTAGGCTATGGTTTGAAAATACTAGGACCTAGTATAGGCAACTAGGGTTTGAAAGAAATAATATTTTTAAAATTACTATGGTGAATTTTAAAAATTAAATGTGAAATTCTAATTTATATATGTAGGAAAAATATTAGAAAAATATTGCTAAAATTAACAAGGAATTTTCCCTAGGGTTTTTGTGCATAAATGAAATAAGTCAGGTTCACCAAATGATTTAACATTTTTGGGAATAATGGATTTTTATTCCTATTTTAGTTGAGGATTTGGATTAATAAATAGTAAAGAATATTTCAATAAATATAGTTCTAATTTTTATATTTTATTTATCTTTTTTACCTTTCTAAAAATAGTAATAAATAAGGAGAAATATGAGTTAGCTAAAAATAGGCTGAGATGGTTGAGATAAAGGCTAAAACTGGCTATGTAGGACTAGAATAATATAATGGATTAGAATCTATATTTTGTTGATGAAATGATAGGAGCACTGAAAATAGTACACTCTGGTGTTCGATGTTGTTGTCCACTCCTACAACTATTGTCCAAACTAGTCATAAAGGCCTAAAACTTTTTGAGTTTTTATATAATTCTTGTGTGAGCCTGTTTATGAAATCATGAGTGTTGATTATCGAAAAAACTCATTGTATATCTGATCTAATATTTAAAAACCTAACCCTCCATCATGTTTGATAAAACAATGTTTGAATCACTTGAGAAAGGGGGGTTAGTGTGTAAGATGTACTGAACATGTAATCTACACCCCTTGTGTGGGCACACTACCTATATATCAATACTCTGAAGAGGGATCAAGCCATATTTAATTTTCCCACCTAATGTGCTTTGTGAAATAATGTAATGCAGATGCAAAAATGTCAAATTGAGAGTGCTTGAGGTGGTTAGGGATTGATATGATGATTTTCATGTTTTTGCAATTGTGTTGGGTGATTGTATGCAAAGAATAGGGAAGTTTGCCTTAGTGCTTTGTTTGTATTCTTGCTTTCTTTGTAATATTTGTCACCTCCCTTTGTAAATGAACTTTAGATGGGATTTTATAGGAAATAATTGGTCATGGATCAAATGTATTTGTGCTAGGATAACACAATTAAGGATAGGGATCAGATGAAAATAACCATTGGGGTTCAAAGTACAATTGGTAGGAGTGTTAAAAATAAGACACCCTCGGTTCTAGTGCTATAGTCCAAGTATGGCACTCCTATCCTATAGGCTCAGGACCCAAGGGAATAGGATTAGCTTTGGAAATACAATCTAGTTGAGGTGGAATGATCATTTGGAATGTTTTGAATGACTGGTAATGAGAAAAAAGATGTCCAGAAGGGTCATAAGAGCATTGAAAAAGAAGTTATGGATAGGGTATCACAAGCCACACTCAAACTACTAATTTTGACATTTTATATGACTACAGTATATCTCCATTCTAATTATTATATGGAGTATGTGTTACAATTATTGTAACTCTTGAGTTATCTTCCCTACAATTATCTAGAGCAGTAAAAAATCCAAATTTTGAAAGCTCATTGGATAAGAGAATTTTCTATCTACAACAACTGAAAAAAATAATAATATAGGTGGCTGACAAGATCATAGAATATCAGGCTTGTGTCAAAGTCCTCTTTGACAAAAAGGCTAAGAAAAGAGAATTCCAAGTAGGAGAATTGGTTCTACTTTGGGATAGTCACATAGAGCCAAAACAGAGTCATGGGAAGTTTGATTCACTTTGGATGGGGCCATTCAAGATCAGGCACTTTTATGGTAACAACACTTTTTACCTATCATATCATGATGGAACCCATTTTCCATTGCCCTTTAGTGGGAAATATTTGAAACATTATTTTTTATTAATAACTAATTGGCCTTCTTCTATACATATGTAGATATAATTTTGGATGTATTTCTTTCCTTCTCTTTGCTTTGGTGTGCACATTATTTTTCAATAAAAGTGATAGTATGTTTGTTGCCCCTTCTTTGTGCTTTGGTATTCCTTGTTAGTATATTTTTGTTGTCATAATATTTATCTAGGAACATCATGGGTGATTACAAGTTTTGAAAGAGTGATAGATGCAACAGGTCTTTCATAAATCTCTTCAGGTGAACAAGAGGATCTAGCTGGCAACATGTGTTCATGTCTCATATTATTGATATGAGAGAATTGGTTGTCAGTTGGTCAGCTCAGGGCCTGCAAGTTTTCAAATGAATAGGTGATCTAGCCCAATAATGTGTGTTCATTTATCATATGATTAAGATGAGTGAACTAGCTGTTAGTTGGTTGGATCTGGATATACAAGTGTAAGAGAAACACTTCTCTCTTCACATTTTAGTTTGTGTAAAAATACATAACTAAAAATTCACTCATATACATCATCTTTTGACATGTGATAGTTTTTTGATGGCTTGAGGACCCATCCCTTTCTCAAATATCATAAATCTAAATATTTTATAAATATATCAAAGTTGTTGCTAAAGAATCCATTACCCAATAGATAAAGCATCGACCTATGAAACTAGAGAATTCAAGTTCTTTCTGTTCCTTTTAGTTCAAAATTCCAATTGGAGTTAGCAATTGTCACAAATTTTTAAAATGGTAAAAAATTAATGAAAAATCAATTTTTCAATAAAATGACTAAAGAAGATTGATCTTTACACAAAAAAGTGAAAATCTTGAAAAAATTGGGAATTTTAATTAATTATTAAAAATTTGATTAATTAAAATAATTTTATGATTTTTCCATTTTTGGTTTGAAGTGTTTAAAAACTCATTTGAACCCTCTATGCAAAATATTGCTATCTTTCTTAGTAATTTTTTAAAACCATTTCACTTTTTATGAGTTGCATAAACATATTTTCCTTTTTCACAAGTCGTACAAATTGTAAAATCATTTTTGGTCCTTGTGCAAATTGTAAAAACATTTTTGGTGTAAATTGCAAAAATATTTTTAGCTCTCATGCAATTTGTGAAAACATTTTAATTTTCCCTTTTTAATAAAACTCAAAATCACACTTCTTTTAATCATGTAAGTGTAAATTGTAAATTTATTTCTCTGCTCCTTGCAAGTTCCTATTGCTAAAATATGACTTCTTCCTTTTGCATGAAATTTCCCTTATTTCCACCTTTGATCATCCAATCATAATTATTTCCCCAAGTCATGTTGAAATTAAAACTTCCTCCTACTTATTAAGTCATTACTCACCCTCCAAAATTTCAAATGCAAAATATCATTCAAACACTTGGCCAAGTAATTCACAAAAGTTACAAAATGGAGTTATATAGAAGATAAGATTTGTTTTGGGTTTTCTTTCTAGGCAAAAGAAGGAAACAAGCAAAAATGAGGTTTTGAAATTGTTTTCTTTTTTTACATTTTCACTCATTACACACTTTGCAAATGTACTAGGAAGAAGAATAAAAGTGAATATAAAGAGGAGGAAAAGAATAGATGTTGATTATTTCCATATGCATTGAAAGGGGAGTAGTACGACCAATATAAGCACTTTAGATGTTCCTAGAATTTATAATAAGTAAAAGATCAAAAAAAAATCTTATTGATTACTTATTCAAGACTTATAAAGAATAAATTTTGATCAAAATATTATTTATTTTCCAAAAACATTCTTGTTCCATACCAATCATACTACATGAGAAAGAGCAGAAGGTGAATTATAGTCATTTATATTTGTTAACTAAGTTATTTGGAAACAGCCGATGCCTTTTAAGGCAAAAAAGAAATTTTATCTACTCAAAATAAATTTATTGTGGTCTCTTACTTAGCCAACAAAGAACCATATGGCCCAAAATAAGGTAAGTGAAAGTTAGAAAAATAAATTGGCAGATTGGAATTGTTTGTGATATCATTTGCCAAACCATAAGGTCATGATACAATTTTTTGGAACACAAATTTTTGAAGAAATCAAGTTTTAATTTATTTTTCTATGCTAAAAGGAATATACAGGCCATATACCCCTCCTCAATAAATAATACAAGTGACTAAGATACTTTTGTTTTAGCTTTTTACATTCCCCTAAACACTATATAATTCATGCTAAGGAGGAGAAATTCTATGAGATGAGCAAAAAAAAAAATTGATAGTTTATTTTTTGATTTGCAACTCAAAATATCAAAATTAAATTCTTTTCTAGAAGAACAAAAACATCATTTGAAATTGCAAAATTAAAAATCAAATTTTTAATTATTTGTGTCATCACAAAAAAAATCTTGTGCAAATTTCCAAGAGTTTACAAAGTCCAAATTTTGAAAAAAGGATTAGTTGGTGATCATTTTGATGTTTTGAGGCTAAAATCAAAGGAGAAGTGGGATTTTTAATCTAAAGACAAAAAATTTCAAAATTACATTTTATTGCATTTACACTTGTCAAAGAGGTTCATGATGCAATTACAAGGTGGTTGGATCAAAGAAAAGTTCAAATCAAGAAAAATAATCAAGTGAAAGATTGATATTCATTGGATGGCATTAAAAAGATGAGGAGCTACTTGCATGTCAAAATTATGAGTACAATCTCTTGGTCCGTTTCAAATAGATTATTGTGCGCAAGTTTTTTTTTTTTTTTTTATCAGCTTTAGCAAGTAAAGAATTATTTTTCAAACATTTCCCAATTTTTATTTTTCTTGAGAATTTTTAATGTCTTCATCACCTACCCCAAAAATGTCAATCTCAAGCAAAGAAAAAGAAGTCATGAAATACCAATTTTAGTGTATAGTACCACTTTCACTATTGGAATCCAACATAGAAAATATCACAAATACCGATCTTAGTCACGTCAACTTGGATGAGTTTTGGGAAAGAATGAATGCAATGCATAAGATAAATTTTTATCAAAGTATTTGTGATAGTGGTTTAGCACAGGCAATAGCATTCTCGATATCATTACAGTCTCCTGAGTTAGTTTTGGTTGTGGTAAATAATTACAATGTATAAATGCAAGAGGTAAGGGATTCCTAAGGGGATTTAGTAGTGAGTTTTACTCCTAAATGAATTGATAATATTTTTCACCTTACATATCATGAAACCTTTATGCATATAACCCCCGAGTCATGTCAAATATTTTGGGATGATAATGTTTTATCATGTTCTAAACAAGTCAACAAAGCCTAGTTGACCAAGCCAAAACATTTATCCTCTCGACTTCCCAAAAAATCTCATTAGATCAGATTTCAAAGATGAGATAAGTGATACAATCACTTTTTTGCATAGGATAGTGGTAAATGAAAGGGCAAAGAATTTTCAAACATGGATGTACATATTCATCTAGATCATTATTCAAAATAAACAATATATCAACTGGGGTGAATTGATCAATAATTCTATTCACAAATAACTCATGAAAGTAAAGGACACATCAAAATTCTATGACTTCTTACCTTGTTTACACTATAGAAAGCTAAAGGTATTTTGATGGATTACATACGGTGGGTGATTTTGTAAAAATAATGGTGTACAACTTCTATCCCTAGCTAGCACTAAAGGAAAGCACTCGCCACTTCAAAATATTTAATGATTGCTTTGTTCATTTCATCATCTAGCTGTTTGAAAAGGATCTCTTCAACACAAAAATATCAATTATGACCACCACAAAAATAGCAAGGTGGGGAGCTTGGTTTATACAATTTTCAACTTTTAATTATTTAAGAATCACTGGTTATGAAATATCTCCTTATATACTCCAATGATATGTCAGTGACAAGTGGGCAATGATAAAATTGGTGAGATAACTTTTTGAAACACACAAGTTCCTAACAAGTCGATACAAAATAGGGATCAAATTTTTTATCTATATTGGTAGGTATACTTTCCCTTCATTAGTGAAGGCCAATATAGTTGAGCAATACATGTCTCAATATAACCTCACGACATTTGAAATCAGGTTTTCATTTGACAATAGGAGCTTGATTGAACATAATATTGGATTTCCATTTTAGCATGTTTCACATTTTCAAGATTATTGGATGAATTATGATTATGAGAAATTAGTGAGAATCAAAGACTATTCATGATTTAACATTAAATATATGGTGAAATTTGGCATAATGAAAGTGTCAAAATATCTTGCAGATGATGTGGTCATATTAAACCCTATCTTTAAAACAAAAGGCATCACGACAAAGTCATTGCATGTAGTATGTTAGGATAAAATGGAATCTACTTCTCTCAAGAATAAGACAAGGGTTGTACTTGATAGAACTCTCAGGTGGTTGAAAGGTAAAGGAGTTGATGTTACAAATGCTGATTTTCCTACACCTCCTAGGGAGGAAAAATTTGGAAGCTTTTATAAGCAATAAGATAAGTTAGATAAGACAGATGAGGTAGGCCCTAGTAGAGAATATCCAATGATTAAAGAGGTGCATGAACCTAAAGCTACTCAACAATAACCACAAAAGACTATCAAGCTGAAAATAAAAAGGTATGGTGAAAATATTTCTTCTTCTTCTCATAAATTTTTAGTTTCTTAAGAAGTTCTAGTTGATAGCTTTCCATTCTCTCAAGAATTCATAGAGAACACAACTCAGTAGTTCTCATCTTCAGATGATACAATGTTCCTTACATCAACTAATTTTCCTTTGCAAGAGATTATTTTTATCTCTTCATCTTCTCACTCAAATCTTGGGCTGCCCATTGCCTCTTCTCCAAGAATTCCTCTTGAAATAATCAATCCACTAAAAGAGTTGTATCCAAGATCACCAAATCAATGAATTGTAGATGATGGAGTGATCTCATGTGTTAATCAAGTACATATCACAATGATGTTGCTAATGATTGAAATTAAGAATAGATAAATAATACAAAATAAATAAGAGAAAATGAAATAATTTATATCATACTAAATGAAAAATACAAAGGGAGATAGGTCTATATATATGTTGGAGAGGGAAAGATACCACACATTCTAGTGAATGCGGTACTAATCTTCTCAAGTAACGAACATGACCTCTAGATCTCTAAGCAACATAATGGAACCATGTAGCCAAAACCTAGTGGGAGAAAATCCCTACATGAACACCCCCATAATAAGCACATATTAGGTAGGCAATGATATAAAAAATGGGTCCTGATAGCTAAGCCTGATAAGGTACCCATGTACAATGCAATCTCTCATAAAGTAGAGAAAAGGAGAAAACTCATAGGAAAAACTCACCCCCCAAAAAAAAGAGATAAATAAAGAAGAGAAGACTAAAAAACCCCCTAAATGATGATGTTGAAGCAATCATCACTCCAAGTACACAACGATGATCCCAAATATCCTACAAAACATGAAGGAAGTGTGCCTCTAAAAAGAAGAGAGAGACTATATGCATAGTATGTCGCAAGGAAAATGTTGTATTAGGTCCCTCTATAACAAATGATATCTCTTGCTTTTAGAAGAAAGAAAACCTAAGCTATCAAACTACTAAATTTCCACTCAAGGTGAATGTGCATAGGAGTCATGATGAAGATCTCTAAAAAATGCTCAAATGTCTCCCTGTTAATGCTTAAATATGCCAAACTCTGATAAGGTATCGTAGGACTAACTATAGAAGATGGAAATGAAGAAGCATATAATGAAGGAGAGAGAAAATCTAGAGAAGAAGATATACATGGAACATTCACTAAAAGAATGTCCATGGGAAGAGGAAAGCAAGGCTCAACAACCATCAAAAGTTGAAGACTAGTCTACAAATGAAGCACTCATATCTACAAGATGAATGTTCATAGAAACATATGAGTCATCAATACTCTCAATGTGTACACTCTCACTAAAATCAATAAATTCCTAAAAAATGCAAGTCTATAAAAGATCTAAAAAAGCAACAATCTGCACAAGAATATATGTAAAATATGTAATAAGACAACTAAGGTCTAGCAGAATCTCATGTTGTAGTGAGTGATCAACATAAGGAAGAACATTATCCACCATGGATGTATCATCACAAGAAAAAAAAGGAGGCAAGAGTACAACTGTCTCTGAAGAGATGATAGGTAGTGGAGGATGAGGTGTGATATAAATATCAGTAAGATCTCTAAAAAGACTCTATAGTATGCTCCAAAAAGTGCATGGACACTATATATATTCCATATAGAAATGAGGATCCATGAAAATATGAAGTAACAAAGTGGAAAAAACCTTGTCACAAGTATTAGCCCACTTATTAAACAAAATAGTATCAATGGGTGTAAGAATCTGTCTATATAGAAATGGAATATGATTCTTGCATTTGAGAAAGTGTTCCATATAAGTATGCTAGGAAATATAATTATCCTTCCCAAGAAGGATCACTAGATATGAAACAACTCTCCTCATCTGGTAGTAATAGTGCATGCTCTGGATATGGACTTAGGACTATGCCAAAAATGAGTCCAATCAAGTAAAGCAATCAGTACACAAGTGATAATGCATGCTCAAATAGATGCCAAGCTCTATTGACAATGCATCTAGGAATACAAGATCAATATGTGCAAGTAGTCACTAAAACAATGGTGTACACTCTAGAGATAGACTTCGAACTAAGTCAAAAATGATTCCATGTAGATGATAACAATTAGTGCACAAAGTATGATACAAAAAGTAGGACTCATAACCCCCTTAAATATGGCACTTTATATCTTGAGTGTTTTTTACAAAAAAAATATACTAATGGAAAGAGGAAAAAAAACATGTAATTTTGAAAAAAGTGGCACTCAACTCTGAGTTCCCAGTCAAAAGTTATAGCAAAATACATTTTCCATCATTAATGGCCTATTTAATTAAATTACACTTAAAGTTTAAATTCTCAATAAGGTTTAGACACCAACTATGCCATGTAACCACCCATTGGAATTGACACTGAACAAAGAATGCAATGGTTTTGTTTGTGAGGGGGATTTGGCCTCCTTCTAACCTGGACCTCACCCTTCGTCTTCGACAGGCAAAAATACAAGGTAAATTACCAATATAATAATCCTTTACAATGTATTGTTTTTAAATAAAAAACAATAAAAATTTATTGTGTCTCACCACATGTGCTACATAAATCAACTCCCCACTCAAATGATTATTTCTCCTTAATATGCTCACCACTTACCATAGTCACCACCACCTTGTTTTCCAATAACCCCTACCTAGAGATTTTTATATTATTTAATAATATCATTCATGATATCCAATATTAAAAAAATCTTACCAAAATTTTGTAAAATAAAAACCATAGTTCTTTCATGATTTAGGAAACCACTGAGGGTGTTTACGCCCATATAGGTAGATTTTCAAAGGACGGTGATGGGAAGAGACCAAAACAGCCATGAGCTGGGAGGTCGAGTGGCAGCAGTAGTAACATGCAAGATTTGTAGTATGCCCAATGGCATGGAAATGCCAATGGTAGACAAAGGATAGTGAGAGGGTGTATATAATAATGTTAGTAAGAGATCAAAATGCATTTAAGTTGAAAACTTGATGGTGAGTTTGGTTTTATATAAAAATGCACAAAAACTTACACATCTCTTCATGCAATTTTCAATGATGCCTTAACACTTGTTCAATCTGGTTATCGTATTACCCATGAATTAGATGATCTATCATCCAACCCCCTCATTAATTCCTAGTATGCTAGAGAGGATCCCATTTCACAACTAAGATTATAGATCTCTGTGAGGGCGGTTATAGCATAGGAGGTGGTGGCTCTTACATAAGCCAAGTGCTCACCAACAAATTTAGAGCCATGAACTGTGAACTATATAGAAGCAAGGTCAGACAAAGATGTATTGTTGCCAGTTACAAGTCAATGGAGCATGTCAACTAGAGGTTGTAAGTCATTATGGTAGCATGGAGACCACCAAGGGATTTAATTAGTGAATGTCAAGGTGGAGTAGATCATTGAAAGGCTAGACAGTACTTCAATCTCTATAAAAAAAACTCCTCAAATACTTCAACCAAATCTACAAAAAAACACACTTACATGTAAAATTCCAAGCTACAACATAATAGATCCAAAGCACCAAGTTTTCAAAAAAAACTTACATATCTAAAATCTCTAGAATTTTAACACCTTTGTTTGAATCCAAAGCTTCGCAATGGTGCAAATTTGAGAAATCAAAAATTAGACCAGATTTCTAATTTCTACAACCCCACAAAAAAAGTGATAATGGAAAATTAAATAAAGTTCTTAATGTCAAATCAAATAATACAATAGATTAAATTTCAATGCCAAGAAATAATGGATTCAAAACCTTTGATTTGAAATCTAGAATATTTTTTCAAGAATTCTTATGATAATACAATATCAAATCTCATATTTCATAAAAAATAATAGCAAATAGCCAACCAATTAGACAATCATGAACATGGATTGGCACTTTGATACCATAATCACTAGATCAATGAATTATAGATGATGGAGTGATCTCATGAGTTGAGCAAGTGCATATCACAATGAAGTTGCTAATGAATAAAATCAAGCATATAAAAATACTGCAAAAGGAATAAAAATAAATTAAATACTATATGTCATGTTGAATGAAAAATACAAAGGGAGATAGGTCTATATATAGGTTGTAGAGGGAAAGATACCACATATTCCAGTGAATATGGTACTAATCTTCCCAAGTAACCAACATGACTTCTAGAGCCCTAACCAAGCTAATGCAACTGTGTAGCCAAAACCTAGTGGCAAAAAAGGCCTACACCAACAAATTGAAACATCTTCTCAGGTTGTCCCAATTACACATTATTCAACTATAGCCAGGGTTGTTCTACCCTTTTTCACCTTTACCTCATTGCCTTCCTCAAGCATGACAACTTAAGATTGGTTGTCTATAGTATTAAAAAGAATGAGGAAAATTATTGACCCTGAAGAGATATATTTTGAAACCTTGATAGCTTATTTCTCAAATAGGTCAAATAAAGTAAGGATAGTTTCATGAAAGGTGACAGATGAAAAGGGAAAAAACTATGTGGAAGTAGCCATTCCTATAGTTGAAAAAGATCTGTTATAAATCAGTGTTGAAGATTATCATGTATCCATGGTTCATTTGGGTAAATCAACCAGAGAAAGAATGAAAGGAGATGTTTAGTTATCAACTGGCAACATATTTGAAAAAATGGATAAAGACAAGGTGATAAAGGATGAACTAAAAAAGAAAGTGGAAAAACTAAACTCAATAATACATAGTTTGATCAAGCAAGTTCAAATACTTATCACTTCATCAACTCTTCATGCTGAGACACTATAAAAAGGGAGAGAAGTAGGCCAAATGGGTAACACAGTGAAAGATTGGATCAAAAAAATTACAGATCAAGGAACCTCAGTAATTCTTGCCACAACAATAAAAAAATTTGAAATTCAATCACAATGTGAATTTCTAACAATAAAATAAAATGGATACGTTAAAGAAAAACAAAATTGGGAAGAACTCATGTCGAGGCTAATTGAATTCTTGAAATTTCCTTCTGATGATCTTGTTGAAAAGGGGTAATTAGTAAAGACGAAATTCTCTATGAGATTGAATTTATTTGGGCCACCAAATTTAGAATCTAGTTCTTTTAAGAATGTCTTTAGAAATTTAGTAATGCAAAGTCATTAGGAAGTGACATAATGATATACCTTAATTTTTAATTCAAGAGGTTGAATTTTCACTTTGTCAATGACAAATATCAAGAGGAAATATTATTTCAATTTAAACTATAATCAAAGAATTCAAAGAACAAATTTAGAACATTGCCACTTCATCTGCATTTGGTTACAAAGAGCTTCGTCAGTTGTCTAAGTGCCAAATGAATGTGGATAATTTGGATGTGAAAATAAATAGTCTCCAAGGCAAGCATTGGGAAATGAAAGAATTAGATTACTCAGCAAACATTGCCTATAGGTACATGGATGGACCAGATGAAGACTTAATCAAGGTAATTCTCTAGAGATTTGATGACTTCTTGAAAGGAAAAGAATTGTCAGTACATCAACAAGAAGAATGAATATTTGATTTCAATGTTCCTACATTCTCTTCTCTTATTTGTTTGTACCTAACTTGTGATATTGCACTCATTTCCCCTTGTAAATGTGCATTTTATTTTTGTAAATTATCTTTTCAATTTTGCCAACTTGATTTTTCAAGTTGTGAAAGTTGATGATGTGCTTTTTCAAGTGGTGAAAAAACCCCAATTATTTTCTCAAGTGGTGTTAATTTCTTAAATATTTTTGCATCTTTTCAAATTTTTAATTTCTCATTGGTGTTTTATCACTTCTGTAAAAAGGCAAAATAGGTGGTTTTGCACCATAACCACCCATTTTAGCCTATAAATACAAGTTAGGTTTTCATAATACGGGTGTGAAACAAATATAATTTTTGTCAAATCATTGTAATAGTAGATCAGTCTTTCTAGTCTTCAGAATCAATACAAGAAAGGTGTTTCTAAACTTTTCATTAGTTCTATCTTTTGAATTTCATCTTTCACTTAATTCATTGTATCAGATTTTCATTGTCATTTTTATAAATTTCAAACTATTGAGAATATGATATTAGATAACAAGGTTTCTATTTTGAGTTGTAATTTACATTTCCAACACACATAAAAATCTCAATGGGAATAGAGGCAATTTCTTTGTTGTGTCTATTAGAAAATACAAAGGGTTATTAGTTTTTATTATTAGAGTCAAATAGTCTTTTGGTGTATGTTTCGTATCCTTAAGGATATGATTATGTCTTTTCAACCCATTGAATGAGAGAGATTTTCCTTTTTCGAAACTCAAAATTTTCTCTCAACATTATCATCTAGTCTCAGGTTTATAACTTGATGTTTTTGTTGCTCAAATAATTTATCCCCTCTCTCTCTCTCATTATATACATATATTCCTTTCCCAAAGCTCATTTTCATACTTTCATGTTAAAAGTACTACCCATGATTTGGATTCCATTATTTTTAAATATTTCTTACTTTCCTATTTTGGCTTTCAATAAAGGTAGCTCTACCTATTAATAAGAAAGGGACTCTGTTCCCCACTTTGTTGATGCGAAGTCACCAATTTTTCCTCCTGACAACTTTTCATGCCAATAGGTCTTGGACGTAGTTTTGGAAATTATGAAATTAATTAATGGTATGCCTCCAAGTTTGATGATATATACAATATTGGTTAGCTTTATACCAAGAGGGTTTAGGCTTGGCGAGATTAAAATATCATATGGGTGGATAGACTATCATGTCAATAGAAATAAGTTGGTGAAATAGGGATTCTAGGGATATAGGAATAGAAGTATAGGGTCTCTCTTCACTTCATGACTTGGATGCAGAAGCAATGATTTTTGTATCAAATGGTTGTTAACATAATTGGGTTAGTGGACTAGTAATATATGAGGTGGCTAGGATTGAATTCCTTTTGCTAGAGTAGGAAGGGGTAAACAACCGGCTATGACTAGTAGATAGAGGATTTATATAGGACTCATGTGGATAGATACAAACTGGAGATAATTATGTATGGATGGATTCAAAGTCTATAGGATGTGAAGTACTCAGCTCAAGGAGGTGAGAAAGAATTACATCCCTATTTATGATGAGGAATTTCTCAATCAAGGTATTGACCAAATATATTTTAGATGCCATGGATAAGGACAAGAGAAAGTAAAGATGATGTGGTTTTTTATCCCCAATCAGTAGGTGTAAGGGATTGAATGTAAATATTAAGAGATGAAGATGGGATGTGTGGAATGAATTTGGATAAAGGATTGTTTTAGTACAATTTCAATTTTGACTAGTTATTTGATGTGATGTATTGTTTAATGGGATAAGATCAAGTAGACCAAATTAAGATGTGAGGTAGACTTCAATGATTTAGACTAGATTCAACTAAGTGAGCTACAACAAGATCTAAGATTCGATACGGGGCTAGACTGGCCCAAGGGATTGATTCTAACTAAGGGTTGATTGGATTAAGACTAGCTCAAGACTAAAATGATTAGATCAAATAGGATGAGATGATTGGATTGATATAATGATAGGATTGTGATTATGATTAAAACTTGATAAGACATAAGCAAGATAATGATGAGGACCCTATTATGTAAATAGTTATTTGTTGTTGTGGATGTATGAATACAAACTTGATAGGGTGACAAGTATAAACAAGGGTATGACAAGGTAAGGATGAGTTGGACTATGATTAGGTTAGGTTATAAGGGATAAAGTGATTGGGATAGACAAGGTCAAGACAAGTTACAAGGGTTGACTAAGATGAGTTTTGTTATAGGTAATATGGTTTGGACTAATACTCTAATGATGAGTAAGACAAGACAAGTTAATGTGGAAATATGGTGACAAAAAGACTAGGATGTGACTAAGATTAGTTCTAAACAAGGTGGATTAAGTGATAATGATTATGCTATATATTATTAATATTAAGACTAAGTGAATATTATGAGGTTGGACTATGGTAAGATGTGATATATGAATGACAAGACTTGATTAGGATAGATAAATGATGGGGGTATGTCTAGTGATGGGTGAGACTAGAATAAGATGTGACTAGGATATAAGATGAGATAGTGTTTAAAATTATGTACACAAATGTAAAAATAAAATATATAGAAGAGGATGATGATGAGACAAAGATATACAAGATGATATGTGAAATACCGAGATAGGTATGTATAAATTTGGGTAAAAGGCTAACTTGGCTCACAAATAACATTGGTCTAGCACAACACTTACCAAATCAAGCAAACCACAAACCTAAGATTAATAAACTAATTAGGGTGTGTAACTTGATGAAAACACTGTCTAATGGCTTTTCAAGTAAGGCTACAGGCTAGTGACCCATTACAAAATCCCCTAAACCCTCTTAAACCCATTTACACTTGATGATCACTTAAGATCTAATACTGACTCTGGCAGTAAGTCGTATGTTATGGCCAATGGTCTTAAGCTAGGTTGAACAGGGTCTCTAGGGATGTCCATGATATACACTAGGTACGGTGGGTCCCAAGTCCATGTAAGTTGATATCTAATTTTTGGTTCATAGAATTAACTCTTCCCTTTCATAGATGACCTATATGGGGTCAACCACTTAACCTAACAATAATTATTACTGATATTTATACTTTCTCAAAACATGAAATGTGTATTAGTGTATGCTAATGAAATCCATGGTAATTATCCCTCTAAAATTATGGCAAGTGCATTGGTGTCAATTTCACATCACATTACCCTAAATAAAAATGGGAGGGTTTGTTAGTGGTTTTTGATCCTCCAGGAATCACTGCAGAGATGCTATTAGGATAAATTAAAACCTAGATCTATCCCCAAATCACATACAAGAGAAACTATGAAATGAATTAATCAAACATTCTAAAAATAAATATAAACATGAACATAATAGGAGACACAAAATTTAATGTGGTTCACCCAATATGGGTTACATGCACCAAACTTGTCTAGTATGTTATTTCTAGCAATACAAGGGAGAAACAAAATCCTGTAACAAACCCTGTTACACCTCTACCTTTTATGCCTCCTTTCTATTGACAATATTTCATTCTATTTCACACCCATACATCTCATCCATATATCAATACATTTTAAGGTAAAAATACCTAAACATAACTTCTACCGTCAGATTTGGAAACCTTTAATTAGCGACCCAGATTAACTATGAAATTATAATTTAACAAGGCAATTTTAATAATAATTTTCTATGGAGCATGCAGCCCCTAGACCCCCTACCTATGGGTCATCCCCCCTAGACCCCACAAAGGGGTTCCCCCATTAAAACCCCCATGCCATCAGAGATTCAAATAATGATATCTAAACTTGGTTAAAATAATATCAAAATTTTAACTTCTGATCTTGGAAGACAACTAGGCTCTGCACCTAACAGACGCAAGGTGGAGAGCATACACCATTGTATCCCTCGAGTGACACACAATAAGATAAAAATTTTAAGTGATTAATTTAGATGTGATATATATAAAATACATAAAAGATGGTTTAGAAGATGATTTATCAAAATGCAAAAAAATCTTAGATAGGTGATCTGCAAGATAAGTGATTAGTAGTTTTAATTGGTAGTCTTGTAGGGTCAACCTATAAGGCAAGATGTTATACAAAATATATGACCTACAAGAGAAGATGTTAGAAAGATACAAAAAGATAGTGGGTTCACCCCTATGAGAAAAAAAATGTTAGTATAATAAGTCTTAATAAAAACTACTAAAAAAATCATGATTTTGTTCTATAACCTTTTTGGATGAGAGGGGCATAACGTAAGGTTCTAGGGGTGGCATCTCGTAGCAAGGTCAAGGGGCAATTCCCTTTATAGGGTTAAGGGGTAACACCCCTTACAAAGTCTAGGGTAGTAATTTGAGACTTGTGGAACCCTTGGAATTACTCAAAATTCATTAAAATGACTCTAAAAAATAAACTCAAAAAGGACAATTTGAATGCAATAAAAAGAGTGCAAAAATGCAACAACAAAAGGCAAAACTGTAGATACGCATTTGGTGTATTGTAAAATCACTTCCAGAAAGGACAAAATCATAGTTTTTTTATAATATAATCACAATTTTACAAAAAGTTGACAAACCATGATAGTTACCATATATTTTTGTACAAAATCTCAAGTCATTAATTGATATCATGACTTTACCTGCAAAATCATGATTCACAATCTACAATTTTTCAAGGTGAGGAAAAATAGTTAAGATTTTGCCATTATATTTAGATAAAATATTCAAATGATGATAAAATATATGAAAAGACTAAGAATATTTATAGGAAATCCAAAAATTATATGAATTTTTTTAGACTAATGTCTATATTGATAAAATTTGATCAACACAACATCACAAAATTAACAAGCAAAATCATTGATTTTATACAAAATCACCTATTCATGATCTACGGTTTTACATCAGATGATAAAAGGGGGTTTTTGTCTAGAAGTTTGATGGTGATCTAAGTAGATCCTTCCCCTTATTTTCAAGCAATATGACACTCAAACAGAGGTAGAGAACTAATTAGAGGCTAGAGTTAACAATTCCAATCAATAGCTTTGATTCTGAAGGTAAAATTGCTATTTTACAAGATAATATCATGGCTTTCCTATAAAAACCATGACTATATTTTTGTGGTTTTGCTTAGCATAAAAATGGTTTTTCATTTCAATATTGATACCTTAAAAACCCCATCCATACAAGATAAAAAGGTTAGCAAAATCATAGGGAAGACCCCAAATTCATGCAAAAATTGATTAAGATTCTTAAGGCTTATTTTTATACAAAATCATGACTTTAAAGACAAAATCATAATTTTTATTTTTGAGTTATGGTTTTAAAAAATAATGTCAACCTATCAAAATGTTATCCCCTAGTGGTTAAGATGTGGTGGTTAGTGCGAAACCATAATTTTTAACGACAAAATTGTGATGTGTATTAGCAATTTTATAGAACAAAACCATTGTTTACCTGGGCATGGAAACTTGATGAAACCCTAAATTTGTTCTCTACCAATCAGTCCTACAATCTATCAAAAACACATCTAACATACAAATTATTAAATTGAAGGGGTTGTCCCACCATGGTCATTAAAATGTAAATGAAATTTTAAGGTAAATTAATTTGATTGTGTAATTACATCAAAACACCCAAAATGTCAATCCACCAATTGAGCTCTAAACCATTAGGATAAAAATATAAACACAAATGAAGATTCATAGCATCACTTAAAATCCTAAAGCTAATTTCTCCAAACCAATATTAAATAATAAAAAGACTATAGGATTAAGGTTGAAGATTGCTCACAAGTAGACTCAAATTTGTGGCATTATGATAGCTTGATTCATTGACTTGGATGATGGACTAGTTCATCATATAGACATAAAGATTTTATGAATTCATTAGTTTTATAATGGTTCATGTTGTTCCTTAATTATTTTTTCCATGGAAGAGTGGCTTGAGGGAGGGAAGAACAATGGTCACCATTAAAATTTGGTTTCCACAAGATCAAGGGTGGAGGATTATCCAAAGAATTAAAAATTATTTGAAAGCCTCTAGAATAGAGGCTTCTATAGAGAAAGGAGCTGAGTTAGAGAGGATTCTAAAAGTGGATAATCCTATAATCCATTTAGGGTCTAAGTGAGATTAATATGGGATTAGGGTAGGTGAGTAGGGACTAGGGATGTATAAGAGCCTAAGAATAGGCTAGGGTAGGTGGGTAGATGGGGTATGGAAATTTTAAATTTCAAAATATTGGATTAATGGGATTAGTTGGTGGATAATAAGGATTTATATGAATTAATGAAGAAGTGGGAGGGGTTAAGGTTAGTAAGATGAAAAATAATGAAGGGGGATGGGATTTAATTATTAGGAGTGATATTAAGATGAGATAAGTGAAAATAGTGTTGAATAATAAAAATATTAGTGATGAGAAATGAAGCTAGAGAATTTAGGTGTATACAATATTAAATAGTCTTTTTTAAGGTATAATAATTTTATGATGCATTTAGAACTCATTTTTGAAACATTTTAATGCATAATAAATTTTACATTAAATTTATGATAGACCAACAATACATTTATGATAATTTTAACAATAACTTTGTCACTCAAATGATATGTAAAATATGTTTACGTTGTTTTTATGATGCAAATTGCACATTGAAATTTTGTCAATCAAAATGTAAATTTATTGTAATAAAAATGTATTTGTACGACACCATAATGATTTGTTAATGCAGTGTAAATAAAAATTAAATAGACAAATCTGTTAAATTCTAATTTAAACTTGACATAAATATGTTTTAAGACTAATTTAACTTAAAATATAATAAATTAATATTATAAATCAATCACTCAACAATATATACATAAACTTAGAATTATATCTTGAATCATTTTTATATTGAAGAAAATAAAGATTGATGAAAACACATACTAGATAAGTAAAATATCAATAAGCATAAACTCAGAAATTACATGAAAGTAAATTTATCTATTGATTCTCATTAAATGAATAAAATATTACATAAGAGTTTTTAAATAAATCTAAATTTGGAATTGGAGTTAACATGTGTAATTAAAAAAGGTAAATAAATCAAAAGCTACTTAAAGCTAACTGACCCATGTGCAACATTCAGAAAATTATTATTTTTAGTAATTTTCATCTTCTAAAAAAATTTTAACTACTATTTTTAAAAATTTTACATGTAATCTCATATGGGATTAAAAATATCCACATATATTATAAAATATAAAATTATTCTAATAGATGAATTTCATGTCTGGATATAAAAGTATGATGTTTCTAAAAATAGAAAAATACTAAAATATATTTTTAAACTCTGATATATTTATGTATGGCCTTCTAAGAGTTATGAAATCATCCTTAATGGGATAGAGTTATTTATAGATGAATTAAAGATTTTGAGATGGTCATTTGGGCACAAGAAAGAGTTCAAATGGAGTTATGGATCAAAAGTTATGGCCTCTAGAAGTTCGATCTTTGTATCATTCTTCTCTAGTTGAAAACAACTCAACTCCTACGATTTGCCTCGATTAAAACCGTACCATTTATTATTGATAATATTTTTCATCTCCCATTCTTAAATAAAAGTGTTGTCTCCTTATTATAGTCCTTCCACTATACAAAATACATTTTATAACTTCATTTCCTTGTGTGCATTGTCTGCTTATCCATAACTTGTGTTATCTTTTTTTTTTCTTCTTCGGTACTTGTTTCTTCTAATCTATTTCTTCATATTATTCCCCTTAACTATATTCTCCATAGAAATCATATATAAATATGAAACATTAAATATTGGAAAGATATCAAAATTATATGGTAAACTCACCTCATAAGCATTGTCATCCATATTTTATTCATAATTCTATAAGATCTAATTTTATTATACTTCAATTGTTGTATGTGCATGTTGGAAATATTTATTTTCTCAAGTAGACCATCACTAAATCTCCTTATTATAATACTTTTGACCTTCTTCTTACTTATACTACTACTTTATACTTTTTATTACTTTCTTGTATATTTTTCCTCACTTCTTCTTGCAACTGTTGTATTTGCTTTGAAAATGCTTCTACATCATCGCTAACTCATTTTACAATTGATAATTGTACCAAATCTAAAATACCCATAGTATTTCTTACATAAATACTCTGAAATGGTTATTTTCCTAAAATGGTTATTTTCCTATTGAATTATTCATTGATATATTATATACAAACTCAACATGTGGTAAATCTAAGTCTTATCGCTTGGTCTTCTCTCCAACTATACATCTCAACAAATTTTCTAAGATCCTTTTTATAACTTGTGTTTGTCCATATGTTTGTAGGTGATATGAACTACTCAATTATAGCTTAGTTTCATTCTTTTTCTATAAAGTCCTCCAAAAATGACTTATAGATTTTATGTCCCTATCTGATATAATGGTCTTTAGAACACCATATAATATCACAACATCCTTAAAGAATAGTTTTGCAACTCTAGTGGCATCATTAGTTTTGTTACATGGAATAAAATGAACCATCTTTGAAAATTTGTCTACAACAACAAAAATTGAATCATTGTCTCTTTGTATGTTTGACAATCTTAACATAAAATACATATTCAAATATGTCAGTGGTCTTCTTAAAATTTGTAATGACATGTAAATCCTTATATTATGTATATGGTTTTTAGCCACTTGACATAGTCTACCTATTGATAGATACCTTGCCACATCTCTACTCCAATTTGGCCAAAAATATTTCTCCTCCACCAAAGCTATTGCTTATCCTTACCAAAATGTCTAATCAAACCACCATTATGTAGTTCTCTTATAATATTACCTCTTAGAGACCCAACTAGAATACATAGTTGTTTTACTTTGAAGAGATAACCATCTTATATAAGATATTAATCATGAATAACACTTGTATTACCTGATAATGGATTCTTGAATTGCTTAACTATCTTGCCAAAATTTAGATCAGTAACATATAATTCCTTAACAAATTTAAATCCAACTATTTCACTTACCATTGTATTTAACAAAGCCACTCTCCTAATCAAAGCATTAGCTACTTGATTCCGCTTTCTTGATTTATGTTTCAAAACAAAATTATGTCCCTATAGTAAATACACCCACTTTGTATGTCAATTATTTAACTTGTTTCAAGTGCTCACATACTTCAAAACATTGTGATCTATAAATAGGATAAATCCTTAGGCATAAGATAATGCTTTCAATGTCTTAATGATTGTACAATGACATAAAATTTAACATCATATGTAGAATATTTTTTCTTACCTTATTCAATTTCTCACTAAAATATATTATCGGCCTTCCTTCTTGACTCAACACATCACTAGTTCTCACATGTAAAACATCACAATCTACCTCAAATACTTTGTTAAAACATGGTAATGATAAAATAGATTTTTTTTGTAATCTTCTTCTTCAACAACTCAAATCTTTCTATTTTTGTTCTTGTCCATGCAAATTGTTTTCCTCTCATGCAATCTATTGGTATAAAAAGACTACTAAAATTATTAATGAACTTTCTATATAAAAAAATTCTAAACCATGGAAACTTCTTACCTCTGTTATCTTTCTTGGAAAGGTCATCAATAATTTTCTTTATCTTTTCTTCATCCATCTGTACTCTATCCATTGAAACTATAAATCCTAAAAATACCAAACTATTGTACATAAATCTACACTTCTTCAGATTTGCATAGAGTTTTTCTTTTCATAACACCCCTAATACCATTCTCAAATGTCTTAAGTGATCTTATTTAATTTTATTAAATATCACAATATTATCAAAATATACCACCACAAACTTGC
Source organism: Torreya grandis (assembly GCA_037957365.1). Lineage (NCBI taxonomy): Eukaryota > Viridiplantae > Streptophyta > Pinopsida > Cupressales > Taxaceae > Torreya > Torreya grandis. The sequence goes on from JARHVA010000079.1 coordinate 2,582,355, forward strand.
CAATGTAATCTCATGACATTATATTCATCACCTTCATAAATGTGATAGGTGAATTAGATAATATGAATGGCATTGATACCATCCACTCATATAAGTCATCCCTAATCTTGAATACTATTTTGCATTCATCTCTTTCACAAATCTAAATCTGATAGTAACCACTCCTTAGATCAATCTTAATAAAGTATTTTGCTCATGTAAGAACATCCATCATATCATCTAAACAAGGTACATAAAATATATTTTGATGGTAATTTTTTTGATTGCTCTAATATCCACACACATTCTCCACCCTCCGTATTTCTTTGAAGTTAACAATGTTGGTGTTGGATATGGACTCATGCTCTCCCTTACTACACCCTTTCTCACCAATTCAGTTACCTATTTATTCAATTTTGTATGTTCTATTGGACTCATCCTATAAGCTTCTTGATTGAGTAAAGCTTATCCTAGAATCAAATCAATATGATAATAAATGTATCTCTTTGGTGGTAAACAATCCAATAACTCACTAGGTATAACATATAAGCATTCTTTCAACACTTCCACTACTTTTACTAGTATTTGTACCACTTTTGTTTCTTTCTTATCTATTAAATAATAATAACAACCTCTCATCTTCATATTTTTGATAAATTTTCTTGTTATTAAGTAGTTTTTCATTTATTTAACTTTTTGAACTATACATATCAACTCCAATTATGAATTAAACTTTATCTAAAAATTCTTAAATAATATTTTATTCATTCAATAAAAATCAAAGAAATTTATTTTCATACAATTTCTAAGTTTATACTTATTGAAATTTTGTTTAACTAATCTATATTTTTATGAAAAATAATAAAAAAATTATTCTTAAAATTATTGTCATTTTTTTTAAAAAATATATCTTTTAATATATGCATAAACTTAAAACAATAAAAAGAAGATGATAAAAACTTCGTTGTAACAATAAAAAGTAACCACACTCAACTTAAAAGATGTTATAGTTCTTGCTCAACTTAACACACAATTTCAATATCTATATATAGTTCTTGCATTAGTAAATAAATATTGTTTACTAGTGAGTTTATATGATGGAAGTAGACACCTAAAAATAAGTTAAATAATTTGAATATGTAAAATATAACAACTAATTATTTATTTATTTTAATTTTTATATTATTTTTTTAAATTAATATAAATATTCATATTTATTTATTTTATTTTTTATATTATTTCCTTAAATTTGATATAAATGTTTTAAACCATAAAGTAATTTGAATTTCTCTGCAAGGACGATTCATATCAAGTTTTGAAAGCTATTTTTATATTTTCCAAAAGCTTGTTTCACTTTCCAAGATTACAATGCAAAAGTAAAGTTCAAATGTTATGATAATTATTAACAAAGAAATTAGATGTTGCATTGTTAGATTTCAGAATATGATAGAAATTAATTTTGATATATTTTTTTATTAAATTTGATGTTATTTCTTTTTATTTTAAATTATATAGTTTAAAATAGAGCAATAATTATATTTAGCATATGATTTAATTTTATTTACAATTATTTGAGAATACGAGAATATAATAATATAATTAAAGAGTTTTTTAGTTTAAAAGAATTGTAATTTGATGGTTAAAAATGATTTAATGTTATTCGAGAAAATTCAAATAATTTAAAAGAAAAAATAGTTTACTACCATATTCAATTACACTAAGATTTTATAATATATAAATATATTCATTTAAAATATTAATTTTTAATCCAACATTTTGGTTAGCTATTATATTCTCAACTATCATTTCTATAATTACTTTCAATAACATTTTAAATATCTATATATATTTTTAAAAATACAATTAATTTACTCATTTTATATTTATCCAGAGATAAAAAGATCTAACTATTCATACATAATTTATTAAGAGTACAATTGATTAAAATGGTTTTCATTTCTATTAATTGTATATAATTTTATCGTATGTTAATTATTTATTTTGATAAATAATTTATTAAAATATAAATATTTTTTACTATAAAATATTAATCCATAATTTACAATTCCAAGGAATAGAGAAAACTATACCTTTTGAAAATGAAGAGAATCAATGTAACTCTTGTAAGTTTAATAATTTGTTTAAAAAAACCAATAATAATTATTTTTACTTTTAAAAATAATTAAAATATTAAAAATATGTCAAAATATTTTAATCGAAAACATGCAAATACTAATAAAATTTAAATCTATGACTAGTTCATTATTTAAATGTGCAATATACCCTTTCATAGTAATCAAATTTGAGAACATAAAAATATTTTTGATTGTAGTGACATATCTTAAGCTAAGTGAAGATATTTCTTGCCAATTTTTTTTATTTAAATGTGCCTCAATAACATAGTCTTTAATAATAATTTAAGAGCATAAAAAGATTTTCGACTCTAGTAAGTGACATATTTATGGCTAAATGAGAATATTTATTCTAAAATTCTTTCCATAAAAACATCTTTAATTGCAGTGACATGTGTATGGTTAAGTGAGAATATTCATTTTAAGATTTTTTTCAAAAATTCTTGAGTTTGTTATCTTCTAATTTTTAATAAATTTTATTTAAATAATTTAGATGTAAAGGCTATAATATAAGTTTAAGGCTCCATATTTGATGAGTATTTGTACAAGATAAGGGTCAATTTTTTTGTTTCTTGATGGAAAGAATAGCATTGATCTATGGTCACTCCTTTCACTTGATATTCTTCTTAGTTGGGTTATAATTTATTAGTCCATCAGTATATTCAAAATGAAATATTTAATCTTAAATGGAATATCCTTTCTAGTCATGGGGTTTGGACTAAACATTTTAGCACTATGTGATATGTTATCACTGAGCCCAAAAAAACTCATTTTTTATAGTGTCTCCTTTATCAGGGATTGCTTGTGGGTGACTAGCTCAAGCATCTAGGAGTTTGAAATCCCATCTACCTAGCTTGTTGACACCTTGAGATATTTAAGCATTTTTTTTTGTTTTAATCTCATGCATAATCTGCATAGTACTAGATTCATTCCCTCTTTTTGCCTTTCTGACCTAAATTTTTTACATAGAAAATGGCTCTCTTGGTGGACTTTCCTCTACTTCCTACAAAATACAATAGATTTTTGTAGATCTTTTGAGTTGATATTTTATTTCAAATATAGAAAGCTATAAATTATGTTTGCTTTAATCATGAAGAGCTGGAATGTAGTTTTTTTATTACTAACAAAATCACTAATCTATCTAATGTTACTCTTCAAATTCAAACCTAGAATGATAAAGTTCATCTAGAACTTAACCATCTCTAGCATTTTCTCGACCAGTAGGAAAATGCCCCATACATAGTTAGTCAAGAACCTTTTGAGCCACCACATTATCCTTCACCTCCCTGAGGGCAAGGGTGTGGTCCACATCGATAGCATTATAGAACCAGACACAAGAGTTATTCTCCTCATCGATGACCACCTTGATGGTCTTCCCTTTGACATAGTGGTCTGAGTGGCTCTTCCAGACCTAGAGGTGATTGTAGGGGTTGGGGCCCTCCTCCCTCGAAACATAATGGTGATAACACAGGTTGGGATCCTGCCCCCCCAAGACAAATTTATAAAATTAGCTCTAGTAATCTCTCCTTAAAGACAAAAAAATGATGAATTAAAAGCTTAGAAAAATGATGGTTGGGAGCCCTTACGTATAGATAAGGATTTTCCTGCCCTGGGAGGATGGAGTGATAAGCCTTAAGACCCACTATCTCCACCATCTCTCCTAACTTCCATGTTTGTTGTGGATATTTAATTGTTTTCTTTATTACTTTTTATTCCTTTGATCTTTATGCTTAGTTGTATTAAATTAGTACTCTAATTTTTTTTGTGGTCATTTATTGACTACTTTTTGGACCTTTCCTGAAATATTTTCTCTTTCGATGTAACTTTAAGAATGTAATTTCTCCACTCATTTTTTTGTATAATTAATATTGTATTATAACCTTATTTTATTAATATATAAATACACTCTTAAATATAAAAATTTATAATGAAATATATTATATTATAATTATTTGATCTTTCATCATACTAATTTATATGTAAGATCTATGAGAAATATTGATAAAACTATCTATAATATGTTTTTAAGCTATGGAGATTTTTTTTTATAAGAAATCATGTAGTGATTTTATTTGTTTAAGCCATATATAAAATAATTTTGTGATGATAAATAATATAATATCAAATCTAAACATCTAATGATGTTAATATCCCATTTAAATAAATTTAAATAATGATAAATTTGGAAACCTTAATAGAAACACATATTCAATAACTTTTTTTTTTTGGAGAATAGATTTAGAAACCAACCAAAGCACTATATTTGTAATATACTAGCCCTTAGAATATTCATCTAAATATGATGGAGCACCTTGATATGTGATTGGAAAAATGAGATTGGACACTTTTGTGATATGAGCCATGTATCTAGGGTTATAACAAATCACATAGAAAAATGTTATGGGTAATAGATCAATAATATATGTGTGAGAAATTATATATGCATATGTGAGCACATAAGGTGTTGGTAGGACTCTTTAATAAATTTTTTTATAATTGTGTAGATTGCATGTGCATGTGTGAACATGTTAGGTGTTAGTAGGACTCTTTAATATATATATATATATATATATATATATATATATATATATATATATATATATATATATATATATATATATATATATATATTACATATCATAGATTTATAAATGATGTCTTTGTTGTCACCAAATCTTGTACCCTAGAAAAAATTGTTTAAGCTTCTTCTAGATTTGGGCAACATGGAAAAAAATTCAAGTATGTGGGTGTACCTGTATTGGAAATGAACCTCTAGATTAAGAGCTAGTTCCCTGAATGTATCTTGAAATGGTCACACCTACTTAACTAGTCGCTTATGGGGGAAAGAGTTATAAGTTGTAGGAAATAAGCCTAATCTAAGAGGGTGATGCACCAAGATGTCTTCCATATGACCATCATACTTTCATGTAGTAAGAAACAAGGCACACAAACTAACTTCTAAGTCTTGTGGATTCTAACATGAGTATTTTAATATGGAGGTGAGATGCATGAGAGCTATCTAAAGTAAGTAAACCATAATCTAGTCATTAACACTAAAGCTCATTTTACACTTCAAAGATAGGCTCATACACTTGGAATCACTTCATGTGACCTATTTGAACATGAACTCTTTCAAAAACATGAAAGGATAAGAGAAGAAAGGATAGAGGATTATTTCTTTGCATTACCATACATCACTTACATACTTAGATAATTGTTCAAGAACTCAAAATCAGATTTGCATTAATGTTCAAAGGCAAGATATGACATCATTATAGCAAGGTTCCACCATACCTGGAGTGAAATTTTTACAAAGGCCAAAATGCCAGCTACTTATAGCATTTGAGAGAGGAGTGGGAAAAACCAAGTCCAAAGGGGAATCAAATGAGTTTAACTTCATTTGAAATGTAGTTATAACTACTTCTATAATTATGATCATTCAATCTTCTTGATTGATCCAAGTCACTTCAGTCCATTGCATAGTTGCATTATTCCTTCATTGATGCTCCCTGACGGTTACAATGATAGGATCAAGTTGTTTCGAGTTGGGTCTTAGTATCAATACAATTAGAAGAATCAGATCAATTAGTTAGATCTTTGTCTTATTGTTAGTTGTTCCTAACTGGTATATCATGGTGTGCAAAAGTGGAGAGAAGGGTCCCTTTCATGCAACTGGTTTTGGTGATGAAGCCATTGGATTCTATGTGTATGCCTTCATGGCATCCTTTGGAATGTTATCTCTTGTCCAAACTAGATCATGCTTAAACTTGTACTCATGCTTATAAGTCCATTATAGATGAAAAACTAATCTAAGACTATTGGTTTTCCTATAATCATTATATTGATGGAGACCTATAGACTATATAGCCCCTTTATAGTTCCAAATAGGTCCAAATACACCTATTTTATCTTTGCCAGAATGAAGAATTCATATATGCATGGACCCTTATTTAAATAAAATGAACATAGTCATAAAACAACATTAAAACCCTCAAATCTTTGGACCAGAGGTCTATATTACGCTTTAATGGTGGTATTTTATGTTCTTTATACTTGATTACATCATTGTGTCCACTTTGTGGTGTTTGATTGAGTTCTAATGGTAGAATGATGACCCTATAGGACCTATTTACTTTGGTCAAAAACCACTCTTTTGGTTCAACCTTGTCTATTAGAAACCAATTTGGACCAATCAAATTGTGCCTACCTATCTCTATTTTCATTAGTCCTATGGATTCTCACTATCAAATCTTGACCCTTTAACCCATCTCATGCCATCGATCTTGATCAATATGATTGAGTGAGATCCATCGATCTTATATCAACTTGAGCATGCTCAAGCCTCTTATTAATCATGCATTGATCTCTAGATCCTATTGCCAGTCTGTTAGCTTTTGTGCTTATGACACGTGGTGGCCTCTCAAGCTCTTTGACCTTTTAACTTATCTTGCACTGTCAAATCAATATGTATGATGAAATGCAGACCATTGGATTTGTTGAGACCCACTATTTGAAATATAATGGCTACTTTATGAGCTCAAATTTTATGTCCATGCTCTTATCATTTGACATCTACATGACCATATTTGACTTTGTACAACCATCAAATTTAAGCTCTAATGATTTTTTTGCATGAGATTTATTTTGACATTTATGTGAATCTCAAATACATCCATGTGATTATAAATGACATTCACACAGTTATCACTTTTTAGATTCACATGGTTTTTTACTGTAGCTTGATTTTGACATTTACATAGATGTCTTACTCTATTGGCTCAACATTGAAGCTTCATAACTTGAGCTAGAAATATTGTATGAGCATGAAACTTTCCAAGGATGATCTTAGCATGAGAAAATCCATGGCATTGTAATATTTTGGCTCATGTAAATTTATGAGGTACATTTATTAAATACACAAGTGAACTAGTTCATTCATTTTTAGATGATGTCCTGGATAGCCTAGCCCCTTAGACTCAGCAAGATGAAATTTGAAGGATTGGATCTCAAGATAAAAGACTCATCAAGATATGAAACTTGTAGATAATGATCTTGGCACTAAATACATTGATCACATGTGGTCTGATGGTTATACGAGGCTTTCTAAGCATATTTATTAAATGCCTAAGTGAACTAGTCCCTTTTGGTTTTTCATGACATCCTAATGATGGTCTAGATTCACAAAGCTTGTTCCTAAACTTGAGTAGCTCCAAATAAACTCTTTGAGGCCTATGTAGACCCATATATGATCTTGGCTTGAATTGATCACCATGAAGACCTGCCACTTGCATATATGACTCTAAAATGACCCCTAAGACACCAAATGGCACAAGGACTAAGCTAGAACATGACCAAAGCTAGAATGGCATATGTCATGACATTAAATGAACAACAACATACCCTATGACATTATAAAAATCCCCTATACAATATTATGACTATAGGGTGTTGACCCACTTTGGCCTGGGGGAAAAAATGGTCAACATCTTTTGAATTTTCTTATGGATGGCATGCTTTCTATGTCATGACCAGTTGTCTAATCATGTCCACTGGGTTATGGAATCACATGTACAGCAAGTTTGACATACAAATTATTTAAAAAACACACAAAACACTAGGAAAGAAAAAGGATAATAAACACACAAGATAATAAACCTAATCAAAAACACACATGTGCTTCATGATAACTTAGGGAACATAATACACACAACAAGAAGGGAAACAAACACCTAATCTAATATTTACAAAATTGACCTAAGCACTAACTAACCTAAGATAAAAAAATTCCTCTAGGATCAAAGGGGAAGTTTGAAACCTCTCTTGCTTTATGACATGAAGGATTGAATGAGACATGTAGAATTTTTATCCTTGGCATTGATGCCTCCATATTTTTCATGGTGTTGTTCAACTTCATTGGCATGATGTTCAATGAGGACCAAGCAGCTCCAAATAGGCTAGCTGTGAAAATGAACTCTTCTTGCATCCAAATAGCCTCAAATTTCTCGTATGGTTCCTTAACTATGACCTCCAATGGTGGTTGAATAAGGCTTTCCTTTTTGGTTTATATAGTGTTCTCAATATTATTGGGTTTCTCTTCAGCTGTAAGTTCTTCAAGCTCATCAAGGAGCTCTAAATAGTCCACCCAATCTTGTTCATTATCTTCCATGGAAAACTCTTTGTCCACCTTCTCAATTACTTGACCTTCAACTTGGAAAATATCTTAAAGCTCTTGAAATATATTCATCTGTAGCTACCAATCATCTTTGTACTCCATAGAAAACTTTTTATCCACCTTCTCATGTACTTGGCCCTTAATATACAAGTCTAAAAATATGACAGTCCTCTCAACCTTGATTTTCTCTTTGATATATTTTACTTGATTTTTGGAAGCATTAAGATATTCTTCTTCATAATCCAATACCTTTGGATATGGCTTAATATCATGTGGGTATCTTGACTATTCTTGAGGTGCAATAACTTCCACCTTTCCCTCACTTTCCATGTCTACAATCTTTTGGACATTAGCATCATCATATTGCTTTATGATAGTATATTCTTGATCTTTATACTAACCTTCATATTTATACTTGATACAATACTTGTCAACATGATCATTAGTATCATTAACAACCTTGTCATTAGACATAGAATCTCTTGGAGAAGAAAGGGACTTACCCAACTCGTCAAACTCTTTGTATATGGCATTAGGTTTTTACCTTTCTCCATACTTATTGTGACAATAATTAACATGCCTATTAGAGGAACTATCCAAATCAGATGTAGACTCTTAGGGAAGAAGAGTAACCTTACCGAGTTGATTAAACTCATGACATATGAAATCAAACTTTAACTCCAAGTCATTTTCATCCACTTCATGAGTTTCATCTTCAAGATTCATTTCATCTATCTTGGTCTCATGAGATTATATTAGGATTGAAAATTCTTGAGGAATGAGTTGACCTTCTTCTTAATAGTACACTCCACTTCATGCTTGAGATGTTCATCCATAACTTCATGATTAGACATGGAGTCTTCTTCAAATTCTTCTCTCTTCAATTCTTGGCCACATTCCTCATGGATAGCTATAATAATATCTTCAATATGTTTATTTTCATCTAAGAAGGTAGGATTACACTTTTGGTTACCAATGTGAGTCCCTATGGTGATTTCCTCCTCATAGTCACTCATGTCATCCTCTTGGTCAACCTTGGCTTGGATTTTTTCCTCCTCACTTACTTCTCTCAAGATGGGTTCATGTGATGAAGTTGGAATATGAGGTATAGTGGAAGGTTGAGATGTGATTGGGGGATGATGAATTGGAGATGGAGTGTGAGGGGTAGGAGAGGATTTGTGAATAGATTCAGGAAAGCAAAAAGAACTAGTAATCTCATAGGGAAGTGGCTTCTTTGGTTGATTAGAAGGATAAATATCTACATAAATAGGAGTTGCATCCTACCAATAGTCTTCTTGAGTTTATTCAACAATATCATGTTCATTTTTTATCTCTTTATCCTCCCACATACTTAACCTATCTATGGATCATTGAAGGCACTTTTTTACCAAGTCCATTTATTTTTTGACCTCTCATTGAGTTCCTTCTAGGTCTTCAAATATCTCCAAATTGTACATATGATTTTAGGTAGAACCTCTCAACCATTCCATGATATGATCATGGAGCACATCATATTCATCATCCCATGTACTCATTTCATCTTTATTATCTATTTACTATGGTATGGATGCCAATAAGGACTTGATATAAGATGGAAAAAGTGGAGGAGGAGGGTAATGATGAGGATCAAGACCATCTTCATTTTGTTGTATTCTAGGCTGTAAGAGTTCATTATTGCATTTTGATACCTTAATATAGAATCCATAGAAACATCTTGTTCCTCATGAAAACTCTCATAGGATTACTCTTAAGGTTCATAGGCATCATGGTATGGTTGATAGGACTCGTATTGGGACTGATAGGGAGGCATTTATTGATAGGTATTTTGGTATCCTTCCTTATAGGGTTATCCAATACCATGGTGTCTATATGGGGGGAGGGGGGAATAGAGATTTATAGGGATGCCATGGCTTATAGGGTTGATAGACATTTTGATAGGACTGTTGGGGAGTATATTGTGGTTATAATAAGGCTGATAAGGAGGTTCATGGTATGAGTACTTACCATAGTTATTCATATCAACCTCATGTATAAAATGAGATGTAAAAAATTGATCAAAACTTTAATTGAAGATACCTAAACTTCTTAAAACCATAATTTATCATTTGGAGTCACCATTGGTGCTAGGTTGATTGATTCCAAATGCTAGTAGAGGAAAGACACACCAAGATCTTCACACTTTTTTGGACCTCCATGTCCCACCAAACCTTCCATAACTATTTTCACCAAATATTGCATCCTAGAAGTTGTTCAAGCTTCTTCCAAATTTGGGAAACATGGGAACATTTCCAGGTATGTGGGTGTACTTATATTGGAAATGAGCCTCTAGATTTAAGGGTTAGATCCCTAAATGTATCTTGAAAAGATCACACCTACTTAACTAGTCTCTTATAGGGAAAAGAGTTATAATTTATAATAAATAAACCTAATCTAAGGGGGTGATGCACCAATATGTCTTCCATATGATCATCATACTTTCTTGTACTAAAAAATAAGTCACACAAACTAACTTCCAAGTCTTATGGATTCTAACATGAGTATTTCAATATGGAGGTGAGATGCATGAAATATATCCAAGGTAAGTGAACCATAGGCTAGTTTTAGACACTAATGCTCATTATACACTTAAAAAATAAGCCCATACACTTGGAAACACTTCATATGACCTATCAGAATAGGAAATATTTCACAAAGATGAAAGGATAAGGGAAGAAAAGATAGAGAATTATCACTTTGCATCACATACATCACTTGCATACTTGGACAATTGTTCAAGAACTCAAAATTGGATTTGCATTAATGTTCAAAGGTAAGATATGACATCATTCTAGTAGGTTTCCACCATACCTAGAGTGGAATTTTTACAAAGGCCAAAATGGTATCTACTTATAGAATTTGGGAGAGGAGTGGGAAAAGAGAAGTCCAAAGGGGAATCAAATGAGTTCAACTTCATTTGAACCATAGTTACAACTGCTTCTGCAAGTATGCTCATTCAAACTTCCTGATTGACTAGATCACTTCAGTCCATTGCATAGTTGCATTATTCCTTCATTGAAGCTCCCTGATGGTTGCAATGATGGGATCAAGTTGTTTCGAGTTGGGTCTTGGCATAAATGTAGTTAGAATAATCAGATCAATCTATTAGAACTTTTTCTTATTTTTAACTTCTCCTAATTAGTTTGTCATGGTATGCAAAAGTGGAGAGAAGGGTCCCTTTCATGCAATTGGTTATGAAAATGAAGCCATTGGAGTATACATGTATGCCTTTGTGGCATCCTTTAGAATGTTATCTCTTGTCCAAATTAGATCATGCTCAAAATTTTCCTCATGCTCATAGGTCCACTATAGATGGAAAACTAATCTTAGACTATTGGTTTTCCTATAGTCATTATATCTATGGAGACCTATAGACTATATAGCCCCTTTTATATCTAAATAGGTCCAAATAGACCCATTATGTCTCTGTTGGAATTGAGAATTCATATATGCATGGACCCTTCTTTAAATAAAATGAACATAGTCATAAAACAACACTACAACCCTTAAATATATGGACCAGAGGTCCATATTAATCTTTGATGGTGGTCTTTTATGTTCTTTATACTTGACTGCATCACTGTGTCCACTTTGTGGTGTTTGAATGAGCTCTAATGGCAGAATGATGACCCTAAAAGATGTATTTTCTTTGGTCAAAAACCACTCTTTTGGTTCAACCTTATCTATCATCTATCAAAAACTAATTTAAACACATGAAATTGTGCCTAGTTGTCTCTATTTTCAATGGTCCTATAGATCCTCACTATCATATCTTGACCCTTTTACCCATCTTACATAATAATCTTGATCAATACAATCGATGAGATCCATCAATATTTTGTTAGCTTGAACTTACTCATGCCACTTTTCAATCACACATTGATCTTAAGATCATATTGTCATTATGTTAGCTTTTGCACTTGTGCCCCGTGGTGGCCTCTCAAGCTCTTTGACCTTTTGACTCATCTTGCACCATCGAATCAAGATGTATGATACAATGTAGACCATCAAATCTATTAAGACCCGCTATTTTAAATCTATTGGCTACTTTATGAGCTCAAATTTAATGTTTACGCTCTTGTCATTTGACATCCACATGACCATATTTGACGTCCATGTGATCATCAAATTTAAGCTCTGATGATTTTTTTGCCTAAACTTTATTTTGATGTTTGTACAAATATCAAATATGTCCATATGACCATCAATGACATTTTTACGATCATCACTTTTTATAATCAAATGCTTTTTTTGTCATATCTTGATTTTGATGTTTGCACACACATCTTACTATGTTGGTTCAACTTTGAAGCTTCATAACTTGAGCCAAAAACTTGTGCCGGAATGAAACTTTTAGAGGATGATATTGGCATGAAAAATTCCATGGTGATACAATATTTTGGCTTGTATGGTTTTATGAGGTGTATTTATTAAATTCACAAGTGAACTAGTTCATTAATTTTTGTATGACATCTTGGACGACCTAGCCCCTTAGACTCAACAAGCTGAAATTTGAAGGCTTAGATCTTGAGATAAAAGAGTCGTTAAGATATGAAACTTACAGATAATTATCTAGGCACTAATTACATTGATATCACATGGTTTTATGATCATGTGATGCTTTTTTAACACATTTATAAAATGCCTAAGTGAACTAGTCCATTCTTGTTTTTAATGACATCTTGATGATGGTCTGGCTTCACAAAGCTTGTTCTTGAACTTTATCAGCTCTAAATGAACTCCTTTAGGCATGTGAAAACCCATATATGATCTTGGCTTGTATTGATCACCATGAATACCTACCACTTGCATATATGAATCTAAAATGACCCCTAAGACACCAAATGGCATAAGGACTAAGCTAGACTATGACCAAAGCTAGAATGACATATGTCATGACATCAAATGAACAACAACATACCCTATGACATTATAAAAATTCCCAATACAAGATTTTGACAATAGAGTGTTGAACCATTATGGCTTATTTGGGAGGCCAGGGGGGGAGACAATGGTCAAAGGTCCTAATATTAAAATTTATGACATAGATATATAACAAGGTTATTGCACTAATGGCATGTGTAATATCAAAGAAAACTTTGTGGCATCTTATACATAGTTTTTTTTAAGATGAGGCATGTCTTAAAGGCATTCCCTTTGATTATTAAGTGTATCAAGTCATTATTTATGCCATAAAATTATAATATGTAGGGTGTTCTTGCATGAGGGGATAAAGCATATAAGATTAAATAGTAACAATGAGATATAGAAAGAGTACGCAAAGAATGCATAAGAGTGAAGTAAGGTTAATTTTAAGAATGAACCCATAAATATTTATATAAAATATTGAAAAATTAAGTTTAAGATAATTTTATTGATTAATCTTTAGAAAAATTATTGTGTAAATATGAATTGATTGTCCATTTTATAAACTTATAAAAAACCTTATAATTTTTTGGTGAACTAAATGTAATATTCAAAGTAAGATATAAATAAATCTACTATCACTTCTAATTTTTTCTTCTCAAAATTACATCAATTCTCTCACAAATTATATGCAACCATTATATTTAATAGATTAATGAAACCATAAATATAATACACCAAAAGACTTAAGTTTATTATATAAACCTAAATAACTTATATGTCATATAAGATCTTAAGGATTAATTAGAATAATATTAATGACATTCAATTCTAGGTGAGTTTATTTCCATGGGTGGGGCCCATATTTATCCTAAACTATGTTTATAATGCTTTAAAAAGATGAAAATAAATTTCCAAAAAACATAACACTAAGAAACAACTTTTTAAACTTTCAATAAATCCCAACCAACCAATGAAATATAAAATATCTCAAGGTAGCTAACACTCCAAACACCAGGATATTTAAATGGGTTATACCACCATTGAACACACAAGTGTGATTCCTAATTACTACTTTACTAATTCGCTTTTGTGAAAAAAACATTATAAATCGCATACACCATGAAACATCACATTTTAATATTATAAATCACATTACACACAAATATAAAATAAAATGTTTAATAAAAAAATTATTACAATGTGTGAACCACATTTTGACCTTCTACATATACTAAAATATGTTATTATATATTTGGAAATGTTAATCTTGATCCACCTTAAACCTACATGAATTGTGCATATGTCTCATATTATAATTATATCACATATAAATAAATAAAAATATGTTATTAGATATTTGGCAATGTTAGTCTTGATCCACCTTAAACTTACATGAATTGTGCATATGTTTCATATTATAATTATATCACATCTAAATGCTCTCCATAGGTTTGTTTCTCTCTAATTGTTATTAAACACTTACATGAATTCCCCTATTATGCCAAAGTAGTCAATTAACATACTCGAACGCATCCAAATAATCAAATTAGTTTTCTTATCTCTTAGATTAAATTTTTAGACTTAAAATATACCATCCATCTGGTATCGTCTAAACTTACTACTTTTATCCTATATCAAAAAATGGTCACATTTTAAATTCAAATCATTCCTAAGGGTTAGACAATTCGTCTAACATGTCGATGGCATGAAATTTTACCCAAAGAGCCTCATATAAATAAAAATATATTTAATCCTATTAGGAATATGTAAATCATCTATCAAGAATTATCTAACACTAACACATTAAAATAAATTTCCCTATCTTTCTCAATTTACCAATTGATCACAAGGATCATGTCTTCATGAAGTTTAAACACCTAAAGCCCAAGCCAAAGTTGTCATTTTCAATTATCAAAAGATAGATTATAGGTTGCATTCATCCAATAATAACTATTTCACACATTCACCTAATGATGAGAAACACACATTAATTGACTTCTCTCTTTGGATTATTGGATGTGTAGGTAGTGATGATCCATTCAATGTGGAGTGGTGGAGTTAGCTCAAACCACATTTTTTCCATTTTTAAAGTCCTAAAACTAGTGTCAATGGTGGACCCAAGGTTTCAAGTAAAGCATCTAGATTTTTGGTTATTGTGTACATAATCAAACCTTAAGACCACACATATAGCCTTAATAGAAGTAGTCACAGTGGCCTATACTAGAATAAAGTATTAATATTTATAGAGATATAAAATTTATAATCAGAATGTAACAATTGATGGCAGAGACTAGAGACCAATGGTAGCATCTAGGTGAGCTCAAAACTCTAGCTTATAATTTGAATGACCCATAATCTAGTTCTCCACCTTTCCTATAACTCATATATAGTATCATTATTGCATAGAACATAATAATGTTATGTATCTTATCCTCTTTGTTAATTTACATTTATAGCAAGTAAAATTGACAAATTAGCTTGAGTATTTGACATTCATATTTATGTTTCATTATAATAACAATAATATAAATTGATACGCACAATGTCTATCTTTTTAATGTTATTTTCAATCCAAAAATAGGTAAAACATATTGGTAAACCCATATATTTCTTGAACATTTCCAAGCCCTACGTTTACTTTAGGGTTTCATCCTTCTTTCTAGGGTTTTATATTTTTATAAATAATTCTAAATTTTAGAACTAATTTTTAATTTTCTTTTGTGCAAAAATTACACATGGTTATAAGGGAAGAACTTATTTTTTATTTTGTGATTCAATCTATGATTTTACCCATTATATCTTGTTTTATTTTAATATACAACATTTATAACAACTATATAATTCCATGGATCAAATATTTTTACATTAATAACTCTAAAATAAATAAAGAGTAATCTCAAGCCTCATGTAATCTATACTATAATTACAACATCCAATTTGAGATGTTACCTATTAACTCTAGGTGTCAAAGGGCATTTTTTACCAATTTTATACCTCCTACTCTCATTATGCATCCAAAATTTATGTTTGATCCCATAATAAACATTATTCATCCCCTTGATGGGCTTATTATGAATATTGAATCTAAAAACTCTCATGAACAAGGAACAAGTATTTTAGATGCTAATCAAGGACATGCTTATATATATCTTATCGATATATTTGATAATATTAATGAAAGGTTACTAACTCAATTTATTGACTTGAACCCAAAAATGCATGATACATTGTTTTATGTAGAAAGATATGAATAAAAATAATTTTCTCAAGCTATTACATCTAAGGAACAATATGATATCTTCAATTATTTGATTCATCCTTTTAGATGTATAAATTTCACCATAGGTGTCCAAATTGATATTGATACCATTTCTACATCAACAAATTCAATTATATATGTGATTCCACCCATGGTGTGGGGGAAATACAAATTTTATCTTAGATTGCCATGAATCTACATAATCAATGATGCCCATACTATGATGAATATGCATGTTACATCACAAACCTCACCTACTACACTTTTCAATGAGTAGATTATTTCAAATCTGAAAGATAAGGTGTTACAATTAGAACAAGGTGATTTTATAGTTAGTCATTCAGTGGATTCACATGTTTTGCTTTATAATACTTTATCCCAAATATTTTCATTTATCCCTTACATATGGATTTTATAACTCCTAGGATTCCATTATATGATGGTAAGGATGATCTAGAGAAATACCTTAGATCCTTTGACACATCATGCTTGGACTATACACTCAATAATAAATTACTAACCAAGTTATTCCTTATCAGTCTTAAGGACTATGTTTTGAGGTGGTTATATGATCTCCCCTTCTAATTATTTAGAGTAGTAAACCATTTGGACAAAAAAAATCTAGCAATTTTCTCCATTGACATTGATGAGAAATTATCTTATTCATTCATTATTAAACTCAAGAAAGGATCCAACGAGCAATTAATGACTATGTACCTTAGTTTATGACTATGTTATCTAAGATGACTAATCTTATGGTAGATAATGAGATACAATATATCTGAAATAGAATCTTTCTTGCACCAATTCATGATTCTATATTATTAAATAAATTTAATTATTTTGATGAGTTATTCCATACAATGATAGATATCTAAGTTAAGCTCATAGATTTGAACAAACTAAAATGCATATCTAATGCTACATCTAATCCAAAAAAAATGTATCAAAGTAATCTAAGTCACAAGTTCAAATCAAATGAAACCAATAAGGAGGGTGGAAATGGCTAGTGAAAATCTAAAAATATAAATCAACTTCTCTTATCTACTCCATAGAAGAGGTAGTTTTCATGATTGCATAAACTGCCTCACATATTATTATAAAGTTTACTTGAGTGCAACCTCATATCTCTCCCTCAACCATAATAGGTATACATGAGTATGAATTTTCCTAAGAGTTATGATAGTAATGCATATTTTGATAATCATTTATATGTAGGATACTATACAATTAGATGCTTAAATCTTAGGAACAAGATATGATATCTCTTTGGTAATGAAATTATTTAGCCTAGAATACATACAAATGATTCTTGACCACATCCAAATGGAAATTCAAATTCAAATTTATTTTATCAATTTCCAAATCATGAATAAATATAAAGTGATAATACTTAAGATGTACATTATACTTACATTGCACATCCTCCTCCTTTGAAACATGGTCACCTATTTAAAAAGTATTATTGATATACTTACATGCATATCATCACAATGTCATATTAATAAATTTGATGATAGTGAGGTTATTGAGGATGATTATATCTCATTTAAATATTTGTATGAGAGTACATTAACTCTCACCCTATCTAGTTCATAATTTCATGGTTAAAAATGGTTCATGCAAAAATATATGTATAATTAGACTTATCAACACTCTTGTATACACATAAAAAGATATACCAAATACAAGAAGAGTATTCAATGGATTTGATTCATGGATGCATGACACTCTTAGGTGATTTATGCTACCACTTCACATGGGATTTTTAATAGTGGATATTTTTGGTAGTATAATTCAAAGTATAAAATCGTAGAGTATGTATGAATGACAAGTGTGTGATATATAGTATTTTTTATAAGGTCATTTTGTATGTATTTGACACATGATGGTATATTAAAATTCTATAAGAAGATGAAAAGAATCATTTAGGATGGAAATTAAAGGTTATGAATGTTAAGCGAGAGAGCCTTTGTAAGACCTATAAATATTGTAATGTTGTAAAGGAAAAGAGATTTTAACTATGAGAGATTAACATAGAGATTTATTGATAGGTCCATTTAATGTCTTTTACAATGTTCTATGTGGATTTGTCCCCTACTCCATTTATTATGTTGATTAATATAATAATAGTGAGTATTATCTATATTATAAACTATGTTTCAAGGACTATTCACTTAGTATGAATTGAATGAGTGAATTATATTTACTTATCCCCAGATGAGTCTATGATTTTGTACTTAAAGTCGCAAAAACAAACCTTAACATTTTATAATTGTAATTTTTAGGAAACTCTACTAACAATGGTGCAATGAGTGTGGATTTTGAAACATTTTGAATGGATACTAAGTCAGAGAGATTTATAATGATGGTTGGATGAGAGAATTAAAAAAATCATAGAAGAAAAGGCTAGACAAATTGGAAGTACCATAAAGGAAATTTTAATTGAGCACATTCATGGAGAAATATAAGAATTTTTGTGATGTGAGGTTTTTAAAATTTTATCCACCAAGTTTTCAATACTATAATATTTTTTATTTAGGCCAAGGGAAACATCACACTTTATCTGGACTGAATAAATGGTAGAAATATTGTGAAGCATGGACAATGATTGGATGTATGTGATAGATCATTGTCTAAAAACCACTATTTAAGGATACATCACTAATTTTTATATGCAAGCATATATTACATTTTAAGTTTCACATGATTTATGTGTAATAGGAATTATAGGTAAATTTATGTAGTGACCACCTATACTTGTTAATATGTTGGTTATGGAGAAGGCCATGGTGTCAATGTTGGCCCATATAGAGTAGTAATCCAGGGCGCTACAAGGATGTAGATTGAAGAGAGTGACTAATGAGGAATTTAAGGATGAAACTGTAATTTACCCTAGTTCTTAATAGGTCTTTTTGGTAGAGAATTGATAGCCTATTTTATTCCCATATGCTAGGTCATGTAATGTAAGGGAATATTATTGTTGGGATAACTATTCACTAATTACTATTCATTGAAACTATTCACATATCACTATTCATGAGTGACTATGCATGATGACATGGCATAGTATTGAGGTGGCATAGTGATGTGGTGTTATAGGGTGATGTGGCTTGGACCACATAGCATTTTTTAATGTTGAAAATAGAGGAGATATAAGTGGGGTGAAATTCTCCACTTGGCCATTTGAAAGGAATAGTAGAGCATGTGAAGAGACAAATTGATTGATAATCACATGGGTGTACATGGGAAAAGTCAAAAGAAGATCATGAATATCCTTTTTACATGTGAGAGAGACCCCTTGCACATGTTAGAGATAAATTTATTTATAATCATGTGGGGGCACATGGGAAATTCAAAATAATATCCATTGCACATGTGAGAGAGAGACCCTTTGCACATGTGTGAGACAACATGCACTATTAATTAATAGTGCTCCCACTTCAAAGTGTGGTGAAAATATTTCTCTCTCATCTTCATCCTTCTCTTTACAATTGTATAAGTATGACACTTTTCCATTGTAAATGCATCTTTTTTCAAACATGAACCACCCTTTTATGATCTTGAACATTGGTTCAACTTCTTGAAATATTGGAGGAGAGATCTTCACAAGGTTGTTAGTTTTGGTGGTGGAATATTCCTCCCTAGCTGGATGTTGATGGTTTCATTAAGGAACCATATTTGTACTTCATTATAACATGCCTCACTTGGTGTTGTAATGGTTGTAATTATTTCATAGCTTTATGTTATCTATTTGTAAGAGTTGTTAAATACATTGTTGTAGGAAGATAGTATTGAGAGTAGTGTGTGTTTGTATCCACCATTGTTATCATTTTAATAATATATATGAAATGAATGAATATGTGAGTGTGAGATTTGGTGTTATTGAACATTTTCTTTGACTATATATAATTTGTCATTATAGATCATATATATCAAAAACCATAAATTTATAGTGTCATAGGTTTTTAGGAAGTCATATTGTTGTAGTTTATGTGTTTTAGCAATTATCCCCTAAAAGGGATTTTTCAGTGGTATCAAAGCATTAGTGTAAGTGTTGGATTTTATAGTTTTATATTTTTTTTAAAAATATCCCATTTGGAGATATTTCAGTGGTATCAAAGCTGGTGATCTTGCCAGCCTGTAGGTCTTATATTATGTGATGCTTCCAAGTGAGAGGGAAAATAGATATTAGAAAAGAAAGAAAAGGAAATTACAAGTAGTTGGGAATGTGTTTGAAGAAATGGCTGAGGAATGAGAAAAAGAAGTAGTTGTAGATGATTCAAGTGAAGCATTCATAGAAAAATTGTTCATGAGTATGGTCAAGGAGAAGGAGAAAACAAATTTATACATGAGCCATATTACGCATCATTTAGTGACACACAACGATAATGGTAGTGAAGATACAAATGGGGAGACAATCCATACTAGCACTCACACTATCAGTTCACCTAATGTGATGTTAGGGTTATTTATGCCTACCTTTTTATAGGAGGTAGAAATTGGTAGACCGAAGCAACTAGAGGAGCTAGAGGAGCCACAGGAGGTTGGGTTCTTCAAATTTTAATAGTAGTTGGGGGCTAATTTTTAGGCAGACATGACATTTACATATTACTATAGATGGAAGTCTAGCATAAAGAAACATAAGGATATAGGTGATTCTAATTAATATTTGTAGCAGTGTTTGGGAAAACTTACCCTCCCAAACTTTGATGGTTCATGAAAGTGCACAGCAAGATTATGGATCTAAAAGTTGGGGACATATTTGGAATTGAATCCCATACCTAAGAAAGAGGTGATTAATTTTGTTAACCTTCACCTAAAAGGAGATTCACATGATTGGTGGCACTTTAGGTTGGTAACCCAAGGACACAAATTCATTGATACATATGGAAATTTCACATGGAGGCTAACAGATAGGTTTGAAAGGAAGGATCCTAAGGTGTTTGTTAGGAAGCTGACACATTTGAGATAATTTGGCATGATTTATGCCTACATTTCAAAATTTTAGAGGTTGTCAGTCATGGTTTTAGATGTTTATAGAATATGATTGACCTCCTTATTTATCAAAGGATTGATATAGCCTTTACAAGGTTGGGTGAAGGCATTTGGTTAACTTTCACTATAGGATGCTATCAAGAGAGCATGGGTCTTAGATTTCTCTACTCCCAAGTCAAAGGTTCCATCAATGTTTTCTGCTAAGCCTTTTCTATAGAAGCAAGATAAGGCACTAGAATTGGCAAAAAAGCCTTACATCCCAAATGAGGATAGGGATGAGTTGTGAAGGAATAAGTTATGTTTTACATTTAAGGACCCATGGTAATCAGGACACAAGTGCAAGGGAAAATAAAAATACACTACATTAAGGTGCTCCCAAAAGAGGACACTAAGACTTCAGATAATGATGTGCTAGATGATCATAATGATCATGGTGGGCATGAGGAGTTAGATCCTATTGAGACACAAGATCCCATATTAGGAGGTAATATTAGTAAAATATCTAGTACTACTAGGTACAATGCATTCAAGGTTCATGGTGTGCTTTAGGGGTAGTGGATGTTAGTACTGATTGATAGTGGGGCAACTCACAACTTCATTTGTGAGGCATTAGTCATGTAATAAGGACTACATGTTGAAGGCTTTGAGGGATTCTATGTGGTTATATAATATGGATTTATTATGACATGCATCAAACATGTCTTGTAGATCAATATTGCATTAGGAAACCATACAGTGATTGATGATTTATATGTGGTTCATATTGGGAATACAAACATTGTGTTGGGTGTTTAATGGCTACATTCACTTTGGGAATTAACTCAAAATTTTCAAACTACGGAGCTGAAGTTCAAATCAAATGGGAAGAATGTGGTTTTGTGTGGAATGTCCAATAGAGCTCCATGAGTGGTTACGACCAAAAGTATGGAGAGGAAATTTAGGCATAATGATATAAATTGGTTAGTTTATTTCTTTATTTCATCAAAGAATATAAGAAGCGATAAGTAGGATTACCATACCAACATACAGTCCTTGTTAGATAAGCATAGTGGAGATTTTGGTGAGATGCCTATTGACACAGTGGATTGCACCATCTAAAGGGAGGTTAAACTCTCTTCTTCCATGCAGCATAATGGAGACATTCCTCTTGTTGTGGGTTGCAAACTTGAGGTATGAATTTCTAGATTAGGGGCTAGCTCCCCTTGATGCACCTAGAAGCCCTAGATTTCCTACTGCTAACAATGGGGGGATGAAAAGGGAGAGAAATATTGAAATTAGAACCTAAACTAATGTGGTGATGCACCAAAATGGTTGGTCTACTCAGCTTTGACATACACTTTACACTAGAGAGAAACAAGGGTACACTTCATTCAAATGAGAAACTTTCCTACATCAGTGTTTCAACATGGGATCCTATGGAGATATAGGGAGGAAGAAATACTAGAGGTGTTCTAAGACACACTATGGATATCCTACTCACATGTGCCTATACTCTGAGCTAGACATTTCTTGTTGACCTGCAAGAGAAGAAATCATAATACACTAGATATGTTGGCATAAACTTATGAAAGAATGAAAAGGAAATGACTTAACACAAGATAAAACCATAGAAATATGCAAAAGTGCAAGCTCAAATGGAGGTAAAAATGCTTCTCTTGTTTCAAGGTAAATTCCTTCAGGGCTTTGCCATACAATGCTGAGAGAGAGTTTCTCAAATGAGAAGTTACAAATATATAGAGAAATTGGAAACAAGATGCTAGCAAATCAAGGGATGAAAACCCATTTTGTATTAAACACTTCTGTAGAGACCATAAGCCCATGTTACTACCATATTATTTCAATTGCATATGGGAGAGCCATGTTGTAGATGTCCAAGTCATTGCCCTTACTATCTTGGGCCTGTAAAAGCATGGGATACTCTTTATAGCAACTGACAAATCCATCCCCAAGTTGTGTTGATTAGACCATGTTCTCTTTAATGCTGGGTGCAACTGGTTGTGCATTAATGGTGAATCATAAAAACATGGGTTTCTCTCCTCTATAGTTTGAAAATCAATTCTTTTATTGGTTTTCAGTAGAGACTATTTCACCTAAGTGTATTTACTCTTCTTGATGATGCCACCTGTGCCACTTGCCTTGGTCTGGTTCATCCTTGGGTCTACGCTTTGACTTGTCATGTTACTTAGAACATTTTGAGATTTTACTTTATTGTGTTGCACGGCTATGTTCTAGGTTATCCACCTTGTTTTCTTTTACTTTTATATTTCCCTTTCCCTTAGCTTTTTCCCCTTTTGTCTTTAACCATTTGGGATCTCGGGTGATTTTTATTTCTCAGGCCTTTAGGCTTTTGGTAATGTCAAATTTCTTCAAACAAAATGTCTAAAGGAATTCTCTTTTGGGCTTGCCTTTTTTGGTTTTCCTTCAGTGGGCCTTTGTGTTGTGATTTCCTTTGAACATTTTGTCTGAACAAATTCTTTCCTTTGATTGCTTTTTTTCCTGAAGGGCATGCACCCTTCAGGTCTTTTGTCTTCATCCTCTCTTTCTTAAAGTTCCCTCCACAAAGGCTTTTCCCATCCAAAAATGTGTTCCACAAGACCAGGCACCCTTCGAGAACTCTGAAAATGACCCTTATAAAAAGTGAAAAGAGTCCTCTTTATTGACCAAGTGCCCTTCACAAAGAAACTTACCCTTTGGAATTTTTGTGACCATCAAATTTCTTCAGACAAAATGTCCAAAGGAATCCCTTCAGACATTTTATCCAAAGGAATTCAACCTTGGCTTGCCTTCTTTGATTTTCCTTCAGACAAAATGTCTGAAGGGAAATTCCTTCCACTCTTTCACTTTTCCTGAAGGGCAAGTTCCCTTTGGGCTTCTTGCCTTTGCCCTTTTGCTTCAACTAGCTACCCTTTGAAAGGACATTTTAATCCAAAAGTACCCTTTAGAAATTTGTATTGGTCCTCACACCAATGAAAAGCCCTCCATAAGGTCCATTTTTCCTTCAAACATACCCTTTAGAAGTTTTATAAAGGTTTGTTTCATCTTTGGAGTGCCTCCCGCAAGGGCACATATCCTTTGAGGAAATTACAAATGACCCTACAGAATGCCCAGGTGCCCTCCATGGAAAAACACTTGCCTTAAGAAGCATATAAGACCAATTCAGGCTCTTCTGAAGAACTTACTCAAAAAGATTTGAAGTAAAGACGTCTCAAAACCTAATTGCTTCTTCCTTACCCTTTTGGGTTTGTGAATGACTCCAACTCATGAAAGATCATAAGTCAAGTAATCGCATAAACCCAAATTGAACTACTCTGACCCTTTTAGGTTTTTGAACTATTTTTAGTCATGAAAATTGGCAAGTAAAGTACTTTGAAAAACTTGACTTGCATTGGAACTGGTTATAGACCCCTTCAAGTTTATCAAGTGCTCCTGCTTATTACTTGTAAAGCTTACAAGTAATGATGTTCTGAGAACCTAATTTTATCTATGAGTGTTGGAAAAGACCAATGCTTGATGAGATAACACCTGCACCTACATAAAAGCAACTTTTTCTTTGATTTTTAAAGGGTTAAGACATGGTTTTAGGGCAAAAGGTCATGAAGAAAAAGGATTCAAGGCAAAAAAGAGGGGGGGCATTTTTGGCATGCAAGATTCATAAAATGGTCAACAATGCCTCCAAGGAGACCTCCTAACAAAGGGTTTGAGCATGTGATTGAGCTGAAGGAAGGGGCCAGAATAGTTATCACTAATCCTTATCATCATCTTTGGAATTTTAAGGAAGAGATCAAGAAGGCTATCAAAGAACTACTCAATATGGGACATATTTAACCTAGTTATAGTCCATTTGCTTCTTCAGTGGTGTTGGTGAAGAAGAAATATGGGACTATAAGGATGTGTATTAATTATCGCACTCTCAATAAGAAGACCATCAAGAAATTGTATCCCATTCCTAGGATTGATGAGTTACTTGATGATCTACATGGAGCAGAGTACTTCTCCAAGATTGATCTATGATACCATCAAAATGGAGTGTGGGAGCAAGATGTAAACAAAACATATTTTAAGTTCCATTATGGACACTATAAGTTCTTAGTGACATTGTTCATGTTGACTAATGCTCTAGATACATTATAATCTTGTATGAAACATGTGTTCAACCAACACCTACAAAAATTTGTCCTAGTGTTCTTTGATAACATTTTGATATATAATAGAACATGGGAATAACACCTTAGACACCTTGATGAGGTATTATCTATTATGAGAACACAATCACTTTATGCAAAGGCTTCGAAGTGTGAATTTGGGATGAATGAGGTCCTCTATTTAAGATATGTGATTGGAGTATGAGTCAAAGTGGATCATGCAAAGATTTAGGGGATCATTGATTGGCCACCACTAAAGACACTGACTCATTTGAGAGGCTTTCTAGGACTTTTTTACTATTACAAGAGGTTCATGAAGGGGTACTCTCAATTGACAACACCATTGATAGATTTAACCAAGAAAGGGGTATTTTCTTGGTTAGAATCTTAACATCAGGTATTTGATCACCTTAAGAAGGTGATGAACACATGCCATATGTTAGCATTACCAGATTTTTCACAGCCATTTATTCTTGAATGTGATGCATTGAGTGTGGGTATTGGTTCAATACTAATGAAAAATAGGCATCCCATTTCCTATGAGAGTTGAAAGTGGAGTATGGTGTAGACACCTAAATCTATCTACCAATGACCTCCAATCAGGCTTTTGGCTAATTTCCACCCAAAATACCAAATTTGGCCTAAAAATACTAAAATTCATTAAATGAGTTGAAACTGACATATTCAAGTGCTAATTTTGGCTATAGTATCATTAAATGGGGTAACGTAATTTATGGGCCAACTAACTTTGATCAGATCATTTTGAGTCAAAATGCCAAATTTACACCTGGGTACTCTGGATTGCTCTTTCCTATCAAATATCTTACACAAGACATGTGTCTTTGTTATTTTTTTTGGTAACATCCTGAATGGGATAATGGATCCAATGCATTTGATGTTGCCTTTTAATTCCAATCCAATCAAATTTTGGACCAATAATAAGACATTCTAATCAATTTGACTAATTTGTACACAAAGTTCTTAATCATGCTTATGAGCTAATTAAACCAAATTAGAGCCTAATAAATAAATCCATGGAAACTTGTTGAAAAATTGTTTTTATAAATGAATATTGAATATCTACATCATCAAGTGACCTCATTTCTTGGGAAGACATCCCTAGGCCATAAATGCCATAAATATCAAGATTCATGCCCTTCATGCCTCATCAATGCCTTCCATGATGCCCTCCGTGCCTCTTAATTATCCCTTATTCCAATGTCATGATGAGGATAATTATAAACCTAATTCCAAAAATTGAATTAATCCTCAACCACACATCTCAATTTTAGGATGGATGGTTCAAGTTGATTCTAGACATTCTCAAAAATCTATAAATAGAGAGGCCATGAACATCATTTCTAAGCTATTTTGGTGAAAATTTATTATGCTCAAATATCTTCCAAAGCTATGATTATGCAAATTTATAATGTATAATTGATTACAAAGCTTCAATCAATTAGTGTTACCATGCCAAATTGATTCCAAGCCACAAGCCAAAGGTTCCAAGGAGAGATGGAGGTAAACAAGCTTCCATTGCCAAGGACTTCATGAGCACAAGCCAAGAAAGCCACTACAACAAACATTTTGGAGCATCCAAGGAAGGTAAAAGAGGATTTATTTTACATTTTAGTTGTGTGTTTCATTCATGTTTGTTAACTAAGCTTTCCCTAGTGTCTAGGCCTAGAGATGTTATGCTAGTTAGTGTGTTTCTTTCATTTTGTTTTCATTTTGGAACTAACACCATACTAACCATCCTTTCTTGATTCAAATTCTTAGATCCACATATGGCATGTCTAGTGGGACTAGACACATCCCAAACATGAAGATGATCATTTTTAAGCTTTAAAATATTCATTTAGACCATTAAAACTCTTGAAAATTGATTTTCTAACTTTATTTTGTTATTTTTATTTGCCATAGGTTTACATAGTAACCGATGTTGGCTAGTAAGACTAACATCAGTTGGATAGTTTAACCAACATCGATTAGTAAAATGGACATCAGTTGGATACCTGTCATTGGTCACATTGGTATAACTGATGTCAGTTAGATAATTGTCATCAGTTAGAAAATGTAACTGTCGTTAGTTATATAACCAATGTCGATCACTATGTTTTTCTTAAAACATAGACCCAAGAGATCTTTTCTTAAAGTTAATTTTTTCAAACCTAAAATATATTCAAGACTAAAGGACATGCTAACATTTTTTTTGCAAGACCAAGCTTGACATTTTCTAAAAACATGTTTAGATCACTTTTTGCATGCTTAAAAATCAATTAGGAACCTTGTTTTGGTGTTTAACAAAAACAAAATTAGATGTTTATGGTGAATGTTTTCAAAGTTTGCAACTAAGACCAAGGGGTCAAATGAACACCACCTCATTTTTCATTTGGGATTTAAAATGAACTCACCTTTTCAAATATTTTTGTGTTTACTTAATTGTTTGGATTAAATTTTTGTTTGGCAAACAGAGGGATGTTACATGTATGCTCTTCCATTTTTCCCCTTTAGAGAACACTTGGAATCAAAAGCGCCATTCCTATTTCAAGTAACCTAGTCCAAGGCTTATAAATAAAGTCATTTAAAACACTCTCCAAAAACTCGTCAAAGTTTGGGTGACCTTGAAAATGACCCTAAAGTATTTTTACTTTCATGTTTTCTTCTTTTTTATGCAAACTTGGCTTACGAGGGGGACTTCATCACCTCCCATGAGTTATTTAGGAAATATTTGACCAGAGGTTTCACCTCCTAGAATTGGCTTCATTTAGATCCTAATTGGAGTTACACATAGGACATAACGGCACTTTGGACATCAAACTACACTGAGCAAACTCAGGATGTAGTGGTTGCAAAAGGGACTAGACCTTTTTGCAACAAGCCAAGTGATCTGACCTAAAATTCATGCTTTTATTTTATATTGTTTGATGTGAAAGTCATTATGCAATTGATTCCCCTAAAACATTTGGAAACTTATTAGATCTTAGACAAATCCCCACTTACTGTGGAAGTATTATTGGTGCAAGGTCCACCTCAAGGTCCATGTCATATTACTATAATTTGAAATAAGGGGGGTGTAAAAACCCTACTATATAATGTGCATTTACTTTTGGATGAACACTTAAAATCCTCTCAAATGATGTATATTGAAGGATTCCAACAATACCAAGCAACCTTGTCAGTTTAGGATCTAAAAGTGATTAATTAGGTGGTATTGTCCTAGATTAAAGTCTTGTTTGCAGTCAAAACTTGGTGTAAACAAATAATTAAAACCAAATACATAGTCCTAATTTTTCTTTGAATAAAGAGGCATTATGTTGCCCATGTGAGATCATCAATTTTCCTTGTTAAAGGTCATCAAAAGCTTGAGAGTCATATCATCCACTTTGGCATAGTTATGCTTCCCGATTGAGTCTAGACCTTTACCAAAATTATTTAAGTCCTTCACTTATAATCTAAATTCAAAATTGTACCTTTATAACTTCATAGGGTTGATGTTTTAATTGGGTTTGCCATTTGCACTAAACTTGAGGGAACTTAGGTTTAATTTCCAATTTGGTTTGAAGGCCATTTAAGACTCATAATCATTGTCATCACTTGATAGACTTAAGCTATTTTTTTCCAAACACTTGCACTTTGAGTCTATGCACCACAACATTTTGAGTCAATAAAAGTAGTGTTATGTTGTCAAAATTGTGTTAAAATGTCTTTGCCTTAGAGAGTTTTTGAAACAAACTTTTTTGTCACACCTTGTGGGTAGTGTAGCATTGCCCAAAACATTTCAAATATTGTTTCATAGACCCTCTTGCATGGAGTTCAAATTTGTTCCTACATTTTCAGACCAATCCAAGTGTAATTTTGTTTTATTTTATCTAAATCACAGTTATACCATTCACTTTTGTCTAGCTTATTTGTCAAAAAAACCAAGTTTTATACCATTATTTATGAGAAAATAAACTATATCTAAAAGTGCCTTTTGTTTCATACCTTACACCTAGTTGATCAAGTTCATGTCCAAGAATCAAATGCCTAGTTTTTATTAGAAGTGTTTAAAATCCATTAGATTAAAATTTTCATCTATTTTCAAAGTTTATCTTTTGATGTTGTTTGTCTAAGAGTCCTAGAGAATTCCTTGTTTGAGCCTAGATTTTGATGCTGTGTTTGGCCAAAAGACCTAGCAACTTTTAAAATTCCTAGATTAGACTAATTTAAAACACTTCAACCTTAGAGTTTGTCATTTCAATTTTTGGTCCTCATAAATATTTGTTTAAACCTTTTGATCCTTTTGACGAATCTAGACCAAGTTAAGAACATCATCTATTTTAGATTTTATCCTTTTTAGATTTTGTATAACTCTTTGATCTTTTATCACAAAGCATTGACTATGGATCCCAACATGTATTCCTACACTTGTAGTGGACTCATGTATAATCCAAAGATTAGTAATGTAGTTGCACAAGAAGAAATGGTGTAAGACCCTTATATAGATAATATTGCTTATGAGATGTATTCTTATCCATCTTATAATACTCAATCCAGGGCACAAAGCCAAGATCCATTGGCTAACTATCTGGTTAACACACTGCCTTATTTAGAACAAGACCAAGAACAAACCGCACAATACCTAGCTACAATACCCATAGTAGATGAACTAGTTCTTCAACAGTCATATTCTACTAATATGGCTTCCATGTTGTTGTTTCCAAAATTAGCTTCACTCATTTTTGGGAATAACCCCTACGAAACTTGTCCGCTTCATCTTTTGTCTCTCTAAGTATGTTTTCGAGACGAATTTTTCTCATTCTCGTCTTGGTCCAACTGCACTGTTCAAAATTTGTAACGTATTTTTGTTACATTTTACCCAAAACATGAAGGTTGTTATGGTCTCGATATGACCAGGAGACCAAAATTTGCCTTTTTTAGAGTTAGTGTTTTCTTCCATTTTCATGCATGGGCGGCAATTTTTGCTGCCCCTGCATCTTGACCTGCACGGGCAGCAATTTTTGCCACCCCTACATGTCACTTCCCATTTTCTCAATGCAAGGGCGGTGATTTTTGCCACCCCTGCATTGTCTTAGTTTTCATGCATGGCATTTATTGCCGCACGTGCCAGGTTGTTGGAGTCGATTTTCACCCCATTTAATCTAATTTTAACCGTGTTTTGATTCATTCCTCTTCTCCTCCTCCTGCCCTCTACCTCTAGACCATTTATCAAACTAGTAAAAGTGTGCTTTGGTAGATTCAAGCTTGTGGCATGCGTGGTTTCTCAGGTAGTTTGTGTTTTTTGCATTTGTTTTCTTTTTTCTAATTTGTTTTTCTAAGTTGGGGTTTTTGTTCTTGCTTTTTCCCTTGGGCCGGCCGGCCTGCTCCCTTTTCTCTCCCCGTTGATCTCCAAGGCTTCCTCTACATGTTGGGTTGGTGATTTTTGCCGCCCTCCCTTACCCACAAATTTCTTGTTTGAAGCCTACACGAGCGGCAAAATTTGCCGCCCGTGCCTCTTGTTTGTTCCTATAGGCATGCACAGATGGCAAATTTTGCCACCCATGCCTTTCCTCTTGAAACCTGCATGGGCGGCAAATTTTACTACCCCGTGCTCCCTTGCTTTTTGACTTGAATCGGTAGCAAAAATTTTCGTCGATGCAGAGCGAAGTTGCATGGGCAACAAATTTTTCCACCCATACACCTTCCATCTAAACATGCACGGGCGGTGAAATTCACTGCTCGCATTCTATTGTTCTCCCTTGGCATGCAGGGGCGGCAAATTTTGTAGCCCATGCGAGCCGACCCTGCATGGGCGGCAAAATTTACCGCTCGTGCCTTCTTTTTTCTCTCCCCTTTATGCCAGGGTGGTGATTTTTGCCACCCATGCATTTTTCCTCCAAATTTCTCCAACTCCAGAGGAATTTTCCACCTTTTCCATTTTTTCCCTTTCCTCCCCTTTTTCCTCATTTTCTGACCTAGCCCCGTTAAGTGACCTTCCTTGGTTATGATCACTTAATGTGTGAGTTTCCCAATTTGCCCACTATTCCCTAATTACACGATCATGACTGTAGTACTTTTTAAAGATTTTTGCTCAACAGCACCTGCTCAATCGAGGCCAGCTTTGATGTCTGAAACTTCTCTGAAAAAGTCAAAAGTAATGAAGTAGTGGTACCAGGGCATCTTTCCAATCACTTCAGTCACCTCTAATGTTGATGAAATTAGAGATATAGAGATTGGCCACATGGATATGGTCAAGTTTGTGACCAAAACCAAGGCAATGAACCTGAGTTCTGAAATGAAGAGAATCATTGAAAGCAGTATTCATCTGATTGCTGCTTTTCCAGTAGCAGCACATCATACAGAGTTTGTCCTCTAGTGCACCTAGTTCTACAACAAAGAGATGAGAGCAGTCTTAGATGACAGCGACAATATAATAATTTGGCTAGACCCTGAATTCATTGACAAAGTTTTCATGTGCCCTCTTGCTACTAAAGTACTGAGGATTGACTTCATAGAAGCACAAAAGGAGTATGACAAGGACCCTGAGAGGGCAAAGAAAGTAATGAATAACAGGTGGCTAAAGACCCCTAGAACCAATCTATCTAGATGGTTGTAGAACTTCCCCAGGAGTGATTTCATTGAAGAAGTTGGTGACTTGATGACCCTTCTCAGCAAAGTGCAAGGCCTACCATCTTCCTCACAGTTTCACAAGTGGATGTACCCTTTCATCAAAATCATCCTTCAAGGTAAATAGGTCATCTTCTGGGATGAGTAGATTAGCAATGCTCTTCATGAGTAGCTGACCAAGGTACAAACTACTTCAAAGTTTTATATGACTTTGTACCTAGTGTACATAGCTACCTCCATGCGAACCTTTCCAGGTTTGACAACTAAAGGGGACAGAAAGACCACCCCAGTCTACTCATATTACCCTCAACTAACACTGAAAGGATCAATCTACCATTTTAGGAGGGTAAATGATGCCTTCTTCATGATATTTTTGTGTCTCTTTGACCCTCAGCTCGAGCAGAAGAGAGTGTCTGATGAGGCCTAGACGGTCGTCAATGACTATGGCTGTATGTTCTTATAGTTTCCCTCCTGCTATCTTTAGGTTGGCTTTTTCTAGGGCTATCCCTATATGCTCCCTAGGTTTCCTTCTGATAAGCTAGTCCTAATGGAGATATGTAGACAAATGGTTGTTGTGCACACTAGATAGATGGAGCTGAAAAAGCCAAGTTTTAGGTTTCCAATCGAAATTGATAGATACTCAATTTTGACAGTGGCCAAGACCAAGGTCATGGAGACAGAGATGCAACTGGTTACTATGAAATAGTTCAAAAGGAGGGATAACTTTGACTATAGGAGTGTCAAAGACATGATCAAAAGGACTCAGTTTCATGAGCCTATGATCAAAGACATCTAGGTAGACCTGTGGACAGCTGAAAAAATTAGGAAAATAGACTACAGCAGGCTGACCCTGGAGCAGATGAAATATTTGGGGTTTGCAGAGATTCCCCCCAATCTGGTCGATGACAAGAACGTTATCAATAGCAGGTACTTGCCTGAGAAGGTTGCTGACTCCCCTCTTCCTCCAGTTCAGTGGTCTCAGAAAGAGTTAACTTCTTTGAGGAAGAGATTCGAACCAATATTGGCTAACACCAATGATCAGAGGTTGAGTTCTAGGCAAAAATGAGGAAGAAGGCAAAAAATAGGACCAATAACAAAGGTGATGTTCCTTCTCCATCTAGGCCTCACAAGCCTAGAATCATCTTCATTTCTAAAAATTCAAAGGTTACTAAAGAGCCAGAATCAATGGCTAAGGGAGTTGCAATACAAAGCTCCCAAAAATAGGCAGCTCAATAAATAGAGACAGATGATAGACCCTCAGAACAGCAAAGGGTTGAACCTCTACCTTCTAAGGAAAGGACACGACCGCTTGCAGACGTCTCTCCTTCTCCACCTCAGTCTCCTGAGGCATTTCCTTCACCTCTATCTCCTATCATTGCTCCTTCTTTTGGAGCTGCCTCTCCTTCCAAATTCATGTTTGGTGATCCTCAAGGTGCTTCTAGAGATACTCTTCATTTTTCTAGATTTATTCTTAGTTTGGCATCTCTTTCCTTCAATCTGGGAGAAAGTTTTGCCCTTGATCAATCAATGGCCGATACGCTTTCACCAATTACTCCAACTGCAACCACTGTTACCACTAATAGTGCAGAAGTTGCCATGGTAATACCAGCTACAGGAACTATTTCCACAATAGGTACTTCTTCTCTCCCTCCTTGGATGTCAGCTTTCACACCTAAAAGAAAGAAGTTAGCCATCTCTCCAAATGAATTTGATTTTAGAAAAATAGTGTTGGTGAAAGCCAAGGCCCCTAAGAGACCAAGGATCCTCTCAAAATTGGTTGAGAAAAAGGGACATAAATTTTTGGAAATAGCTAAACCACCACAGGATGCAACCCTTGAGGGTTTTGACATGAGCAGCTATTCCATCTCTTGTGTTGAACTTGGGAAAGTTACTCATGAAGGTGTGAAAATTGATCTACAGTCTGTGATGGACATCATGGTCGAGAAATTCAACAGAGAAAAGGAGATGAAGGACTACTATAAGGCCAAAGCAGAGCAATTAACTATAGTAGTCAGGAAATTCACCCTTCCCCTTGAAGTGGCAACCCCAGAGGCCTTTTCCATAGATGACCCTATCATTCAAAAGGCAAAAAAACCTATATGAAAGGGAAAGTACTAGAAGATTACATTGAAAAGATGCACACTCAGGGAATTTCCTTATTTACAGAGGTTGTTGAGAGGATGGACAAGATGAAGAAAGTGAGGACGGCTTTGGAGGACCTTGTCTCACTTATTTCTCAGGACATTGACAGTACAGAGAAATATCTTAGCAAGTGGAGGGAGATGAAAGACTTGAAGAAAATCACCTTGATATCCATTAGTGTCATTTCTAGCAAAGATTCCTATGTTGAGATTAAGGAATCACTGATATACAGGGTTCAAGTACTCAAGGAGCTCATCAAAGATCTCGAGTCTTCTAAGGATGCTAGTGAGAAAAGTGATATAGGCCTACTGAATAGACTGGAAGAGCTGCCTTGCAACCTCACCACCAGGGATAATCAATTTCTCTCAGCTGAAGAGATGATCCAAGAATTCAAGGGTATGATTCAGAGAGATTTTGAAGAAAAAGCCTTCTCAATGACTTCTGTGGACCATATTTTAGATACTTAGTTAACTCTAGATAATCTGAGATCCAGGTTAACTAGTCATGCTAAGGCAATCACAGCATTGAAGGATGCTATAATCAGAGCCAAGGTCATCTTCAAGAACACCATTGCGCTAGATAGCATAGGAATTTAGGCATCTATTACTATGTATGATGCTCATCTGAAGAAGTCTGGTGGCAAGAGATGAAACTTTTTTCCCTCTCTCTTCTTCTTTTCTCATGCACTTTTGTCATGAAAAAGTGCATGCAATTTTGTAATATGTAATTACATGTAAAAAATCTGGAAAAATATCTTAAAAGTCAAAGATGAGTCATCTTTGACTAAGACATTTTTATATTATATTATTTTCTAATTTTGAAGGTTTCTCCCTATATATAGTGGAGACCTCTTTTGTAAATGTATCTCTGATAATTGAGAGCAAAAAATCTGCTGAAATTGAGACATTTCTTGAGACTTTGTGCTCAACTTGTAAATCATATTTTGTTGAATAAATGAGAAAACATGTTTATTTCAGATTTTGTGTTGAAGTTATATGTGCTATTTAGGAAACATCTCTTATGTCCTCTTTCCTGATAATCTCTTATTTGTTTGATTTAATAAGCAAAGTGGGTGTGTTGATATTATCTAAGGGCATTTCTAAAAGATAGAAGAGAGACTTTGAGCTACTTTTATCTTTGTAATCCTTTTATCTTTTGTAGTTTTAGGTGAAGACTTTGTGCTTCGTTTCACTCTACGATTACGCTTGTTTTGAATCAGTGAAGGAGGTTACAGAAGAATTTGTGCTTACACAAGTTTCCTTGTGAACTTTGTTACTTACTTTAGGTGATTTTATGCTCTACGTTGGATACCATTCCTGAAAGAAGAGGAATGTTGTTGGCCAATGACCAAGATTTCTCTCTCTTGTTCCTTGTACATCACCTCTAAAAAAAGAGAGGTGGATGTTGTTATACCACCCTGAGTATTATTTTTTGCTTAATTATATATACATATAGCATATAAATATTCATAGGGAACCTCCCCTTGATGAGAGGAGAGATTTACCTCATCCAGATCTGGTAAACCCACACTTTTTGTGGCGTAAATCTCCCTATGTTATGGTTGATATACCCATTTTGTCCTCAGTTAGTTGACGACAAAATATTCACCCAACACACGTATGATCCATTTTTGTTTGAGTGACATTTTCTAGAGAACAAAGACAAAATTTTGGTTAGAGCTATAGAGGTAGGGGCCAAGTTTTCATCAGACTTCCCTCATGAAAATTTACCAAGTCTAGTAAGAGTGCCCCACAATATCATTTACGATCAACAGGTTTCTTCTAGCATTCCTATGGCTCTAGTCCAAATAACGTATCAAGACCATAATATATTTAATCAAGGAAAAAACATCATGGAAGATCACTTTAACCAAATGTAGATATCATATCAAACCTACCTGAATCTAGCACATGATTTCAATTAGATGAACATGGTGAGTAAGCCTCTCATTAACCTAGTTCCTTCAACACGAGTGTTGATAGAGTTAACTGGATAAGAGAATATGAGTTTTGACCTATTTGTACAAACCACTTTGATAGATAACTTGATGTATATGCCCTTTATTGAAAAAATGTCTTCAGCCTCTACACATAATAGTGAACCAAATGCAGTGGATAATGTGTAAACAATGTCCAATCTTGATCAAAATGGTATTAATGCACAAAAAACTAGCCAAAAACATGTGCTTGTATTTCATCCCATGATTAGATCATCATAATAGGGAATACGAGTTTCTATGTCCCAATCTCAATTGGTTGCTTCCTCAAGTGTACAACCTTTAAGATTAGGTAACTAAACAAACTCTAGTATGACACCTCAACAACAGAATGTGTCAAATCCTACTCCTCCTCAACAAGTAATGAGTAGTATTCCACAACAGTAGACACAATATAGTGTATCAACACAATAGAGGACAATTGCCACCTCAATCAAGGGTAAATAATTTTCCACCTTGCTAGGAAATGATGAACTTGCCTCTTCAATCATAGACTAATATGCCAATTCAAAACCAAGCAATGACTAGTCAACAATATATCAATATTGGTCAGTGGTAGATGCCAAATATGCAACATGTTTTCACTTCTCCATAAGCATTCATGCAATAAGGAGGTCCCCATGTTTCTCAATTACCTACTAGACAACTATTGGTTCAAAATGTATCACAAATTCAGAGACAAGGTTTTGGACCACAAGTTCCCACTCAATAGCAAAGTTCAATTAGTCGGCAACATGTCCCTTTTCAACCCTATCAGGCATAGTATAGTTATATCCCTCTATCCCAACCATAAAATCCTTTAGGTCAAACCTTTATCACCAACTTGAACCAAAATATCATGCAACTAATTGTGCAATTTAAAGTACATCCTAATCCATGTATGCATATTTTTGGTCCATTCCCTAACCAAACCAATGTACCCTAACATGTATCTCCATCATACCCTGGTCAAAGTGTCCCATTTATGACCTCCCAACCATCTACCCAAACCAATATTCTCCATTAAACTAATGTTCCTTCTAGTTTCCTATCCCAAGAATTACAATAGATGAAGGATGCAATTGTTACCATTCAAGCTAGTAAATAGATTAAAATTTTCAAATTAGATGATGTGTGTTCCTACCTAGTAAACATGGAGTATTTACATATACCATTTCCTCTAGGATACAAACCACTAAAATTTGACAAATACAAAGGGAAAGGTGACCCTAAGGCTCATCTGATTGAATTCTTTGCCGCATGTCAACCAATGGCATATAGTGACATATACCTTTTGCTATTATTTCCAAGGAGCTTGGATAGACAAGCCTTGGAGTGGTTTTTAAAGTTCCCCAAACATTCAATAATGGATTTTGATGATCTTTCTGATAATTCTGTGCAGCACTTTTCCTATAATCTCGAGCATGAAATTTCATTAGTGGATTTAATGCAATCAAAGCAAAAAGATGGTAAAAGTTTTATAAGTTATTTATAGTGGTGGAGAGCCCTTGCAACTTGTTTCACCCATAGTTTACCAGATAAATAATTAGCCACTGTGTTTACTAAAAATTTGCATAGTGATATAGCTTATCATTTAGAATTAGAATGTACACATACTTTCAAAGAAATCATCAACAAAGGAATATTGATTGAGTGAGAACTCATCAA
Source organism: Torreya grandis (assembly GCA_037957365.1). Taxonomy (NCBI): domain Eukaryota; kingdom Viridiplantae; phylum Streptophyta; class Pinopsida; order Cupressales; family Taxaceae; genus Torreya; species Torreya grandis. The sequence goes on from JARHVA010000079.1 coordinate 2,620,336, forward strand.
TAAAGGAGTTATCAAGCTTAATTCAACCAATCAAAATTAAGGTACCAATCAAGGAAATGACCAACATCCCATTTAAGTGCCAACATCACAACTAGCATAGGCCAATAACCAAGAAAGACCGAAGTAATTCAACTGCAATAAGAATGTTGTGGGAAATGGAGTAACCAAATCCCATCATGTCCAAATGATGAAAACATCATCTACACCACCTTTTTAACTTAATTCTACCCAACAACCTCTCCAACCAATACCACAAACACAATAACCAAGACCTGCATAACAAATACAATAGTTGTTACCATTGTAAACCCCTCCTCTTAGGAGGGCCATGCTTGTACGTCATGTCTTTAGTGACCTAGGAAAACCTATTGATCCTATATTTCACAAGCTTGCTACCACTAATCTGATTATCTAGCCTATACCAAAGCATTATCTACAAGGCATTCCTTATCCTGATTGGTATCATGAAAATGAATTTTGTGACTATCATCGGGTCAACAGGCATAATCTATGAAGACATGTCCAAATCAAGCATTTAATTAAGAATATGTTGGAGAATGGGGAGATAACATTATATAATGGTGCTTCCACTTCCAATCAAACTTTAGGGATTTATCAAAACCCCTTTCCTTGACATAAAAATTAGCAACAAGAAAATGATTAGCGATAATGATAATAATGACTAGTGCAATAGCAAAATCAATAATATCAAAATCAAAGGCTGAACCAGCAAAATCAACAAAATCAATAGTAGAACCCACAATGATAGAACAATTGACAAAACTAAGGTCATAACAATAAAAACCAACAAACATATCATGTAGTTGTACATGACTACAATAGGGTTATGCGTCATATTATAGGGGGTAGAGTTAATACCATCTCCATTAATCCTAGACCAAGCAACTAATGAACCTATACCATTGCTAAATAATATCATTCATCCAAATTACATGAATAATCTTTATTTGGCATGGATAATCTTTATTTAAGTTTTCAATGATATCGATATAAGGTCTAAAAGGGGAATGCATATAAGGACTTCCCCTTTTAGACCTTATATCAACAACTCATCCTTGCCGTGTGACCACATGTGAGTGCACTGGTAATTGAGGCTTGTCTTGTTTAGTCCCACACCAATCCCAACATTTGTTAGCAATAATGGTCTAGTATTTAATCTTGATTGTGAAATCACAAATCAAAGGTCAAAGATTAATATCCTAAGCCCACAACCATCCACCACTTTGCCTGTCATTCAACCAACCATTCAGCCTCAAAATAAACCATTCACTACTGATCAAGACAAGAAGTTTGATATTGTGGAAAATTTCCATAAGACACTAGCAAAAATTTTATTTTAGATTCTTTGTGAACATCAATAATCTATAAGAACATATTTAATGAGTTTTTGACCGAATCTACTATTTCTAGTGACATATCCCCTGATAAATCTCAAGCTTTGGTCAAATACCTAGCTCCAGCCCAACAAGTCACATTCAACCAAAGTGATATGTCTTCCCTTGGCCCACTTCATAATAATCCATTATACATAGAAGTTTATATAAGATGGCATAAATTTTAATTTGTCCTTATAGACAATGGATTCGGCCTCAACATAGTGTCTCTAAAGCTCATCAAGCTTCTTGGGTAGACAACGGCAAATCTCTAGCCAAAAATAATAACCATCAAAGCCTATGATAATTAGGAAATAGAACCACAAGGCACCATTAATTTTCCAGTTATCATTGGGCCTTTGACCCATGATACACTTTGCCAGTGCTTGATCTTGAGTTATCATATAATATGCTTCTAAGAAGGCCTTAGTTATATGAGATTCATGTAGTCCCATCAACATTGCACCAATGTATCAAGTTTTCTCACTCAGGGATGGAAGTGAATATTCTAGGAGATTTACACCCATATGAAAACTGTAAACATCTTGAGGCTAAATTTCAAAGCTATAATTAGTAGTACATCATGAATCCAAGTTATAAGTAGGATAAAGGAAAGGTTATACTTATTGATCCTTCACTCGATAATTGCATAGATCCTAATACCTTGGATTCCATTTCCCACATGTCACCTCTTGAAGTTTCTAATCATTTCACCATTTCAAATAATGGACCAAGAGATTATGTGACCCATGATACATTTCATATTGCCAATCTTCCTTAGAATTCAAAAACCTTTGGGTGACCTAAAGTCATCCCACATATGTGTTGGAAATAAAATAAAAAAGATAAGGGACCTTTCACATTTGTACCAACATCTGGCCTAAAACCTGACCCTCTTGAAGGGGATGAATCATGGTTATATAATGACAACCAAGCTAATTATTATAAAAATTCAAAGTATCGTATTCCCAATAGGATCATGAAGCATCATAATTATGAAGGAAGAGGCCTTGGACTGAATCATCAAGGAACCATCGAGCCAATTTCCATGACTAAGTATGAAAGACCTTATGGACTTAGATTTAAACTGCATGGGGGTGACCCCACATATCTTATTCAAACTCCATCACCAATGACTAGTGATGATGATGCTAATAATGAAGTAAATTCTGATCATAGGCTCACCTTTGATGACCTATCTGAAACCAACCTATTTGATAAAAATGCCATTTTTACCCTTAACCTAGCCATTCATCGTAACCCTTTGCCATTATATTATCCCAAACTAATAGATTTGGACCAAAAAGAATCTAGTCTACCGATTGATGAGTTCCAAAATGATGAGGCATTTGTGATTTCTTAGGCCTTAGAGACAATGTTCCATTGGGAGATCAAAAATTAGGATTCTCAATCACATTGGATCCTGCAGCCTATTTTGGAGCACGAGTGAACACCCTTAGTCAAAAGTAAATAAGTAAAACATTGAGGTCCCAAAGTGAAAACCTCGTTGAGGCACTTTTTGACTAGAGAAAAAGTAAAGATAAAGGCCAATATAATGGTGAAAACCTATTTTAGTCACCATTATATGGGGGTGTTCATTTTTATTCGAATTGAGACTAGGAGACCACCAACGATGAACTTGCCTGTGGATCTGAGTTCAACTTTGAGAAATAACAAGTATTTGATCAAATTCTTCAAGAATTTTTGACTATTTTTGTCACATGGCTAGATCTCCCATTAGGGGACTCAGATTCATCATGCCTAGGATAATTTGAAGAGAAAGTCCTAATGGAGGACCCTAATATAATCTAATAGTTCAAGTTGTTACCTAATATCCTAGAAGATGGTTTGACCCTTCTAGTCAAAGATATAATAGAGGTAAATATTGGGACTCTATCAGACCTAAAATGGATAAAATTAGGTGCATCTCTCACTGAGGAGGAACATGATGTCTTTATAGCTCTATTGAGAGAATTTGTAGATATCTTTGCATAGACCTATTCTGACATGCCATGTTTAGACCCTGCCTTGGTTCTACACCACCTTGTGGTTAATCCTGATGCCAAACTAGTAAAACAAAAGTTATGTAAGATGCATCCTCACATATATATATATATATATATATTGGTAAATAAAGAGTTGGAAAATTTTTTAGAACTAGGATGTATCTGATCCATTGGCTACTCAGAATGGATCTCTAATGTAGTATTTTTAGTAAAAAGCCTGAAGGGATCAGAATTTGTACTAATTTTTGATACATCAACAAAGCTTGTCCTAAAGATGATTTTATCTTGCCTAATATTGACATGATTATCGACTCCATATCAGGTTATGAAATGCTTTCACTCATAGATAGCTTTTTAGGATACAACCAGATCAGAATAGCACCAGAAGTCCAACATAAAATAGAGTTCACCACTCCATGGGGAACAATTTGTTATTAGGTAATGTCATTTGGCCTTAATAATGTTGTATCTACATATCAAAGGGCCATGACTATCATATTCCATGATATGATGCCTGATATTATTGAAGACTATGTCGATGACATATTAGGAAAATCCAAAACTAGCGCTAACCATCCAACAGTGTTGCATAAGATATTTAAAAGATTACGGGGGTATAAAATCATAATCAATCTAAAGAAATGTATGTTTAGTGTAAATTCTAATAAATTATTTGGCTTCATCATGTCTCATAGAGGTATTGAAGTTGATTTGACTAAATTCCATGTTATATTCGAGATACTACCACCAACTAATTTAAAGCAACTCCGTAGTTTATAGGGTAAGATCCAGTCAATCTAACACTTCATCTCTCAGTTAGCAGACAAGTGTCATCCATTTACACACGTTTTAATGAAAGGATTTGCATTTCACTAGGATGATCACTACTAAACAAATTTTCAACAACTCAAAGACTATCTTGTTAATCTGCCTATTTTATTACCTCCTATGTTAGGAAAGCCATTTTTATTATACCTATTAGCTACCGACCATGCTCTGGGGGCACTCTTGGCTCAATATGATGAAAATGGAAAAGATCATGTTATATACTACCTAAGTCATACCTTGATTACATATGAACATAACTATGCACCTATTGAAAAAGCTTGTCTAGCCATGTTCTTCACAGCTCAGAAACTATGCCATTACATGTTGAATAATAAGACCATGGTCATTTCAAAAGTAGATCTGATCAATAATTTACTATCTAAAATAACTTTTTAAGGTAGAATGGCTAAATAGATCATGATTTTCAATGAGTTTGACATAGATTATGTCGATCAAAAAGCAATCAAGGGACAAGTTCTTACAAATCAACTTATTGAAGCACCTCTCATAGACACACAACCACTCACATTTCAATTTCTTGATGAATTCATAATGAACTTCATTGACACACCACTTGAGGAGTAGCCCTAGAAGCTATATTTTGATGGTTCATTTACTACACATGGATCAGAAGTAGGCCTATTATTTATTACGCCACAGGGTGATCTAATTCTTAAATCATTTAGAATCAGCTTTCCTTAAATAAACAACATGGCTGAGTATGAATCACTTGTTATAGGACTTTGAAAATAAATGCATTAGAATATATCTCATCTCCAAGTTTATGGTGATTCTCAGCTAATCATCAATCAAGTCACAAATCATTTTTAGACCAAAGATGACAAGCTAGTTCCATATAAATCCATGGTTGACACTCTTAAACAACAAATTTCCAACATTTATTTTGAGCACATACTAAGGGCTAGTAATAGAACTACAGATGCCATGGCTACTATTGTCTCTCTAATGTTACAAACAAATAAATCTAGAGAGTATTAGTTCCTCATCAACAATTTTTTAGCACTGGTTCATGAACCTTCAACCATTATAATGATTTATGATATTATTAGTCCTAATTCTATCTGGTACTTAGACCTTTACAACTACCTTCATGACCAAGTTATGCCACCTAACCTATCTCATAAACAAACCAAAGCCTTCATTTATCATTCCACTTTTTATACTCTACTTGGATCCACCCTTTACCGTCATAGTTTTGATGGAACTTTGTTTCATTATTTAATTTTGGTAGAGTCTAAACTAGCATTAAGAGAAGTTCACAAAGGAGTGTGTGTTGCTCACTCTATCAGGGTCGTCCTATTTAAAAATCTCTTACTTACTGGTTATTATTATCCCATAATGGACATAGATGCTGCTACATATGTAAAAAAATGTGACAAATGTCAATGGCATGCTAATCTGATTCATGCCCTAGCAAAAACTCTAAAACTAATGTTGACACCATGGCCATTTTCTACCTGGTGACTTGACCTCATTGGAAAGATTAACCCCACTTCATCTAATGGCCATAAACATATCCTTACTACCATCGAATATTTCACTAAGTGGGTTGAAGCTATACCCCTCACTTATGTGATCAAAAAGCAAATTTCCAAATTCATTTTCAACCATCTCATTTGCTACTACATTATCCCCTCTAAAATTATATCTAATAATGGAAGATCATTCAAGAAGAAGGATGTAGACTAGCTATGTATTGAATGTAACATCACACAACATTTTTCTATAGCATATTACCCTCAAGGTAATGGCTAAGCTGAGGCATCCAACAAAACCATTATCAATATTCTCAAAAAGATTGTCAATGATGTCGATCATGATTGGCACTTGTAGATATTCCCTACCCTTTAGGCATACCGTACTAATCATCATACCCCCATAAGAGCCACTCCATACTCACTTATTTATGGTACTGAAGCCATCCTTCCCATTGAGGTTGAATTGCCTTCACTATGCATCTCTTTTAAGCATGTCCTTGATGATCATGACTATCGAGTAGCTCACCTGCAAGATCTAGACCTACTTGATGAGAAATGCATAGCCATGCTCAACAATCTTCAAGCATATCAAAACTGACTCAAAGGCCACTATAATTGACATGTTAAGTATAGAACATTTGAACTTGGTGATCTTGTTCTTAAAAAATGTCATGACTGAAAAGAAGCTTAAAGAAAAATTCAAACCAAACTAGATAGGCCTTTCATCATTACTACAAATTATAGATCAAGAGCATACAAGCTTGCCACACCAGATGGAGATGAACTTCCAGAGCTTATAAATATTATTCATCTCAAGCGGTACTATGCTTAAGTGCTAAGGTATATTGTATGTATGGACCATTTTAGTTATGCCATTTTATTACTATTATTATTTATACAAATACCATCCTTATCTATCCTCTTTGCCATATCCACTTCTCACTTATGACCTATCAGACCAGTTTATTCTAAAGCCTAGCTTGTTTGACCTTAGTTTTTGCCATTCATTATGTAGTTTCAACATCAAGGTATCTAATCAGTTTCATTAATTGGTTCAAGTGCTTCAAATAGAGATCATATTTTGGGACAATGTGACATAAGTTTTGACAGTTGCATCATTCATTTGTTATTCCTTTATTACCACTGGTCTTGCTACTAATTATAACCACCTTTACACAAATTAGTACCATTGATCTATACTATTGTGTCCTGGTTATAACCACCTATGGGAAAACTAGGGGAAAAATTAAGCCTTGACATACCAACTTGCCACTTCTTATGTCATACTATGTCTTTTTACCAACTGTGCCTATTTTGTTTGAATTGACCGCTACACTAGTCAATTTTCTCCATTATAGAGTGGAACTACATTGACTTGAGGTCCTACTCTAAGACTATGTAGGTAACACTTGATATTTTTTGAGGTCATCTTGATAACTCCTTGATCAAATAATTTGAACCTTGTCTCCACTTAGTGCGAGTGCACAAGTATTTTATTAATTTTCAAAAAACCAAGTACATAAGGATGCCTTTACTCCGTTAACCCTTTTATTGTAAACATTGATTTTATAGATTTTACCCATGATTGGTAAAACCAACTAATCTTATAACCAACTCTTTATAGGAAATCAACCCGTAAGGTAGTCTAATTAATTAACTCAAAACATAAAATCTACCTAAAACTAAAACTAAGAAAATTTATTTTATGGGGGTGTCTTTATTAAAAAGATGCATGCCCCATTAACAATAATTATTTATTTAACCTACCAAAAAATCTAACCTAATGTTAAGACTTTGGAACAAATCCTAACAAACCCCCCTATGATCCAAAGTCAGGTCTTTGGACACATACCATGCATTTTCCTAAATTTTTTAAATTTGATTCTGTCAAGGGGTTTTTTGAAGATGTCAGTTATCTGATTAGTAGTTGGGCCATATATTGGATCAAGAGCTTTCTTTTCCACCAGCATTCATAGATAATGGTATTTGACATCCATATATTTTGTTTTAGCATGAAACACAGGATTCTTGGACATCTTGATTGCACTTTGATTATCAATGTATAACTATGTAGGAGCAAATTGAGAAACCTGAAGATCTTCAAGAATATGACGTAGGTAAACAATTTCTCTAGAAGCATCCCATACTGCAATATACTCTAATTCTATTGATGAATTTTCCATCATATCCTTCTTCCTACAACACCAAGAAATTGTAGTTGAACCCATATGCATAGTGTGTCATGTGGTTGACACTCTATCATCCACACATCTGCCAAAATCTACATCACAATATCCAATAAGGTTGAAGTTATTATTATGGTGATATTCAAGGCCATATGTTTTTGTTCCCTAAACGGTAGTGAATTACTCATTTTATTGCATACCAATGAATTTATCTAGGCTCATGCATAAACCTAAATAAAATTCCAACTAAAAATGAAATATCGGGCCTAGTAGTCATCAAGTATATCAAATCCCCCACTAATTGTCTATATGTGGTGCCATAAAAAAAGGCACTGTTATCATCCTTAGATAATTTCAAGTTACTTTCCATGGGAGTGAGGGTAGGTTTGAAATCACTCATGCCAAACCTATCTAATAACTTAGAAATATACTTAGTTTGTGAAATGAGAATACTATGCTCTTTCTGAGTTACCTCTATACCTAGATAGTAGTGAAGAAGTCCAAGATCTGTCATCTAAAACCCATATTTTAATTCCTTCTTCATAGACTTGTTATGGTTTTCATCAATACCTATGATAAACAAGTCATCGACATGGAGAACAAGTATCATCATTTTCTTACCCTACACTCAAAAATAGAGAGTATCATCAGATTCACTGTGATGAAAACTAATGGATTTTAAGTATGAATACATTTTCGCATACCAAGCCCTAGGTGCCTATTTGAGCCCATACAAAGCTTTTATCAATTTACACACTTTGTGTTCAGCACCCACCTATTCAAAGCTCTGAGGTTGTTTCATATATACTTCTTCTTATAAATCACCATTTAAAAAAGCACTTTTAACATCTAATTGATGTACTCTCCAACCATTTTGTGTTGCTAAGGAAAGTAACATATGAATAGTGTGTTATTTGGTAGTTGGTACAAATGTTTCCTCATAGTCAATACCTTCTTGTTGTGCATATCCTTTTGCAACAAGTTGTGCCTTATGTTTATCAATAGAGCCATCTGATTTATACTTAGTCCTATAAACCCATTTACATATTATGGGTTTAACATGGGGAGGAGGATCAACTAAAACCCATGTATTATTATTAAGTATGGCATCATACTCACTTTTCATTTCCTATTTCTAAACATGTTCAGTAGATGCCTCCTCAAAATTGGATGGCGCAGAGGAAGAAGTAGTAATAACCATAGCATAGTTTACCTATTTTTGAGAATTCTTGGGCCTTTTTAAACCAACATCTTCTTTCAAGTCAAAAAAAGTACTTTGCACCCATTTTGGATACTTAGTCAAATTATTCAAATCAGGGACTCCAGAATTCTCATCATGTGCATCATTCAAAGGGGGACTTAGATAATTTTCAAAAATTGCTAAGTCATCAACCTATGAACTTGTAGATGGAGAGGAAAGTGAAGGAATTTGAGTCTCATACCACAACTTTGAATATTTATCCCCATTATTCAAACCCTTATCTCTTTTTGTATTTTTCCTCTCTAATCTATCAAGTTGAGAATCAATCTCTACAGTGTTCATAGTCCCAAACTCATCAAATATTACATCTCAACTCATTATGAATTTGCCTAAATCCTGTGCAAGCAAATGAAACCCCTTTTTATCTTTAGAATAACCAAGAAAGATGCATTTTTGACTTCGTGGTTCCAACTTAGTTTTATGTTTAATATGAACCAAAGCAAAACAAAGACATCCAAACACTTTCAAGTGTTTAACTTTTGGTTTAAACCCATACCATGCCTCATATGGAGTTTGTCCTAAAAGTGCAACTGTGGGTGACCTATTTCTCAAATACACTACAGTACCAATGGCTTCTACCCAAAAATTATCATCAAGATGTTTATAGTGCAACATGGCACGTGTTGTGCCCTTTAAAGTTCTATTCATCCATTCAGATACTCCATTTTGTTGTGGAGTATAATCATTACTATATTTTAAATTAATTCCATGTTCTCAAAAATAATCTAAAAATTCATTTAAGGTATACTCACCTCCATTATCTGAACAAAGAGTGACCAAATGTGAACCTATTTCTTTTTTGACTAAGTGTAACCAATCAACAAACTTAGCGAAAACTTTAAATTTGTTTTTCATAAAAAATACCCAAGTCATCTAAGAAAAGTCATCAATAAACAAGACAAAGTATCTACACCCACTAATGGATGACTTTTTCATGTCACATACATCACTATGAACTAATTGCAAACACCTGGTAGCTCTCTAGGATGACTATTTAGAATTTTTTTCCTGATTTTGTTTGCCCAAAACACATGACTCACAAAGAATACTATCTTTGTGAAAAGTGGGCAACCCACTTACCATACCATATCTCTACAAATCCATTAAAGAGTGGATATTCAAATGTCCATAGTGGAGATTCCATAACTATTGTGTAGACATAGTACCTATACCTATGTCAACAACTGTTGCAAGTTCTATAGTGGGAGGAAGTACTTTACAATGCAATCTAACCAAGTTTCCATCTTCATATCTTGTATACATTGTTTTATAATCATCTTCATTGAATTGATGTAAATGCACCCATTTTCAAGCCCAATTTGATAACCTTTCTTTCAAATAGTTACCAAAGAAAGTAAGTGTTTCTTCAATGTGGGAACATACCAAACATCCTCTAAGTATTTTATAGACCCATTAGGAAGAAGAGTCTAAATAGATCCAAGTCCTAGTGGTGTATGCATAGACTTATCTACCAAGGCAACTAGAGAGAGAGAAGCTTCCTTGAAATTCCAAAAGAAATCTCTCCTAAATGTCATGTGTTTGGTTTCTCGTGTGTCTAAAACCCATACATCTGTGAGCTCATCTCTAGCCTCATATTCAATATAATCAATGTGCCCCAAAGTAGTGAATGTAGATTCATGGGTAACATTATTGGACTCATCATAGTCATGATCGGCATACTGAGTAGAGTTAGACTTAGTCACTTTTTGTGGCCTCTAAATTTTATCAAAAGGAATCCTACATTGTGAGGTAATGTGACCAAATTTTCCACATCTATGACACTGAATGTCGGATCTACCTCGACCTCTGCCCCTATATGAGTTGTGACCATGTCCTTAATCACTTATTTCATGTGAATGTGATTGGTTATATTTTTTTTTATTTGAATAACCCCTATCTCTATTTTGATATATGCCTCCTCTGTAACCTTGACCCCCTCTATAATTGTTTCCTCTATTGTTTTGATGCCTAGATGAAGATGAACTAGGATTTGACTCTAAAACATGGGCTTCTTTGATTTTCTTGGATTTCTTGGGTAGAGAGAGGTCATGTTGGATGAGCAACTCAGCCAAATTATCAAATGTGATCCTTGTGATCTTGTCAGAAACATGCACCATTTCAACAAATTCCTATAGGACCCAGGTAGTCCTTTCAAAGCAGTAGTGACTATGAGGTCATCATCTAGTTTTCCAAACCCAGCCTTAGTGTACTCTATAGTGATATTTTTCAATTTAGACATATATTCTCCAATATCCCCATCTTCATCTACTGGCAAAGTAAACAACTGCATATGAATATCTATCTTCTTATGCTTAGGTTTCTTATCATACAAATCTAACAATGTTTTCCATGCAGTGTAACTATGAGGAAAATTTTCAATATGAACATAAGTATCACGAGTACAACAATATTTAATGAGAGCTAAGGCCTTAGAATCATGCAAATTGAATGCATCTAATTTAGCTTGTTCTATTGGCAATGTGGGATTTTCAATCTTGACAATATGCCATAACTCATCAAAAACTAGTGAAGCCTCCATCAATCATTTCCAATCAGAATAATTGGAAATTGTTAATCTATCACCATCTAAAAGCAAGTTTTGAATCTTTAGCATCTTGAAATAAAATCAAGTGCAATAGATAAAAGTGTGAAAAAATGCAAAAGAGATGAAATAAATATCACACTCACTTCACAAGACAATGCTTCTACGGAGCTTTTCACTTAACCTCCGTGTAGAGCAAAAAAGAAAAAACAAGAATTTTTGATGGGTTTTGCACTTAACCTCACAAAAAATCAATTGATTACACCCTTATTTCTCTAAATTACTTCCTAATTCCACCAATTACACCCTTATGTCACCACAACAATGTAAAAGAAATAGAATTTAATTCCCCTTTTTTTATTTTTAAAACAACAATATACAATAAGTATGTTTTTCACAACTTTCAAGGCATACAAAAAGCAAATCAAAAGGGAATATTCCTTTTACACAAAGTATATTCTAAAGCAATTTATTCCAAAAATAAGAGATTTGAACCCTTGACCTCCTCCTTGCAAGCTTCTTACAAAATAACTTTAACCAATTGCTCTAAGAGCACTTTCAAAAAATATTACTCATAAACTTGTACTTATGTTGTATTTTGTCTATGAGGGAAAAAAAATTACATGTATGTAAATAAATCCAAGATTTTTCCCTTTTTAAACTTCTTAGCCAAACTTCTCACGTGGGAACCATCTAAGGCAAATTTTTGATATCCAAACTTTAGAAACATTAACAAAAAAGATTCCAGTTTATTCATGTGCCATTTTTGCCTGGGATGCCATGGCAGCTCCTGCAACCTTTTCTGCACCTGCTCTTACTCCCTATGGCCATACAAATCTATACAAGTAGTATAAAACTAATTTTGGCTGAGTTTAGCAAAATTTTAAGGTATTTTTTTGCTGGAAATGGTTTCAAATTTCAGCCAGGGTGTTGGAAGGTCGTACCATTGGCCATACAAATCAAAAAAAAAATTAGATTTTCCTTTAAGGATTTAAAATAGGGGTTTTACCCAAATTTTCAAGTGTTTTTGGATTCAAAAGCACTGAGAATGAATGCAATCAATAATGGCAGCCATGGATGAAAATTATAGAGGTTTTTAATATGCAAACAGGCCGTACAAGTCTATTTTGGCCAAAAAAATAATGAATTTAATAACTTTTAAATGCTAAAAATTCATTTTTAATGCCAGATGAGGATTTTGAATACAATTTAATGGAGCATGAATGGCCAAAATGATTAGATGGTGGTATAAAAAAAATAGACAGGGTTAAATGCAAAAATATTTGAAAAATTAAAATAATTTAATAATTTTTTAAACTTTTGACATTACATTTAAACCAATGAAATATTTGCTTGATATGGCATTACTTATTTCACACCATTTGATTTCTTGTGAATTTAACTTTTCACCTTGCCTTTTTTCAAATTCATCAAGCTCCTAAAATTCACTGTGCTGGACAAAACCAAGCTCTGATACCACTAATAACTCTTTGATCAAATAATTTGAACCTTGTCCTCGCTGAGTGTGAGTGCACAAGTATTTTATTAATTTTCAAAAAACTAAGTACATAAGGGCACCTTTACTATGTTAACCCTTTTACATTGTAAACATTGATTATATAGATTTTACCCATGACTGGTAAAACCAACTAATCCTATAAATATAGCTCAGTCACTCTTTCCACCATGCTTTCACCATTTTGCAAGCAACCTAAGCCACACTCTTGCCATTTTGTGAGCAACCTAAGCCATGCCCTCACCATTTTGTGAGCAACCTAATCCATGCTCTTGCCATTTTTGTGATCAACATAAGCCACACTCTCATCATTTTGTTAGAAACCTTAGTTTAAATGCTCTCACCATTTTGTGAGTTTGAATTATTTAAGTGTCTCATCATTCTTGATCAAGTTGAGATACTTCAAAATTTTCCAAAATCATTTGAAAAATCATTAGAAAAGAACAAAAATATTGACCACTTCTTTGCCTTAAGGATTTTGGGAACCCTTACTAAGTTACAAGCAAATCACTTGTCACTTAGTTCTCCATTTTTTTTGGCCTTTTTCTCTCACGCACTTACCATTTTTCAAGACCATTCCTCTTCTTCTATCACATCTATTCTATTTGTTTTCATTAGTTATCACATTCTTCTCATTCCCTGGGAGAACTACAATTAACCTAAAGTTTTTTATTGGATATTACATCCATGGAACTATGTAGGCAGCATCCACTTGCCTAGTTCATGTGGAGACAACTCAGCCACCCCTTCCTTTTCTTTTATTACCCTATTTTGTTTGTTTGTTAAGTTATCACCTATTTTCTAGGGATAATGTTCGTATGGTTTCTATTGCATTGTTTGTTTGTTTGTTTCTGCTTTTTTTTTTGTCTCCTTGTTTGTTTACTTTCAACACTATTTTCTTGATTCAGTTTATGTGTGTTCATTGGGTGATTCCTTGCCCAAACTTACACTTCAATCCGTCCATATTAATATGTTTACATTGTCATCATGGTTTTTATCATTGGTGCATTATTTTCTATTGAGTATTGGATTATGGGAGTTAGTCCTTATGTATATTTCAACCAAGTCCTCATGATGTTATACCATGATGCCTACCAACACGTCCTACAACAAACCTCAGCTTCAAGAATTCTATTCATCAATGGCAGCATCTCTTTGACACTGACATCCTGATTCCATCCCAATCATATCCCAAACAGAGTAATTAAACACGAAAAAATTTTAATCTTTATTAGTTCAGATGAGCATCTCCCTACTAGTAGGTTATTCTAATTCATCATTACCCTCTATGTTAAGTTATCATCCTCCTCAACCAAGTTTATCATGTTTTCCATAATTGGGGTCTAATGATTATAACCACCTATGAGAAAATGTTTGCACACCGTCCCAACCACATTTCTCAATGATTATAACCACCTTTGGGCAAATCATTGTGTTGTCACCACTTTATTTTTTTCCATATATAAGGGCATGTTATTATCTTTTTTGTCTATCCTAACAAGGGTAGTTCCATCTTCTCAATGATTATAACAACCTTTGGGCAAATCATTGTGTTATCATACCACATTGCCACTATCGAGGTATAATGCTTATAACCACCTTTGGAAAAATCATTATACACCATCTCACTTGCATTCTCAATGATTTTGACTACTTTTTTAATATCATTATGTTTTCACCCCATCATCTTTCCTTTCTTTGGTCCCCTTGTTTTGCTTCTTTCTTTTCGAGAGACCGTTTGCTGACCTATTTGTGCCAACGGTTCCCTCAAGGGGACATCATATAGTTAGTTTATCATCATTTTAGTTATAGGCATACATTACCTTTTTATTATTTGAGAAGATGTTACTATGCTTATAGCTTGCAACACCTTCCCAAATAGGGGCAAATTGTAGACACCTAAATCTGGCCACTAATGACCTCTAATTATGCTTTTGGCCAATTTCCACCCAAAATACATTATTTGGCCTAAAAACACTAAAATTAATTAAATGAGTTGAAACTAACATGTTCAGGTGTCAATTTTGGCTAGAGTATCATTAAATGGGGTAAGACAATTTGTGGGCCAACTAACTTTGATCAGATAATTCCAAGTTAAAATGCCAAATTTGCACCTAGGTGCTCTAGATTGCTCTTTCCTATCAAATATCTTACACAAGAAATGTGTCTTTGTTATTTTTTTTGGTAACATCCTAAATGGGATAATGGATCCAACACATCTGACATTGCCTTCCAATTCCAATCTAGTCAAATTTTGGACCAATAATAAGACACTCTAATCAATTTGAGTAATTTGTGCACAAAGTGCTTAATCATGCTTATGAGTTAATTAAACCAAATTAGAGCCTAATAAATAAATACATGGAAACTTGTTGAAAACTTGTTTTTAGAAATGAATATTGAATATCTGCATCATTAGGTGACCTCATTTCTTGGGAAGACATCCCTAGGCCATAAATGCCACAAATATCAAGATTCATGCCCTTCATGCCTCGTCAATGCCTTCCATGATTCCCTCCATGCATCTTAATTCCCCCTTCTTCCAATTTCATGATGAGGATAATTATAAACTTAATTCTAAAAATTGAATTAATCCTCAACCACACATCTCAATCTCAAGATGGACGGTTTAGGTTGATTCTAGACATTCTAAAAAATATATAAATAGAGAGGCCGTGAACATCATTTCTAAGCTATTTTGGTGCAAAGTTATTATGCTCAAATATCTTCCAAATATATTATTATGTAAATTTATAGTTTAGAATTTATTACAAAGCTTCAAGCAATTAGTGTTACCATGCCAAATTGATTCCAAGCCAAGCCAAGCCACAAGCTAAAAATGACAAGGAGAGATGGAGGTAGACAAGCTTCCATTGCCAAGGAATTCATGAGAACAATCCAAGAAATCCACTAAAAAAATAATTTTAAAGCATCCAAGGAAGGTAAAAGAGGATTTCTTTTGCATTTTAGTTGTGTGTTTCATTCATGTTTGTTAACTAAGCTCTCCCTAGTGTCTAGGCCTAGAGATGTTATGCTATTAGTGTGTTTCTTTCATTTTGTTTTCATTTTGGAACTAACACCATACTAACCATCCTCTCTTGAATCAAATTCCTAGATCCACATATGGTAGAGTGTGGATACTCTACTTATGATAAAATGATGCTAGTTATTTTGCATGCCTTGGTCAAATTCTGATAGTATTTGATGGGCAACAAGTGTTTGGTTTGAATGGATCACAATAGCTTGAGGTATTTAATGGAGCAAAAATACCTCATTTATTGTTAAAAAAAAGTGGGTTAGTAATATACAAGCTTATGATTTTGATATATATTATGTGAAGGGAAACAATAATGTGGTAGTTGATGCATTATCTGAGTAGCCATCCCTTTTCTCTATGGTAGATATTTTAGTAGATTAGAAGGCTCATATCTTGGTTGAGTATTCCAAGAACTAGTTTGCTTGTGATATCATGGATGGATTGATATAGGATGATAGGTATAAGGTTGCGGATGATATGATATTCTACAAGGGTATGGTATACCTTGTGCCTGAGTCATGGATGAAGAAGAAGATCTTGAATTTCATACATGACACACCATTATTATGACATATAGGGTACTTCAAGACTTACAAATATGTATAGGAGATATTTTCATGGAAAGGATTAAATTAAGATGTCCTCAATCATGTTAGAGAGTGTGTAGTTTTTTATAAAAGCAAATTTGAGTACTCATTCCCTGTAGGGTTACTTTAGCCATTACCCTTTTTGAACCAAAAATGAGAGAGTATTTCAATGGATTTCATTATAGGCTTTCCAAAGGCTTAGGGTAAGAATTGAATTTATATGATGGTTGATAGATTGACTAAGTATGCTCATTTATTTGCAATATCAATGGAGTACAATGCACCATAGGTAGTAGCATTATTATTTGAGTAGGTTTTTAGGCTACATGGATTACCTAAGAACATAATCAGTGATTGGGATAGGAGATTCATGAGTACATTTTGGTAAGATCTATTCATATTATCAGGTATATAGTTAACACTGAGTACCAGTTATCATCTATAGACCAATGGTCAGATCGATATCATGAAAAAATGGATAGAGGGATATTTGTGGAGCTATGTGGTAGGCCATTAAAAAGCATGGGTTAAGTCATTGTACTTAGGTGAGCATTGATAAAATTGACACCATTTAGAGAACTTTATGGGTATGATGCCTCATAATTTGTTGACTAGGTGATATCATATAGTCAAGCTCCCAAAGCTCATGACTGGATTAAATAAAATTAAGACATCATGAAAGCTCTCAAGGAGAATATGCAAAAAACACAAAACCATCAAGAGAAGTGTGTTGATAGGCACAAGATGGAGATATCATTTGATGTAGGATACTTGGTGTTCCTTCACTTATAGCTTTATAGGCAATCTTCCTTGAAGAAGAGTGATGCTAATAAAATGAAGCAATGATTCTATGGGAATTATAGGATTCTAAGATGAATTGGAAAGGTCACATATGATTTAGAGTTACCTAAGCATAGTAGGATCCATAATTTTTTTCATGTGTATTACCTCGAGTAGGCACTTGGATAGCATATTGAGCCATCTTTTGACTTTCCACCAATGGACAAGGAGGGAAAGTTGATTCTAGTTCTAGAATCAATTATTGAGTTGTGAGATAAGAAGTTCAAGAATTGAGTCATCACCAAGTTTTTGGTGTGGTAGAAGGATTTTCCATTAGAGGATGCCATGTGGGAGGGTGAACAATTATTTTAGCATTTGAATCTACAATTTCTTGGGGACAAACAATCTTGGGAAGGGAGGACTGTAATGTCCCCTACTTCCTAATGGGTCTTTTTGGTAGAGAATCGATATCTTATTTTATTCCCATAGGCTAAGTTAGGTAATATAAGGGAATATTAGTGTGGGGATCACTATTCACCAATTACTATTCATTGGAACTATTCATGGATCACTATTCACCAATTAGAATTCATTGGAACTATTCATGGATCACTATTCATGAGTGACTGTGCATGATGACATGGTATAGTATTGAGGTGGCATAGTTATTAGGTGTCTTGGGGTGATGTGGATTGGTCCACATAGCAATTTTTAATGTTGAAAATGGAGGAGAGTGAAGTGGGGTGCAATTATCCACTTGGCCATGTGAAAGGAATAATAGAGCATGTGAAAAGATAAATTGATTGAGAATCCCATGGGTACACATGGGAAAAGTCAAAATAAAATCATGAATATCCATTACACATGTGTGAGAGAGACCCCTTGTACATGTGAGAGACAAATTTATTTATAATCACATGGGAGCACATGGGAAAGTCAAAAAAATATCCCTTTCATATTTGAGAGAGAGAGACCCTTTGCATATATGTGAGACAATATGCACTATTAATGAATAGTGTTACTAATTCAAAGGGTGGCACAAATATTTATATCTCATCTTCTTCCCTATATTTATCCTTCTCTTTGCATTTATTTAAGTATGGTACTTCTCCATTTTAAATGCATCTTTTTGAAAACATGACCCCCCCTTTTTATGATCTTGAACATTGGTTCAACTTCTTGAAATCTTGGAGGAGAGATCTTCAAAATGTTGTTGGTTTTGGTGGTGGAATATTCTTCTCTAATTGGTTGATAAAGGTTTCATTCATGAACCATTTATGGACTTCATTAGAGCATGCCTCACTTGGTGTTGTAATAGTTGTAAGTTTATCATAGTTTTATGTTATCTATTTGTAAGATTTATTAAATCCATTATTGTAGGAAGATAGTACTGAGAGTATTTTGTGTTTGTATCCACCATTGTTATCATTTTAATCATTTCTATGAAATGAATGAATATGTAGGTATGGGATTTGGTGTTATTCAACATTTTCTATGAATGTATGTGATCTGTCATTAGTGTCATAGGTTCTTAGGAAGTCATATTGTTGTAGTTTATGTGTTTTAGAAAATATCCCATAAAAGGGATATTTTAGAAACTTGGACTTGAGCCCAAAAGATGGAGGATGAAAACAAGTAGAAAGAAGAGATAATTATGTGGCTTGAGAGAGAGAGAGAGAGAGAGAGAGAGTTGCAACAATAATAGTGATAGAATAAATAAAATGGTCCTCATGTAACTATGAGTATGGGTCGAATATATAGTTTGAAGATTGTGGGAAGAGATAGACCTCCTAGGAAAATTAGATACTGAATAAGGGTAAATTTGAGTACCTAAAGAAATTGAGGGTGCCAAAGAGATCAAAGAGAATATGTGATATGTGGAAGTAATTCAGATAAAGTGAAATAAAGATAGAAAGAGAAAATGGATATGTTATAGACAATAAACTATAGTATCTAGAATATATTTTTAGGAAGTAATTAAAGGTGGGGATATTATTTGGATAAGAGGAAGGATAATTTCTTGAATAAGTGATGAAAATTCATAAATTAAAGTGAGGTTCAAGTTGAAGTGAGGAAAGTATTTCATATACGGATCATTCATTGTAAGGGGATGCATCCCTTGTGCTTAGTTTGTTAATAGTGTTAAGTAATGTATAAATTGAGACAAATAATAAGTGGTTTAACCATTTTATAATTAAGTTTGGAAATATAAGTGTAAAAAATCAAAAGTTTATATAAAATCAAAAGAATAACTCTACCAAGTTAGCAATAGTTAATCTCAACACACCAAAAATGTTTAGTCCAAATCAAAAAATTGGTTTGAGTGTGATCACATGAAACATGGCTCTCAATTTGAGATTTTTTGTAAATATAACACCTTATGATGGTTCTAAAAACAATAATATTATATTTTGACTTGTGAAATGAAATGGTAGGCTAAAGGTGTCATCACTGATGATGCCAAGAAGTGAGAGCTCATAGGAGCCTTGATAGTTAAAGGTCTAAAATTCATAGAAATAATAAATCCATCCATAATGTCTTTACAATATGTTAAGAATAAATATATTATGGAACTAAATATGCATAAATTCCAAATCCAAACCATTAAGAAATTGAAGGAAACTCTCTAGAAAATTGGATAATAAGTCTCAAATTATGACCATGGATTCTCATATGTTATAAATCGAGTAAGTTTCTAATTCATAGACATAGATAAAGATGTGTGATTTTTATAAGGTATATGACCTAATATCTAGTTTTTTATTACAAAAATTTAGTTCCCTTGTAAGTCTTATGCTCAATCAGCTATGATCCAAGTTGAACAAATAGAATATTATAGAGAAAGTCTATAGCCTACTATGAAGATAAATGTGGTATTGATAAATAGGAATAACTATATTAGAGAAATATAACCAATTTATATATATAATGAAATAATTAAGATAATGAAGGACATCATAGGAATGGTTGTCCAAAAAATAAGACAATACAGTTCTACAAGATTTGTCACATAATAGAACATCCCACTACAAAATTTCATTTGATACATTAAAATATAAAGCAATTGAATATCATGTGTTATACTTTTTATAATACCATAATCATGATGAGAATAAATGCAAATCACTTTAGGATGACATCACCATAAATGTCTTCATAGTAGTTGTGTAACAAGATCCAACTCGAAACCAAGAGTTCCAAGTCTAGATGTAGATATGACCTCAAATACATAGGCTAATCTAGTATTAATGCCACAATATCTGTAGTAAATGGATACATAGTATTCTCAATATCAGACACAAGGTCTTGCATGATAGACATCATAGTCTCCTTAGTTTCAACCTAGATGGCCACCTCATCTCCATAGTACCAATAACCTTGGAATTTTACGTCTCTACCATAACAATAAACATGGGATACAATTTACCCTTAGAGATAATATGGGGAAAATTATGGCCAAAAATAACAAGGATGGGGTTCTCTAAAAATACAAGGGGGTATCAAGGAGGTTACATAGGAGGATATCAAAGAGTCAATGGAAATCATGAACAAGTTAATAGATAGGGCAAGCAACCTATTTTTTGCTACATGTGTGTTGAATACAATCACATCACATGAAATTATCCTTGAAATCCATAGAGATAGACCTATTGTGTTTACTATAGAGTATCTAATCATAACCATATAGATGATTGTCCAATCCTAGATAAGTAGAGAAAGGAAAAACTAGTGTGAAATGTGAATATGGTAAAGACACAACCCAAAAAACATGTGTATTTATAATCTATCACTCAAAATTATTAAAAATTATAAGGATTTCCACCCTTGAAGATGCCACGAGAGCCTCTAATTAGAAAGGTTTAATAAGACAAGTATCTATACCCTATACAGGATAAGTTTTTGACTTTTGAATCATTTCATTTACTATAGAACATATAAAATTAGACTACTTTTAAAGGAGATGCTACATCTATATATGTATAAATGTATGATAATATTGTTCACATACAATAATAATATAAAGTATTTATAACTTTGACATAAATTTTAAAATTGATGAGTTCTATTCACAATGAGGAAATATCATAGAATATCTCTAACTTGTTTCATAGTCTATTAGACTACACAAAAATATGTCAACAAAGAATGGAAAGGGTAGTCTGTTAAGTGAAAACCAAGAAGCCATGTGATGTTGATTCCTGAATGGATGTCTATCTTATAAACTATGAAGTTAAAAATGTTGTTTTCAAAATTTAAAGCATAATTACAATGATTCTTATGTCTACATGTGAGGCCATCGGATGACCTAATCTTAGCTAAAAACTAATTACACTAATTGTTGAAAATTATGGAAAAGTAGAACCCATTGGAAGGTAGGAAGATGTTATAATAAAAGTTTTTGATTTAATTCTATGGGGTAATTTTGAGGTCATTGATATGAAGATTGATAAAACACACTACCCTCCACTAATTGGGAAAAATTAAGCCTATGATGGTTAAATTACCATCAATACAATAGTAAATCAATTGGAGGCTCATCAAGGAGATAATATCATCATAATACCCTTGAAAAAATATGAAATTAAATTTAACAATATTCCTAAAGATCCTACATCACCATATACACATGGAGAAGAAAGATGGTTTAAAGTAACAATAAAACCAAAGTTGTAATCTTTGCACCCATAGGTTTTACCAAGTTCACACAATATACATAATCAATTTCATAGTTGTAGCATACATAGCAGTTAATGTTGACCAATTTTTGGTCCTTCAAGCTAAAATTGGGCACCCCTTTTTTGAAAAAAAAAGTTTGAGTCTATACCTTTGTCCAAGTCTAGTATGCAGGTTTCATTTAGAAGAATTGTTCTTATACAAAGGCCGAAGTCTTTTACATAAAAAAACCCATGAGTTTTCCTTTTGAAAGCTTTGTTCTTTAGTATTTTTTTCTAAGTCCTTTACAATGAATTCTTTTGGGTTTTTATTCTAAGCCTTTGCCAAATTCTTTCAAACTTTTTGTCTGAGGTTTTTCTTTTGATAAAATTGTCTATTCAACTTTCTCAAAGGGTACTTTCTCACAAGAAATGGCCTAGACAAGTCTTCTGAAGGGTATGTTTCCTTTCAAAATAGGCACTTTAACTTTTTTTAAGGACACTATGGCTCATTTCAAAGTTCCTAAAAGGTATTTTTTCTTTTTGAAAGGGTCATTTGCAAAAAAATTGAAAGGGCCATTCTAGAGTTCTAAAGGTCCACTTAAATTTTTTTTGACGAGTATGTTTCATTTTTCTATAGGGACACTTTCAATTTCTCTAAAAGATATCTTCAAGCCAAAAGGGACCCCTGAAACTTTTTTGAAGGGTATGTTTTTAACTTTTTCAAAGGACATTTTCAAATTGAAGGACATTTTCAATTCTTCTGAAAGGTCACTTTCATTTTTTTTGAAAGAACACTTGCCTTTTCGAAGGGTACTTCACTAAAAGTCCAAAGGGCATTTCAAATTTCTCAAAGGGACCTTTCAAAAAGTTTGAAGGATTGTTTCAGAGAAAAGGTGGACCACTTCAAAATTTTGAAGGGTCACTTGCTTTTTTCCAAAGGTATGTTTTCAACAAGCCAAAGGGCACTTTTATTTTTGCAGAGGGCACTTAACAAAAAATGTAAAGGAATTCCTTTGGATAATTTGTCAGAAGGAAATGAGAAATTTTTCCTTGAAAAAAAGTTGAGAGGAAAGGAAGAAGAGCCTGAAGAATTCTTTCAGCCAAATTATCCAAAAGAATGCCGAAGACAAGAATTTTGAAGAAAATAACCAAAAGGTGATAGCCCATAGAATGTTAATTTTAAGCTACAAGGAATAGCTATTGGAGTTAAAAACAAAAGTGTGGGAACCTGAAAATGAATGTAGAAGTGACACATGGCAAAATTATAAGCATCTAGTGCATAATATGCATAAATAGGCAGGTTGATAGTTCAATTTTTTACATCATTACACAACTTGATGAGCCAGTAAAGAGAAACTATCATCAAAATAGAATTCCAATAGATGGACTCATCTATAACAAAATGCAGTTTAGAATATCTTGATGCTATTGATGTAACTATGGGAAAAGCATATTACAGAATGTAATGTAACTATTGCTTTTCTCAAGGTGACACATGTCCAAGTGACCCTTGAACTTCCTTGGCTCGATCTCTCTCTTAAAGGCTATATATATGCATTCTCTTGGCTCATTTGGTAGCCTCTATTGGTTATAGTGAAACTCTAGCCAAATTTGTACTTGAAGAACTCTTGAAGAAATTATACAAGTTATTTTCCACTCACATGTTGTATTGTTGTGTATTGGTTCAAATCATGTTATTCTTGTTTAGTTAAATTTATCTTTCCTAACCTGTTACCCTCGATTGCCTACCAAATGTGTAGAAAGATTATTGTTATAGGTCCTTGTTAGTATTATTTCATAAGTGTATAGACATTTTAGAAGTGGTTTAATACTATATTATTTCTTGGAATTGATTGTTACTCTACTAAATGTCAAATACCTTCTTGAATATAACATGTGAAACACTAATGTGATAATTCACAAAATTTGTGAGTTTTGTGTTAAGAAAATTTGTTATTCTTTAAGTAGTGATTTCATTCAAGTGAGAGGATATCAAATATTGGTGCATCATTGCTTGTTTTCTTCATTATTTTCTTTCTCCCTTTTCATACACAGTGTGTAGTTTAGAATAGATTCAAAGGTGCATCAAGGGGAGCTAGCCCCTAATATAGAGATTCATCTCAATAGAATTATCACCCATAATAGAGAGATGATTCCATTTTTCCACTTGGATGAAAAGAGTTGAGCATCTCCTCAAGGGTGTAAATCCAAGTGTCAACAATTTTTGGCATGCCTGGTGAGACCTCTATGTCTTAGAATATTGTTCAAGATTGATGTTAGTCTTGATACAGTTGCAAATAAAAAGTCATATACATTCAATACATGATGAATCCATTGAATAATTCAAGTCTTTTTTTGATGATCAGTCCTTCTTTCCATTCCAATGGTGACCACTAGGTCTACTGCTAAAGGTGTACCCTTTGAATTTGTGTAATTAGCTCCATACTCCACCAAAAGGTTTAGGTTTGTCAATACTCATCCTTAAAAAAAATTGGTTTTGTATTCAAAGCTTCCAATTTTGTGATACATTCCATTCTTAACATCCATAGTGTTCATTCCAAAATTGATATAAGACAACATTTTGTGCCTTTCTGGGGAGCATCTCCCTTACATCTTGCCTAATATGATCAAATTTTAGGAGCTCCTCTCAAAAGTGTCCCATATTTTAGTGAGGATGGTCCTATTACTACCATTGAACATATCAAGAATATAAAAAACTTTTGTAATATCCATAATATTACCCAAGAAAATGTAGCTATTAGGTTGTTGACCTTGTCTTTCAAAGGAAAAGTTTTGAACTAGTATGGGACCCTACCTATAAATTCTATTGGCTCATGGGATGAGTTGGGGACCCTATTGACTAATAGGTTTGGGAAAAAAAGTGATCACCTATCTATTTTTGATCAATTTACCAAAATCAAGAGGGCACCTCATGAATTCATGAAGGATTTTAATACTAGGTTCCAAAAAACTTGGGATAGAATTCCAATTCTTGTGAGGCCAACTGCAAACTATGCATTTTTATACTAATTGAAAGCATTGAATAGTGGTATTGCCATGATGATTCAATATATGGGTGGAAACACATTTCCTACTACCTATGAAATATCCATAAATGCTGAAAATTATCTTTTCCAAGTGGGAAATATAGTGCCTAGACCTCCAATGCCACTATTCCTTGATTTGCATTTTCCTAGTCAAAGGCAATGGCCACTTTAACTCCTTTGCCTGGTCAAGAAAAATCTACCATTTCCCCTAAAAATGAAATTCATGAAGTTAAAATCTTACTTCAAATTGTTACAAATGAATTGGTTTCTCTTAAAATGTAATAAGCCCAAAGCTATAGGCCTTATCAATCCTACAACTAGTTTGGACAATCAAATAGACCTCCTTTTCAAGGAAATAATCAGGTACAAGGCCATATCACCCATGTCAAGCCTTATAATATTTATAATCCTAATTCTCCTTCATTCTCCAAATCCTTTATTCCCACTCAAAATAATTTGGTCCATGAACAACCCAACTACCCATATTTGAAGCAAGGTCAAGACCAGGTTGCGTATGCCAATGAGATGTAAAATCAAGGCATGACTACACAAGGTGATCAAACATCTCAATTTTAAAATTTTAGGATGCCAACACAATTCAATATGGAGAGTAGATAGGTTAAATTTGACTCCACTCTCATGAATCAATTGGAAGGTGAGTTTTGTACCATCAATTACATGGGGAATACAAGTAATCAGAATGTTAGTGTGGCTACCAACACTAGATCAAAGAAAAGGGTTGTTAAAGAAGTTCAATGAACCAATCAAGGACATGTTTTGACTCCTACATCAGTTTAGATGGGAGGAGGGCCTAATTAATCTCCTAAAGCACAAGAAAATTAGAGGATTTCAAATTTTAGGATAGCTACTACAACCCTGCCTCCACAAGCAACCTCACAAGGTGAAAATGTTCATAAAGAGAACCCCAAGGTAAGTAATCCTTCCATTAATGTTGTGGACCAGATGAAGAAGCTTCATATGAACATCTCATTATGGTATTATGTAGCATTAATAGGGTAGAAAGATATACTCTAAAAGGAATTACACATTTTGGGTAAATAAGTTGGCTCATCTCGAAATGACAATGTAGTTTTGGTTAATGGAACTCAATCTATAGATGGTCAGGTGAAGAAAGATGAGAAGAATCCTCATTTTTACCTATATTTAATTATTGGTGATTTCTTGGTTCATAATTTCATCATAGACAGTGGAGCAAGCACATCAGTTATGCCCAAATGCATAGCAGATAAATAAGGCATCAAATATGAGCCAATGACTAAAAGAGTTTTACAATTGGATGGATCACCAACCAAGACTTGGAGGGTTGTGAAAGGTTTGAACTTTATCCTTCATGTTTTTCCTACCTTTTCAATTCCTCATGATGTGGTGGTAGTAGATTTACCTCCCTATTTTTCTCTTTTCTTGTCAAGAGACTTTACATCCAAGATAGGTGGATACTTGGCAGCTAATTGGTCCTATGAGGTATTTAGAACAAACTATGGCAATAAAATGAAGACTAAGTCAAAACCTATTCATATATATCACTTAGAACTATATTCATATAAGGTATCAAATGTTAACTATGCTATCATTGATGAAGAGGAGTTTCACATTGATCAATCCACATCATCTTCCCTTGAAGGAGTTTCAGATTTGTTCTTAAATAAGTGGGGAGATGACAATTATGCACATAATCCTTACAAGTTTATTGAGGAATATAGTCTTGGAGTATATTATATACATGATAATGATTCTTTCATGTCTAATTTTATAAAATCAAGTGAGTATGTGAATGGTTTGTGTTAAATCTTCTTTGATGGATCTAGAAGCAAGATTGGGGTAGGTGGTGGAGCTATGTTGGTTTCACCTTCAAAGGAAAGGTATTTTTAAACTTTAAAATTTCAGTTCTCTTATTCTTGTAATGTAGTAGAATATGATGCCCTCATTCATGGTCTTGAATGGGCAGGGAAAAGAGGTGTCAAATAATTTCAAGTGTTTGGTGATAGCAAGCTCGTTGTCAATCAAGTTAGAGGGCATAATTTGACCAAGAACTCCTTGCTCAAGTCCTATAATCATATATTTTGGGACCTTGTATAAGAATTCATGGCATTTAATATAACTTATATTCCAAGGGAAGATAATAAGCATGATGATAGATTGGCATCTATTGGTGCTCAATTTGATGTTCCAAAAGGCATACGAGAAAATAAAAATCAACCTCATCTAAAGGTGATTGTGAGACCTTCTATACCAAGTAATGTCATTAATTGGTACGTTTTTGAGAGTTATGAATAGATATACCTCTTCCTACAAGAAGAGGTTGAGTTCTCTACAAATAATTAGTCTAAGCTTCAACAATAATATAGAGGGTAGATTATCCAGCTAAAATCTAACAAGCTTCCTAGAGGCCTAGTGACTCTTGAAAGCATATTTAATGAGGATGACCAGCTCAAGAAGGAGAAGGTAATAATGTCCATAAATAAAGATAACTATTAAAGGGTATAAATATTTAAATAAAATCTACTTGCACTTGGGAAGGTATGCACAAGTCAAGAGAGGCATGATTTCATTAAACTATGCAAGGAGTTTAGTGATATTTTTGCATGAGAGTATAATGATTTGAAGGGTTTTGATCCAATATTGGATCAATATACCATAGATTTACATGAAAATTCCAAACCCATCAAGAAAAAACAAAGGCCAATCAATCTCCAAGATTGAACCACTCATGAAGACTGAGCTCACTAAGTTGATTGAATATAAAATCATTTTTCCTATCAAGCATTCTTCCTAGTTGGCCAATTTAGTCCCTGTTAGGAAGAATAATGGAGAGATCAGGATGTGTGTATACTTTAGGGACTTAAATAGAGAGTCTTTTAAAGATAATTATCCCCTCCCTTATATGGATCAAATTCTAAAAATGGTGGCAGACAGTGAGAGGTTTTCTCTCCTAGATGGTTATTCTGGGTATAATCAAATTTTAGTGAAAGAAAGTGACCAATACAAAATATCCTTCACCAAAAAATAGGGCATATATGCCTATATAAATATGCCATTTGGATTTTCAAATTCTGGAGCTACTTTCCAATGTGCAATGGATATGGATTTCGAAGAACTAATCAATGACATTGTATTAGTTTATCTTGATGATGTGATAGTTTTATCCAAGGATGTGAATGATCATTTGAAGCACCTAAGGTAGATTTTTGAGAGGTTTAGAGAGTTTGTGATATCTCTAAACCAAAATAATTTTGTGTGTACTATTCATGAAGGCAAACTCTTAGGCCACATTATTTCTAAGAAAGGTCTATCCATTGATCTGGAATGGGTAAGTGCCATCTTGGCATTATCTTTACCTAAACATAAGGGTCTACAAAGCTTCTTTAGTAAAATAAATTTCATTAGGGGGTTAATTCCTAATTTTTCTAACATGGTCAAGCCCTTGACATCTATGGTAAGGAAGGATGAGATATTCACTTGGACAAGAAGGAGAAAAGAAAGTTTTGAAGAGATCAAGCAAGCCATTGTCCAGGCCCCTACTCTTGCAATTCCTAACTTCTCTAAGGATTAAAAATTTTTACTTTTGGGAATGAAGAGTTAATATCTACCATGCTTACTCAAGATAATTATGAAAATTTAGAACAACCTATTGCCTTTTTTAGTCAAGGTTTGGAAGGATATGAGACAAGATACACATATGCTGAGAAATAAGTACTTTCAATCATAAGATATTTGAAGAAGTTAAGGCATATGTTGTTTCAAAATAAGATTCAAATTTTTGTGCCTCATCTTAGTGTAAAAGACTTTCTATTGAGTAGATATTTGAATGAGAAAAGGTCAGGTTGGATCACCAAAGTGATGAAATATGATGTGGTGATCAAAACAACCAAGTAGATGAAATGAAAAGGACTATGTGAGCATCTTGCTTTAGATTTGAAAGAGCAAAGGGAGGTTGTTTTGGTACTTCATGATGATCCTATAGTAGCTATACCTTCAGCCATAAGGATTTGGACACAATACATGATTCATTTCCTTCAAACTGGTGAGTGTCCACAAGGTCTTGATAGAGCTAGAAGAAGGTATTCTAGGCTGCAATCCATTCCTTATGTACTTATTAATGAAGTGATTTTTAGAAAGGAATTTTTAGGTGTGATTTTAAGGTGCATTGATTCAGATCAGATTGACAAAGTATTGCATGAGTTCCATGGGCCAGCTGGTGGCCATTTTGCTCCATGAACTATAGCTATTAAGGTTATGAGAGCCAGATACTTTTGGCCTAGCTTGTTTAAAGACACCCATGCTTGGGTAAGAAAATGCCAAAAGTGTGTTATTTTTTATGGAAAACAAAATCTAGCTACCTTGCCTCTTCATCCAATCTAGGTTGAGCAACCCTTTATGCAATGGGGTTTAGATTTCATAGGTCTGATCAATCCTCCTCCTAGTGCTAGTCACAAGTGGTTGTTGACAACCACTGATTATTTTAAAAGATGGATGGAAGCTACAGCTCTTAAGAAGGTAAATGAAAACTTAGTCCTATACTTCTATGAAGGTATAGTAACCAAATTTTGAGCTCCTTTAATAATCATTTTAGATAATGCATTAGCCTTCTTAGGAACAAGGACAAGTGAATGGGTTATGAAGCATGGCATCTATCTTATCACCTCCTCCAACTACTACCCCCAAGGGAATGGACTAGCTGAGTCCACAAAAAAGAATTTAATTAGGATCATAAAGAGGACTATGGAGGAGAATCAAAGGACTTGGCACACCAAGTTGAAGATAGCTCTTTGGGTTGATAGGATCACCCCAAAGAGAGAAATTGGGAACTCACCATACACACTTATGTATGGAAGGGAAGCTATACTTCCTATCTCACTTGAGTTACCAGCTTTAGATCTTACCTATCAGATGTAATTAATGGAGAATGATAGAATGGAAATTAGGTTATGTGAGTTGATGGAGCTTGAAGAGACAAGAGATCAGGTTATGTAGACCATGACAACTCACCAAGAGAAAATAAAGAAGTATTTTGAGAATAAATCCATGCCAAGTAGTTTCAAAGAAGGAGACATTGTCCTGAAATGGGATTAAGATAGAGCTAATCCTGGAAAGCACACAAAGTTTGATGCTTTGTGGAGTGGCCAATATGTGATCACATAGTGCAAATAACACAATGTTTTCCAACTCTCAAAGTTTAATGGAGAAGAGCTACATATCCCAATTAATGGGATATATCTAAATCACTGTTACTAAAGGTTCTCTTATTTCTATTGTACATAGTTTCCTATTTTCCTTGTGTTCCTTAAGTGCTTATACACATGTGTGAGTTTGCCCTTGTCTAGTTTTGTGTTGCCTTTGCTTGGTCTTGTTGTTGTTTTATGGTGTGTTTCCTTGTGTTTTAATTTGGAAAAATCCTTATTAGTCATCTTCAAGAATCCATTGACTCCAGTGGCCTTGAGTTGGATAAGGCTACTGGTATGGTTAGTATAGTAGGCAACCTACCTCTGTGAGTCACCAATTTTTTGACCAATTTTTGGTCTTTCAAGCTAAAATTGGGCACCCCTTTTTTGCAAAAAATGTCTGAGTCTATACCTTTGTCCAAGTCCAGTATGCAAGTTTCATTTAAGAGAAGTGTTCTTATACAAAACCTAAAGTCTTACATAAAAAAACCCAAGTGTTTTCCTTTTGAAATCTTTATTCTTTAGTCTTTTGGCTAAGTCCTTTACATTAAATTCTTTCAAGTTTTTATTCTAAGCCTTACCGAATTCTTTCAGACTTTTTGTCTGAGGCTTTTCTTTCAAGAAAATTTTCCATTCAACTTTCCCAAAGGGTACTTTCTCACAAGAAATGGCCTAGACAAGTCTTCTGAAGGGTGTGTTTCCTTTCAAAATGGGCACTTTAACTTTTCTAAAGGACACTTTGGCTTGGTTCAAAGTTTTTGAAAGGTATTTTTTCCTTTCAGAAGGGTCATTTGCAAAAAATCTAAAAGGGCCATTCTAGAGTTCTGAAGGTCCACTTCAAAAAAGCCGAAGGGTATGTTTCATTTTTTCGAAGGGACACTTTCAATTTATCCAAAAGATATCTTCAAGCTAAAAGGGATCCTTGCAAATTTTCCAAAGGGTATGTTCGTAGTTTTTTTGAAGGAATTTTTTAAGTCGAAGGACATTTTCAATTCTTCCAAAAGGTCACTTTCATTTTTTCTGAAAGAACACTTGCCTTTTCGAAGGGTACTTCATAGAAATTCCAGAGGGCATTTCAACTTTCTCGAAGGGACCTTTTAAAAATTCCAAAGGATTGTTTTAGAGAAAAGGTGAACCATTTCAAAATTTTGAAGGGTCACTTGCTTTCTTTCAAAGGTATGTTTTCAACAAGCCAAAGGGCACTTTTATTTTTGCGGAGGGAACTTAGAAAAAAATCCAAAGGAATTCCTTCAAACAATTTTTTTGAATGAAATGAGAAATTATTCCTTGAAAAAAAGTCAAGAGGAAAGGAAGAAGAGCCCAAAATAATTATTTCAAACAAATTATCTGAAAGAATGCCGAAGACAAAAAGCTTGAAGAAAATACCCAAAAGGTGATGGCCTGTAGAACATCAATTTCAAGCTGCAAGGAATAGCCGTTGGAGTTATAAAAAATTAAAGGAACCTGAAGATGAATGTGAAAGTGACACATGGTAGAATTCTAAGCATTTAGTGTATAGCAGGCATAAATAGGCAGGTCAATGATTTAAGTTGTTACATTGTTACATAACTTAATGAGCCAGTAAAGAGCAGATAGCATCAAAATATAATTCCAATAGATGGACTCAATAATAGCAAAATGTAGTTCATAATATCTTGATTCTATTGATGTAACCATGGGAAAAGCATCTTATAGAATGTAATGTAACTATTTCTTTTCTCTAGGTGACACATGTCCAAGTGACCCTTGAACTTCCTTGGCTTGACCTCTCTCTCAAAGGCTATATATATGCATTATCTTGGCTCATTTGGTAGCCTTTGCTGGTTATAGTGAAACTCTAGCCATATTTGTACTTTTAGAACTCTTGAAGACATAATATAAGTTATTTACCACTCACATGTTACATTGTTGTGTATTGGTCCTAATCATGTTGTTCTTGTTTAGTGAAAGTTATCTTTTCTAACCTAGTATCCTCGATTGCCTACCAAATGTGCAGAAAGAGTATTGTTACAGGTCCTTGTTAGTATTCTTTCATAAGTGTATAAACATTTTAAAAGTGATTTAAGACTATATTCTTTCCTAGAATTGTTTGCTACTCTCTTGAATGTCAAATACCTTCTTGAATCTAACATGTGAAACACTGATGTGATAATGCACAAAAGTTGTGAGTTTTATGTGAAGAAAATTTGTTAGTATTTAAGTAGTGATTTCAATCAAGTGAGTGGATATCAAATATTGGTGCATCATCACTTATTTTCTTTCTCACTTTTCATACATAGTGTGTAGTTTATAAGATCTTTAAAGGTGCATCACGAGGAGCTAGCCCCTAATCTAGAGATTCATCTCAATAGAATTTTCACCCACAAAAAGAGATATAATTCCATTTTGTTGCTTGGATTAGGAGATTTGAGCATCTCCTCAAGGGTTAAAATCCAAGCGTTAATAGTTAACATGCTAACCTATCAAAACCATGGACCAAGTTACATAATTTCATAGAGAGGAATGTAAGTATCCATCAGTGAGATCCCACACCATTTTAGAGATGGATATTTTTTAGTAGGTGTCCCCAATAGATAGGGACTACATAGAGCTTACTCATGAGGATATTCTACCATAGGATTCTACATCTTCTATTAGTGGTGATTCAAATACACGATTACTTAATTAGGAATTAGAATACCATGAGGTAAGACCAATGATAATGGTTTTTATATTGAGAAAATAATATCCCTAATATTTCATAATATAAGATTTACTAAAATTAGTTTCCATGTTGGAGCACCATGTTCTCAATGTAGATATTTGGGTCATTGCATTTAACTATGCACTCAAATGTGTTTCTATGACATGGTGGGAAACTCACCATCTGAAGTAATTGTGTTGAAAATAATCTTGTGAAATTATATGATCTTATTTATAAGTAGCATATGTGATCTCTAATTAGTGTTCATTATTAGCATCTGAGATTGACCAGATTTGAGAAGTAGGGATCATCTATTTAGTATAGAAAGTAGATTGAGTAAGTCTGATGGTGTTTTAACCTAATAAGTTAGGAGAGAAGTATTTTTGGAAACTAAAAAACCATGAATGATGCCTTCACAAATGATCATTTTGATATTATGTTCATTGATTAATTTCTTGAGTTGATCATAGGGCATGAAGTATACTCTTTCACAGATGGATTTAGTGGATATCACCAAATTGTGATCATAGTAGAATACAAGACTAAGACCACTTTTGTAATAGAGTGGGGATTTTTTGTGTATAAGTTAATGTCTTTTGGTCTAAAAATTATCCTAATGATTTTTATATATCTTTAGTAACTATGTTCAAGTATTTCATACATTATTTTATAGAATTTTATCTTGGTGATTGGATTATGTTCTCCTTATTTAAAGATAACCTCACAAAGTTGTGTCTGAAGTTATAAATATGTCGATCTTTGGGAATCACTTTTAATTTGAAAAAGTGTTTATTATTCACACATTTTAGTGTTCTCTTGGGTCATGTAATATGCAAAAAATTTATTCTAGTTGATCAAGCTAAAATTATTGTCATTGTGGGATCACTACCTCCTGTAACTTCTTCTGAAGTGAAATATTTTTTGAGGTATACTAGCTATTATTTTAATTTCATCAAAGAGTATATATCTATATCCTCTCCATTAGAGAGACTAATGTGTAAAGATACAAGGTTTTAATGTATAAATGAATTTTAAGTATCTTTCATATATTTGAAGCAAAGATTAGAAACAAGCCCAATATTAGGATTCTCATACTAGAGTAATTCATTTCATGTACATGTTGATTCTTTGGGAATCATAGTAGGATTTGTGTTGGCCCAACCAAAATATGGGGGCTTGGATCACCCCATTCACTTCATAAGTAGAAAAAAATTAATGAATGAAAATAATTACACAATTACATAGTGAAAATCTATGGCTATGGTGTTTATGTTACATAAATTTTGGAATTATTGTTTGGCCAAACCATTTGAATTATTTATATAAAACCAAACTCTATGAAATTTGGCGAATAAGCCCATGCTAGTATGAAAAATATCTAGGTGGTTAATTTTATTTAAAGTATTCCTATTTGAAGTCAATGTCAATCCTATAAGATAAAACATGGTTGTGGATCATCGCAATCACATAATGAATAGAGAATTAAAAAATAACTATAGGATGAGCCACCAGATGTTCATTTTTTTAGAATATCTAATATCCCATAGAATATGTAAGACATAGCCAAAAATTTTGGAACAAGGGGTTTTTCTAGCACACTATGTGGAAAAACATAAAAATCAATTGATCATAAGAGATTTTCCATTCAATATTATAAATGGGCTTATTTATAAGATGGGTAAGGATGATGTGTTGTGTATAATAGTTTTGGATCATGAGAGAATATATTTTTTAGAATAATAACATCAAGGAGTCATAGGAGGACACTTTATATGAGAATATACTATGAGGAAGATACTAAAAATTGGTATGTGTTGGCCTAAACTATTTCTGCATAAAAATTCACAAAATGCTATGACATTTGTCAATGACTAAGAAGGTCAAACCAAATGGATGAAATGCATATGAACCTAATGCTAGTGGTGGAACCATTTGAACAATGGGTAATTGATAATGTATCACAACCATGCCATATATATAATCATTGTGATAGATTATTTTAGAAAATGGGTAGAAGTTGATGTGACACCAAGTTGCAGTGCTAAAGACATAACTACATATTCTATGAAAACATATCATAAGTAAGTTTATATGTCCTATGAATTTGGTTAGTGGGAAAAAAACACAATTAATAATATCATCTATACTCTGACTAAGGAATTTAAGATATCACACCATAATAATGTGACTTATTATCCTCAAGCCAATGCGTAGGTAGATGCATCAAGTAAATTTATTAATAATATGTTTACAAAAATCTATAATGTGTAGAGATATGACTAGGAGGATCAAATTATTGTCATCATATGTTAGATAATTAACCTTAATTTGGGTCCTTCCTATAGTATCATAGTCTTTTCTTAAGTCTTATGTGTGTGTGCATCTATTGTATTTATAAATGTACTTTATTGTAGCCTTTTGAGGAGTCACTCACCTCTCTAGTCCATTTGTAGGATTTGAATTTATTTGAATGTATCTCCTCTCCCCCCACATGTAAAACACATCCTCCACACTTTTAAGAGTATTAGGGACACATGGAACACATGTTGGATCTTACACTTGTAACTCTTTTTCTCTCTTAGCTCTTTATAAAGAACTCTCATATCCCCTTCTTCTTGACTTGTGTCTTCACTCTCACACATCTCTTTTTGATCAAGTCTTGATTTGGCATTCTCATTGATATCTTGGCCTAAGTTCATTATTTTCCTAGCTTCTTCATGATATTTTAATTAGATATTTTTGTTGCAAGATTTCAATACTAGTGTGGGGTTTTTCTTCGTATGACAGTTTCTTCACTTGTCATATTTGCCTCAACTTTATGGTTTGTGCTCATTTCAAGGTAATATTGTTACTTATTTTTTATTGTTTATTCAATATTTAATTCTATCTTATGCAATATTTTTATAATCATATGGGTATACAAAACCAACTATAAACATGTGACAATATTCACTCATTTTCAACTAATCTATGGAATGGAAGTAGTGATGCCAATGGAATACATAGTTTCTAGTCTATAAATTACATTGATAATGCAACTAGGAGATAAAGAATCACTTCAATCCAAATTGATGTATTTCACTCACATGGAATAAAAAAAGTACAGAGTAGGTTGAATGTAAGAAATAAATAAAAAGAGTCATAAGGCACTGTATGATCACAACCTATGATAAAAATGAATTTTACCCAAAATAGATAGTGTTGTTTTATGATAGTAGATTTTAGGTGCATCCATGAAAGCTAAAAATTCGGTTGAAAGGACCATATTTTATCCATGAAGTATCATAAAAAGGAACTATAGTGTTTAGCAACCATTAAGGAACCATACTCTAGGGTGAGTACATGGCTACAAGCTTAAGCCCTGTTGCCACTAACCTTTATGAATCTCATGTTGAAAATAGTGTGGGTGATGAATAACACCATGTAGTTAGGGGTTTTATTTATTTATAGTTTATTATGGTTTTTTAGGTTTTTGTTGTAGTTATGTAAATTATAATCTTTATATTGTAGACATTCAAAACATAGTCTAAAATTCAAAAATCATAGAACATGAAAATGAAGCAACAACGAAATGAAAGACATAGATCGGTCAACTCATAATTCAATTAATTAAGTCCAAAAATTTAGGCACTATCAAAAAGGTATGGAGGATATGTACAAAATAATAAATACCAAGATGGTTAATGATAAGGCACCTCAAATATTACATCTATTATTTTGGTCAAAGATTTAAACACTTTTAACAAATATAAATAATGGTAGAGAAAAATATAAAGGCTATAATATTAAAAAATCACACTCAATATTATTTCATCTTCATTTATTATTTATAGATCCAATACATATATATAAGGCTTGCATTATCCTAAATATAAGGAGATACTCATTATCATAATCCCATAAATCTATCATGTTATCTCCTAATATCTCTATAAAAAAACCCTATAATATCTCTCTCATATCATCTACATGAGTTTTTCTCACAACTCTCTCACACACAAATAATAATATTATTAAAATAATAACTATTTATAATAGAAATCACATACATTTACCAGTGTGAGTAGTAAATAAGATATTTTATAACATTTTCCCACCCCCCCCCCCCCAACAATGTAAACATGGGTGAAGAAAATAAATCACATTGGAAGTGTAGTGTGTCACCTCTACTTTCTCATGATATTGATCTATGTGCATTGTCATATAACTCTCCAAAAAGTTAGTCTCACAAGTGTATTTAATGGATGGATAAAACAGCCACTTAGTTATAAATAGGGACCCACACTTATGTTCATCTTCCACACCTATACACTAATGGTTTTACAAAGGATCCAACAAACAACCCAAAAATATAAAAGGTTTTACAAGACAACAAACAACCTATAAAGAAAGATAGTTTTAGAGGAAAACCAAAAAAGATGGTTTTGTTGTACAACCAATAACCTCAATAGAAGTATCATGATGCTGAAATACTCTACGATTCAATACTCCAAAAAAAATTAATAGCAGGGGAAAATATATAATCTTTACAAACATGAACAAGATTATGTTATGCTCTTATTTTTACCATACCACACAATATAAAAATACTACAAAAAAGATTAAAATGAGGATTAATTCCTCATCATATATTTTTTAGCCTCTATACATGATTTTTGTTAATCTTTAAAACACAACGTAGATATTCTCCACTACCACTAGAGATTATCCATGGCATAGTCATTTATACAAAACTTATTTTCTACTATTATGTTATGCAACCATGTCATTAGTAACTTACGAGAGGAAACTATTTGTCATCCAACCTCAAATTATATGTTTCTTAATTAGAATTTTTTTACTTCAAGCTCAATCTTAAATTCTACTTGCATGTTATTAAAAATTGATCACCCATACAATTTGAATAAATGGAGACATTAAATTCAACTAAAAATGCACCACATTTACAAAAAGAAGATTTTAATTATGATCTTCAAAATGACAACATACACAAAGACTATGGATTAAAAACTTGACTCTAAAAACATGATAATATACATACTTATATAAATTTCTTTTTAACATGACTAAACTATTTACCTAAAGATGATTAAAAAAATCCCAAAATTAACTTTGAGATTAATACTAAATTAATAACTAATAATCTAAACATCAATAATGACTAACTAAACATTAGTATTATCCAAGTTTATTTACCTAAGACGTAAGATCAATGGTGGATAGTGACCCTTGATGCAAAGTTTAAATGAATATTCTGAGGAGATTCAATCTAAAAGCTAATCAACTCATCGACATAGATGATAAATTTATTTTGTAGTGCATCTTGAATTTTAATGTTTTAAAAGATTATCCACCTCAGTTACCCAATAATAACACCCACCTTGATGCAGGAATAGGTAGAGTTGAGACAATTAGTGTAGGAACATCAACTAATACATGAATGCTACAAGTAAGTTAGTACGTGAATGCCATGTCTTCATAGATAAACAAAAAGAGTGGTCTATGTAAAAAAACTACAATTTACGTGAACAAGTTCTCTCAAGTTTATTTCACATCACCTGGGGTAATACAATGAATGTTGCAACCCGTTCTCAAAAATTAACACTCCATATTGCTAAACATACTCTCAAAATTCTTGCTTTGATACTAAATTTTATTTTGGTTAGAGATTTAGACACTTTCAGTAAAATAAATAATGAAAGAGAGATATATACGTAGGTTATAATAATAAAAAATCACACTCAATATTACTTCTTATCTATTTATTATTCAAATCGCAATACATATATATAGGGCTTGTCTTATCCTAAAGGTAATGAGATACCACTTATCATAATCCCTCAAATCTCTCATGTTATCTCCAAACATATCTACAAATAACCCTATAATCTCTCTCACACACAAACACATTATATACATGAGTTGTTCTCATATATTACTCATACACACAATAATATTATTAATGTGTTATCTATTTGTAATATAACTCACATATTTTTACCCATGAGAGTACTAAATAAGATATTTTCTAACAACATCATTCCAAAAATAGATATGTGTTAAATCTAGGGAATTCTTTATAAGAGAAAAGATGGTACATCACATCACTAAATTCTATCATATGACACAATGAACCTATCCATCAAAATGCCAATGTCACATCATACCAAGTAATGGCATTTAAAGAGAAAAGTATAATGGTGAAAAATAGCTCATAATATTCAATGTGAAATGTCAGATGAGTTATGAAGATGAAATTTTATATAAGGTAGAGTAAATAAAGCCAAATAAATTTGCAATACATATAAATAAAGAGCCTTGTGTAAAATGAATTATAGTCATCTACTTGAGCACAAAATTGTTAATATCACCACCATAAAATAATGAGAATGGATAGATCCTAAATTATAATACCATTATCTAAGTCGTATAAGGAAGAAATTAGAATTTGGTTGGCATAACATTAGATAATATACCATGACCTATATCCCTTTGATTTAATCAATTTAGTAGAATTTGATTTTTTCCCCGAAGATCAAGCCATGGGTTTGCATCTTAGAGCTTTAGCCATTCAAAATCAGCTGTAAGGATAGATGTAGAGTAATTTATCGATCTCCCCACTTTTGGGCTATTGTTTTAATTAGTAATGACTCTCTTGAGTCATAACAATGAAGGGGTAATACATTTTTCAACATACATCACTATCTACATCAATACAACTATAATGGTGCAAGAAATAGGACTACTAACAAGAGGAAAATCCCTAGCAAAGTAAAATACTAGGATCCATCTGATCCATTCTTACACTAGAGAGAAACACATATGAGCATCTAGAGGGATTTCAATTTATTCAATGGATGATGTTATAGTATGAGTTCTCTCAAAATGCATCACTAAGAGATTCTATAAAGTAACCAAAAGTGCATGCCAAAAAACCAATGGGCTCATTGATATTACATATCTAACTATTTAAATTGATGAATAGTTTAATTGGCTTGAGTTCTTGGTGACCAAGTTGGTTACCAACATGGATAAGGTCATCATCAATGCATTATAGGCCTTCTAAATCTAATTTCTGATATTATTATTGTATTTTACAAAATGGAAATCTCCCTACAATCCCATCACACATAATCTATATTATTAACCTATGACCACCTTTAGAAATCTTATATGGACCAAAATAGGATAATATTATGTCTAGCATTGTTTAATACTTGGGACTACTCAACGTGGTTACTAAACTTCACAATGTGATTCATATCTAAATCCATGAGATAAAAAATCATATGTTCACATCATTATCCTTATTCATCACCATCTTGGATACACATGTGGAGGTTAAGGCAATAATTTGTTGTCACATAATCAATGCCACCACTATGATTTATGCCCCCAAGCACAAAATAATTATTTTTAAAAAAACAAGGAGAAGTACAAGAAACATAACATGCACAACCTATACCATCTACATCGTCAATGCATAAAATAGAAGGAAATAAGAAGGCTCCAACTCATAAAAAATCACTACCATAAAGAATAAGACTCACAATACTAATCCATTGTTGAGAAACAAGAGAGTACTAAATATTTTAGTAGAAAAAAAGCTCCAAATGTTGGGTGTCACTAAGGAACAATTATAAAAGTCTCTGGTGGATGACATTGGATGTGACGTATATGAGGAAGAGGAGGAGAATGAATTATTTTTCTAT
Source organism: Torreya grandis (assembly GCA_037957365.1). Taxonomy (NCBI): domain Eukaryota; kingdom Viridiplantae; phylum Streptophyta; class Pinopsida; order Cupressales; family Taxaceae; genus Torreya; species Torreya grandis. The sequence continues at coordinate 2,661,249 of JARHVA010000079.1, forward strand.
AAGGTACTTCACATCTACCAATTTCTCAATAATGTTCCATTTATTGTATTGGTATATATACCTACACCTATTAATTACATCATTGTGTAAATAGTTAGAAAAGAGGAATAAAGTAAATGCATAATGTAATACATATTTCAAGGAGTTATATAGAGTACAAGATCATTGGCTACAATGATATAAACAACATATATGATTGTGAAACAAACATGGATTGAGCAAGTAGCAACACTATATGAGAGTCCCTAATAGCCATTAATGCACATATTTCACACTCACTAAACTAAAATGAAATATACTCTACTTACCAAAGGCATGGGAACCTTTGTCATGGTGCAAGAGGTTTTAGAGGAACATGTAACATAGTAACAACTCATTGTTTAGACTCACCAAGCTAATCATAAAAAATAAAATATGATCCCACCTTCTCATGTTTAGCTGCCAATAAATAAGCATAGAGTGGTTATTTCACCATACCCTTATCCTTCTCCAAAACATTCCCTAATTCCTTCTCCACCCCATTCATCCATTTTATCCCCTTCACCATCATTGTCTCCATATTACCATATTACACCCCAAGTTACATAAACCAATGAGACCATGCAAGAAGCTATGTAGTAACAAAAAGTACCAAAACAATAATCAAAATAACCCCAACCACAAGTTGAAATTGTACAACAAAAAGTATAGGAAACTACAAATGTATAATAATAATATGCGAGAGTAAAGGAAATAAATGAAAAGGCAAAGCTCAAGAAGGACTAGAAATGGGAAGAAGAGAAAAGGAAACAAGAAGAAAAAGAATAGCAGAAAAATGAAGACACCGAGAAGAAGAATAAGAATAAACAAGAGGAAGTTACATAGAAGAATAAATAACAAGTATAAAAGTAGGCACAATATGTAAATAAAAACAGAGAAGACACTGAGAAAGGATTTTGAGAATAAACAAAAAGAATCTATACAGCTACAAGAAGAGAAAAATAAAAAATTTGAGGTCGATGCAACAACTAAGGAAGTTGAAGAGAAAAATAAATAATACCTATGTAAGCATGAGGATATTGAAAATAAGGTTGCATAATAGAAAGTAGTGAATGATGCTACACAAAATGATAGGTAATTTTAATAAGTATAGAAGTATAAATCTTAATAAGAGGAAAAGATGAAGGCAAAAGTAGATTCTGAAGAAAATGGGGATCTTGAAATGAAGAAAAAGGTTAAATTTGTACTAGAGACTCAGATAATTTAACGTCAAGAAAAAGTTACATAATGGAATAAAGATAAAATTAAGGAACTAATTCCTAAATTTCAATAGTTTCCATGTACATCACAGGGATAAGGAGCAGCTTAGGGAGGAAAATAAGAAGAAACATTGAAGGGTAGACTGCACATTAACAACCAATGGTTGTAGGATGTCCATGATCCACCTCTATAATGGAATACATTCAAAATCCATATATCTCAAATTTAGCATAGCCAAAAATGTTCCCAACTGTTATGACATCATTTTATTTATCCATGACAACTCAAGAGGCATCACTTTATGTGACCAAAATCACCTTGGAAAAGAAGATTGAGAGAGTTGTATTTTAATATTTTATTGCTTAGAAGGCAACTGGGATGGACCAAAATAGCCTTCAGCTGAAGGAAGAAAACACATATTTATAGGATTGCCTAGCCAAGACCCAAAAAATCATTGATGATACTTTTTAAGTGCTAGTGGTTCAAGTACTGGGTGACCAAGTGATGTTAGAGGAAAAATAACTCACATCTCTACTTTTTTGACTCGTAAAGGACTTAGTGTCTATGCATAAACTAAAACAACTCTGAGCATAATGTTATCACTTGAAAGATAAAATAGAAATAATATTCAACCTCCTCAAATAATATAAACAACTCCTTGACACTATTGTGCAAAAATACACACAATCACTTGTAGCATGCTCAATTAAAAAAATAGATTCAAGGCACTTGGAATAAAGTAAATTCAAATTTATTCAAGGCATACAAATCCAAAGTAGTTATGGGGGATCAAATTTCCATGCTATATCATATATATGTTGTGATAAAAACTCTCGTACCTGAAGAGACAATGCCATGGAGAAGATGCATACATGGGAAAATGAGATGCTCCATAACACAAAGGCTAATATATAGACACATGCTAGACATGTTACTCCTATATGTTACGTTATATGTTCCCATATTATATAAATATATTATCCTTTTTAGGTAAGGTGACTAACAATTTATACTTCCCATCACCTTAAAATGAGGGGCATATCAATGGGGGCATGTCGTAAAGCCATGGCTTTCACACATGCACAATTTCATATTTCAGTGGGGGCATGACTTCCACACTTATTCAATACTTAGTATTTTTAGATTATAGTGGTACATGTTATGGAAACATGTCATCCACACCTATAGTAATTCTCAGTTTTAGATTTAGTGGAGGCATGTCATGGGAACATCTTCCACACTTAACATAGTTTACAAATTGGCCAAAATTGCATAGTTATATGATTCAAATACACACTTGTGGCAGCATTGAATATATTGGTATCATTTTTATACCCAATTTTTATCTTGATACATATATGAGGTGTATATTCCATGAAAAATATCACCTTAAATTACAAAATCAAATCAACTATTGGATTTCAAAAACTTCTATGGACTTTAGCCTACACTAGGATGGACTTTTATGGACTGTTATTGAGCCAATCCACTATAGTAGTTGGTTCAATTTTTTCAAGCTTGAGGTGATTAAATAATAAAATATTACCAATTTTATAGGATGGAGTGATCAAATCATCCACTCAAACCATATTTATAGTGTGAGTTGACTTGGATCACTCACATTCACTAGGTTATAAGTATGATTAGATTGCATGATTGATATAATCTCAACTATCGATGGAAACTCGCCTTTTTATCTAATGTAGGGATCAATTTTACCTCCAATATTTATATATATTTTCACTTTTAGGCTTTTATCTTGTCCTAATATCATATCCAAAGCTTTATAATAAATCATCTCTTCAAATCAAATTGCCAAAAGGAAAGATGGTTATATTGATGCATAAGTGTAATCTTAACCTTTCTCTCTTTACTTTCAAGCATTTCAAATTATTTCAATTCTAGATTAATTTCATTGATTATATATTGTAACATTATCTTGGTTGTAGGTTAGTCACTAGCAAATCACTGAAGTCGGACTCATGCAAAGATAAGGTGTGTTATACACACCCAAGTATGCAATCTTTTTCATTTAACCTAAGAATTTCATTACTAGATTAAAGGGGGTGAATGTAGACACTAAATATGAATTGTATAACATGTTGGGATTGTATACCCTTTTTATAATTTTAGTTAGGCTAAACACTTTTTAAGTTAGAGATATGAACCAGACAAGTGAGGGTTTTGATTATTGGTCACATAACTAAAATAGGGTTTTAAATAATGGACCTATAACCAAGAGAGTTTGAAGGATCCCACAACTATAACATATCACAATAAGAGGTTTTTATGGCTCCCACAACCATAATAAATCATAATAATATGGTTTAATCATAATAATATGGTTTGATGTCTCCCACAACCATACTAGATCACAACAACAAGGTCTTAAAGATCCCACAAGCAAAATAATACAAACAATAAGAGGGTTTAATGGATCCTATAACTATATCACCAAGAGGGTTTTAAGGATCCCAAAACCTTAGATAATTAAGGAGGGAAATACCTCAAAAAACATAAAATATAGACAATAGTTGTCATACTTCATAAAAGCTTCCCTGAAATTTATGATGCAAAACAAAAGCAAGTTAGGAATAGGCAGTCTTATGCTAGTATTCTATCTCCTTGAGAAATTTTCATAGATTCTACACAAAGGAATCACAACTAATGGGCTTGCACACCCACTAAGCCAAAAATTAGCTAAATTATAGAAAATAAATGTCTAAATCATCTTCAACAATCTAGTATCAACTTGATGTAAGTCATGAATCTTTAGCCCATCATAAATCACCTTTGCCTCCAATTTGGAAAAGAAACCTTGAAAAATCTATCAACCATCATTCCTCTTCCTATTATGGTCATTGGGATGACCATTATAAAATAGGCCAATTGGCCAACAAGTAGTGCCATGAGGTTTTGAGACACACCCTAGAAATTTGAAGGGACAAGGGTGAAATCCTCCAACATCTTCCCTTCCTAAAAATAAACTACAATGGAATCCTCTAACGTACATTATAGGAAGGAATAGGTAGATTCCTCTATCGTCTACCCAAACCCTAATAATTTTTAAGATTAGTACTCAGTCTTGTATACTTGGTAAGTACTTCTCATGGTTTTACCCTTTAGTTCTAAGACCTTTATGTTGAAAGGCTCACATCTGTTATCTCTTATGCCCATTTATTATCTCTTCATTCAACCATATTTTTTTTCTAATGACTAGGAATTAATCAAAATGGTATTAACCTAATTATTATAATCCTCTACATGTTTTGGACATGTACCTATTTTTTAGCTTCCTAGACGCTTTGTTCCTAGTTGGATGCCTACATCAATTCTACTGTCATGTGCCAAATAAGAGTCTATTACCCTATAGTCATCAAAATTGAAAATAAAACATATTCCTATGGTTGGCCTATGTGATTTTATGTGAGATATTTCCAAAATGAATTGATATATATACAATAACAATTTTCATTCATGCATCACCTAACACAGACCTAAAAATTCATATGGCAACTTACCAAAAGCACTTAATCAAGCATTCAAGTGAGAAAATATTCCCTATTCTTTATTATTTAAATACAAATAATAGGGATAACCCATCTATAGTTTTAAATTATTAAAATAACACTCCATGATTCATATTTTCTAAGTTATAAGCTACTTTATGTACTTGTTTATCACACATTGTATCTCATTACACACACAAGCCAACACCTAAGGGAGAAATACATAGTTATAAGGTCCTCTTTAAAGTATTGGCTATATAGGCAGTTCCCATTGATAGAGGGGTATTTTGAGGAACTTAACACTATGTGACCACTAACCCATTTTTTCCATAGTCACTCCAAATGTGATAAAGCTAAGGTTTGATCATTTGATAAAGAAAGACAACTAATGTGTGAGATCTAAACACATCAAAATAAAGACAATAGAAAACCCAAAAGGCTATAGTTAGTCACACTTAGATATTATTATTATTATTATTATATATTGTATACTTACATCTAAGTTAGATAATCTTATTTATGCAACCGTCTAGATCTGATGCAAGCATCTAAGACCATAGAGTGTAAATCTCCAAAATATGATGACTATTCTAGGTTCCTAATCCAGTCCACTTCTAGCTTGTTTCAACCTAGATCTACATGCACATATCAAACCAAATCAATAATCTTATTTATAATTAATTATAATATTAATCAATAGTTTTACTTTCCATTTTTAGTGTATTTCAATATTATAAATTCAAAACATTATTTATCTGAGTTTACAAATTAATTAGCCTATTATAGATTTATTTATCACCCTTGTGATTATTCATTTTTATATTCTTAACCCTATACTCTATTGACCCATATCAATTATTGTTAAACAAGAATGATATATAAGAATGTATGTAGGGGATATGTAGATAAAATGAGTATAATGGCTACATTTGGCTGAGTATTGTTACAACACCATGTACTACACAACTATGAAAATGATGCCTTGTAGGGAAATGTATGGTTATGAGGCACCATCACCATTATATTGGGTAATACAAAGGGGAAAGGTTAAAACATTAGAATAAGTTATGTAATAAATGAAAAATATTCTACAACTAATGATAAAAAAATTGATATTGAGCACCTACAAGATGAAGCAACAAGCAAACCAATAGGGACAAAGAGGAGTTTTGAGATATGGGACATGGTTTTTTATAGTTGAAATTATATAAACAAAAGACATTGAAGGATGTAGGGAAGTATAAGTTAAAATTAAATTATTATGGGCCATAGAAGTGCATGTAAAAGTGGTGTAAAATGCATACACATTGGACTTCCTAAACAAGGGTAGGTTACATATGTAGAATAGACTTGAAAAACAAGTTAGTTCATACATTAATACATAAAACCAATGAAAAGCATATATAAATAACATATTATTCCTAATTTATTGAGGGGCGTATATCAATGGACTCAAGAAACTAGACAAGAAAAACACAATCAATGCCTTTCCTAAGTGACTCTCCTCTAAGATTGGTCCCTTAATCATGTTTGTGCCTAGATTTGGTCTTCTAAGTATTTCTCAATGTGGTAAGGAAATTTTTTTTACCAATTGGTTTTGGCTCTTGATTGAGTGAAAATGAAATAAGGTTTGAAGCTTTATAGAGATATTTTAGCATAGTTTATTTCCACCTAAAAAAGCTTAATGGTTATGATCATGGCCTAGGTATTTATATACCTATAGGAATGATATGGACCACACATCTCAAGATCAAGATGTGTGGTTCATAATGAATTCAATTTTGGAGGGAAAAGCATTTGATGTTTTGGGAAAAGGGAGCATTAATAAGGCATGGCTAGCCTTAATTTCAATATTTATCTTCATTAATTCTTAGTGGGTGACATAGTTGTGATGATGTCATGGACTTAATATTTTCAATTATAAATTTATAATATTATATATTCATTAAGTTTCCATGGATTTTTCACTTAAGCTATTAATTTATTCTACTTTACTTAATGATTTTTCTTAGCCTTTTTGTAATTTTTGGAAATTGGTCACTTATTTAATTAGAATGGTAAAAAACATCCATTTTCTTGGTCACATTTTTATTAGAAATGAATTGGAGATAGATAATTATTGTGTGTGATAAATTTCCCTAATTAGGGATACATAAATGCAAATCGGCACTTGCACATGACATGTGTGGATGAATCAGAGCATTTAAAAGGTCTAGAATGTCAATTTTCTTGATTTTAATTTAACTTGAAGTGATTTAGAAGAAGATAGTGATTATGTAAAATGATTTTCCCCAACCAAGGATACATGAATGTGAATCAACACTTTCACATGACGTGTGTGGACGAATTTGAGCATTTTGGTGATTGAGAATTTCAATTTTCTAGGTTTTAATTTGACTTGATAAAATTTAAAATAATATAATGATTTCATATAATCTAATCCCCTAATTAGGGACATATTTATTTGGTTTGGTACTTTCACATGTTGTGTGAAAATAAAATTGGGATGTTCAGTGATTTCTATGCTTAATTTGCATTGTTTTCAAGAAATCATTATGATTACAATTTGCACATGAGAGTGGTGAGAATTGGATGTTTGCAACATGATGTGTTTCATGTTTCATGTTTCATGTTTGAAGAATAATTTATGGGTGAATATGGTACCTCAAACAAAACTACCAATGACTGACGAAGAAGGAAAGCTTGTGCTAGAGCTAGAGTACATAGTCAGGGAGGAATTCAGGAAGCTTTAGAACAAGGTAGTGCACATGTTCAAGGTGAAGTGTAAGGGTCCCCATGGAGGATGCCACTTTAGAATTAGATGATTTCTTTGTCAGGCATCTAGGTCTAAAAAAGTATAAAAGATAAAAATAAATAAATAAATAATTTTGGAATAATAGATAAGGTATGTTCAAGTTGGAAAGAGGGAAGAATTAAAAGAAGGAAAATCCTGACACAATAAAAAAATGGTGAAATGAAGACAATCATGTTGGAAAATGTGCCAAAAATTTAAGGTAAGCTTTAGTTTTTTTAAAAATCTAACATGATTGGAAAATGGAAAAATGAAGATATGCATGTTGTAAAATACACCCAAAATGTAAGGTAATCCTGAGATTTAAATAAATAAATAAATAATTTTGAAATCAAGCCATGGTATGTGGTAGGTTGGTCAAATATTTATTTTAGTAGGTAGAGCTCTTGGGTTCCATTCTCTTAGTAAAACATTTTAAACTTTTAGAGTTGGATTATCTTTGACATCAAATATTTTTAATGGAGAGACTATGTTGTGTACCTAAAAATAGCATATATTTATGTGTGTGTGCATGCACTTAGTTAGCATTATTTATATTTATTATGGTGTGAAGCTAATATTCATAGTCACTATTCATGGTGACATGGCATGTAGGTGATGTGTCATGCAGGTGTACAGATGAGTTGGCATGAAGGTGACATGAAATGCAAGTGATGTGATAGAATGGTGATGTGGTATGGGCCCATGGTGGGTCCCAAGATGTGATCATGATGATGTGATAGGTGTGGTGCATAGTAATCCACTAGATGGCATTGATTTTGTCTTTAGTGAGTCACATGTGGGTTGCCACATGGTGCAAAAGACAAGAGGTTATGCATATGTCGAATTTGTAAGGGGACCCATGATTCACATGTGTAGATAAGGTCAAAAGGTGATTGCAACACCTTTTGGACTCTTGTGATCACATGCGAATATGAAAACAAGAATTCACTATTACAGATTGGCCTCACATGTGTGAGTGGGGTATAATTATTAGTCACATGGGGTGGCTTGATATCGTCAAAAATAGAGCATATACTTTGTTGATCCTTGGATATGAAAACAATAACAAAACTATTAAGTATTTGGACTTATTTTTGTAAGTGGGAAGCAAGTTTTGGAGCCACATGAAGGTGGCCTTGGATCTTTTCTAAGTGGAGGGTCATTTTGTATGACTTTTGACACAATGGGACAACCACCACTAAGATCACATTGCACCCATTAAAATGTAGAAAATTTTGGAGTAACCATGAAATTTTTTCCTATCTTTCTCTCTCAAGTAAAATGCTATCCACTCTTGGATCATTATTGTAGGTTATAGATTGAAAGGAATGGAAGATTAACTCACCTGAATGCTTGGGTTGTAAGCATCATTCATTATTAGATGGTTAGATCCTATAAGGCTTAGATGAGAGCATGGCTCACCTAGTTTTTTAGAAGCATGGAAATCCTTGATGTTAGAGGTTAGAGCCTAAAAATCTATGTTAGTTTGGCTCACCTGATTGGATATTGGAGGATTTTTATCTTAGCTCATGGAGATGGAGGTTGATGCTTTGGATCTCACCTTGGATGTTATGGTGTTAGCATCATGATGGAGTTACATTTTGAATCTTGGTGGTTGGAACCTACAAGGCTTGGTTATTAGCATTAGAAAGTAATTGCCAAGAGGAACTATTATTTTAGAGATTTGTTAATGCATATGAAGTCTAGATGTTGCCTTTGCCCCATGGTTTTTACCTAATTGGTTTAGCAGGGTTTCCATGTATATCTTGTGTAATGTGATCTCTCATTTTTTTTAATTTTTGTGTCTTTTTTTATTTCTACAATTTATATTTATTTTCACATGTAGGATGTTTATTTCCTGACAAGTGGTATTAGAGACAAGTTTGGGTGGATTTGTGCAAGTAGGAACTATAGGTGGAGAGACCAAGATATAAATAAAAAAAGAAAATAAAAAGTTTGCATGGTAGGAATTTCTCTATTGGTGGAAAATGGAGAATGAAGGAGAAGATGAAAAGGCTTTACTAGATGGATCAACTCCAACACAATGTTCCTGATAAAGACACAAATATATAGTTTGAGGAGCAAGTTGGTCTCTATTAGTGAAGATGGAGGGTGATGACAAGGCATGTATATTGTTGTCTTCTTAGATGGAGAAGTAATATAAGTTGTGGGATCCTAATACCATAATGTGTGAGTCGAGATGATGCAAAAATCTATGTAGAGGAGGACGTACAATAAACCTAAATTTGTACCTAGTGTATTAATGGATGGAGAAGAAAAAATATGACCTGAGGTTTCCTAGAAAGAGAAGGCCATGTGTGTGGCATGTGATAGAGTAGGATGTAGCTTGACTATATTTTTGGGGATCAAAAATTTGGTAGGTGTAGTGATGCACTGATTAGCACGATGAATTTCTAAGAAATGTGGATGGGTACCATGTTGAGCATGTTGGGTAGAAATTTGATACATGTAGAAGTTAGGTGTTGACTTCTATGGGTTCTTCTCTCATATTATTTAATTATTTTAGGATAGATGGAGAAAAACAAGAGACCTAAAATTATATGGAAGGAGAAATTCATGTGTTTGACATGCAGTAGAGCAGGATCCAACTTGACTATATCTTGGGGGCTCAAAAACATGGTAGGTGTAGTGATGCCTGACTAATATAATGAATTCCCAAGAAATATGGATGGGTACCATGTTTATCATGGTGAGAAGTGGTATGCTACATATGGAGTTATGTTATTGATTTCTATGATTTTTTTTCTATCTTATTGATAACTACTATCAAGAGTGCGGTGTGCACTTGTTATTGTTGGAGAAACTAGATGCAAAAGCATCATTCCTACATGGTGTTCTCATGATGAGATGGAATAACTAGGAGACTATGAGGATGAGGTAAAGAGTTAGTGGTTTATAAAATAAAATATTGTATGGGTTCTAGTAGGCATGTTGATGTCATACAAGAATACCTTCATGGAGATCTAAGGTTTAGAGAGGTTGTTGCTATGTGTAGATGGCATGTTGGTTACAGACCCCAGCATGCTTAATTGTGAGATGGCTCAAGTGACTAGTATGAGATGAAGGAATCAAACCAAGGATGGATGCAAAGTGGATATGAAAGTAAGAAAGTTAAGTATCCCACTTCTTATATTTGTGAGTTGTCTTTGAGAGTGTCTTATAATAGAGGAGGAGAAGACATGGATGTCCTATGTATCACATTCATCAAGAGTAGGAAAGCCTCATGTAATCTATGGTGTACACTAGACCAGGTAATTCCAAGCAATGGGAGTTATGAGTATTTCATGGTATAATATTGAATAAGGATGGGTATGTGGTGAAGTGGAAGTCACTCCAAGTTGCTACATATATGCTATGGAGATGCAGATGTTGACAAAGCTAGTCAAGGAAAATAAGATTTAGTAGTGTAGAAAAATTCTATTGGGCTTGTTATGGAACAACAGTGGGCATTGGCATTAATGACAATTGGATGACATCTTATTGGTAGAAGACATAGGTGTGTTAAATTATTATGTATATGAATTTAAGTGGGAGATTGTTAGGGTGTACATCCACTATTCAAAGGTCACTATTCATGGGCACTATTCATGCTGACATGGTATACAGATGAGTTGGCATGAAGGTGATGTGGTAGGATGGTGATGTGGCATGGGCCTATGGTGTGTCCCAGGATGTGATCAAAATGATGTGATAGGTGTGGGGCATAATAATCCACTAAAGGACATGTGTTTTGTCATTAGTGAGTCACATGTGGGTTATCACATGGTGAAAAAGACAAGAGGTCATGTATGGGTCAAAATTTTAAGGGGACCTATGATTCACATGTGTAGTAAAGGTAAAAATATGATTACAACACCTTTTGGACTCTTGTGATCACATGTAAAGATGAAGATAAGAATGCACTATTATATATTGGCCTCACATGTGTGAGTGGGGAAAAATTATTGGAGTCACATGGTTGGCTTGGATATTGTGTAAAGTAGAGCATCTACTTTGTTGACCCTTGGAGATGAAGACAAAAATAACACTTTTGAGTGTTTGGAGTCATTTGTGGAAGTGGGGAGTAAGTAATATTTTCAAACTTTATTGATTACTGGTGTTTTTTATCTTGCAGGAACCCATCAAGTCTCAATCTCTCTGAGTGTATGCCTTAAGGGGTACACCAAGAAATGGGTGGCCAGACCATTGGTGATTCACAATATTATTGTCCCTATTTTCCACTTGTTATCTACACACTTATCTCTAAAAACATTCCCTTAAGCTTTGCCTCCTAATTTACACCCTCCTATAGTATTTTACCACCTTCATTATCCCTTTTCCTTCACCTTATCCCTTTTTTGATAGTTTAAAAGACATATTAAACCTTATCAAACTTTTACTCTTATTGATAAAATAAATTAGGGTATAGATTAGCCCCTGGCTGACCTAGTTTATTTTTGTTAATTATGATACTAGGTTGATTGGTTCAACCTTATCAGCCTAAATTTTTAGAAGGGGTTAGGGTTAGATATACCTATATAAACACATCCATTTATTCATTATTAACAATACTTAATTATTCATTTTCATTTATTTACAATCTTCTCTTTTTCCATTTTAATTGAGGAGTCTTAGCTTAAGGTTTTACTTGGATAAGAATTTTGTCTTGTGGAGAAGTCTTGGATGATTTGGCCTTTATTAGTGATCCTTACAAACCAAAATAACCTCTTGAGAAGAACCTTTAGCCAAGGGAGAGATTGAGTCTCAATGGGTTCATATTCAAGTTAATTATCTCTAACTTTTATCCTCTCTTTAGTGGATAAAAGTATCATAATTAATGGATTTTGAATATATTTCTCTCTCCATGCATTAGGGTTTTACTTATTCATAGCTTAATTAAGATTATCTTATGAATTTTTACTAACCCCACTTTGTGCCACAAGATTTGGTGAGCACTTTATTATACTTTTTATTTACTTTTTATTAGTTTAGTGAATATTAAAATTGATGTAGAGCTATGCACATGTTTATCTAAAACTCTGCCTTTGTCCTTGATTCACTCATTCATCCATAGTCATTTGAGATAACATCCAAAAATGGTTATATGATTCCTAAAAATGGTTCTTGGTTCATGACACCTTAGATTTATTCTCATATTATATTTAAACCTCTCATTTCACTCATCAAGTATAACAATACTTTCCAATTTTTAATTTCTCTTTTTCAACTTTGCCTATACTAATCACAGTCTTTGTAGTCCTATTTATGGAATTATTTGATTTGTAAAAAAAAATTACAATGATTATCAAGAAACAAATTATATTTATGAGTGCCCTCTATTGAAAACTACATGTGTACAAGTTTTTAGTATTTAAACCCACCTGTAGACCCCTTTTCTAGTCATTACTCTTCCCTAATTAAGCCTCATCAAGACTAAATACAAAAAAACACATAAAAATACTATACTATTATATCATTACACTCTTAAAACCTTTAAAATGTGTTAGATAACCTTAAATAGGCTCTGATTATAAAATTTTGGGAATTTTGGATGGTTACAATTCAAGATATGGTTAAAACCCTAGTTTAGGGTTTATAGGGGTCTGAGACAACTTGAGATCACTATAAATGCCATTGTGAGCATTTTAATAGGTTTAAATGAACAAAATAAGGTTTAACATGTCTTATTTGACCTTTATCACATTACCCAAGTGTTATATGGTGCTTATCTATCCACTATCTTAACTTTCCATCTCAAAACATGCTTGACTGTGTCAAGAAAAGATTGTTTATAGGTTTGTGCATTGTGGAAACAAGTTAATACCTCAAAACTTGAATGAAAGGTTTAAAACATTAAATTTTCATATAAAATAGTCACCATAGAATTTTAAAAGAATTTTAAATATATTTTATTATCTTTCACTCTTGTTATAGAGTGATCAATCTATGCAATAAGAGCAAACTATAGGAAAAACAAGGTAATTACTAGTTTTCAAACATCATCAATATTATTTTCATCCCTTTGAGTATAAAATTATTAAAAAATATATATGCATTGATAACATAGTGCACATTGAACCAATGATCATTCATTCAAAAAAATAGACACATAGTCCTTTACATGATAAGCATTCCAAGAAATAGGGGTTAGTTTGAATACACACCAAAACACCAGATGAATCACTATTGTTCCTTGATTTTATGAGTAAAAACATATTCACAATTCCTTCAAGATATTTTATAAAAAAAATCCAATCACAATTGATCATTAAACATGAAAATTGTAGTATACTCCCCAATACAAGAATGCTCAAAGCCAGGTCTGAATCTTGTTCTCAAGAACATGGGCCTTTTCCTTCTCCTTTCTTTGTGTATTCATTCCAACACAACATGGAATATCCTTCAGTCACATTTGGAAACAAATTATCAATATCAATCTTTAATTAACAAACACTTATAATCAATAATAAATTTGTGACCTCAAAATAGGGTCTAGATATATTCATTTAATAAAGATCTAAAATACTCACTAGAATTAATTTGATCCATAACCATTTTAATCATATGAATCTTTAGTTCATTACAAAAATAAAGACTTACACAGTCCCACATACTATCTTGGTAGACCTTTAATATTTCTCAGTAGTGTCTTCCCTATTTTATCCATATCTCCCTCTACTTAGAATCACCACACTATATATCCTTTCCATATTCAAACTAGACTCTTAAAACATGAATATAACTATTTCTTGATTCAAGAAACTCTCAACAACCCCTAGACCTACATAGAGTGATGGGCTTCCACCTCACTCCTAAACTAACTTATTGACTCATAACCACTTTAAGCCATTTTTTGAGACCTTAAAGGTCTATTACAACATTAGTCATCAATTACATATCATCACCATTCATGCAGACCACCTAAAATATCTTGGAAATTTTAAAATCCCTTTTGGTGGGAAAACTTGTTTGATCTCTAATTCAAATTTCACTCACAACATGACTCTTAATACACTTCCTACACCATCTTTGAGCATTCCTAAGATTCCCCTACATCATACTCCCAAGGGGAGAAAATAATTTGACACTCATATTCTTCTTCAATCAAATGTTCATACAAATGTGTGTGATCCTTGTTGCCATAGCTATGCCTCTACTTCCTCGTCCATGTGATCCTTTGCTCTTTCTCTTGATGTTTCTTATATTGTTGCTTGTACCTATAGTCACTATTATTATTTTTATTTTTTTCATGATCCTCTTCAACCTTCATGGTATTTAGCATGAATTTTCATTCTCTTTCTATTACTTTCCCTAATAGTGTTATTTCTACCTCTTCATCATCCTACTTGTTCAATATCACACTCTTTTCCTTCTTTGACCATTTCAAGGTCTCTTTCTTGTTCATATTTTGGTTATCAACATCTTATATCTTGGTGTCCTCCCTTATAGTTTATCTTTTTTCAACTATCCAATCATCCAACTCAATACCTTGCATCTTCACTACATGGACTGGTAAATCAATCACATCCTCATTGACCTATTCTTCTCTTTCCTCAAGCACTTCATGTGTTTCTTATTTTTATAATACTTCCATATATTCCTCAAAAAATCCTATTGTGTATCTATATAAAACATCATATTCATCTTCATAATATTCATCAAAAATTTCATTTAATTCATTACCTATTGTTTGCTTCTCACATCTCCGTTCTTCTTGATCAAATAATTCATCATTTTTAAGATAGCAAGGCACCCCATCTTCAATTGTACCTGCACTTTTTCATTCATCAAATTCTTATTCTTTATGGATTTTTGGATAATTAATGTCTTCATTCAAATCATGCTCTTCACTTTCTACTTCTTGACCTGCATTCAACCATGACAAATCAATATTAGTTTAAACAATTTTAGGCCCAATTGCCTCTCTCTACTCTTCCATGGAAAGTTGTGTTTCCATCTTCTTCAACTATCTCTCTAAATATTCCATCACTTGTTGGTCTTCCTTGTCTTGAATTCTTTATATAAAGTTGAACTTAACTCTTTTTCTTGAACTTAATTCTAAACTACAAACTATACACATTCCACATCTGCAATAAATCTCTTTTTATCCTTGCCAATGCATCTTTCATTTCCTTCATCTGTATCTCAATCTTCCTCTCACTATGGATTTCATATTTAACCCTATCTCTCACTTTTTTTTCTACCTCTTATTTCATATTCATCTTGAGTACCTAACTTGGGTACATACTTTCTTCTTTTTTTGGTCTCACTTGTACCACTCTCTTTTGGTTCACACTTGGAATGCCTCTCACTATCTATTTCAGAGCTCACTAAGGCCTTTCCACCTCTTGTACTTCACACTAGGACTACCTTCTCTTTCCTAAGCTCTATTTATGAGCTTATCTCTTTTGAGCTTGTTAATAACTCTCTTGATTTAGGGCTGCCACCACACTATTCACTTGTTTTCTTTCCTCACCTATTACATACCATCAATAATGCATGTAAACCAAAAAATCAACCACAAATAACTCATACCTTTCTTTATCTACCTTCTCAATTCTATCTTTCAACAAGACTCCATGCAACCTACCTCCTTGCTTGATTACCTAAAAATTATTTATCCACATCTAACATGAATTAATTACAAATTTCATACCTATATAAACCTATTCCTAGATCATCTATATGAATCTGATACCAAATAATGTAGATTTATGCACACTTTTCTCTAAAACTCTACCTTTGTCTTTGATTCACTTATTCATCCATAGTCCTTTGAGACAACATGCAACAATGGTTATATGATTCCTCAAAATGGTTCTTGGTTAATGACACCTTATATATGCTTCTCATAATCTATTTAAACCTCTCATTTCACTCATCAAATCTACCAAGACTTTCTAAGTTTTAATTTATCTCTTTTCCAACTCTGCCTATACTAATCACAGTCTTTGTAGCCCTATTTATGGACTTATTTACTTTATACAAAAAATTAAAATGATTTTCAAGAAAAAAATTATATTTATGAGTACCCTCTATTTAAAACTACTTTTGTATAAATTTTTAGTGTCCAAACCCACCTATAGAGCCCTTTTCTAGTCACTACTCTTCCCCAATTAGGCCTCCTCAAGCCTAAATACAAAATAGTCATCAAAATACTATACTATTATATCTAGACACTCCTAAAATATTGAAAATATGTTATATCACCTCAAATAGGATATAATTAAAAAATTTAGGGAATTTTGGATGGTTATAATTCAAGATATTGCTAAAACCCTAGTTTAGGGTTTTTAGGGGCCTGAGACAACTCGAGAGCACTATAAATTCCATTGTGAGCATTTTAAGAGGTTTTGATGGACCAAATAAGGTTTACCAAGTATTAATTGACCTTTATCACATTCCTCAATAATTATATATTGCTTATCAATCCACCGTCTTAACTTTCCATCTCAAAACATGCTTGATTATGTCAAGAAAAGACTATTCATAGGTTTGTACACTGTAGAAACAAGTTAATACCTCAAAACTCAAATTTAAGGTTTAAACACATTAAATTTTCATATAAAAGACTCAAAAAAACATTTTACAAGAGTTTTAAATAGATGTTAGTATCTTCCACACCTATTATAGAGTGATAAATCTATGCAACAAGAGCAAACTATAGGAAAAATAGGGTTATTACTAGTTTTTAAACATCAACAATCTTCTTGGCATCCTTTTGAATATACAATTAAAAAATATCAAATAATTGTAGATGAATTGAGAACATAGTGCACATTGAACCAATGATCATTCATTTATAAAAATAGAACCACAGTCCTTTGCATGATAAACAATCTAGGAAACAAGGCCCAGTTTAAATACACACTAGAACACCAGATGAATCACTATTATTAATTGATTTTATGAGTAAAAACACACTCAAAATTCCTTCAAGTTCCTTTATAACAATAATCCAATCACAACTGATCATCAAACATGAAAATTACAATCTACTCCCTAATATAAGAATGCTCAAAATAGGGTCTGAATCTTGTTCTCAAGAACAGGGGACTTTTATTTCTTATTTCTTTGAGTATTCCTTCCAAAACAACATGCACTAAACTTCAGTCACACTTGTAAACAATTTATTAGTCTCACTCTTTCATTGAAAAACACTTACATCAGCAATAAAGTCATGACCTCAAATACTCACTATACTCAATTTGATCCATCACCATTTTATATATTCATTTAATAGAGATATTAAATACTCATTTGACTCAATTTGATCAATCACCATTGTATTCATATGAACATTTAGTTCATTACAAAAATAAAGACTTACATAGTCCCACATACTATCTTGGTAGACCTTAAATCTTTTTCAGTCTTGTCTACCCTATTTTCTCCATATCTCCCTCTACTTTGAATCACCATATTATATATCCTTTACACATTCAAAATAGACTCTTAAAACATGACTATAAATGTTTTCTGATTCAAGAAAATCTCAACAACCCCTAGACCTACGTAGGGTGATAGACTACCACCTCACTCCTAAAATGACTTATTAACTCATAACCACTTTAGGACCTTTCTTGATACCTTAAAGGTCTATTACAACATTAGTCATCAATTACATATCATCACCATTCATGCAGGCCACCTAAAACATCTTAGAAATTTTAAATCCCTTTTGGTGAGAAAATGTGTTTAGAATCTAATTAAAATTGCACTCACAACATGACTCTTAAGACACTTCTTAGACAATCTTTGATCATTCCTAAGATGCTCCTACATCAAAAACATAGGACCTAGTTAGGGTTACTGCATAGTTTTGCTTGATGGGAGGCTTTGGAACCCTCCCTAGTGATAATATTTGTGGTAAGTGATCCCTTAGCTAGGTCTATCAAATCCATCTTGGTCATGACCCCGATTATCTAATGTATCCCCAATCAAAAGTATAAGTAGGATTTATCTTTTCTGAACTAAGATTAATTATATATCTACTACCTTTCTCATTGCATACATTCTGGTGAACCTGACATGAATCTAACCCTTACAAGTTTTATTTCACATGTTTATTTCTATCATCTTATTATTATTTTTATATTTATGATAATGTATCAAACCAATTGGTATAGTTCTAACTTCTTGTGCACAATTTTAACACATAGTCACATCAAAATGACTTTGCTCTTTCTATGTAGGTCTTCATCAAATATAGGTTATTAGATTGAACAAGTTGGCATAGTACTCTTATTTAGTCATAGATAATAATACAAGGTCAAATAGGTTGACTCTATCATCTTAATCACTTTGCCAACATCCATATTAACAAACTAGGTTGAATAGGTTAACTTAGTATCTCAGTTAGTATTTAGATCAATAAACTAGGTCGAACAAGTTAACTTAGTCCTTCAGTCAGCATCTAGATCAAAAAACTAAGTTGAATAGGTTGACCTAGTCATCTTATCCTTCTTTAGCACATAGGGTTTTGAAAATGTAGGTTGAATAGTCAACTTAGTTTGCATAATTTGAAAGTAACATTCAAGGCACTTTGGCATAAAATTTGTAATCATAATGATCTTCCAATCCACCAAGGTTCTTATATTTCTCTCTCAATCATTTCAATACTTCATTTTACTTCTATTTTATGCAAGTTAGTAGTATTTAAAAATACAATCCTACAACAAACTAACTCAACCTAGTCGACTTAGTTCTATAGCCTATTTTCTATCTAAAATATTGAGTCAACCCATTTGACATTGTTCTTAAAGAATTTTGATTTAACAAAATAATAATAACCCATTTGACTCTATTCTATACTATTTTCATATAGTATCATCTGAACTGACTCTGTACCATTCTAAATTTGGGAATTAACAACTATTTTCTAGTAATTAATTCACACTTTCATTTTTAGTTATTTGCATACCTAAATTAGCTCACATACTCTAATTAGGTGGTTTTTCAAATTACCATTTAGTTACACTATTTTTTTCTTTTTACACATAATATTCAAAATGCATTTAAAATTTATCTTCCCAAGGCCTACTTACTTGGATTTCATCACCAAGGGGGAAGCCGACTTAGTTTTATATCCAAGTATAAATATGTGGTTAATAGTATATATTGGAAAATCACCAGATAACCTTATCACTTTAGGGTTGTGAAATGAGGGGGTAAGCCCCAATACCATTGCCAACACAAATCTCTTTCAACCTAAAATGTCTTGAAACCATCCATAGATTGCTTTCTAGTTCCCTATTTTTAGACAACTTCCTTATCACACTTAAAATAACACTTTATAATAATCTAATAACACTTAGGATGACCACTTAGTTAGAACTTACTTTTCAGTTGATTTCCTACTCTCTAATCATTGTGTGTTGTATTGTAAAAACTTGCATTGGCCAATGTTGGTGCAAGGTTTTGTGATGTGTGCCCCAATTAGATCACTCACATTGATCTATTTGTTTGTGTGTTTGCTTAGTTTTATTGCATCATTTATATTACAACATTTTACCTTGTTTTAGAATATTGTCATTAAGGTTGATATAGTCTCTTATAGACTTTATCTTTTTCCCTTCCAATATTACATAGTTGACTAACATGACTGTGTATATTATATATCTATTCTTTTTAGCCCCTTTTCAACAATACTTTATCGACCTCGTCGACCTTGTATTTGATTACTAACCTTTTTTTTAATTTGGCCAATCTAGTTATTTGTCTGGATGACTTCCTCTTCTATCTTTTTGACTTAGTTCTCTATTTTTGATCTTTATTTATTCTTTCTTCAAATCCTCTTTCCTTTCATCAAGCATCATGAAATCCTCTATTAGAATCTTCTTGGATAACTTGAATCCATTTAGACACTATATGGGGTGTTCTTTTCTTCTTATCTTTTCTTCCTCTTTTTAGCCTTCAGGGCATCTTTCTATGCCAATCCACATATTCCTTTAGCATTTGAGGCATCTTGAAATTCCTACACACATGTTACTTTAACCTTTGGGTCATCTTGTGATGCCCATCCCTACATTTAATTACCCATTGGGGCATCTTACGATGCCCACTTTTATTCTATGTTAGATGATACCAACTAATTCAACTTCAAGAAACATTTTGAGACACATAGGCTTGTATCTCACATGCTCATCCTTGATATAGATGTTACCATAGATTTTTTCCTTCTTATCATACTTTCTATATATTATCTATCTAAAATGTTTTTTAGTATACTTACATGGGTCTCACCCTCTACAATAGTTCTCTCTTTTCACAAACCTTAGTCTTTCATTTTGGTCCTTTGGTTTTCCCTTTTATCATGAGTTACATTGTAAAACCATATATAGGACCAATATTCCTCATGATTTTATTTTGCCCTCATTGTTTTCTTAATTTTCAACACTTTTTGGCACCACCTTCGGTTCTCTTTTGTGAATTACATTGTAATACCATGGATAGGACCTGGCCTTCCTCACAAATACCATATTTTTATTCTTTATTTATACTTCACATGCTTTGGGCACCCTCATGAGTTTCTCTTTTATTAGTTTCAGAATAAGCCCATAGATAATACTTGGCCTTCTTCATAAAATCATGATCTTTTCATTCCTTATCTAGAATGTGTTTTTCAATGGTTACAAGTTTTTTTATCTTTGTTCTCAAATTTAAATTTTGTTTCCTTTGGTCGATGAAATTACACAACACTTTATGCTAGCATTTTTTCCTACACTTCCCTCGTTCTTATGATAAGGAATCACACTTTTCTATCATTGTATCCCTTTTTGCCCTTTGTCACATTTTTTACAGTTTGAAGTAATTCAAATTGTTTCATGTTTCATTCCTCTTGATTTCATTTCCTTTCACTCCATATTAGATAAAACAAGTTCAAATTCAAGATAGCACTTTTATTTCACCTAAATTTACGAGACTCTTAGACACCATGCTCTCTAAGTTCTCTCTCTTAGCAACCCAAGTCCAAAGTATTCAAATGCAAGCCATGTTTAACACCCATGTTTGGTTTTATGAATATGTATGGAGGAGGAATAGAAAAATCCATCAAGAAATTTAAAATCCAAATCATTTGAAATAAAAGGAAATGATATATAAAAGGAAACATACAAATTTCAAAAGTAAAATTCACACCAAAATAAGTGATTCAATGCATATCTCTTATTTCTAATTGAAGCTCAAACTCCAAAATTGACCTCACAATAGAGTTGAGGTCCATTGGGGTGATATAGGATAGTATATTAGAATAGGAGAATTCAAAAAAATCTATGGTGCTACCTAATTTATCATGCAAGTACCCAATCTTTACAATAGATAGATGACTCTATAAGGGGTCCTAAGGAATGGAGAATAAGTTATGGGAAGGTAGGTCCATTTTCATTGTCATGCATATAGCATTTATGGAATTATCTACATACTTCATTTATTAACCTAATACTTGTGTGGCTAAGATAAGTTCTTCAGAGTCCTTAAGGTCAAAAGTCCTCTTATTTTGACAAATCTAATTTGAGTGTCTTGACTTCGATAAAGAGTTCCTCTACTTTGGTTTTTCCTTCATTCTCCCCTCCACCCATTTTATTTATCCCCTTGATAGGAATGTGTGATTCTAAATATATTTTCCCTTATTCTATATTCCCTCTTCTTCACATCTTAAAAACATGTTAACACTACTTTGTTTCAAGTTTTATCTATCCTTAGAACCAGACAATATGCTTGAGCAACTATGGATTACTTTATTTACACCTTGGATCTATATTTTTAGACATGACTTGATTTATTTTACCATTTATCATTATTTCACTACCTTTTTTTTCAGACACCTAAGTCCATTTCTAATTTCATTTTATTTTTTCATTGTTGAGTGAGTAAGGATTGTTACTGCTCACTCATCAATGTTTTTTTTATCATTTTGCTTGCCCATATTTATTAAGTAAAAATTGTTACTACTTTCAAATTAATGTTTGATTACCATCCTTTTTGACATGTATCCTTGGTTTGAATTGGTGAGTTTGACTTTTTACTTAAGGTTTACTTGTTTGAGTTTTTTGGCCTTTAGTAGCTTTGGCTTTTTGGTTACCTAATTTACTCTAATTTAAAATTGGTCATTTGTTCTAACATAGCACTTATCACCAAATCTTGCCAAATTTCCAAGTATGTCCTATCCACATAGAATCAATTATCTTGGCTTTCTTATGTTTGTTTGTTTTTTATCTTTAGTTTTGTATCCTTGGGTTTTTTGAAAGTAATATATGTGCCCTCCACATTCAAAAATACAAACATAGTAGACAACCATCTAGAAATAAAGGTAAGCCAAGGTATGCATCCATTTACTTTTCAATTATTTCCCTTTCAGTCATTTAATTTCAGTAATTTTTTCTTTAAATTATTGAAAGTTTTTTTATCCTTAGTATTATGTGTTTCTATGTTATTTCTTGAAGCACTATCCCCTATTACTCCTAATTTACATGTGATGATATTCAAGTGGGGCATATGTACACACATAATATTTTCAAACTTTATCAATTACTAATGCTTTTTATATTTCAAGAACCCATCGAGTCTCAATCTCTCTGAGTGCATGCCTTAAGGGGTACACTGGGAAAGGGGTGGGTAAACCATTGGTGCTTCACAGGATTGTTGTCCCTATTTTTTGCTTTTTAGTTACACACTTGTCTCCTAAAACCATTCCCCTAAGCTTTTCCTCATACTTTTCACCCTCTTCTAGTCTTTTACCACCTTCATTAGCCCTTTCCCTAAACTAAACCCCTTTTTGATAGTTTACATGACATAGTCAGCCATATTGACCTTGTATTATTATTGACAAAACTCATTAGGGTCTAGGTCAGCCTCTAGTAGACCTAATCCATAACCTAGTCTATTTTTATCAATTACAATACTAGGTTGACTGGGTCAACCTTGTCAGCCTATACTTTTGTAAGTGATTAGGGTTAGATCCACATATATAAACACATTCATTTTTCCATCCTTATAGAGATAACAAGAGTTAATTATTCATTTGTGTTCCTTTATAATTTTCTCTTATGCCATTCTATTTGAGAAGACTTAGCTTAGTGTTTTTACTTGGAGAAGAATATTGTCTTGTGGAGAAATCTTGGATGCTTTGGCCTTTCTTAGTGATCCTTACAAACCAAAAAAACCTCTTGATAATCACCTTCAACCAAGGGAGAAATTGAGTCTCGATGGGTTTATCTTCAAGGTAAGTATCTCTAACTTTGCTCCTCTATTTAGTAGATAGAAGTAGCATAAGTAATAGCTTTTGAATATATTGCTCTCTCCATGCATTAGGGTTTTACCTATACATATCTTAATTAGGATTCTATTATGCATGTTTAATTTTATGTTTACTAACCTCATTTTGTGCCAAAATCTTTGGTGAGTAGTAGACTAGACTTTTGATTTACTTGTTATTAGTTTAGTGAATATGAAAGCATAGGACCTAGTTAGGGTTAATGCGTGGTTTTGTTTTACTAGAGTTTTTGGAACCCTCCCTAGTGATATTATTTATGGTAAGATATCCTTTGGCTAGGTATAGTGGATCCATATTGGTCATGAACTCAATTATATAATGTATTTTCAATTAGATGTGTAAGTAGGATTTATCTTCTATGAGCTAGGATTGATTTATAAATATGTTGCATTTCCCATTGCATACAAATTTGGCCTTGGATATTGTCTAAGTAGAGGGTCATTTTTTATGAATTTTGTCACATGGGGACAACCACCACTAAGATCAAAAGACACTCACTCAAATGTAAATTTTGGAGTAACCATGAAGTTCCTCCCTCTCTCTCTATCTCATGTAAAATGCTATAAAGCATTACATTATCCTTTGTATTTGGTGAGAACCATATTGGGGGATATCCACTCTTGGATCATTATTGTAGGTTGGATATTATAAGGCATGGAATCTTAGCTCACATAGATTCTTGGGTTGTAAGCATCATTCATGCTTAGTTGGTTAGAGCCTATAAGGATTAGATGAGAGCATGGCTCACCTAGTTTGTTAGAAGCATGGGCATCCTTGATGTTAGAGGTTAGATCCTAAAGGGATATGTTAACTTGGCTCACTTGGTTAAATCTTGGAATATTGTAAGCTCAACTCATGGAGATAGAGGTTGATGCTTTTGAGCTTACCTTGGATGATATGATGTTAGCATCACGATGGAGTTACATGTTGTAGCTTAAAGGTTGGATCATATAAGGCTTGGTTGAAATATTGGTTCACCTAAGTTCTTAGTTTTTAGCACTAGAAAGGAGTTGCTAAGAGGAGTTGTTGTTTTAGAGAGAGTTGCTAATGAATATGAAGTCTAGATTCTACCTTTTCCCCATGGCTTTTCCCTAGTTAATTTAACAAAGTTTCTACGTATATCTTGTGTAATGTGTTCTCTCCAAGTTTGTGTTTTTTTTAGCTTGTTTTTATTTACGTAATTTATATTTAATTGTACATGTAGGATGTTTATTTCCTAACACTATTATTTTATATTTGGTGTGCCTAGAGTTAATTAAGGGTTAAGTCATGAGTTAGCCTTGGACTAATTAGGATTTCTAGTGGTTTAATACAAAATGGGGAAAAGACAATAATGAATGTAGTTTCTTTACAATATCAACTTAATGCAAGAGATAATTGCCATTGTGTGAGATTTATTTTTTTTACAATAGAATTTACATGTGTAATCCACTCTTGGGGAATCATGTGCTATTATCCTTTTTTCTATTTATCAACATTTTAACCTATATTTTATAGTTGTGTTTTTTTGTTGTTATTTGAAATGTATCAATATCCTCCTTACACCCAAATCAAGTAAATAAATAAATAAATAAAAACATTCTCTTGGTAAATAATTAAGAATAGTGACCATTAAATGATTTAGAGTAAAATTTTTATGAAATGCAATAATCTAAAAAAAATGTTGGTGGGACCCTTTAATTATTAGAATGACCAAGAAATTTATAAAAGGTTAAATTTAATTTTAAAATAAATATTATCATAGTTGAATTGAGATTTATATCATACCAATTTATATGGGAGATTGGTAAGTGTAATATCTAAAAAAAAGGTGGGAAGAGAGAATGTATTTTTACATATTAGGTATGATAGAGATGGAATGGTATTATATCATGAAATTATCCACAAATAACATCATTAATTCTAGATATGTTTACATCTTAAATGGGATTTTTATGTCTACCATATTTGAAAAATAAATATTGAAAAAAAAGAAACTATTCTCTTATTACTTATTTTGTTGGCCACACCCCCTTAAGGAGTCCCTCAATGCCTAGTTTTGACATTAGTGGGAGCTCTTGGGCATCCATTTAAATGGTGTATGAAACATTAAAAATGATTTTTTTTTCTCTTTTCTTTTAATGATCCATCCCAAGTTCAAGCTCAACTAGCTAAATCAGGATGTTAGTTCCTAAGGAACACCCTTTTTATTTTATCCCCATGAACCCATAGTTTTAAGTTCATTGAATAGGTTTCCCTTCAAGTGTTGATCTTGATTGAACTCTATGGCCTGCCACTTCTTGTATTGGCCTTTCTCAAAGATATTTTCATGCTCATAAGGCATATTTCAAGCCATGATATAGCTAGTTTATATTCCACACATCCCAACAAATGGGTCTACATTGAAGTCAACTTAACCAAATATTTGAAGGAATCCATTGATATTCAAGTTTGCATTGAGAATTGGGTGAAAAATTTTGTTTCTATAAATATCCCTAACACTTGTTATCAATTTCAATCTCCCAACAACCATATTAAAGACTACTCCCTAATGGGATGGTCAAAATTCTTGATTAAGCAATTGTAATTTGAGAAGTCCAAGGTGATAGAAATAATAACCATTAGATGATAACTACCCAAAAAAAATTCACTCAGTAAAAAACACACCACCCAATTGCTACTCCCCCTATGACTAAATCCTCTCTCAAGGCACATGATTTCAATCCCCCACCTGAACCTCTTATTATGTTAGTGGCCCTATAGATCCATGTTTCACAAGTTTATCAGCCTCAAGTGATATCTTATCCTATTGGGATATACTTTACAAGCCATACCAAATCTAGGCATTCATGAAGCCTATCACGTGATGGGGGTGACTCTCCTTAAGATGAAAATGGGGCTGAGCATCACTCTATTTCACTTAGGGATTTTATTTTACCAAACTAATGTGATAGTTTTATGGCTCTTAAATATATTGAAGATGTTCAATAGAGATCCTTATGGATGACACTTCCAATGAATGTATTATCTTGGAATGTTTGAGGTCTCACAAAGTCCTTTCATAATTCCTATGTGTGAAATGTCTACCAACAATTGGGATATTTAGAATTTTTCATCTGTAAAAATTAAAATTTTAGGGTTCCTTCTATGATCAACTATGAAATGCATCTAGTATGACACTACTTAGTTATCCACCCTAATGATGATAGATATGTCAATTTAAAAACAAATCCTCATTCTCATTTTTTTAATATGTCAAGTCATAGCATGTGGTAGGTTGGTCAAAGATTTATTGTAGTAGGTATAAATCTTAGGTTCCATTCTCTTAATGAAACATTTTAAATTTTTTTGGTTTGAATAGCTTTGAGGTCAAATATCTTGAAGTGGGAGGGTATGATGTCTACCTAAACACAACATATATGTATGTGTGTGTGTGTAGGTAGCTTTATTTCTATTACTTTATATTTTATGTGCTTAGAGTTAATTAAGGGTTGAGTCATAATTTAACCTTGGACTAATTAGGTTTATAGTAGTTGAATACAAAAGGGGGAAAAAACCCTAATGAATGTATCATATTTTATAATATCAAGTTAATAAAATATATATCCACCATTATGTGAGAGCTCTTTTCTTAAAACTAGATTTGTAGGTGAAATCCAACTTTGGGGAAGCAAGTGCTCCCATCCTTTTTTTATTATCATTTAAACTAATTTTTTAGTTCCTTTTTTTTTTTTTTTGTTATTTGGAACATAGCAATATCTTCCTTACACCCACATCAAGTAAATAAATAAAAATATTTTCTTGCTTAATGATCAAGAGCAATGACCACTAAATGATTTAGAGTAAAAACATTACAAAATATAATAATATAACAAAAATATTGGCAGGATACTTTAATTATTAGAGTTTAATTTTGATTATAACTAATAAATTTATACAAGGATAAAATTAAAATTAAAAATTAATATATTCATAGCGTAATTGAAAATTTTATAATACCAATATAGATGGGAGACCAGTAGGTAGAAGATCTCCAAAAAAAAGTGAGAAGAGAGAATATGTCTTTTTATGTATCAAGGATAGTAGAGATTCATGAAATGCTCCACAAATAAAATAATTCATGCTAGATATGTGTACATATTAAAGGGGATGTTTATGTCTACCATATTTAAAAAATAAAATACTACAAAAATAGGAAACTATTCTCTTATTTCTTACTTTTTTGGTTTCACATTCATGGAAGAATCCTTCAAAGCCTACTTTTGACATCAATGTGAGCCCTTGGGCATCCATGCCATTAGTGTATGAAACCTTACAAAAAAAAAATTACTATAAGGAGTTATCCTAGGTCTAAGATCTACAAGCTAAATCAACTTGTTCATTCCCAAGGAACACCCTTTTGATTTTATCCCCATGGATTTGTCATTGTAAAGTTTTTGACCATGCTTCCCTTTGGGTGTTAGTCTAGATTTAATTCCTTGACCTCTCACTTCCTTTATAAACCTTTCTTGATGAGATTGTCAATCTCATGGGGAATGTTTTAATCCATGATCCAACTAAGTTATATTTCACACATCCCAAAAATTATGTTTGCATCAAATTCAACTTGACAAAGGATTTTAAGCAATCCATTGATATTCAAGTTGGCACTGAGCATGGGTGAAAAAAATGTTTATTTCAATATCAACAACTCTTTTTATCTTTTTTGGTCTCCTGGCCACCGGATCAAATATTGTGCCCTCATGGGATGGTCAAAATGCTTGACTTATAAATCCCAATATGGTGGAAAAAATATAACCATTGGATGAAAATTACCAAAAGAAGTCATCAGCCAATAATAAATCTACCACCATGTTACTACTCCCCCTAAGACAAAAACTCTTTCCTAAGGTGTGAAATGTCAATCCCTCACCCAAACCTTTTAGTATGTTAACAACCTCATAGAGCCATGTTTCACAATTTTATCAACCTTAAATGAACTCTTATCCTACTATGATATCCTATATAAGTTGTCCCAACTGTAGGTGGTCACATATCCCACCTCATGACATTGGAGACTCTTCCCAAGAGGTATATGGGGATAAAAACCTCTCTATTTTGCTTAAGTATTTCATTTTATGAAACAAACACAATAGTTTTGTATCTCTTGAAGATATTAAAGAGATAGCTCCTTATGGGTGATACTTCACAATTAATGTCTTATATTAAAATATTCAAAGTCTCATAGAGTCCTCTCATAAATTGTTTATATGAAATGTCTATAAATAATAGGAATATTTATATGTTGTTTATCTACAAAAAGTAAAAACATTATGGTTTATTTTAAAATCTATTCTAAAATGCATATGGTTTGATACTAATCAATTATCCACCCTATATGATGATAGATGTGGTAACATCAGTATCTTTTTTTCCCTAAAAAATTATTTCCTTAAGAGGTGATCCATCACATTGGGATATGTGGCTTCTCCTTGATGTTAATAGACATTCATTAGGGATACTCAACATATATGCCCCTAATTATGGTCATAACATATTAAATTTATGGAAATATCTTCTTAGCAATCTACCCCTCACCAAGTGGCTTGTGTGCAAGGATTTTAATATTTTGGAGAGTCTCGATGACAAGGATGGTGCCCTACTAATGCAATAGTGTGTAGGACAATGTGAGAACTGATATTACTTTAAAAATTGGTGGGGCCTAAAGGACCCTCTCTTTTGATGGTGCATAATAACTTTCACTACTTGGTTTATGTGTTCCAACTACAACATCAGTGTTAATAGGGTCTTCAAAATATTGGATTGTTATATGCTTTTGGAATAAAATGCCTTTTGTTAGACCCAATATTTGTAATAAATTATAAGTATTTTTGAGCTAAACCCAAATTTTGTAATATATTCTACATATTTTTTAGCCATAAGCACATAAATGCAAGGGCCCACAATGAGTGCAAAATACCACAGTGTAGGAGAGAAAAATGTAGAAGAGATAAATAGGAAGAAAAATGTGGAATACCTTAGCATGGAAGGATGTTGTGAGAGATAAAGAAACAAAGAATAAGAATCAAAAGATGGAGGACTTAGAGAAGTGCAAAAATAGGATAAGGGTGCAAGAAGTGAAGGTAGTTACAAAAAAGTTTGTATAGGTATCAATGATTTATGGTAGTATGAATCTAGCACCGACTTGTCAAGGGAAAGGAACATAAAATAAAATACCTAGAATAGAGAGATTATATAGGGGATTTTTAGGTATGAATCCATTATTCACATGTCCCTATTCATGAACATTATTCATGGTGACATGGCATATAGGTGATGTGGCATGTAGGTGTGCAGATGAGTTGGAATGCATGGTGACATTGCATATAGGTGATGTACAAGAAGGTGATGTGGTATTGGGCCCATGATGGGTCCTAAGATGTGACTAGGATGATGTGATAGGTGTGGGGAGTATTAATTCACTAGATGACATGGGTTTCATCCTTAGTGAGTCACATGTGGGTTTTTACATGGTGTAAAATACAAGGGCCATGTATGGGTCAAATTTATTTAGGGACCCATGATTCACATGTCTGGGAAAGGTCAAAAGGTGATTGCAACACTTTTTTGAACTCTTATGTTCATATGTGAAGATGAAGACAAGAATGAACTATTACATATTGAATTCACATGTGTGAGTGGGGTGAAATTATTAGAGTCATATGGGGTGTCTTGTATCTTGTCTAAAGTAGAGCATCTACTTTGTTGACCCTTGGAGATGAAGACAAGAAGAACACTTATTGAGTGTTTGGACTCACTTGTGGAAGGGGGGAGCAAGTTTTGGAGCCACATGAAGGTGGCCTTGGATCTTGTCTAAGTGGAGGGTCATTTTTGATGAATTTTATCATATGGGGACAACCACCACTAAGATCACATGACACACTCAAATATGGTGAATTTTGGAGTAGACATGAAGTTTTATCCCTCTCTCTCTTCTCTCTCTCTCATTATTGTAAAATGATATAAAGCATTATGTTCTCCTTTGTATTTTGGTAATCCATTGAATTATTATGGATTCCCTTTGAGTATCCATACAAGCCTTGGGCTTGCATGTTATAAGAGGTTATAACTTGTAAATCTTGTATTCTTAGATCATTTAGATGTTTGGGTTATATGCATCATTCAAGATTAGGTTATTAGAGCCTATAAGGCTTAGATGAGAGCATGTCTCACCTAAGTTTTTGAATCATGGAGATCCTTAAGGTTAGAGGTTAAATCCTATAAGGTTGTATTAGCTTGGATCACCTAGTTGGATCTTGGAGGCTTATTATTTCAGCTCATAGAGATGGATGTTGATGCTTTAGAGCTCACTTTGGATGCTATGTTGTTAGCATCATGATGGAGTTGCATGTTGTAGCTTAGAGGTTGGAGCCTATAAGGCTTGGTTTAAATCTTGGTTCACCTAAGTACTTAAAAGCACTATAAAGAAGTTGTTGAGATGAGTTGATGTTATAGAAAGAGTTTTGATGATGAATATGAAGTTTGGATGCTGCCTTTTCCCCATGGTTTTTCCTTAGCTGGTTTAGAAGGGTTTCCACATATACCTGATGTAATGGTTTGTCTCTTCTATTTTATATTTTACTTTATCTTATTTTATTTATGCATTTATTTATTTTTACATGTGTTAGGATTTTTATTTTTCCTAACAACTGGTATTGAGCCATGGTTGTTGGTTCGTTTGTGCAAGTTGGAGCTATAGGTAGAGAGACCAAGATATAAATTAAAAGAAAAATAAAAATTGTGGAAGGTATTTCTCTCTTAGTAAAAGATGGAGGAATGGAGAATAAGCTAAAAAATCTTTACCAGACAGATTAACACCAACATAGTGTTCCTAATAAATAACTCTCCTGCTTGAGGAGAAAGATGGACTCCATTAGTGTAGATAGAGTTTCTTGACTAGAGATGGGGATATAAGTTGTGGGATCCTAATACCACAATGTTTTGGCTAAGATGATGTATAAATTACATGTAGAGGAGGTACAAGAAACCTAAATCTATGCATGTTATAGCAGTGGATGGATAAGAACAAAAATGACCCAAGGTTCTGTAGAAGGATAAGGCCATGTGTTTGACATGTAGTCGATCATGATGTAGCTTGACTATATCTTTGGGGCTTAAAAACATGGTAGTTTTAGTGTTACACTAATTAGTGTGATGACTTCCCAAGACCTGAGGATAGGTACCATGTTGAGCATGGTGGGTAGCAGTTTGCTACATGTAGAAGTTTGCTACATGTAGAAGTCATGTGTTGACTTTTGTGGGTTCTTCTCTCATATCATTGAAGTAGTTTAGGATGGATGGATATAAAAAAGAAACCTAAGGTTACAAAGAAGGATAAGGCCATGTGTGTATGACATGTAGTAGAGAAAGATACAACTTGACTATATCTTTAGGGCTTAAAAACTTGGTAAGTGTAGTGATGCACTGAGTAGCATGATAACTTCCCAAGAATTGTGGATGGGTACCATGTTGATCATGGTGGGTAGTGATAAGCTAAATATGGAGGAGTCATGTGTTGACTTATATATTTTTTCTCTCCTATTAATAGCTACTATTAATATTACAGTGTGCATTTGTTGATTTTGGAGTAGCTAGATTCAAAAGTATTATTCCTACATGGTGATCTCATGATGAGATGGGGTAGCTAGGAGGCAATGAGGATGAGTCAAAGAGTTGGTTTGAAAAATTTAAGACTGTATGGGTTCCAGTAGGCATGTTGATGTGGCACAAGAATACCTTCATGAAAAGCTAAGGTTTAGCAGAGGTTGTTTCTATGTGTAAATGGCATGTTGGTTGTAGGCCCCAACATGATCATTGGTGAGATTGCTCAGTTTATTAGGATGAGATGAATTAGAAAACTAAGGATGGAAATGCATAGTGGAAATGATAGTAAGAAATTCAAGTATCCCACTTATTGTGGTATTTGAAGTTGTCTTCTAAAGTATCCTAAAATAAATGAGAAAACATGGATGTCATGTGTATTGCATTCATTGGGAGTAGGAAAGACTCAAGAAAGCCATGGTATGCACTAAACTAGATATTTTCAAGTAGTGGGAGTTGTGAGTGGTTCATGGAAGAATCCTAAAGAAGGATGGGTATGTGCAAAGTGGGAGTCACTTAAAGTTTCTACAAATCTACTATGGAGGAGCAGATGTTGATAAAGCCAGTCAAGGCAGAGAATTTTTAGTAGTGCAAAAAACTTCTACTAGGCTTATTGTGGATTAGCAATGGGCATTAATGACAACATAGATTATAGTTAGATGGAAGCCAGTTTAAAAAAGATGCAAGTGTGGTAAATTCATGTGTATATGACTTCAAATGGGAGATTTTTGGGTATGAAGCCATTATTCATAGGTCATTATTCATGGTCACTATTCATAGTCACTATTCATGGTGACATGGCATGAAGGTGATGTGGCATGTAGGTGTGTAGATGAGTTTTCATGCATGGTGACATGGCATGTAGGTTATATGGAAAGAAGGTGATGTGTTAGTGGGCCCATTGTGGGTCCCAAGATGTGATCATGATGATGTGATAGGTGTTGGACATAGTACTCCACTATAGGATATGGGTTTTGTCCTTAGTGAGTCACATGGGGTTGTCACATGGTATGAAAGATAAAGGGTCATGTATGGGTCAATTTTATTAAGGTACCCATGAATTTCATGTTTAGGAAAGTTCAAAAGGTGCTTGAAACACTTTTTTGGACTCTTGTGTTCACATGTGAAGATGAAGACAAGAATGCACTATTTTAGATTGACCTCACATGTGTGTGGGCTGAAATTATTGGAGTCACATGAGGTGGATTGGATTTTTTCTAAATTAGAGCATCTACTTTGTTGACCCTTGGAGATGAAGACAAGAAAAACACTATTGAGTGTTTGGACTCACTTGTGGAAGTGGGGAGCAAGTTTTGGAGCCACATGAATGTGGTTTTATATCTTGTCTAAGTGGAGGGTAATTTCCTATTACTTTTGGAACATGGGGATAACCAACATTAAGATCACATGAGACCCACTCAAATTTGGTGAATTTTGGAGTAGCCATGAATTTTTCTCCCTCTCTCTCTTCTCTCTCTCATTATTTTAAAATGTTGTAAAACATTATGTTTTCCTTTATATTTTAGTAATCCATTGAATCATTATGGATTCCCTTTGAGGATCCATGCAAGCATTGACATTACATGTTGTAAGAGGTTAGATATTTTAAATCTTGTATGATTATTTCACCTAGATGCTTGTGTTGTAGCCATCATTCATTCTTAGGTGGTTAGATCTTGTAAGGCTTAGATGAGAGCATGGAGATCCTTTAGGTTAGAGGTTAGAGCCTGAAAGGCTATGTTAGCTTGGCTCACCTAGTTAGATTTTAGATTCTTGTTAGATTATCTCATGGAGATGGAGGATGATTATTTGGAGATCACCTTGGATGCTATGTTTTTAGCATCATGATGGAGTTGCATGTTGTAGCTTGAATGTTGGAGCCTGTAAGGCTTGGTTAAAAGCTTGGTTCACCTAAGTGTTTGTAAGCACTAGAAAGGAGTTGTTGAGTGAAGTTGATGTTGTAGAGAGATTTTTTATAATTAATATGAAGTTTGGATGCTACCTTTGCCCCATGGTTTTTCCCTAGCTATTTTAGTAGGGTTTCCACATATATCTAGTGTAATGGTTTGTCTCTCCTATTTTATGTTTTTTTTGCTTATTTTAATTTCTATAATTTAATTCTTGCACATGTAAGAATGGTTTTATTTTTTAATAGGGATATTGAACCTTTTTCAAAATGAACTTAATATTTAATCGCTTGACATGATTTATTTATTTTTAAATAGTAGTTGACCTATCATTTTTAATGTATTTATGATGTAACCTGAGAAGGGGTTCACTTATGTATAAATACCCATTTAGCTTTGTTTAGAAAGTGTTATTTAATGTAGATGTGTTGCTAGTATCAATATAGAGATCTAGAGAGAACGTGTATTAAATGAAGTACATTTTTTATCTTATCAAATGAGATCAAAAAACTAATATTCTATAAATATTGATGTGTTGAATCTATTTGGTGTTAATTTTTCTTTGTGATAATAGAGTACTTGTATTGTGTGATTGTGTTAAATGGCTAACTCTAAAATGATATTTGTAATAAAAGTTATTAAATGTGATAACTCAAGCACCTAAGTAGTTTGAGTCTATTTACTATCATGTGATAAAATTGACAAGAATTGGTCTAATCTATGTGCCTCGAGTGAGTGCATGAGGTTCCTCATGTGATATGCAAGTGCATTAGCATGTTGGATTATCCCTTCATATTTTTGCATGACTAGTACTTAGTCATGTATAACTAAGGATAAAAATAAACCCAACATTTATTTTCCATTTTTGGGATCCATTGCATTTATTAGCACAATGGTAGAAACACGATCGAGTGGCTAACTTTAGAAAATGTCAAGCATTGGGTTGGTACTATAGAGGAGAAATTTTCACTTTAAAATATTGAACCAAGATTTTCTCCATGCACATGGGTAGAGAATCACTTACATAATTCTCTATATGAAGCATTATTTTTATAATTACACATTCACTTGCATATTTATCTTTTGGCATATGCACATGACCATACAAGAAATTGTGGATGGAAGGCTCCTTGGTCAGTAGAGAAATAGATAGCCTTCGCAAAGTTGAAAGCTACTTGGACACATGTGATGGATTTGTGGTGGAAAAGATCACTCAATAGCTACATTTTGGAATACATAGTCTCTACATACTTTTGTCTGGAGGAAGCACTATTCAACTTTCAGAGGGAACCATGCGTGAGGTATCTCAAATAATTAATTTTAAAGATTAAGAAGCTTATAATTAATTTTGGACTTTAGAACTTCCCCATGTATGGCCAAACTCTCTCATGCATGAGTAGCATGACTGGTGGGAAATGGAGGAGTATGCATCGATATGGCATTAGTAGTTCAGCATGAAAACTAGATAGCAATAAATGTAGAAGCATAAGTATGATGAATCTAGGCATAAGGCTATGAGAGGTAGCGATCCCAGAGTTAAATGAGAGGATACTAAAAGTGACACAAAAATCCATAGGAGGGTATAAAGCCATGGTGAGTACTCCCTAGCCATGGATTTTTGCCCTTAACTAGCCTAAGTGCATTTGGAAGAAATAGGAAAAATATTGATAGTAGAACCCAATCTAAATAAACCCAATTTCCACACCATAGTGAATATTCATGCATTTGAGTTTGATGTAATTATTGTTATAAAATGGGATACTGATAGTATAGAATATGAAGTTTAATCTTAAACTAAAACCATAGAATAATATTTGGAAGTGCAAGATAAAGATGATAATTTACCAATAATTTCTACCTTTCCATTCTAATAAAGACATATGGTTCACCTTGGAATGCTAGGTGGACCATATCTAACTAGTGGGAAAACTACAGTCCCAATAATAACTAATCAACCTCTCTTAGTGATGATTATATTTGGTTCACCTATTACTATAGGAGGTGCAGGAGGTAGTACTGGTGGTGATTTTACTAAAGCTGAAAGATCATGTGGTAATATAGGAGGCAGTGGAAAACCACCACATCAAGGTTTAGGAGGAACTAGAGGAGTGCCATAATAAGGTCCAATAAAACCACCTAATGCACTTATAGTCTACTATAAGTTGACACTTCACTTGCCTGAATATCAAGGTGTTGAATAATTTAATAAAATGTGTTCACAAGTGTGAACTAATTTGGTGAACATGGAGTATCATTTCTTATGAGTGAAAGGAAACTTAGTTTTCCACTACTTTATTAGATCACATACACAAATGGTACTACAAATTTGATCCCTAATAAGTAGTTATGAATTATAAATTATTAAAGGCTATTTTTCTCCAATAATTTAATATCCTAAATTTGAGTAGCAAAGTATTGCTACCTTAAAATATATCAATCGAGAGATCAGTGAGAGTGTACACATGTATGATGTGTGTTTCAAAATTCTTCTTTCAAATCTATCATTTGAGATTAAATTGATGCAACATGCTCAGTGGTTTGTTTTAGGTTTATTACTTATGTTCCAATGAGCCTTATCTCACAAGACTTTCATTGAACTGCATGAGGCACTAGAAGCCACCCTCCACACCAAAGCCATGGGAAGTATAGATATGGGGATCAACCCCTTTATAGAGGCTTAGATCATTGTGATGTCTTTGTTGGATTGGTCATGTTCACACTAGCTATGGTTTGAGCTATTTCTAAACCATTTTTATCTTTATCCATGTTCGCACCCACTCACAGAGTTAATCTTGATTTGGAGTGTTTTATACTAGTCATTGGATTTGTTTCATTTATGTGTATGAACAATATTTTATTGTGAACCAATTTAAAATAATCCACCTATATTTGGGTTGTTCACAACAAATAATAATTTTTTTTGAAACAAACTCATTAGATTATTTAATAGGCTCTCTTTATGCTTCTCCTAGATAGGTGGAAGAGAGAACAAACCTACGAATTATATCATTGACTTTGAGGGAATAATGAAGAGACTTGATTAGTATGCATAATGTCTCTAATGACTTTGTTATGGTTGTAGTAATGGTATGTAAAAGAGACCCAGGATGAATGAGATTCATTCTCATTTCTATCATGGTATCATAGCATACTCTATGCATCGATACTCGACCAATATTTTTACTTAGCATTGAGCCAGATCTGTATAACTCTGTTGAATACCTAACATTTTAAGATATTTTATATTGTTACTATTTTTCCTAAATATTTTAGGTCGTACATAGTTGTATAGCTTGTGTAATCATGATGTCTTATGTGAAAGCTTCTTGATCATGTATCTTGAGATCCACCATGCAAAAAGGTGTTCTTATATATAAAGGATTTGCATGTATTCTCTCATTTCAAGCCCATGCTATTCATATTATTTGGTCTAATTTTAGAATCAAGGGAGAGAAATAATTAAATAAAAGGGAAAAATTTTATATATGTCTCATAGATTCAATGTACCAACTATGCATCTATAAGACTATCATCTTTTTCATACATCTGAACCTCCAACCACAAACCAACAGACCTGTGCATCTGGTAAGATTTATTAGTTTGATTTTTTTTTTGGTGCTAATACAACTATGTATTTTTAATGTATTCAATTATTTTTTTCCATACTCGATTGACAAAGGGTTTATTGAGAATTTTTCAAGGTTTGCATGGGCTCTTGTATTGAGCACTTAACCTACCTATCTGAGATTTGGTCTCAACAACTTCTTCAACCCTTATGCGATCTATTTACTCTTTATTAAACTTGGTTAATTATTTTTCATCTTTTTTCAGCCCTCTAAGAGTTTTGGTTCATTCCACATGGTAATTATGGATCTCTTAAGAATTTAATGGCCCATTCATTTGTTGTTTTTTGAATTGATTCCTCTTTTGTAGAGTCTCACTAGTCTTCTTGCCACCCAACTATAATTTTATCATCCATGATCTCCAAATGAACCATACCTATCTACCTACAATGTCATTTACATCTGCATCAAGCTTAACTATAATAAATATTGACTTGAATTTATTTGAATACATTCCTTTGGTATTGATCAGGTCCAAAGCCTACACTTAGAGCCATTTTTCTTTAAGTTTCCTCACCCCTTAGTCTCACACTTTGTTCATATTACATTAATCCCTATTTGTCGATAAAGTCTCTATATTTTCTCATATATCCTACCCCTCAACTTACCTATATATTTCAAAATGACCTAGTGACACCTGTGCATGCATTTAGCCTAGATTGTATCACATTTTTTACCATAAATGCAGTCTTATTATTTTATTATGGATTGCATTCTATGGGATAGTGAGCTCAAATTTCTTTGAATATTATTTTTGGAGATGCTATGTCCATGTTAAGTGCCAAACCTAGCCATACTACCAGCTATCTACCTAAAATAATGAGCTTCTACTCAGTAAATCTTGATAGAGTGATTTCTCCAGCGGCATACATTTTAATAAATCCATTTTTTTATAAATCTAAGTTATTGAACATCATCCAATCACTTCCCAACTCAGGGTTGTATTCTAAAAGGAGTTTCAAGATTTAAGTATCTATTTTCAAATAATTTTAATTAAATTTACTCTTAGACTAACTGGGTGAGCCTTTTAGTAAAATTTTCACCATAAATTTTTCTAAGGGTTCAAGCCCTAACATACAAATAATGTTTGCCTTACATTGTGGTGATAATTTTTAGATGGTGGTTTTTCTTGTACAAGTGATAAAATGTTTTAAAGTGAAGACTTTAAAGAGGTGGGCTCTTGAGAAGTAGGGGTAAGCCATTATTAATGGCATATTTATTATTTTGGCACACACTTTCCATATCTATTGTTGAAGATAAGAGAGTGAGGTTTGGTTTGGAAGGAGTTCAAACCCCCTCATAAAAACACTTCATTTTTTGTGATTTGTACACAAGATGTATTTTTGGCAGAGTCTGACATCTTATTTTAGTGTGGTTTGTCCTCTTTTATGCCACATTTTGTACTCATGGATGCATTGTTTGTGGTAACTGGCATCTTTTATAGATACTTTCTTTTGTTTGCATTTGGTTGTGTTATGCCACTATTGGGTTTTCATGACTCTGAGTATAGATTCTCTTATGATCGAACCCCTTAGTTATTTGAACTACACCACCTAGAAAACCAAAATGCAGATATATTTTTAGATGAAGGGATTGTGGAGAGTTTTTATTAGTTAATTTACCATATTTCTAGATGAGGACAATATTGTGTGGCTTTCATCCTTGTAAAAGGAGGAACTGTTGTTTATTCACCTTCATGTTTTTAACAATTTTCAAACTCATATTTAACATGTCACATCCCCTAAAGGAGCTTGGGACATTCTTTCAACATTATTTCATGAGGCCTCTTCACCTCTCATTATTCCTCTTTCTTCTCTTTCCCTTTAGAGTGAGGATTATTATGTTATTGACATTATTTCTCCACCTTATTCTCCTATTTGTAAGGATGGGATTCTTGATGGTGATTTGCATGAGGACTCTTTAGCATATTTTCTCCTCCTATTATTTCTTGTCCTCTTTACATTATTAGTAAGGACACATTTTCTAAGGATGAGACACTTTTACTACCTCTTCCTATTGCTCATAATGTAGATTTAATTATTGGTGATCACTTGGATGTGGATTCTAATACAGTGGTTGTTGATCATATTTTTTATTTTGGTATGATTGTTGAAAGTACCCTACCAAACCCTAATCAACCCATTAATCCTATGGACTCTTTCCTATTACTTCAAGAATAAAATAAGAAAATCATGATGTAAAATTCTCTTATACACTCCCTAATTCATAGAAAGGATGCCTCATTTTTTCTCTGCATATTAAAATTGTTGGCATATAGTATCAGTCTAATACCCCATCATGTTATGGTATTGAATCTAGGATGCATCCACTTGATGCACTTTTAAAGTGTGATCTACTAGATTTCAAGTAGACTATTGTTCATTTTTATCTTATTATTTTAGATGATACTTTTGTTGCACACTCTACACATACCACTCTTGTTCCAACTGCATATATGCCTGCTTATTTTGAGGAGCATACCACTGGATTTGAATCCCACATGCTTTGTTCGATGGGTCATGCTACCAAACTTATGGGCATTAGGAAGCATCTACATGGCATTTCTCCCCTATTCATCCTATTATGTGTATTACTCAGCATGGCATTGGTTATGATGTAGGTGATTCAATTTCATTGGTATTTGTTGAGAGAGCTCCATAGTTTGTTTGATCCACTCTTCATGAGGATATTGAGATATATATGGGATATTTTACACCTTCACTCAGGCCTGAAAAACTTGAGATTATAGTGGCCAAACATGATCTACCTAACACTTATTTGGATGTTACCTCACATTTTTATACTATGAATTTTTCACCCACTCATATGCAAACATATTCATCCACCATTCATGTTCATTTGGGGTGTATTTTTTATCATTCTTAGTGATATAAATAGTGTTCTTTGAGAGGACTCTATAGGTGAGGTCCCTCCACCACTCAGCTTATTTGATCACACATAGCTTTGCCTTCCTTTTGATGCTCCTTGGTTATTTGAGCTCCTTCTTAGGCAAATATGTTTTTGGAGCCTACACCTCTCATTTCATAGATGTCATCTACTACACATTGACTGTATTGTAGACATTATTGTGTAACTTGGTGATATTATCATTGTAAGAGTCTTTCTTTGTAGTCACATTAAGAGTCATGGAGTTTTTTTCATGTTTATGTGCTCCATATTGAGCACTTTAATCTTTAGTTTTTTACTATACCATGACTACTAGGGATATATTAATAATAAATTTATATTTTTATATTTTATGTTGACAACCTCATTCATATTTGTTATGGAGTTTGATCTCCCTTTGAAGAGTACCTAGTCTGGTGAATCCCAATGTCAACATTTCAATGTTTTATAGGGGGACTATTCCACTCATACATATATGATTTTTGAGTTACTACACCCACTTAAGAATTATGGGGGGAGGGGGTGTGCACATAATGCTTCAATTATTGCACTCATTTCTATCCCTTGGCACACCACATTTTCTTTTGGAGGCAATTGATTGAGTGCATATTTTCTTCAATGGGCTTCAATCCATCGAGTGCACCTACTATCGGTTTGTGTTGAGATTTCAACTCATGCTTCTTGGTATGACTTGCATCTTCACTCTCACTATGTTTTTACTAGTTTTTTGGTACCTTGTGATGACACATTTCATCCATGGTAACTCTTTCTTCCCAGTTTGTGATTAGTGTTTTTTACAGAGTGAGCCTCATATAGAGTACCAGTTCCTATTTGACTTGGATGTTATAGCAAATAAACATCCATTTATTCTATTAAGATGGATTGGTTAATATAATGGAACTTTGTATATCACTATGATTTATACATGAGTACCTAATTAGGCCTAGTTATTGGGACCCATTTAGTCTCTTTACCTTCTCTTTTCTCACTCCCTATGATAAACTTAATGGAGGGTGTTGGATTAGTCATGTTCACACTCGTTGTGGTTAGAGTTATTTACAAACAAGTTTTTTATTTATCCATGTTCACAACCACTCAAAGAGTTGAGCTTGATTTGGAGTGTTTTTTTTAATATTTGTTGGATTTGTTTTATTTGTGTGCATGAATAATTTTTTGTTGTGCACCAATTTAAAAAATCCACCTATATTTAGGTTGTTCAAAACAACCATGTGGTTATTGTGAAACCAAATCATTACCCTACTTAATATAATCTCTTTATGCTTCTCCTAGATAGGTGGAAGAGAGAACAAACCTATGGATTATATTATTAACTTTGAGGGAATAATGAAGAGACTTGATTAGTGTGCATAATGTCTCTAATGGATTTGTTATGGATATAATAATTGTATTCAAGAGAGATCCAAGATGAATGATAAGCATTCCCATTTATATCAATCTTCTCAATTGGAGAATCTTATGGCCAATAATGCTCATGATAGCTACAACAGCTTATGGTGCATTAAATATGAAGTACAAGGCCATAAAAAGAACTATCTATGGAGGAATGTCCATGTTATATTGAAATAGTCCTATGAGATTTGAAATGAAGATAATGATGTAATGAGTTGTTGCTTGATTTATCATGCCACCTAGTCTAAAGTGTCTTTATACAATACAATATGTGATGTATATATGCATGATACCAATGACTATTGGGTCATTAATGAGATTTATAAAGCACATACATGAGGTATATGATAAAATAGAAAAAATAAGAACTAGGTTTTTTGTAGAGGTTGATCTTTAATAGGTTGAGGTCCTGTAAATGGATTTGGAGGTGTTATTTTTCCACCTAGGGCATGTTACAAGTATGATCCTCCAAACCACTACCAGTATGACTACAAAATTTATCCAACCTATACCTTCTATAAAAATGAACACCCCCTAGAAGAATGTATTGATTTGTATGCTAAAATTACTAAATAATGGAATTAGAAGGGAGTTAGGATTATACCTGTTGAAAAAAATCCAAATGCTCAGTGGAAAACACACCCTATCGCTCCACCAACCAGACCCAAGGTCAATATTAATACACATAGTGGTGTTCATTCCCAACCAATTTTGAATAAAAAAAGGTTCAACATGAATAACCTCATTTGTAACACTATACCGATGCTCAATGATAGAAAGAAGTGTTTCAAGATACAATGGCCTTAGTCTAGGAAATCCAAGGCAAAATTAAGTTCTTAAAACATAAGTATGCTAAAATGCAGGCCAAGATGCAATGAACTATGGTACCCATAGACTCAGGTCATCATGATATTTGAGAGTTGTCAAACTCTTCCTTAATGAGGACATAATCCATCTCCTTAATAATTGGTTATCACATTCAATGGTAAATCTTTTTAAGGATTGTCATTTAAACCATACACACTGACAGGAGACCCATATTCAACCAAATATAGAATGTGATTAAGAAATCCTTGTCAATGAATTAATTGATGATTGGATGATATGTGACATCCTAGTGGAAAATAGAGTGGAAGTTAATGCTCTAACCAAATACACTTGGAAAATTATGGGGAGCCCCACTATGTAGACCTTTCCACATGTATTTTTCATGGCCAAGAATACTCATGCATTGCCCATAGGCATTCTTAAGGATATCACCATCAAAATCTTGGGAGTTATGTTTAAGGGTAATTTCAAGGTAATAAAATGTGTTGAATATGATGAATTCCCTTATATTTTGGATTGAACTTGGTGCTATATGAACAATGTTGACTTGCATTTCAAGAAGAGGTATATTAGTTTTGAGAATGACACTCAACACATATTCATACCTCTAAATAATGACCAAGGACCCATATTAGAGAACCTATTGATGTTAATGAGGATGTTAATATATTCTATAACATTACTCCTCAAGGACATAAAAATGTGGAACCTACTCCTGATGCCATCTTGTGATGAGAAGATGCTCAGTCTATTTATGACACTAC
Source organism: Torreya grandis (assembly GCA_037957365.1). Lineage (NCBI taxonomy): Eukaryota > Viridiplantae > Streptophyta > Pinopsida > Cupressales > Taxaceae > Torreya > Torreya grandis. Next base: position 2,705,122 of record JARHVA010000079.1, read on the forward strand.
TAGTGTTTCTTATAACCAATGGGCTCAAGAAGCATATAATCTCACAAAGTACATCTATGGTGTCTTATATAATTACATAATCTCCTTTCTAAATCTCACTCAGGACCACAAAACTATTCACCTCATTGGTGAATTCCTAATGGTTGGACTGCCCTTATAGTTGGACTATGCACCTAGATTTTATGGTTAGATGGAGGTCTAGGAATACTTAAAATAATTAGAGGCTTACTATGTTAATGAGGATGAAAGGTTACACATGATCAAATTTATATTTTAAGGGACAATTATTCAATGGTGGACTACTCATTGGTACCAATTGGATACATGGGAATAAGTACATGTAACTATGCATAATTTCTTCCACCATGATAACCATGTTCATGACACCCAAAGTTATAGTGGTATCACTTCTCCAAAATAACATATAACATAATGTGAAAGAATTTGGAGCACTGAAGAAATATTTTTACCAAAATTATTATGGGTACATGCATTTTATGGTACTCTACATGCCTGGGATAGGGTGCGGTACATTCACCAAGAGATGTACAAAGACATAGATACCTTGTAGTACACAAACACAGTATGCTTTCCACCTTTGAATTTTATTCACCATGAATGGATTTGAATTTGTCTCTATAGGTAATTCATTAGGTAGTTATGTGTGATTGGGTACTAATTATCATCTTCTAATAATTCTTGTTTTCTGTAGTCATGAAACCTGACAAAGTTAATTTCAGACTTGACCATATCTCACGTGTTCAATATAGTGAAATGTCATGTGCCATAGAAGATGATGTATCTAATGTAAAAAAATTTAAAGCTACAATAATTCCCAAATAATTAGAGGAAATTTTGTATTTTCTTATAATAGGCTATGCGCCAGAAAACCTTACCACCCAAGAGAAAAATCAACTAGCTTTATTCACTGCCCCTTTCTAGCTTATTGGTAGAGACCTATATAAACTTGGCCAGGATGAAGTAATACAAAGGTGTGTAATGCATCATGAGAGCATAAGTCCTTAAATAGGTCCATGAGGGTATTGTAGGAGGACATTATGATAGTGAGTCAACATCACAAAATGTTCTACTAGCTGGATTATGGTGGCCCACCTTATTCAAAGATGCTAAAGCTTATGCATGATAATGTAATATCTATTAGTGTATGTATACCAAAATAAAGGGATTTTATGCCTATTCATCTCACACTTACTAAAGAACCATCTGAGAAATGGGATATTTATTTTTCTAGGCCCGTTCAGCCAGCTACGTGATGAATTAACACATGGTACATCGTTACTACCATAGACTATCTCACAAGCTGGGCTGAAGTAGTGCCCACACATGATTGTACTATTTTAAAATTTGACATATTTTTATGGGAAGATATCATCACAAAGTATGTATTCCCTTTAATTTTATCAATTATTCATGGCACTCACTTTATAAATGAGGCAATGTGTATCCTCTTACCTGAGTTCACGATTGTGCACCATAAGACCACACCATACCACACTCAATAAAATGGCATAGTTGAAGCCTTCAATAATATATTGAATCACATATTGACCAAGATTTGAAATATCATCACACTAATTGAGATGATCAAGTTTATGTAGTCTTATGGGCATGTCGGACCATATATAAAAGGTTGAACAAGAGTACTCCTTTTAATCTTATCTTTGGCACTAAAGTCATTTTATTAGTGGAGTTATTTGTACCTTATTTATGTATTATGAAGTTAGCATATTATATTATGAGGAGTAACTAAAAGCATTCCTAGAGACTCTAATTTATCTGGATGAAACATGCTTTCTCACACACTATAGCCAAGGAGTTGAGAAGAAAAAATAGAAAGCCTGACATGATTGACATATCAAAACCAATTTTTTCATCTTGGTATGCATGTCCTAGTATATTATTCAAATTTTTTGCATCATTCCTATAAAATATAGATCTAGTAGGATGGCCCATATATTGTTCATTTTATCCATCTGATAGGCACTTGAAAATTCAAAATATTATATGGCCAATTCTTGCCAGGTCATTTCAATGGTAGTTAGCTCTAACCCTACCATTATATGTAATTATTTAATTTAGTAAATAAGGCACATGCCACTAGGTTAGTATAGGATTTTTTCCATTTTAAAATAATCTTGGCATTGGTTTTTCACCTTTTGTAATTGGTTTGACACTTTTTGATACTCTTTTGGTATTTAGAACTCTATCTTTCTTTCTTGACATGAATTACAATATGTTATGATGTGAAGGACCAAACATATATTTTAATATGGGGTAGGATTTAAGGATGGATAATATACTTAAGATAAATGTGCATATAGGAGGTGTGCATAGTAGGTGCATGAATAAATCATGTAAAGGAATCATGTAGAGGAGGCACATAAAGGAAATAAAGGGAAAATCATGTGAGATCAAAGAGCTTAGAAGACAATGGGGCATGAAAAATAGGGTGTGTGATGGATTCACACAAGAGGTAGTGTGAGCCATACAAGAAGTGGAACATAACCTAGGAATACAGAATGAAGATGAAAAAGGAAATACCATTATAAAAATAGGTTAAAATAAATAAAGGTAGTTTCCCATGAACAAACTAGGAAATCTAAATTTTTATAGTTGGCATACACTTTGAGAAATTCATAACAAATCCTAAATTATGGGACATGAATTTATTAATGATAGAGTGGAATAAATGTAAATAATGCCAAATAGACACCAAGGCATGTCATATAAAACATTAAATGGTTGAAATGATGGATGTTGGCATGGAGGAATTAATGTGAAAATTTTGGGTAGACTATAAAATAAGAGAGACATTCCATTTTAAATTATAATCCATTGTAGATCTCAAAAAAAGCATGAATAAGTGATAAAATAAGGTGACTACATAGTGATGCAATGATAAAACACAAAGCAGATATTGTGGAGAAGAGCATTCAACAAAATAAGTGGTAAAGCAACCATAGGAATAGGTGTGAGAAAGTTGCATTTTGTAGGTGTCAAGTATAAAATTAAAGGAGGTTGAAGTAGAAAATCAAAGCATTTCAAATCTATATAAAAAATAAAATGTATTCATTTGGTAGAATTGTTTAGTCATGCATTAACCTTTGAGGACTTTGATTGGTGATGCAACCAAATCAAAAGTATAACAGGGGAAGAGATCCATTACCAGCCATTCCCAAAGTATAATAAATTGATGGTGTAGAAGAAAAAATTCCCATTTATATCCAATAAGGATCTAGTGAATGTAGTATGCAAGGCATGGACCCAAAAAATATGTAAGAAGGGACATCTAGTAGAAAGGCACCAAAAAAGGCATGCATAGGAAAAAAGGATGTTACCACACCACTATCCTCTCGCATTTTGATTGAGGAAATTTAATACCCATAGATTATTCTATGTGTGAATGATTGGGATTCAAAGGTTTCTACTTATCATTTCCTTGATTACATTCATCGATAGATTATAAATGAACTTAAATTATAATAAGACTATCAGGTGGAGTGCTACAACACTAGGAATGAGATCACCTATGATATCATGGTCTAAAACTTACTAGAAGATGCAGGGGTGTTTCAACTCTTCCAACTACCTTATTTTATAAATTTCAAGGAGGTAATTCACTTTTTAATTTCACACATTCATGAAGATTAATTGTACCTTATTAGGTGTAGAATGAGAATTACCCCTAAGCGGATAGTAAAGTAATGGGGTTAATTTGTTCTAGGTTTGATGTTAGCATGGATATTGAGGATAAGGATGTAATTAATAAAATAAAAATAATGCTACAATATAAAAAGGAAGGCCATGCCATGTACATCACAATCCTGATTGATCCCATAATTCAAGTAGTTATGTACTTGGACACAGCCAAGTTGGGAGGCATAGATATGTGGAAGGTGGATATGTCCCACCTCTATGTCACCAAAAAAATGGCCAAGGGAATAAAGTATAATTACTCCTTGTACTTTGCCAAGAAAATTAAGCAAGATGTTGAGAAGGTGTATCACCTACATAACCATAAGTTTCCTTGGGGAAAAATTTTAATGTTATTGGTTTTTTTTGAAATTAACATTCCATAGTATTATGGCAAGGAATTAAAGTGGGTGTACCTAGCAAAGCATAAATCCCCCACTAAAAGGTTCAAAAAATTCACTTGCCCCAATGTCATCACACCCTCTTACAAATCAAAGGTGAGGGTTGGTTTGATGGCATGAGGGTGGAATTTGGGAATAAATGGTGTGATGAGCCCCAAAAAAGGATCATTATATCTATGAAATAACATCCTTTTTCATTGTATAAGAAGTGGATCTAAATGTAGTTTCTAAACTTTTGTTTATTTAGAATAAAATATAAAGTATATATCATGGTTATTTATTTAGAATTCATTATTATCTCTTTGTTATCCATTTTAATGATTATCAAGAAACATATGTCAATATGTGCATATGTAGTCCATACTAAGCTAGAAAAGTTGGAGTATGAATATTAACCATTTAAAGAACAATGTTGGAGTAGTTTTAGAGCCTTCTACAATAGATCCTAAAGAATATGTAGCATTTTGGCCAAGCTACAGACTCAACCATTAGTGACAAACTCACCCAGTATACAATTATGGACTTACCCAATAGCTATGAACTCACCCAATCTATAACTATAGACTCACCCAGTAGCTATGGACTCACCCAATATACAACAACAAATGTCCATAGGCGAGCTACGTACTTTTGTGGGTAAGCTCTAGACTTCCACATGTGAGCTACGGACTTCTAAAGGAAAGAAACAAACTTTCATAAGTGAGCTATGGACTCCTAAAAGAAATTATTAGACTTCCACAGGTGAGCTACAAATTTCTACAAGCAAGATATGGACTTCCACAAGTGAGCTACAAACCTCCATAAAACTGTTACATACTTTGACAGACTTTCTACAGACTATGACATAACTGACATAGACTCTTTGGAAAGCATTTTAAAGCATTCTAATTATTGTTGGTCAATTCTAAGATGACTAAGATCATTTCCAACTATCATAAGAATGTTTTCCATTTAGAGTCTTTATATAGATAGATTTCTATATAAAGACTTTCCATTCATAGATTATATCTAAAAATAGATTTGTATACTTTCATTCCAATAAATAGCTCTCTCCATATTTTATGGAGATTGAGATATGCTAGAATATCTACATTTTTACTTTTAAATTAGGTGTTAGTTAGAAGCATGAGATTATAAATGCAACCTCCCACATTTGAATGTAATCAATCAATATACTTTTCCCTCCATCATTCTGAGTAATCTATTTTGAATCTTGTGTTCTAAATAAATCCTCTTCCAAAGAATGAGTTGGCCACTCATTCCAAGTAAGATGGTTCAATGTATTTTTGTTTATTTCTTTGTTTTGTAATTATCATTTTGTTGTAAATTTTTATTTTATTTCTTTGTGTCTATAACCATTTATGTTTACAATTTGGTGTGAACCTACAATTGTTTTATTTGTTTATCATTTCTTTTCAATTCAGCAATTTACTTTTCTGTAAGTGTGATTTAATTTCATATATGTGTGATTTAATTTTTACAAGAGTGTTTTTTAATTTTTGAAAGTGTGTAACATGGTAGAAAGGATCATTTTTTAGATATCTCTTTCTCCTATTGCATATTACCTTCACAAATCAACCCGGGATTGAAATTATTAAATAAATGGGATTGATGACCCCCATCATGTTGCATACCCAAGGAGTTACCCATATATATGGGAAACTATGATATGTTTGTTGTAAAGCAACACTATTCCCTCACACAAAGTTATATGGTAAGGATTAAAAATGTGTCACCATGGGTAAAGTTTCCTTATGCATTCATTTCTATATATTTCATAGACTCTGTGAATCGAATTAAATGTGCACATCCTATAAATATTGTTGTGGATGAGATTGACATTGAGATCCACACTCTTCACAATAATTGTCTACCCAAAGAGGTACTCATATTTATAGAGGCATGAGACTAATAAAATTGATATTAAGTCTTACAAGATAGTCATGTAAGGGTAAATTTGAGTGATTTTATATAAGTTCAAGCTGTGAAAGAGAACATTAAGAAGTTAGGATGTATAAAAAGAACCACTCCCCCATAAACTATGAACACACATAGAAGAAAGGGTGTAAATGAAGGAGAAGAGGGCAATACCATAGCTCACCATCTCAAGTAAGGCACAAGAAGAGTATCCCAAGGCCAAGCCTAAATGACAAAAGTAAACCTCATCACCAACAAAAGATTAGGGGATACCTATAGAGTAGAAAGATGTTTCTTCACATCCATCTACCTAGCTAGAGCCTGAGCAAAAAACACCCCAAATGGTGGATTCCAGACATAGGTGAGGCATCTGTAGATGTACAACCTACAAAGAAACCCATCTTGAGACCAAAAAATAACATCTTACTGGGCCCAGTGAAGAATAGCCTATTGATGAGAAAAAAATGGACATTCAAATTCCAAACCCTAAAGTAATAGAAAGAGGAAAAGGCCCTAGTATAGAAGGCATTGACATTGGTACCAACAAGTAATACGAAAAGAGTCTTGAAATTATTAATATAAAGTGAAACTCCAAAGAGGGAAAGGAAGCTATGCAAGAGGTAGAGCAATCATTATAGATAAATCAGGTACCCCCGATTTGTATTTTATTCTAACAAGACACACTAGAAAAATAGCTATATTTATGGAGTTATTTCCTTGAGTATGAGTCCATGGAGCAAATTCAGCATTAGAAGTATTTTGTGAGGGAAGTGTATCACGATAAAGAACAGTTTGAGATTATAAAGGTCATCACTAACATAAGCTCAAAAGTGGCTGATGTTTTAGACATGCTTTGGGTAAGTCCCATGAATTATTATTCAATGAAATAAGGTACAACCCTCATCAGATTTTCCTTATAGGTTTCTAAGCAAAACATTCTCAATGGTCATGAAGTGGGCTAGATTCACTACAAACATCGAGAGGTCATCTGACTGTATCAATAAGAGTGTGAAATAATGTGCAATATTTAAGAATAAATTGAAGAACTCCTCAAGTGCTAACTGGATGTAGTTAAAGCATCTTGACTTATGACATTAGGCCTTTTCCAAAAAAAATGAGAATTGAACCAACACTCATGGATGGAGTTCTCGTTACTAGTGAAGCAATTAATAAATTGGAGATTCTTGTGGACCTTTTGTTAAAAAATGTAAAAACATGGTAGATATTAAATAGGATAAACTATGGGCCACCATGCAATTCACTAAGGCCATAGACATCTATTGAATTTTTAAAAATAAACTCAACACCATTATTCTAATCGTTGATGGGGTTTTTATCAACTTGGCATGACCAAGGAATTTTTTTGGAAGAACGAATATTGCTTAAAGAACAACAACACCAATAATTAGTTAAGAATGCATTAAGCATCAAGGATAGGGCCTATCATGTGAAATTATTATAGGACATTGAATAAGTATAAAAAAATAAGCACCCATCAACAATAACTAAATTTTAGTTTGTTGGTGCTTCAAGGATAAGTTCTAATAGAATTCAAGGCACTTGAGGACTTTCACAACGTCATAACCACTCAGCTTGAGACTTTGACAGCTCAAGAAAATACTTTTTTGGAGAAGCCTAAGGACATGAAAATATTGAAAGGTGAAGTGTCAATTATTACTTGTAATCTTTAGACAACTCACAATCAGTGGGAGGAGCTTAAGCACAAAGTACACGGGGTAAATCCTTGTTTTTTGTCAACTAAGGAAACTAAAGCATAGTTCAAGATAGACTATCAGTTTAGTCTAGGGTAAATGTTAGACCCAAAAAAATTTAAATATTCTATGTATTTTTGAGCCATAAGTGCAGAGATGCAAGGGCATAAGATGAGCATAGAATACCATGGCATGGGAGAGAATGAGGTAGAATAGATAAAGAAGGGAGAAAAACATGCAAGACCTTGGTGTGGATAAGTGTTATGAAAAACAAGGAAATGGATAGTAAGAAACACATGATGTAGGAATCATAGAAGTGAAAGAATAAGACAAGGGAAAAGGAAGCATAGGTAGTTATAAAGCAGTTCACAGAAGTATCAGATATTATTGGGATCAAGAATCTAGCATCGAATCATGGAGGAGGAACAAGAAATCATATATCTAGCATTGATAAAGTATATAGGGGATATAGATCCTGGTTCAAAAGGAACTTAATTATAATAGCTCACCATGAATTCTTTCTTTTGAAATAGTCGTTGGCTTGTCATATTTAGTGTATTGATTATGCAACCTAAGAAGGGGTTCACTTATGTATAAATACCCATTTGGATTTATTTAGAAAGTGTTGTTAAATGTAGATGTGTTGTTTCTGTCAAGATAGATATCTAGAGAGAACATGTGCTGAATGAAGTAATATTATCAAATGAGATCAATGAAACTAATATTATATAAATATTGATGTGTTGAATTTATTTGGTGTTAATTCTACTTTATGATATTAGAGTAATTGCCCTGTGTGAATGTGTTAGATGGATAACTATAGAATGATTTATGTAATAAAAATGATTAAATGTGGTAACTCAAGTGCCTCAGTAATATGAGTATATTTACCATCACATGGAAGAAATAATTGGAATTGGTCTAGGCTACATGCCTCAAGTGAGTGTGTGAGGTTACTCATGTGATAGGCTAGAGTGTCAACATGTTGCCTTCTCCATTCCTCTTTGCACATGACTATTACTTAGTCATGTATAATTAATGATAAAAATAAACCCAACATCATTTATTTCATTAATGCTAGCGGATAGTCTATTGTTGTGCACATTAAATGTGTTATTTCAAACCATAATCCCATCACTTGTAGAGTGGATTGAAGTAACTTCCACTTCAAAGTGACACATAATAAATTCCTCCTAAACACATCCCTTGTTTTCCATAATGGAACCATCTATCTCATTGCCTTGATTTGAAATATTTCACCTCAACCACATTATGTTGTTAGCTAGATAGAATGGTGGAATGAGGCCATCCTTTGAACCATCACTTTCTCCACCAATATAGTAAATAGATTAGTCACATTCAAAACTGTGATGATGTTGTTAGGATTTAATATTCCTATCCATTAATGTATACTTTGCATTCAATTCAAACTAGATCGGTAACTTCATTGTGGAGCTATCATGGATATTCTGTCGCTAGCTACCAAAGGATTTATTCAAACCGGTCAAAGGTAAAAGAACTGTAGATATCATGTTCTTCTGTATAATTTTGGTCATCATGCACTTGATAGTTATGAACAACTCATTTTATTGCATCCTCTAGTGAGATTTTCATGAAACATTTTAAAATTTCCTCGACTTGCCATGTGTAACATTTGATGCATCTTTATAAAACCACATTTTAATTTTGTGTTATTATGTTATATAGGTTAAGAATCAGTTGAAGTTTTTTGTTTTATGTCTTATTCAAAAATGTCAATTTCCTTATAAGTTTTTTTTAGTTCGGTCAAAAATAGTTGATTATATTGTTTATACATTAAAAGATTTAAAGTCCAAAATAGTGTTATTGTCATATGTATGACAATTCAACATTAATATTTATAGTTAATAAGTCCTTTTTAGAATCATTGAGTCTATTTATAATGCTAAAAGTCATTTTTACATGACAAAGTGACAAAGTTCCTAAAGTGTCAATGTCAAAACTTTGTAAGGATTCATTTTTGGAGTATCCAACGTTTTAGTTGTTAAGATGGACATTACACTAGAAAAATTTATAGGTCTTAACTTTCATATTTTGAAAGTCAAAATTCAAATGCAACTCATGAAAAAAAAACTTACGGAGAATAGTAAATGGAACTGAGACAACACTTACAAATACAAATAAACTAATTAAATAGAAAAATAGGGATGATAAAGCCAAATCTATTATTGGCCAGTGTCTTTCAGATTTTGAATTACATTATGTGGATATTGAGAAAACATCAAATGAAATATGGGAAAACTTAAACAAACTATTTTCATTAAAAGCAATCAAATGCAAAGTTTTCTTTCAAACTTCAGTTGTTTAAGCTCAAAATGAATGATGGCATTTCAATGACAAGTCATATCAATGATTTGAGATCTTTCATGAGACAACTATCAAAAATCAAATCCTGTAATAATGATGACTATGAAAAATCCATATTACTGAATATTTTTCCTCCTAGATGTAGTAGTGTTGTATTCACTCTTGGACAAATGTCTTCTCAGTCATTGGAAGATATGATTGTTGCATTGTTGGTGTAGGCCTTTTTCTTATGGGTTTTGGATACACAGCTACATTAGATTACTTAGGGATCTAGAGGTTATTTAAGAATATTAGTACCACATTCACTAGAATTTGGGGTTTCACTATCTCTCCAACCTATAAATATCTCTCTCCCTTTGTATTCTTCATTCAGTGAGCCTGGATTGATTGAGTTTCTTAGTTGTGAGCTATGATAGCTTTGAGAGCTATGAGAGATGTGAACTTCATCTCTTTGTATAAGAAGTTCATCTCCATTATTGAATACATTGTGTCTAGTTTCTGCTCTCTTCTATATTTCTTGATTCAACAATTGTGTGTATTCACTTTGTAGTCACCGATCTTAGACTTCTGATTCTTGACAACTCTTTTATGGTATCAGAGCTCTGAGTATATTGCATCAAACACTTTTATTTTTTGTTGTTCATTATTGAAATATTTAGTAGTTTTCTATTTTTTATTCTAAATCATATTCTTTATAGCAATGGTATTTCAGATTTAAGATCTGAAAGGTGTTGGGGAAGGAAAAATACCATATCTGAGCATAACAAAAGGAGGCATTTTTTGTCTCATATTTATTTTTTAGATTTGATAATTCTTTCTAGCCTTGGCATTGTATTTTCTCTTTGTTTTGATCTACATAAAGAGGCATTGAAATCAATTGTAGATATCCATATTATTGTGGCATTTCTTTTAGATATGCCCTTTGTGCTTTTTGTGTCATACTTTGTGCAAATCTGGTTAACCTTTATTCAACAATTGTCTATCATTTCTGACATCAAAGATCTGATTTGGTATTCTCAAAACTCTTTCATGGCATCAAGGTGGATGGGCATATGGTTAATGTCGACAAGAATATTAGAGAAGATGCCTTCAACACCTCATTTAGCAAGACGTATTTAGGGAAGCATGTACGCTGTGAGATATTTATATATCTAGAGCTCACTGTGATAGATGAGGAAAGAGATTGCCAAACTATTTCTTGGACTACGTGAGGGATTTTTTTCCTTGTCTTCAACATCATCCATGGCTTTGTATATTTCCAATCCAAATAATTGATGGGATCTATTTTTGGCCTAGTTATGCTATCCTATGGTGTTTTTGCCATACAAGGATTGTTAGACGGACTTGTTCTGTTGGATTTAAAGAGAGAATTTGATGAGCCAGATGTTTGTTGCTAAATGTCCAAGTTCTTTTATGCAACATTCTATGTTGGATCTACTTTAAATACATTAACATTGTTTTTTCAGATCTTTGGCATCCTTTTCTATTTGTATGAGATCTATTAAGATAGGCATCATTTTGTCTTTCATTGTTGTAAGATCTATCACTTTTGATCTGTGATCTGATCTACATGTTGGTCTAATATTTTTTACTCAGTTGGCATTTTAGATTGTGGCATCTCATTTTTAGCAAAGCTTGCTATGCTTGGCAGTGGATTTGTATGGTTTGGAAGCCTACAACTTTAACAAACCACTTTGGAGTCCTTTTTCATTGGCATTTGTAGATCTATGTTGAAGAGTTTTTTCTTTCAGATCTCATGCATTAGGAAATCATTAGTTTTGCATTTTGGTTATTTTCCTGGCACTTTTCCATTGTGGCTTTTTAGTGGGCATATCTTTGCATTGTTTTATTGGTTTGCATGCTGGTCCATGCACAATTAGATCAAACTTGGACATCATTGCTACTCTTGATGTCGACACATTTGTTGTTGTCCTCTAAATGGCATTGAGATTAAATTTTGCTTAATCTATGGTAAAATCCAAGCATCTAGTTGTTGTACATGCTTTAAAGGGATGTTTTTGGTTGTGTGGGTGGGTGAATACCATGCATTTGATGTTATTTGCATGTAGATCAAACCCTAGTATGCTCACCATTCCCCTCAAGTTCTCAATGGACTCTATAAAGTTACCCTTTTGCAAAATAGTGGATGAAATATTCAACATTCTTCCTCTAATGTTGCCCCTACTATATCTGGGCATGTATTTCTTGCAAACTTATAGACCTATGCATGAACATTGGTGGCACCACTCTAGATGGCTTCATTCCTAATTTTTTCTCTTTGCAGACGTATGGGCACATCGGTGGTGATGTAATATTCTTTCTTCTCATTTTCAAAGTCAAATCTAAACCTAAAATTGCCCTAAAATAATTAAAAAGAAAAGCATGTTTTATTTTTATTTTAAATATCTTTTCAATTTTTTAGTTAAAACACCTTCTAAGTGGCTTTTTTATAAAAGTTCATGTGAGGGTGACTTGTCAAGTATTTTTTTTAAATTTATTTGGCTTGAGGAAGTCCGTGATCTAGTGTCAGTTCCAATGACTGGCTGGAAGGCTAGGTAACCCCTTAGCATCAGGCAAATTTTAATCACTTAGTGCAATTTTTATTAAAAATGGGTTATTGCCGAGAATTGGTTTTGTTAATATCTTGTAAATGGTAGATCAAAATTGAGTGTCATCTTTTGTAAAAGTGTGTATTTTTCAATTTTTCACATAGCTAGCCCATTTGTATTATAAAACACACTAAATTATAAAGTGTCAAAATTTGGGCGGAGGGTGGGGGGGCTACCTAACTAGTTCACACATTTACTCCTCATATAGACACATTGTCAACAGAGTCTGATGTCCTCTTTCTTACCATGTTTATAGTTTTTATTTGTGCCAATTTGATCGATTGCACTGATTTTCCATTCTCATAGATACATTGTCAGTTGAGTCTGATGTCCATTTGTTAAGACATGTTTTTTCACTCATGCATTGATTATTATTACTTGCGTGGACCCATTTCAATTAATTTTGACATCCATACTTATATCATGAACTGGTACTCAATCACAAGCATATATTTTTCATTCTTTGAGGATGCTTTATAATTACAAACATAAGGAGTCACTATTGATTGTCTTTGGGAGTTTGTTGTGGGCTCTACATTCTCTCATGCACACATTTAGTTTTCATAACTGTTACCTATGCCCATTTAGTGGCTACTTGTATAGATTACTCTTGTATTCTTGGATGCATTATCAAAAGATTTTGACATCCATTTGAGTGTGCATTGTCACTTGTACACAGATTGTTATTATTTAACTAGACTTATTTTTTAGGATAGTCCAAAGTCCATCTCCAAAGCATCCACTATTACTCTCAATTGTGGTCATGTCAACTCCATTTGAGAGATACTAGATGAAGAGAGTTATTTCATCTCTAGTGAAGCTTCTTGGGAAGGAAAACTATGTTTCATGGCATGCTTATATGGAATAATTATTCACATGAAAGAATCATATTCCATTTCTAGATGGTCAGATTCCTGCACCCACTGATCATGTTCGGTTTGATAAGTGGGATAATACATGTGACAAGGTTTTTGCCACTTTTTTATTACATGTTTCCATGTGGAACATATGGAATTTACATGCATTGTTTGGATCATACTACAGTATCTTTTTAGAGATCCAACTAAGACTTACATCACTCCTCCACTATCATCTCTTTAGAGACAGTTGTACTCTTGCCTCCTACTTTTGTTTTTTATGATGACATATCCATGGTGGATAGTGATCTTCCTTCTATTGATCCCCCACTATAGGATGAGATTCTATGAGACCTTAGTTGTCCTGTTGTAGATTCTACATCCATTCTTGTGTAGATTGTTTCTCTTTTAAAGACTTTAAAAACCTACATTTTGGAGTACTTCACTGTTTACAGTATAAGTACACATATTATGAGCATAGATGACTCATCTCTTTTTGTGGACTTTTCTTCTTCAGTTGGTGATTCAAGCTCCACTCTTCACATGGACATTCTTTCAATGAATTTTCTATGTCATTCTTCTAATTGGTTCACTTCAGTGGTATTACTTTCAGATTTTGCACACATTCTTGCCAAATCTATGCCATAAATATGATTTGGACCACATTTAGAGATCTTCTTACTGATTCCTTCATCTTACATTGTGGAATGGGTAGAATTTTAGTACACACATCAAGATTTTCCTTTGCCAAAGGGAAGAAACATTGTTTGATGCAGATGGAGCTTCTACAGTATTCAGGCAAGGGATCTTATCATCAACCTTCATCATCTTACAAGCTATACTCAGAGTACTGATTGCTTCAACATCTTCTTCTATGGGGTCTTTTAGTATCCTCTTCTTTCCTTTTCTCTCTTTTGGGAGGATTTTTTCCTATGGGTTTTTAACTTTTCTCTACTTTATGAGAGATTGCATTGTACATGGGTACCTCATCAGGCCTTTTTGGTAAGATTTATTTTTTGTATCATCGCCTACCTAAGCTATGCTTATGGGGGGTGTTGTTATAGGCATTTTTCCTATGAGTTTTAGCTACACAACTACATTAGCTTGCTTAGGTATTTATAGGTTATTTAGGAAGATTAATACCACATTTATTGGAATGTGGGGTTTCACTACCTCTCCAACCTATAAATACCTATCTCCATTTGTATTCTTCATTCAGTGAGCCTAGATCAATTGAGTTTCTTAGTTGTGAGTTGTGCAGTGAGCCTAGATTGATTGAGTTTCTTAATTGTGAGCTATGAAATCTTTGAGAGCTATAAGAGTTGTGAAATTTTTATCTTTGTATAAGTATTTCATATCTAATATTTAATACATTGTGTTCAATTTCTTCTCTTTTCTAAATTTTTTGATTTAATAGTTGTGTGTGTTCACTCTATAGTCATCAGTCTTAGACATCTAATTCTGGATAACTTTTTTATGCACTTCTTGCTAAAGAGAAAAGAACTAACAAATATATATATATAAGAATAAAATGCATTACATGTAAGAAAGAACTATAAAAATTTCTCTAAAAATAAGGAAGAACCTGAGTGTTATTACTACAAGAAAAAAGGACATACATCCAAATATTACAGAGCTTGAACTTCTGACCTACTAAAATGAAAACTCAAAATAAATGAAGCAAATATGATAATAGAAGAGGAATCAAATTATGAAGATGAACCATTGAATGAAGACTATGGTTATGCATTTGATGACTTAGTATTCTAAAGAAATAAAAACTAGAGGCTGGAGGATACATGGAGGATGGAGGTCTTTCAGTGACCTCTCATCAGTCACCAATGATGAAGCCACACCAATATTTTGGTGACACATTTGTGTGATGTGTGTTAATAAAAATATAAGCACATTCTTGTTCACATACATTTTTTCAATTTGTTGGTTTGCAAATAAACCCCTTTGTAGATATTTGGGAAAAATTCATGTTTTCAAAAAACTCATTTTTAGGAAGCAGGAGAAGATTTCAAGGTAAACTCAAGGATGGTTATCCAGTTAGTACCAAACTTGTGAATCTTGGAGATTCAAAATTTGGGTGCCTAAGGAGGAAGGGAAAGTCCCACAGGAACCCAAAGAGGAAGGGATTAGTCCTACATAATTTGGCTTGCCACTAAACCTTCACAATGGTAAAGAGATAATCTATGAAGTTTGTACCTAGTTTAATCAACACTTTTAAGAGGTGAAAGTCTTTTGAGAATGTAATTTTATCCCCATATTCACATTAAGGGGGTGCTAGGAATTAAAAATGTTAAGGAGGTGAATGTTAGGATTTAATATCTATAACATTATTAATTAGCATGTTAGTTGGTTTGTTATTACCCATGACTATTATGTGTTATTTGATTCTATTTTCTAGGAGGTTGTTGTGCTACTTCCATGGCTATATAATAGCCTTTATTTTGTTCTCGTTATCATGTTGAATATAGAAAAGCTTTATTATTTTTCTCTATGTATTGAGTTATGTTATTCTAAACCTAACTCTTCAGATGCATTTGTGCTCAAAGAATACCAAAAAATATATTCTCTATTTGAGTGTAATCCTTTTTACTTATAGATGCAATCCTAGGCTACCTATCTCAAACACCAAATCAAAGTGGTAGACAATCATGCAGCCAAAGAGATGAAACTTTTCACCCACCTCCACTAAATCAAATTTGGTAATAAGGCTTTTAATTTTTGTTATATAGAAGATCAACATCAAATCAAGGCCATTAAGTCAACCCAGTTGAGAGTCACTACCTCTTTGACATCTCCTCTAATTTTTTGGCCCAATATAAATTAGTGTTCCAAACCTAAGAGTAAAAAACTAAGTAGGCTTAGGATTTTTAGGAATGTCTCAACTTGGTTCCTCTCAAACTTAAAATTAATAACCAAATTTATGTGATGTTCCCTTATCTCTTCATGAGCTCAATCAAGACTTACATTGCATCTACAATGACAAAGTTTCCGGTAGACACTATAATTTTTCACCCCTAGGGATGATTAATTAATTATAATATGTCCTATTTATTTAAATCCCCTAAATAAAACCTATCCTAATATTTAGATTATTTACCATTTACTAGCTCGATAACTAGCCTTTTACTCTTACCTCTTTACCCCTCGCAACCTCCTAATCCATTTATAATTTAAGAATCTACCTCATAACCATTTACCCTGTATGGAGTCATTACAAACAACCCCACCCATTTCCAAGATATTCTCACCCATGATTAAAATAAAGGCCCTATTTTGGGTGAATTAGTGAAGATTCTCTCATGATTAGTACCAATTATCTAGATCAATGTTGATCCATAAATATGCATCCTGCCTTTGCATTTAGGACCAAAAAATTAGAGCCTTGAATCATTATTAGAATTCTTGGAAATTTTGGTGACATTCTTAAGGACACTCTAATGGATTTTCATTTAGTTAAATCATATCCTTTGTACAACTTGAGCAACTACCTGTGCCTGTGGAGGAACTGCATTCTGCTCACAAGTCATTTGAAGGTAAGTATTGCATTTTATTTTATCATTATCTTTGAATCAATATTCATTTATTTATGTATTTAATCAATAAAATATTATTAGCATCCTTTATATCCATTTATCAACCCCTAGAGCAAATCTATCTCATTTTACTCTCTATTTTACTAAACTCAGCCACAAGAGAGAATCAACACCCATTCATTATGAATCATCACTGATTCTTTCAATCGACACTGATCCTATCAGGATCGACATTGATCTAATATGTTTAATAAATAGGATCTAAGACCTTATCATAAGCCTCTATTTAGAATCCCTTTACTGATTACTATTATTTAAATATGGCCTTCTTCTTGTAAATGACTCTACTTAGCTTAGTTCAATGCGTAACCAACATCATTGATCTCCCCATAGTTTCAAAACCTTTGTTTATAGTTCAGAGTGATATAGTCTTTGATCTAGCCCTTCGTGCCATCATTTATTCACCCTCTCATGAATCCAATAAAGAATCATTAGCTGTTATTCAAGATGATGTATATTTTGCTTCCACTTATTGGGAAGAATATTTCATTTACATTACTAAATTAATCAAGGAAGAAAATGTTAATTATGATTATTATCATATCATTTATCTATTTGTAATTTAGTATGATTTTTATTCATTTAATTGCATAAGCAATGGACTGATATCATTCTAAAGAAGTGTACCACTTCATGGAACTGATCTTTGATCAGGTAATCCACCCATCTCTTTTAATAATCTATTTTTGTCAAGTATTCACATGTGTGCAGGTTAGCCTTCCCAGCCAAAAAAGGGCTCTCACTATTATTGGATTCAAGCAGTGTGTAACATCTTATGATCCATAGGTATTCTCCATAAACCCTATCTTATTTCAAGTTTTAGAAAGTGAAATTTAATTTAAAATTAAAAAAAACTACTTAAACATTATGACATGCTTGGTGGGACCCCTAAGGTCTCACTTTTCTTGGAAAAAAATCAATTTTGAATTTGTTTGTTTCTTTCCCTTTCTTCTATTTTTCCAATTCATTCAAAGAAAACCAAAACGGTATTTTTCCTTTTTAAGGGTTAAATAATTTGCATCCATTTTGCTTGTTTATTTTACTCACATAGAATAAATTAGGTGGTGAATTTATCATAGTTTTGACTTTTTATCACACATAGACCAAATCACATTCACAATAAACTCATCAAAACATTTGACATAAGGAAATTGATGGGGATTTCATCACCTCATAATAACCTTCTTCTCGATGATCCCACTTGGATTCACCACCAAGGGGAGGACCAACTTAGTTATCTAGCTGAGTATAAACTTTGATCTATCAATATATTTTGGCTAATCACCTAACACCCTTATATTGTGGTGTGTGAAGTTAGGGGGTAGGACCCAATACCAAGCCAAGTATCGGTACCAATACAAAAATAATTGAGCACCAAAATAAAACTTGAGACCATCCTTAGATTACCACTTTTTAGTACCCTTGGTATCTTTTTTCTTGTTTCTTTTATCACACCTTAAATTTAAGAAAGTAAAAACTTTTTAGGAATGACTTTAGTGTGTGCATATTTTCATCCTCACTAAGACACGAGATAATCAAAAAGAATATTTTGCGTACCTTTTATTATTTCTTCATTTCTATCACTACATGGTTTTCATGTAACAATAGTTATAAAATAAAACCAAACCTCCATATTTATCTTCATCTATGGATAATTATCCTAGCCCCCCACTTCTCGTGAGTCCACATGGGAAGGCATCCCTCAATATTACACTTAGGGCAGTCCTAAATTTGCCACTATACTAGATAGTAATCCCATAGCACTTAGTCATTATCTTAGCTCCTAAGCCATACGTATCCCATTATCTCCCCATATGCAATTCTTTGGGAACCCATATGGCATGCCTTTGAAATAGGGTGAAGGATTTACAACTATTATGGTATCCTCCCATAATAATCCTCCTCCTACTATTTTTAACTCCACTATGACATAACCCTTAGACAAGACACCTATGGTGATGTTTAGTGCTTCATCACCAACCATTACCCAAACTTAGAATATTAACACTCCTCAGCCTATAAATACCCAACCAATTACTACATGTCTCCATAGCCTAGTCATATCACTCCTAAAAACCCTTTTATTGATTCAAACTGGTGTACCCTTAAGTACCCAAACGTAACCATTACAATAGGCCCTTGTGAGTCAATTACCTCAATAGTATATACCCTTGACCACTCAATATATAACACCTACACAAGCCATCAGGTCACCATACATCCCTTTACAAGCTCCATAGTATGTGGTGGCTTATCAACCCATCATAACCACATCGATCAATTATCCCTTCTCTCAAGATTTTTCCACACAACTACCTACATACCAAATCCTACGTCAAAATGTTTTGGGATGAATCCCTCAACATAATTCCCAAATCGATCTCATGATCATCCTCATGAACATGATGGCTAACTTAGAAGCCTCTACCTCTAGGAAAAATAACATACTCGCCTACAAATAAATTTATAATGAGCCTATTAACCCAATAGTTCTTATCAAGCCATATCCTCCACAGTGGGAAATCCCTAAGTTTACAAAGTTCTAGAATAAGGAAGACCCACAATAACATCTCTGATCATTTTGACATGCTTGTTAGCTCATAATTCATGATGATGCACTTCTTCTTAGGATATTCCCTATGTCATTAACTGGACCAACTCTAGATTGGTATAGCCCAATTCTACAACATTCCCTCTTTTTGTTTGGGTAGCTAGCTCAAATATTCCTATAACACTTTTCCATCAATATAGAGAGAAAATTTACCATTACTGACCTTTATGCCATTTGGTAGTTTGGTGATGAATCTATTTCCAACTTTATGGCTAGATGGAGAAGTCTAATCAATCAACTCACCTTCTCTCTTACATAGCCTAAGTTAATCATGTTATTCACAAGAGCATGCGCCATCATCAACATTACGAGTACAATCTTTTAAAACTTTTGATGAAGCCTTTTTAATGGCTCACAAGATTGAAATTAGAGCCCTAGAAGAAGGGAAGGTTAAACTATGAAATAAAAACTTTAAATCCAAACCCTCTAAAAGGACTAGTAATAACAACAATAAAACCAAAGGGGATGCCAACATCATAGTTGTAAAGTTAGCACCACCACAGACCAAAAACCAATTTAATCCCTCCACTTTACAATCCCAGTCTTAGAAGTCATTGACATGCTTTACTCCATGAAAATATACCCCTTTAGGATAATACTATGCATTTATTTTAGATAAACTCTTAAATTCTTCACTCTTTGAGCTCCCTCCAGAAAAACCTCTCAATGAGTCTCATCCTAAACCTAGTTGGTTTAGGGAAAATGACTTCTGTAATTTTCACCGTGTAGTAGGCCATGATGTCAATAGATGTTGTTATTTCAAAGGCTTAGTACATAATCTTATAGAATAGGGGGAATTACAATTAGATAATCCTAATGCCCCTATAAAATAATCTATAAATATATTTAGGCAATCATGCCTCTACATCAAATTTTATGCAATTTAAATCAAGATCCACATCAGAACATGAGACTCACATAGTTAATACCATCCAAACCAACTTATACCTAAATAAGTTGATGATGGCCCTATCCCTAATCTCTTTATAGGAGATACTTTTGAACTATCCCAACCAAGCAAAGATATCCCAAAACTTCTTCTAATTTGTAGGATTTCATTGTTTGGGATACATTGAAAGAATCCATATCTGAAAGCACTCAATAACTAAAAGAGGAAAAGCTTATTGAAGAGAAGGTTTGTGTAGACATTCCACAAAACTTGCATACTATTCATTGTCCTATTTCAATACCTGCATATAGTATACCTATTCCCACTAACATATTACTTCCTGAGGAAACTATTATGTTACCTCACACTATTTCTAGAGTAGTTCCCCCCATTACTAGGGAGGCACTTGTAGAGAGGATTACAAAGCAAGTTATTCAAACATTAGTCCATAAATAATAAAAAATGCATAAAGAACTAACTAACTTACCCTATCTATTCCTATGGGAATTAAAAAGGATAAAAAGAAACAAAATGAAAGAGAGCAAAATCATATTACCTTCCCAAATGAATTCACCATACCTATGTGGTTCAAAATCATGTTCTCCCTTGATCAAGCATCCTTGTCTTTGTCAAAAAGGTGGCAAACTCCTCCAATGTCTCAAGAAAACTCCATACAACCTAGGCTCATGATTTCAAATCACTAAACTAGCCTATCAATGAAGCTTGCAAACAAAATCAAGGATCAAATGAAAAGGATTGTGGAAACAATTTAACATTATAACTTTACAATATTCAAGATTTTTTATTCATGTCCATGGCCTCTCTATTTATAGATTTTTGAGATTGGTCAGGATCAACCATGATCTTCCATCTCAAAATTGAGATGTGTGGCCATGGATAATCCTAATATTTGGAATTAAATCCATAATTATCTTCATCATGACCTTGGAAGAAGGGGAATTAAAGAGGCATGGGAGGCATTAACTAGGCATGGGTGACCCATAATCCTAATTTTTTATGCACTTATGGCTTGATGGATGCCACCCCATAGATGATGTCAGTAGGTGATGCAGATATTCAAAATCAATTTTCAACAATAAGATATTCAAAAATATCTATGGAATTCTTACTTAAGATTTTAAACTAGATTAATTAGCTTAAGTAAGTTTAATCAAGTTTAGTGCAATTCTTTGGAAATTGGTTCATAATTAATCAAAATGGTCAAAAAGTCATATTACTAGGTCATAATTTGACTAGAGAGGAACTGGAAGGTGATGTTAGATGCATTGGAGCCATATTTCCATTTAGGATGTTTCTAACACAAAATAACAAAGGTACATGATGTGTACCAATGAATTAGAAGAAAAGGGTGATCTAGAGCACTAAATGGCAAAATTGTCATTTTGACTCAAAATGATCTGATCAAAGTTAGCAGGCCCATAAAATGTGTTTCCCTATGTAGGGATAATTTGACCTAAACTAACACTTTTAAGTGACAAGTTTGAACCATTTTAGGCATTTTATGGATTTTGACCTAAAATGTGAATTTGAGTGCAATTCGAGTAAGATTGATAATTTCAACACAAATGGTGTTAGGAATTGGATATCTATAACACAAAATTGTAAATAGATCAAGGGAAAAGGTGTAGATACCAAAAATAAAAATATCTAATCCCCAAGGGGAAAATATTTTTAACATCCTCCTATTAGGATTAAATTACCTAAAGAGGACACCCCTATAACCCCTAAACAGATACAAAAAGGAAAAGCATCGCTACCTCCTACTTAAACAAGAGCATCTATAATAGGGACCCATCCTTCATCTAAATTGAAAGCTACCATTATATAATCTACCACTAAAACACATGTGGCATCATAACAAAATATCCCCACTATGGTCATGTAAATCCATAATCCATTAAACCCCTATTACCCACCAAGTTTAGGTGTAAAGACTTACCCTAGACATAAAATGCCTATAGTAGGGACCATCCAAACAATTAGTTCAAGAGACCAAGGTTCGAGGTCACGTACCTCTTCTCCAATAGTTCCCCAAAGAATAAAAAATCTAAGTCAAGACCCATTAAAAGGATCATATTATAAGATCCTCAATCAGCTTATCTAGACCTCCTTAATCGTGCTACCACCTATAAAGCCTATCAAACCTCATATTTAGAAACCATCATGGTACATATAAAATAAGACATGTGCATACCATTTAATAGTATGGCACAACACAAAAAGCTATAATACATTAAAGGTTATAGTTTGAAAAATTTTAGATGAAGATGATCTCCTAACAGAATAGTCAGATCATGCCCATCCCCCTAAAATTACATCCACCATAAGAAGTAACACATTGGAACAAGATATAAAGGAGGATGAAACCTATAATAGAGTCTAAAACCAATATCTCCCTATTGAATATTTTGAGAGAATAGTGAATCTTCCTCTATTCTAAATAGATGCAGTTCATATAGCCATGCGATCCCAAGCTCGGGGTCATAAGACCCACAATCATGAAAAAGCTAAAGTGACTATTGTTAAATCACCTTCTCCTACCACAAATAGTCCAATTACACCTTCCCCCAAACCTAAAGTCTCCATTTTAGAAAAGGAACAAAATAATAATGCTTTGAAACCCATACAAATATCTATTCTAAAGTAACTACATCAACTATCAGTCAAGATGTCCCTATACAAACTTGTCCAAAACTCTCCACAGTATTGTGAAGCCATGATAGAAGCCTTATGGGCCACAAAAATACAAGCTGATAAACCCCAACCATTTTTAGATTTCATTTTGTCACTCTATAAACCCTTATCTATAATGTTTCATGATTCAGAGATACCACCCTTACAACTAGATGACCAAGATCCTAACTTATTTATTACTACCTAGATAGATCAAACATAGATTAAAAAAGTCATGATAAATAATGGTTCCAGTATAAACATTATCTCTTCCCATGCATTTAAACAATTATAGCTTCCTGAGACAGTGGTAGCCCAATCACTTACCATTCTATGGGCCTTCAATGATACTATTGCCCTTGCATTAAGAATGGTAGTACTTCACATTTAGTTAGGCATGTAGGTTCTTCTTGAATTGTTCTACATTATTGAAGGAGAGTTTCAATATAACATTCTCCTAAGACATACTTGGATACACATTATGTATTTCATTCCTTCTACATTGCATCATTTCATTAAATTTGAGCATGAGGGAAAAATACATAATGCCTTAGCTAAGCCCCATCCCTTCAAAACTTGCAACCTTACCTTTTGACCCAATGAGGTCCTAATTATGTTACAAAGTGTAACCCCATCCCCATCCAACGAAGCATCTAATAGCACAACAAACCCTTCATATATACATGGTAAGGAATCTATTGATTTTGCCTTGTAATAGATTTCAATAAAAAAGTACCAGTTACTAACACTCAATACTCTCCCTACACTACAAGAATATGGATGCCCTAACAAATAGCCAGCTTACTATTCAAATTTAGGGGAAACTATTCCCTTTGGCCCACCATTCATTTACACCCATCTGATATATGGGGGATTGGACTAGCATTCTTCATCCTCTTTTGAACAAACTCATGCTAAACCATTTACATCCAACTTCTCATTCATTGATAAACCCCATTTTTTAGAGACATGTCTATAGCGGTGCACTTGGAAAGGTTTCAATATGGGACATTATGAAAAAGGCCCTCATGAGGTTATATTGGGGAAATTTAGAAAACCCCATGAGAAACATAACCTTAGATTTAGTATAAATCCCAAATCCTCCCTGAAGGTTACTCTTCCCTCCATCCCTAAAGAGGATACACAATCCTTGCTCTTTGATACCCCTTCTTCAATTGAAAATGACATATCCATTCCTCCTAAAATAAATTTATTCAACACTATTTCTGTAGAACCTCTCATCTATCATTATGATAGAGGGATTTAAACCATTCTTATATTATACCTAGACATGAAGGGAAAGATTCTTATACCATCCCTATTCTTCAATGCTAGGATGATGAGTCCATCTTAACTCATTTAGGCACTAAGAACTCCTATCTGCATAAATCCCTTCTATCAAAAACCTCTAGTCTTATAAATGAGGCCACCATTGAAGTTAACTTAGGGTCCTCAAAGACTCTACACATTGTTAAGGTCATTAAATCCTTAGATCCTTAGGGATACCAAGATTTCACTTCATTTATAACAGAACATAATGAGGCATTCGCTTGCTCCGATAGCGATATGCCTAGTATCAATCATGTCAATGTCATCCATAACATTGTTACATTTCTTGATGCTAATCTTATAAAGTAAAAGATCAAGAAGATGCATCCTCACATTGCAGTCTTGGTTAAATAAGAGTTATAATAACTCCTATATTTTAATTTTATCCAACCTATCGATTACCCTCAGTGGGTATGTAACATCATCCTTGTAATGAAGCCTACAGGGGGACTTCACCTTTGTATTGAATTTCAAGACCTTAATCTCACTTGTCCAAAGGATGATTTACCTCTCCTTAACATTCACTAGTTAGTAGACCTTACCACTGGCCATGAAATGTTGTCACTAATGGATGATTTTTCTAGATATAATCAAATCCTTATCACGCCAAAAGACTAACATAAGACCTCATTTATTAATCCCTAGGGGACTTTCTGCTATCATATTATGGATTTTAGCCTAAAGAATGCAAGATCAACCTATCAAAGATCCATGACCTACATTTTCCATGATATTATGCATAAGATTATGGAGGATTATGTAGATGACCTCCTCAATAAATCAAAGTTCTAAAAAGATCACCTTTCCATTTTAAAGGTTATTTTTGAATGCTTAATCCAATTTCACATCCATCTAAACTTTAAGAAATACATTTTTGGAGTATTAATAGGTAAACTCCTAGGCTTTATTGTCTCCATCCATGGGATAGAAGTTGACCCTGCTAAAATCAAAGCCATCTTATAAATGCCACCCCCATCTAATCTCAAGCAACTTCATAGTTTGCAAGGTAAATTACAATCTATTCATCATTTTATCTCCCAGTTATTCAATCATAGTCAACCTTTCCATCACCTTTTAAGGAAGGATATCCACTTTAAGTGGGATTTTGATTGTCAAGAGGCTTACGAAGCTCTTAAGAGCTACCTTCTCTCACCAAAAATTCTTACCCCTTTAAAAGAAAGACAACCATTCTTATTATATATTTTCATAACTGACCATGCCCTTGGAGCTATGCTAGCCCATCATGATGAACAACATAAAGAGAAAGTTGTGTACTATATTAATCATACACTTGTTGAATATGAGACATGTTATTCTCATACTTAAAAGTTGTGCCTAGCTCTAGTCTTTGTCATTACTAAGTTACAAAATTATCTTCTCAATCATAAAACCTATGTTGTCATGAATATTGATCCCTTGAAATTTATGCACTCTAAGCCTTATCAGAACCAACAAATGGCCAAATGGCTTACACTTTGGCATAATTTGATCTGGAGTTTATCCATAAAAAGCTAGTAAAAGGTCAAATCATTGTTGATCAGCTTATCAAGGCCCCTCTTTCTGATAATCAACTGATTAACTATGAATTTTTTAATGAATCTATAGCATCCACATCTCAACCAAATCCATAATATCAAATGACTCTTTTCTTTGACGGATCCAAATGCGAACATGATGGGGGAGGTAGAATTATCTTAATTCATCTTGGGGAGACACCTATCCCTCTATGCTTTAAACTTTATTTTGACTACAATAATAATATGGTAGAGTATGAGGCTTTAATCATAGGTCTCCAAACCACCTTATCTTTGGATATTAAAATGCTCAATATTTATGGTGATTCCCAGATCATGGTTAACCAAATTAAGGGGATCTATAAATTTAGGAATGCTACTCTTGAAAATTATAAAATCCTAGCTGGTCAATTATTAGCCACCTTTGAGCATTACACTATCCAAGCCACCCCTCGATCAACTAACAAATTTGTGGATACTATAGCTTATCTAGCCTCTTTTATCCCATCTTCATCACGGGAGTATAAGATGTTTGTCTTTATTGATAAGATTAATCAACCCTCTTTTACCAAAACTAACCTTACATCCATCCACAGTGTGGAGGAAAATCCATCATATCTTTGGTATTCATCGATATTTGATTATCTATCCAAGGGGATTATTCCTCCAGATCTATCTAGAAATGCTAAGTGAGCCTTTCAACATCATGTCACCCATTTTGTCATACTAGGGGGTGTCCTTTATAAGTGTCATTTCAATAGAATTATTTTGCATTGTCTTCAAAATCATGATTCTACCCTCACCATCAAAGAAGTTCATGATGGATCATGTGGAGGCCACTTTAATGGTCACACTATTTCTAAATGAATCTTATGATTGGGCTATTATTGGCCCACTTTAAATCTATATTGATATGAGTACATTAAGAAGTGCATCAAGTGTTAGTATTATGCCAGCTTATCCCATGTCCCTAGCCAAACATTATAGGTAGCTCAAGATTTATGTCCTTTCTCTTAAAGTAGATCGATCTTATAGGTCAAATCAATCCTAAATCATCCCAACATCATAGGTTTATCATGATCACCACTGAATATTTTACTAAGTCAGTGGAGGCTATCCCCCTTATCTCGACCAAAGAAGATAAAAGCATTGAATTCATTACTCAACATATCATTTGTCTCTTTGGCATCCCTCATAATATCATCATAGATAATGGGAAATATTTTAAAAATAGAAAGGTTCAAGATCTCTATGATTCTTTTAGCATTAAGCTCAACTTTTCCTCACTTTACTATCCTCAAGCTAATGGACAAGGTGAGGCATCCAATAAGACTCTAGTCAAAATCCTAACCAAATTCATTAATGAAGTAGACAAGAACTATAATTTGCACATTTTTTATGCATTATGTGCTTATCAAACTAGTATTCAAGCCCCTACTAGTGCTACACCTTTATCCCTAGTCTATGGTACTAAAGTTGTACTTCCTCTCGAAGTTCAAATTTTCTTCCCTTCACATATCCCTAAAAGATATCATTTTTGAAGATGACTTTCATCAAGAAAGATTATGCCAGCTTGAACTCTTAAATGAGCATCACTCAGCTGCCCTTGACCATCTACATGTATATTAGGAATGAATCAAATGTACCTATAATAAACATTTAAAACAATGTGAATTTAACATTGGTGACCTTGTCTTAAAATAAAATCAACATGTAACTAATATGGAAAAAAGCAAAAGGGGAAAAATTGCTCCAAATTGGCTTAAAACATATATCATCAGCCATAAGTATGGATATGGGGCATACTGTTTATTTTCTATTGATGGAAAATCAGAGAATATACCTCTCAATGCATTGCATCTACATCCTTTTCTACTATTAATAAATATTAATTGCCTTTGGTCTACCTAGTTTAGTCTCTTGGTTTCATATCCCCATTACTCTTATACCAAATAATGATATATAGAGACATGTGGTTATCTAACATCATTACCTATTATTAGCTTAAATATGAATACCCAAACTCTATTCATATCATGCTCTCCTTGGATGAGCTTTACCTATAATGGGAAGGAGCTCCAAATCATTATTCCCTAAAATCCCTCCCTTTCACTAAATTAATTTTTAGAATAAAATGTTTTATCTTGTATATTAAAACTTTGGGAAATTATCCTAGAATACCTAAGGCCAATCCATAAAACAAAAATAGCATTGGGATCAAAATAAAAGCATCTACAAAAATAAAATTAAAGCACTATGAATAGACTAATCTTTTGAAGGACAACTATCTAAATCCACAAAATCTATAAAACTATACAAAATATCAAAAAACATAGACTGATCCCTCAAAAGATAGTTATTTTAAAAAGCATATCTTAAAATATAGACCACTCCCTTGAAGGATGGTTATCATGCATTAAATATACCTAGAAATATTCTTGCATCAATCATCTTTCTTTAATTTAGTAGACTTCCCACATTGATCAATCTACATGGATTGGCACACATGGCTTCTAGGATAACCCTTAATTATGGTTATGCAAGATGGAAACATCTTATTCTTAGAATCCATTTTTATCACATTCTAAAAATAAGTCAATAAGAGTCTAAACTTAATAGACCTAAGTTTTTAGGGTTTTTATTAGCAGTACGTTAAGGGCACATATGCATCAATTTTAAATGATTTTTTGGTCATGGTACGAGCCAATAATGAGAATTAAGCCTTTTTTAAATTAATTACAAAAATATCCACATATATTAACAAATCTCTAAGCATGCTAATTAGTAAGTTATAATTTTGTATCCATCAAAATCACAATCTGTAATCGTTAAATCATAATCCATAACCATTAAAATCATAATCCATAACCATTACTCATGAGCCATAAGCATTAATTATCATCGATCATCATAAATCCAAATTATAATTTACAACATTTTAAATCCATAATCTATACATAAAATTTACAAATCCATAATCAAATAATTGAATACAGATCGATAATCCATAACTAAATTCCTACCAAAACAATATAAGTCATATCCATTTTAATTATCAAACATCTATCTATACATCAAAATCATATCCATATCCATAATCCATAATCCATAAACAAATCAATAATATAAGCATGATCCATACAATATTCGATAAACATTTAATTCATATTCAAGTCTTCTAATTACATTGCATAAATATTCATAATCATAATAATCTAATCTAATCCATAAAATAAATCCATCACATGTAAACACCCATAATCTAATCACATCACATATAAATCCATAATCTATCCATAATTCATAAAAATAATCTATATCTCTAATAATCTAATATCCATCACATAATCCATCAAATCCATAATCCATAACAATCTATAGCTCTAACAAACTATAATCCATCACATCACATAATCCATAAACAATGTAAGCATCCACAACATAATCCATGAACTGCTAATCCATAACAACCATAAAGAATAATATTTTATGATATCCATAAGCATAATAATCCATATATGCATCAATAATAACATAATTCATAAAACATGATATATATATATATATATAATCAATGTACAACAATGTGTTTGTATACATCTCCATGGCTCTTTGGCCAGTGCAAATGCATATATATACACATGTGGATTTACTGAGTGAACTCTAATCTACTCAGATGAATACTCAGTAGATATCCACCCCCATCTCCATCCCTTGCTCTCCTCTGAGTGACACTCCCCATACTGATTGAGTCTATGTGTATGTGCATGGAGGACCTACCTTATCTAGATATGTAGGTCACATAGCAAGGAATCTTTGGAAGATGTTATAGAATAATCCACTCATAATATCTTAGTTCCATTTCTACCTCCATGTATCGATCCATGTTGATGGTCCTCATTGGTATTGTACTACACCCTACCACCTCTCCAATCACTTATACTAAGGACTCCCTCTCCTCCTCCCTCCTCCTCAAGGTCTCCAACTCTACCCTATAACTATCGTGCTCCACCACCACCATGAATAAAATACAATGATTCAAACCTTACCTATAATGTATCCATTTAGGTTTGCACTATATCTCACTCTATCTACATAACAATCAACACCCCTACACTAACTAGTTATCCATGTAAAAAGGTACACTTCTCCCTTAGTGTATCCCTCTATTTGATCAGCTCTTTGATATCTATCTCCTCCTCTATTTCCTCCTCTCCACCCCCATCTATTTCCCTAACTACCTTGTCTCTCATCTCATCCCCTGTCTCCTCAATCTCTTAAGAATTAACCTCTACCTCCTCCATCTCCTCATCCCCTCCTCCCTGATGTGGCCATGCCACCTTATCCTATCATGTTTCCCACTACTCAACCCACTAAGTTGTATATT
Organism: Torreya grandis; assembly: GCA_037957365.1. NCBI lineage: Eukaryota > Viridiplantae > Streptophyta > Pinopsida > Cupressales > Taxaceae > Torreya > Torreya grandis. Next base: position 2,735,710 of record JARHVA010000079.1, read on the forward strand.
CATGAGTGCACCCTGCATCCTCCATGTTATCCCATGCTAGTACCTGGTCCTCATCCATTAAGACATCTCTTGTTACTGGTCCTGATAGCTCTCACTCTATCTCATCTTAGCTATATACAAGCAGGGCCCATGGTATGTCCTAAAATAATACAAATTTTCATCACAATTGGATATAATATAGGTAATCCCAATAATTTTTCCTCCTCCCTATAACCCAATGTTCCCTTCATACCCTTGTTAGATTTGCTTCCACCTTAAGCCACTTAATAAATCATAGATAAGGCCTCTAAATGATGTCTATAATCCTCAACCCCTCTAAAACACCCCTATAATAATCTAGGTCCCTAAAAACTCCATCTATAAAACCATATGTTATATCAACCTTCCATTTTAAGAATTCCACACTATAGTTTATCTCATACCACCATATCCATAGGGTACCAATGGGACATACTATCCTAATGTGCTTATAATCCCAACACTGTAGTATAACTATCACATCCAAACCATAGTGTCTTTGGGTCCTCTAACCCTAGAGCTTCCTATAAATCTATGCCAATTAGGTAGACACCCACATAAACATGATGCTCCAACATGTCCATAAAAACATCAATCAAGCTCCATAGAAATATCCCTCCCCATGAGTCTGTGAGTGTGTAGCATGATATTGCCAGCATCATCATAGTCAATATGCCTCTCCCCATTGTGTCAACTTGGTAAAGAGGCTCAAAGTTAAAACCCCCAACAAAAAAAAATCCTCTCTACATCATCATTGTATAGGCACCTTAAATCTTCACTTCAGCCCTGGTCATCTACTGGTAATATCAATACTCACTACACTAGAAGTCATAAAATCTTATAGATGTCCTTCTTAGTAATATTCATCTCATTGGTAGATAACTAGAAGGTCCCAATCATAACATCCCAAAACTCAATTAGAACCACCAACAATCTTATGTCTTGATGGATGTGTTAGTAGTGAACCACCCCTCCTAAGCCTATAACCTTTAGGTGGGCCCAGTCATCATCACTTAGTTGAATTTGTAATCCCTCCAATAGTGATGACACTCAATCCCATACCCATAGTATCCCCTATGCCTATCATCAATATCTCCTATAACCCTAAAAATATCTTAAATAATCTAAACCCTAAATCTATTCTAAGTCCTTCACATTTGTTATGAATCAGTGCTAATCCCTTATAGAGCAGTATCATTTTGCATCGATCAATGTTGTTTCATTAAAATGATGTTGGTTTCTTATGAATCATCACTGATTCAATAGGAAATTGACATCGATTCCATAACACCATCCCCTCATAACCTAGCCTATCCCTAGTTCTTAAAAGTCCTAAAAATCTTAATTTTTTTAAAAAACTCAAAAAATTAATAAAAATAATCAACCTACCTCATCTTGTGAGCATCATCATAATCCACTACCACTAACCACCATCTCATTTTTTAGCACTTACATAATTTGAGCTCTCAAGCATCATTTGGGTCTCTCAAATAAAAAATGATCCCTTTTCTATGTCATACTTGCTTATATACCTAACTTTGAATCAACACTGGTCTATTTTGGATCAGTGTCATTCAGTTGGATCATCATCAATTCATTTCAGATTGGCACTAATTATCCCATTCTTGAAATACTTGTACTCTTACATACATCCAACCTTGTTCCTTTACTATTCCTAGTTCTTTTCCACATCTACCATATTATTTTACCTATACCATTTTAGGTTTATGGATTTTGACCCCCTGATAATCCCATAGCCTATGTAAGGCTATACTCTTTTGGGTATCTCCCTTCAGTGGATCCTGAGATTACATTCTCCCTTAAGAATAATTATTTATATGTAGCACGCACATTATATAGCATACCAAATGATTCAGTCAGCCAACCCTACCACTTGTTCTCTTGTGCATCCTTTTTTAATCCCACTTATTCATAGTTGTGGCATCTGATTACAGTATTTGCCTTAGGGCATCTTTGGCTGTATTACTTTACATCCTACTAGTGCAAAACATATGCTTCATGTTATGAATCTACATGTATTAGATTCTAATTTTTATTTATTCATCCCATCCATTATTCCATTTTTCAAACCCATCACCTACTCCTTATCCTCCACCAACTCTTATTTTGAGGGAAGATACCTCCTCACATAAACCTGGGGCAGTGAACCTTTCATAGTTTTTATCTCATGGCACGTGTTCCATACCACTCCATAAAAAGGGATAAATGTAGACATTATAATTATGTACCCTTAGGGATTATTAATTAGGTTTTATAGGTCCTATTTATTTAAATCCCCTAAATAAACCCTATCCTAAGGTTTAGATTATTTATCATTTACTAACCTGGTAAATAGCCTTTTACTCTTACCTCTTTACCCCTACCAACCTCTTAATCCATTTATAACCTAAGAATCTACCCCATAAACATTTTATTCCCATATGGAGTTTTTACAAAAAACTCCACCCATTTCCAAGCTATTCTCTGATCCAAAACTCGAAAGCTTTGGTTGAAAGATAATTCAAGAAATAAGAACAAAATAATTCAAATAATGCTATCTCTGATAAGAGATGTTTTATTGATCAAATTTGTAGACCCAAACATATGCTTATCTCTGAAAAGAGATGTCTCCTTTCCATTTTGGGTTACATATTCATTTATAAATATTTTTAAGGTGTTGGGAGGATGTGGAATGTCACCAATCTCGAGGGAGATGAATTGGTTTGACTTCCACAATTTACAACAATATAGAATTTGAGGAATTACTATTTTTAAAAACTTACTATTTTTAGACTGCACTACTAAAATTGAAATTTGGGACACTTTCGTTGGGTTTTATGGGTCAAACTTCATTGATCAAAGCTCAATGCCATCTCACAACGTCCCCCTCATTATTATCTTTCCAACGGTTCAAACGGTGAGTCAATTGGAGCTACGGTGCAAAAGTTATTGCTCCCAAAAGTTCCGCCATCAATTGGGGTGGACCCATCACCCAAATTATCATTTGAATTGTTGTCTGGATCATTCTCAGCAAAGGTTAAAATAAAGGCCCTATTTTGGATGAATTGGTGATGATTCTCCCATGATTGGTGTTGATTCTCTAGATCAGTGTCGATCCATAAATATGTATCTTGCCTTTGCATTGGGACCATAAAATTAGAGCCTTGAATCATTGTTAGAATTATTAGATATTTTGGTGACATTCCTAAGGACAATCTACTAGATTTTCATTGAGTTCAATCATATCCTTTGAGCAACCTGAGTAACTACCTACACCTGTGAAGGAACTACATTCTTCTCACAAGTCATTCGAAGGTCAGTATCAAATTTTATTTTATCATTATCTTTCAATTAGTATTCATTTATCTATCCATTTAATCATTAAAATATTATTAACATCCTTTATATCCATTTATCAACCCTTGTAGCAAATCTATCTTGTTCTACTCTCTATTTTATTAAACTTAGCCATAAGAGAGAATCAACATCGATTCATTCTAAATCGGCACTATTTTTTTGATTGACACCGATCTTATCAGGATCAACATCAAGCTACTATGTTTAATACATAAGATCAAGACCTTATCATAAGCCTTTGTTTACAATCCCTTTGTTGATTATTATTGTTTGAACATGGCATTTTTCTTGTAGATACTCTACCTAGTTTAGTTCATGATGTAGCTAGAATCATTTATCTCCCCATAGTTTTTAAACCTTTATTTGTGGATCAAAATGATATGTCCTTTGAGTTATCCCTCTGTGCCATCATTTATTGACCCTCTCATGAAGCCATTGAAGAATCATTAGCTATTATTCAAGATGATATAGATTTTACTTCTACTTATTGGGAAGAATATTTCATTTACATTGTTAAATTAATCTAGGAATAAAATATTAATTAGCATTGTTATCATATCATTTATCTATTTTTAATTGCTTATGCTTTTTATTTTATTAATTACATAAATAGTGGACTGACATCCTTCTAAGGAAGTGTATCACTTTTTTAAACTGATCTTTGATCAGGCAATCCACCAATCTCTTTTATTAATCTATTTTTGTCAAGTATTCACATGTGTGCAGGTTACCCTTCCTAGCCAAAAAGGAGATCTCACTATTGTTAGATTCAAGTGGTACACAATGTCTTTCGATCCATAGTTATTCTGCATAAACCCTATCTTATTTCAAGTTTTAGTAACATTTAATTTAAAAGAAAATAAAAAACTACTTAAACACTCCAAGCATTGATTGATTCCCTTTTGAATTTTATAAAGTCACTTATGATTTTGTCAAGCCTAACATAATCCAAGCCTATAAATAAGCTCTATGAAAAAAATGGGTTTCCTTATTAATCAAGGTAATATCAAATTCATACCCAAATTTGGTAACTAAAACTTATCACAAGATGGAACCTAATCACCTTATTAAACATGTCACTCAATATCCTCACTAAATATCTTACTAACTACCTCTGACTTATCTTATCTATCATTGTCAAACCTAATAAAATGGGATTTATCAAAATAAGGTATATCCTTATTAGCCCTATTTTTGTGTGGAAAGGTATGGAATGGGTGAGAGCCTCTCATCAAAGAACCATCTTTATCAAACTCTATTATTGGAAATTTTATGATATAATTTTATGACATGTCATTATGGTCATCCTCCAGGATCTTCAACAAATTATTTATTATGGATATTCAAACCCTCTTTTTGCATGCCTCAGCTTGTCTCAATGTTTCCCCCTTGCTCCAACATTATATTTTTTTCAACTAAATCTCTTGGATATATGTTCACCTATAGGGCTAAGCGGGGTCTCATTCAGGTCATTTTTCTTCTTGATAGATCATCTCCACTCATTAATGGCCACTTTTCTAATGATACTTTCCTCACTCTTGAAGAGAAATAAAAATATTTCAAGGAGGCTATGCAATGTCTTGACATTTTTTTCCTAGCTTTAGGCTCTAACTTATAGTGGAGTAAACTGTAATCCTTCAAACAGAGCATGATGCCCATGTTAGATTGGTTATACCAATACAATCAGAAATGGATTCACAAAGGGGGAAAATTCAAGATCTTGGGCATTCCCTTTTCCTTTGATATTTCCCATGTAGATTTGTAGCAATATATCATAAATAGAGTGGAGAAAAAGGTAGAATATTGGGTCACTTAACCCCTCTCTTTGGTGGTGAAATTTTAAGTGTGCACTAAGATTTTGGCCACTACTCACATCTAATACTAATCCTATTGGGCCCCTATAAATCCTCCTATGACAAATTGGCTAATATTATTAGAGACTTTATTTATTTAATTTCTAAACAAACTTGGGGTTTTCTTAGAATTTCATGGGATATTTGTTGTCTTCCTTGTGATAAAGGAGGTATGGAAATTATTGACATATATAGATATGGAATTTCCATATGTTATAATTGGGTTGTCAAAGCCATTAAAGGTAATTATTCCCATAAAATCCTCCTATGTCATTCTATTTAATTTGGATCTCCTTATAGTAAATCTAGTTGGAAAAACATTTTTTTTTTCCATACTCTATGGATTACTTATGCTTGTGTCAAAATTGAAGACTCATTTATGGAAAAAAACATTTATAAACATATGAGGTGGTTAAGCCCCACTTAAAATAGGTTGGTGATGAATTTTGTAATGATCTCTCCTTCAATGACCATAATCTATGGTGGTCTCCTATCATCACCAATATTAGCCACCTTATGGTTGAAATGCCTCTCATAAAATCTTTGATACTATTCAAAAAATGAATTCAAACTATAAAGGATGTGGTTTATACTCATAATTTCACCCCTTATCCCTCGTTAAAATCAAAACTCAATTTAAGCAATTCTAACTTACCAGTTATTCTTTGCAGTCGGGTGTTAATCCCAGATGCCATTCTCTACACAATGGGTTTGTAACCTCCATATTTGTGGTGGAAATATTAGAGATATAATTTTGATACTCATTTCAATAACTATGACTATTTAGGTTTTTTTTCCATTTTATATATAAATTAAACTACTCAAAAACTTGAAATAAGATGTAGGTTTTTACAAGACTACCTGTGATAGAAATAAATTGTGTACTGTATTCGATGATGTGGGTACGCTTTTTTGTCTAGGAAGGATTACCTATATAAAATATGTTAGGAATATTAAACACAGAGAAATATTAATGAAAAAATATAAAAATAAAATGTATAAAACATAACATAATAAAGACACATATTTAACGTGGCTCACCCAATATGAGCTACCTCCACATAGAAACAACCAGTCCTTATTATTCAGTCCAACAAATGAAGGAAAAAACTTGAAATACAACCAATCCTAGAAATGGGTACACTTATTTATAAGGATGTCATCCCACTATCTTAGCAATTAATTTGATAAATATAATTGAAATTACAATAAAGCATTCAACAAGATAAATACAATAATAAAATGATTTAAGATTCAATCTATGTTTATTGGATGGAGATTGGTAAATCAGAAATTCCAATAGTATTTGGCAACATCCTATTTATCTTATATCACTTCTAATTGGTTTGAAATTTATTCTAGGGTAGGGGAAAACATAATAGCACAAGCTCCTAGCACAAATGAAATGTCACTTTGATTAGAAAAAATAGGATGTAAAAATATAGGTAAATCTTAGATAGTGACCACTTCGTGAACAATTCTAGGAATAGTCATCTACAAGAAATCCATAACTTTAAGAAATAGGAATCTAGGATGTAAATCAAAATGTAAATTGAAAGGGACTCAGGTGAGGACAAAATGGATTTTTGATAGAGATCAATGTTGATCTACTGGATTGATGTTAATTTAGGGAATCGACATCAATTCTATAAATGTAGACAAAGATCTCGAGAGAGGGTTTTAAAAGATTGTTTTAAAGGGATTAAGGATGGTTTGAAGATATCTAAGGATTAGGGATGGTTTGAGTATATCTAGGGATAGTTAAATGTAAAGTAACATACAAACAAAATGAAATACTAAATTAATGAAAAATTAACCTTTTGAATGATTCCAACCTATTACAGACTTTAGATTTGATAGGAGGATTCTTGATCTTCTAACAAGGTGGATGAGTTGATGTAGGTTCCAAATCTTTGTGGGAATGAACAATTATCTAACTAAAACTCCAAATAAAATTCATTATCCTTTCGGTGCAATCAAAAGTACAATAAATTAGTCCCTTGGTCTACGGTAGGTTGTGCTTAAATTGATGCCAATTCAACATCATCAACATTGATTGTAGGGATCGCCAACCATTCCTAGCTAAACTTTTTTAATTCATGGGAGAGGTTCCAATTGAGAAGTTAATTTGAGATCTTAGATGTTTTATTGATTTCAGGATTATGCGGAGGTTAAGGGTGGTTTAACAAACCTACCTAACATTCTATTTTGTGTAGATTCATTTATATTTTACTTAGGTAACTAATTGAATTATTTTACTTAAGTTAAAATTAATTAATAAAATGTAATTATGCAAGGTAAATGGTAACATGGTAATTAAATAATTACATGGGGTAAAATAGGGATAATCAAGAAGGGGACCTAAGACCTAAGCTAGCACAAATATTATCATGTAAAATTATAGTGCTTATATTTACCCCTTTTGTTGAGTAGTTTGTAATAACCTACCATGAGACAAAAACTAAGAGAGTTCTAATGCCCTAGATTTATATGAGAAGGTATCCCCCACAAATAGTTGAGCATAGTCATTGATGTTTGGTTGTCATTGATGTCAAATAAAGCATGTGGTTCTAGTGCATTAATGACAAAGAAGTTGTGTTTGATATCTTGGAGAGATATGACACATTTATAGGTTTATAAGGACAAAGAAGAAGTTATGAGGCATCTATAGATGTCTTGATAAATTCTTGATATGTCATTTGATCATTTGGAAAGAGGAACTTGTATATTCTATCTTAAGAGAAGCCATATTGTCACTACACATCATACAAATATGTATGAACCAGTAAGTTTATACTTTTGTTGTAAGAACTCATAAAGTCAATAGAGGTCACAAGATTTCATGAAGATGTTGTCTATAGTGCCAAAAAGGTACCCTAAAGATTTAGAGTCTTGAAGTGTTTCCTATCTCAAGTTATAAACCTTCAAAGTTGCTCTTGTAGACTATGATGGGATAGAGATCATCAAGTTTAACTATGTTTAAGTCTAATGTCAATTAGTCAGTAGATCTAATAGTGTGTGTTAAATCATAGATTGTGATCCAACGGTGCATATAAAATTCAATATGTCAAGGAATAAACTGCTAGTGACATGTGTCACATTTATAGATCTTGGATAAAAGATCAACATTTTGTGGGTGTTCATACAGTTAAATATCAATGGTGTGGGTCGAGTCAAAGAGTCAATATGTGTAGAAGGCACACAAAGCTGCCAAGTGGCACTATCATGGGAGCTCAGATCTTAGATCAGTAGTAAGCATTAAAAGATAAAGACCAGATTAATGTAAGGAAATCAATGGTGCATATTTGGTCAACATTTTTAGGGTGCACAAGATGAGGTCAACATGTCTGATGTTTAATGTTTTCTTAGTGACTGTTGAAATTCAAAATTTCAAATTAATGAAGGAAAACTAGTGCTCAATTTTTAGGCTATATCCTTTGATCCAAGACAAATTTCTTGATGACATAAAATAAAATTTGTAGAGGACTTTAAGGCACATCTAGAGAATCTAGTTAAAAGGTTTGAATGTTTGTATAGTCATAGATATGGATCTTTAAATTTGACTATTTGTTTGTTCATGGTGCTACAGTGTACAAAATGTTGTTTGAGCAAATTATGCTTTAGAAAAATAATGTTTTGGCAAGATTAATCATTTGAAGATGTTTTATAGATCATATGTAGTGGATGCAAGTATTTTAAAATGATCTTGTGTTTTTATTTTTCTTGATGAAGTGTTGAATGGGTGAATAGGTCTCCATGAGACCTATAAAGGCTACTAAGGCCTAATTGAAAGTTGTAGCTACTTAAGTATGACCCATAAATGCTATGGATAACCTGTGAGGATGGTATTGATACTTATGAGATGTCTTAAGGGTTAAGAGAAATATTATGGCCAACCTAGATATTGATATTCATGAAGACTCTATAAATAATGGAGACTAAAGAAATGGTTTTTAGACTTGACACAAATGTATAGAGAGAGAAGATGTGATATTTGTTGGGTGAATATTTTGTCACCAGCTAATTGATGGGAAAAATAGGTTGTTTCAACCACAACATAGGGAGATTGGTCAGCCAAGTGTGCAGGTTTACCACATCGAAAGGGGACAAATCTCTCCTCTCATCAAGGGGAGGTTCCCTATAAATATGAGGAGCTATATACTATATATATAAGCAAAAAATAACACTCAGAGTAGGATAACACCATCCATATCTCTTTTTTTAGAGATAATATTCACAGACATAGGAGAATTTTGGTGAAAACACTGGAGGCATTTCTCTTCTTTCAGAAGTGTTCTACAACAAACAGCAAAAATTCTTCCAAGTAGTGATAAGTAATTGTAACAGGTTGCGATAACCAGTAGAATGAGGTGTAACACAAAGTCTCCACCTCAACTTCCCAAAGAGTGAAATACAAAAGATAATGGGGGCACAAATTCATCCCAAGATCCTTTACACAGAAACAAACTGAAAACACACACACAAAAGATAATTGTGGCAACACAAAATCTCTCCATAGTTGGCTTTAGTACACCTTCTTGATTACTTCCACTAGTTCTACTTATTTCATTAAATGGGCAAGAATGCATTCAGGAAATAGACATAAGAACAATCTCCTAAAATGACACAAGCTATTATAGCACAAAGTCTAAAAGTAACCTGCTTTCTCATTCAAATAAAGAAATATGATCAATAATTTGAGCTCAAAGTCTCAATAGTCACCTTTCAATTTTGGCAGAGTGTTGCTTCTATAATCGAGAGATCTCCTTTGCATAAAATTAGAGATTACAATATATAGCAGTCAAGAAAGGCTTGGCACTTTGTTTCATGGAATGGCCCATGTTGCATTCAATGCCTTGAATGCATTTCCAGTTCTGTCAAGGGGCCATGCTAGAATAGGGAATCAACCTTGACTTTGGTGTACAGAAACATCTTGAATGTCTTCTCCTCAGCATGGTTTGTCTAGTTTTTCTCCCCATATGTATGTGGCTATCCCCTCACTTTTATTCAAAGGGAGAAAAATAGGGCATGCCTTTTAATGTTTGCAAGCTCAAATGTCTACTTGATGGACTGTTCTACCTATTGGAAATAACTCCTACTTAGATATTTAAGTATCTCCTATAGCTTTCCCTTCTTTACTTGTGATCTGAGCTCTCAGTCTATTTCTTTTCTTTTTTGCAAGCTCTTTCGGCTTCCTCTTCAGTTGGTTGCTTAATTTGTTCTTCAAGTTCAACGCCACATTTGAAAATTAATGGATATTTCATTACCCTGAATTTGACATCCATGGGGATGTCACTGGTTACTAGTCACCTGAACCACTTTGAACCATGAGAGTTTATTGGTTTAATGGTTCAATGGTTTGGGTGGTCTTATCAGCTCCTTAGTTCCATCACTTCTTTGGTTCATTCACTTTCTCAGTTCATTCTCCTTCTTGCCTCTTTGATTGAAGCTTCCTTGAACCTTTGAACCCTTGAACCTTTGAACCATTTTGGTTCAAGGTTCAACGGTTCATTCTCTTCTTAGAATCCTTTGTTTTTTTCTAAGTCTCTCGAGCATTGAAATTCCTTCAGATTTATGTCTTTGGAACACCCTGAAGGGAAGGTGTCCCTTCATGCTTTAAGAAAGGTCCATTTTGTGGTCGCCAAGAGTCCCTCGCAAGGGTACCTACCCTTCAAGGTCATTCGGGCAGCCTTCTTCTTCAATTCCTTCAAAAAAAAATGTCTGAAGGAATTCCTTCAGACATTTTGTTCAAAGGAAATCTTTCCTTTGCTTTTACCACTTTCTGTCGAGCCTTTGAATATTCTTTCAGACAAAATGTTTGAAGGAATTCCTTTAGACATTTTGTCTGAAGGATTTCACTTGTAAAATTCCACCATGGAAAATATTTCCAAAATATATCTTTTTATTCCTTTTTCCCTCTGTAAGGGCACTTGTCCTTCAAGCTTTAGGACACCTTCCTTTGAACCTTTCGATTGAACCAACAATGGTTCAACAATTCAATACTGTGTTCTACTCATTCAATTAATCGCTTGAACCAATCTAATTGAACTTTTGAACTTTGAACTCTTTTGGTTCAAGGTTCAATGGTTCAACGGTTCAATCTTTCTTCTTTTCATTAAGTCTTTTGAAGCCATTGAACTTGTTGAAGCAGTTAAACTTTGAACTTTTGCCGATGTGCTTAACTCTTTAAGTTTGCCGATGTCATTAAACCTTTGAACCCATTGAACCTTTAAACCTTTGAGGTAGGGTTCAATGGTTCAATGGTTCGTTCCATTTTTTTGAAGCCTGCTGATGGACCTTTTGGTTGAACCAAGGTGTTAAACCAACCTTGAAATTGCCTAAATGTTGGGAACTTGTTTCTTTGTGAGAGCTCACTTGTTGAAGTCATTAAACTTGTTAAACTTGTGAGTCCCTTAGCTAAACAATCTTGAATAGTGAAGAATTTGAGTACTCAGAACATTTTTTAGAAGGGGATAGAGAATTTTGCCCTACAAGACCAAAATAGTTCATATGTTGTCCCCAAAAATGAGTGACACATTTTGGGAACAACAGCTGGCTCCAGTTAAATAACTTCTATTGATTGTAAAAATAATTGAAGGGAGTAGAAACTAGAATCTCCAGTGCCTTTAAGTATGCCATTGGGCTATGGAGTCATGCTACCCAAAAAAGAAAGGTGCCAAAAACTAAAATAAAAATCACAAAATAGAACTAAAGACTATACAAATATACATATGTACAACTGATGTCACCTAATACTTCAAGGATTGAAGTGATTCAGATGTTGCCCATTGTGTGGTAGAGAAAAGGGCATGCCATCTTGATATTTTAACATGAAACTATTTTCACCATTGAGCTGATGGATAGTAAACGGGCCTCTCCATAGGGAGTCAAATTTTCCATGCATTCCCTTTGGTTCTCTTCTCTTGTCCCATAACAGAACTTGATCTCTAATTTGGAAATCACTGGTTTTTGCTTTCTGGTCAAAGAGCTTCTTCACCAGACTTTGATGTGTAGAAATTTGGTCCACCACCATAGTTCACTATTCCTCCAGCTCAGTTAAGCACATGATCCTCTTATCGATGGAACTTTTATATGTCTGATCTCCGATCGCCTTAGCCAATTTTAGTGCTAGCAATTCTAGAGTGATTGGTATCTCTGCATTGAGACCATACAAAATTTGGAATGGTGACATACCTATCACCCTCTTGGGTGTAATTTTGTCTGCCCATAAAGCATCAACCAATGCTTTATGCCATGTTCGTTGGTTTTCATCCACCATCTTCCTGATGATGGTCACCAGATTTTTGTTGCTTGATTCAGCTTGGATATTCCCTTATGGAAAATAATCAGAGGAATAAGAGAGGGTAATCTCATAGTAAAAATAGAACTGAGTGATCTCATGAGAAAAGAAATAGGTTGCATTATCAGTCACAATCTTGGTTGGGATCCTTAACCTGGAAATGATATTTTCCTTGAGGAAATCGTATACCACTTATGAAGTAGCATGCTTGGTTGGAATTGCTTCCACCCATTTGGTGAAGTAACATGTGGCTATGAGGACATAATCATGTCCAGCACTTGAAGATGGGTTTACAACACGAATGAAATTGATTTCCTATTGCTGAAATGGCTCTTCTATCACCACTGGCTTAAGAGGCAAAGTAGCTAACTTGGGTCTTCCAATGAACTTTTGGCATAGTTCACATCTTCGTACTCATTTGTATGCATCTTGAAACAAAGTAGGCCAGTAATACCTGGCTCGCAGAATCTTATGGGTAGTTATAGGAGTAGAAAAATGTCCTCCATAGGCCACATTATGGAAAGACTTCAAAATTTGGTTCTATTGCTCTTTATCCACGCAATGAAGGAACACTCCATCGAGGTTCCTCTTATACAGGCCATTGTCCCATAGGATAAAATTGGCAGCTTTTAATTTGGCAGTCCTCCTTTCTTTATGAGATAGGTGAGTAGGACACTCATGATAAGTAAGGAAATGAGAAATAATTGAATACCACTCATTCATAGTGGAGATAAAGAGGACAGTTGGTGTGTCTTCAATTTTTGCTTCTCCATGCCTTGTTCCTTCTAGTTTGTTATCAGCAATCAATTGGCAGAGGCCCCTTCCCTACACAAGCTTTGTTGGTTTGATAACAAGATCAAACTCTTAGATTTTAGCAATCCAATTGCCCTTTTTGGTTCCAAACTCTTGTTGAGTTAATATGGATTTAACTGTGGTATCAAGAACCAGGGCATCAATGTGGGAATTCAGAATGTAAAAGCAAAAATGCTTCACTACCTTTACCACTGCATAAGCATGCTCCTCTAAATTTGAATATTTCAGCTCATGAGATTTGAGAGGATAGCTCATGAAGGATATGGGAGACTCCATACCTTATTTTTTCTATTGAACCAGAATTGCTAAAAGTGTGTGCTTAGAAGCATAACTGTACACTGTGAAATCTTTGATATAATTTAGCAAAACCAAAATTGGGGCATGGGCAATAGCTATCTTAATGTCTCAAAATGCCAATTTACCTTCTTCAGTCTAATTGAAAGTGGACTTTCCCTTCATCATGTTTACAATATGGTGAGTCTTCTCTATGAACTCAGGGATGAATCTTCATAAAAAAATCACCTTTTCGAAGAAAGAGTGAACTACAGTCTCACTTATGGGTAGAGTAAGCTCTTGAATAGATTTGACTCTTTTTGAGTCAATATTTATGCCTTCTTGGGATACAATGTGTTTGAGAAGTTTCCTTTTTGTTACCCCAAAAATAGACTTCTTGGGATTTAGAGAAATGCCATTCTGGTGGCATTGTTCTAGCACTTGTTGCAAATGGCACACATGATCAGGGCGATGCTTGGAAAAGACGGTCAAGTCATCAAGATATACCATAATGAACTTACCTATTTCATCTATCAAAGTAAGGTCCATTGCTCTCTGGAAAGTGGCACCAACATTTATTAGGCCAAATGGCATTCTTTAATATGTAAAGGTGCCCCAAGGAGTGGTGAAGGCAGTCTTATGTTAGTCTGATTCACCAACTTCCACTTGATTATACTCTAAGAAGCTATCTAGCATTGATAACATCTTTGAACTAGTCACCATTTGAAGGACTTGATCCATGATGGGTAGAGGGTAGTTATCCTTTAAAGATGACTGATTCAAATTCCTAAAATCTATGCAGAGGTGAATTTCACCATTCTTCTTCCTCACAGTGACTATGTTTGTAATCCATGTGGAATGATGGATTGGAAAAATTATCTTAGCATTCAGCATTTTCTATATTTCAGATATAATAGTACCTCATATCTTTATATTGTACTACTTGGATTTTTGCTTCCACACACCATCAAAAACTGGTAGAGGAACAACTGCCATTGAATTTTAGTATCCACACACCATCAAAAAATGATCTTACCTTATATTCCTCTTTGTTTGGAGGGGAGGATTCTTCTGCACTTATACTGCATTCTACCAATCCCTCTACTATTCCATCTGAACTAATTTTCAGATTGTCATTTTTAGAAGTTCCATCAGATGCCACATGAACCTCCTCCATGAATAAGAAGTAATTATCCATGCTTAAGGATTCAAACAAAATTTGAGCTTCAGGTGCTGATGTTTTAGTGACAACGTATTTTGCTTCCTTCTCAGGGAGCAACCTCTGCATGATGTTTTTAATCAGGATCCTTCTTTCAGATAGGCCTATACTTAACTCGCCACCAATGTCTTTGTAGAAATTTCACCCAAGAAGGATGTTGTATGAGGCTGGGACATCGGCCACTAGGACTATCATCTTGATTCTCTTATTTAGGAATGTCATAAATGCAAATTGGGCATCTTTGATTTGTCTCAATAGTGGCACTTGTTTGTTCTCCATGGAGAAACATCTCCCAAATGTCTTAGTTAGTGTGAGTCCAAGAGATTATGCCACTTTGATAGGCATGACATTTTCAAATGCACCTAAATCTATGATGCAATTATTCAACTAGTGTCCATTTATCAGCAAGGAGATAAAATGGTTTTGTCCTCCCAAAAGCAGCAGGAGGAGTAATGACAAGGTTATTCTGGGTGGATGTGGGAGTCACCTTTGGAATAGCTGGTCCTACAGGGATGCATTTATTCTTTACACATTGAACAAACTTATCTAACTACTCAAAGTTGGATTGCAAGAATTCAAATTCAGACATTTGAATTTTAGTTTTCTTGACATGTTCAACTATGTCAAATGTCTGAAATGAATTATGAATAGGGGAAGGCAGTTCATCCTTTTAGTTTTTTGGAGGGAGAGGATTGATCTACAAAATTTAAGTTGAAGATGAAGGCATACTTAAGGTACTTACTTTTTTATTACTCACTAGGTCCTTTGGTTGGAAAGGCAGAGAAGTTCCTCATTTGGTAATTGAAATTATAGGCTGAGCTCACTCCTCTATTTTTTTCTTATCAGCTTATTGGGCTAACTGGTTCTTGGACCAGGTGAATACATCATATGATCCATCAACTGTTTTACCTTCACTTTTGGGTTCATCCTGGTAATTCAAGAAACCAATGTTAGAGTCGCCAGCTAATTTTTATTCTCCCTCTATGAAGAGATTAAAATCATCTTCTAGGTTCAACTCAGGCTAGAAGGAGAAATCATATTCTATTTTAAGATATCTAACTGCTGAATTGGTTAGAGCTACTTCAATAGCAAGCTTCCCTTATGAGGGAGGAAGATGATATGGCTGCCCTTAATTCTTGGCAGCATTGCCTTGGTATGACTAATTAGGGAATGTCCTCCTTGGTATATCTCTGTACAAAGGAGTAGATGACATCCCTTGCACCATTTACTTTCTAAGAGCTAGCAACTCATTTGCCAATTTTTTCACCATTAGATCAGTGGTGCCTGTAGATGGATATTTAGAAGATGAAGAAGATTTACCTCTGTTAAGATCTCTCCTTATCTTTCATGTCAAGATAATGTCATCTTCTACCTCAATAGTCAAATCTTGAGAAGCATTAAGGTCTATGTGGCCAACTTGTCTCAATAGGAAACTCACTTTAGGTAGCTGAGAATTGATAAAAAAATATTTAAGGTTCTCAAGTGTAGGTTGAGAAATTGTATGAATCCTATTCCTCAACTTGCCAAACTTAGCAATGAAGTCCCTCATAAGTTCATGAGGCTCCTTCTTCATTTGTGTGAGTTGGCCCAACAGGGCATGCACATCTTCTGCAGGCTTGAACCTTGCTTCGAACTTAGCTTTGAGGGTGTTCTAGTCAGTCACAATTTGTGCTTGCAGATAATAAAATCAGTCTACCATAGCACCTTGTAATGTCTCTACAAATAGCATGACTGCCACATCCTCATACTCCACACCTATCACACCATAGGCTATGTTGAAGGCTGCAATATGTTCATCAGGATGAACCCTCTCATCACCAAAGAATTTGGGGAAATTCTTTCTTGAACTGCATGGTAGCTCATGTAGAGGTGGAGTTAAATTGAGTGGGCCAAAAGAGTTACCCTAGGGGCCTTGAACTGCCATGATTTGATTATGGAAAGTGGGGATAACAAATCTTGGTGGAGTATGTATAGGCAAAACTCTGCTAATAGTAGAAAAAGAAGCTCTGCCTTGTAGTGGTAACCTAGTATTGGTAGGAGGGAGACTCCTCATTCATTGAACTTAAAGTTATGGAGGAAACAAATCAGAATTGCCCTATTGTACCAACTCAAAAATAGGGTCATTAACACCTTGAGCTCTATGAATTCTAGTATAGTGTGGAGTTGCCAGATTGTAGAATAAAAATAGAAAATAATTGGCCCTACTTCAGCTTAAAGCTTGAGGCTTCAAACTGCACACTCTTCCCCAGTAGAGTCACCAAAAAACTGTTGGGTGAATATTTTGTCACCAACTAACTGATGAGAAAAATAGGTTGTTTCAACCACAGCATAGGGAGATTGGTCGGCCAAGTGTGCAAGTTTACCACATCGAAAGGGGAAAATATCTCCTCTCATCAAGGGGAGGTTCCTTATAAATATTAGGAGCTATATATATTATATATAAGCAATTAATAACACTCAACATAAGATAACACCATCCATCTCTTTCTTTTAGAGATAATGTTCACAGACATAGGAAAATTTTGGTGAAAACACTGGAGTCACTTCTCTTCTTTCAGAAGTGTTGTATAGCAAATAGAAAAAATTATTTTAGGTAGTGACAAGTAACTGTAACAGGGTACGATAACCAACAGAATGAGGTGTAACACAAAGTATCCACCTCAACTGCCCAAAGAGTGAAATACAAAGGACAATAGGGGCACAAAGTCATCCCAAGATCTTTTACATAGAAATAAACTAAAAACACACACACAAAAGACAATTGTGGTGGCACAAAGTCTCTCCATAGTTGGTTTCAGGACACCTTCCTGATTACTTTCACTAGTTCTACTTATTTCATTAAATGGGCAAGAATGCATTCAGGAAACAGACATAAGAACAATCTCCTAAAATGAGACAAGCTATTACAACATAAAGTCTAAAAGTAACTTACTTTCTCATTCAAATAAATAAATATGATCAATAATTTGAGCTCAAAGTCTAAGTAATCACCTTTCAATTTTGGTAGAGTTTTGCTTCTATAATCGAGAAATCTCTTTTGCATAAAATCAGAGATTACAATATATAGCATCCAAGAAAGGCTTGTCACTTTGTTTCATGGAATGGCCCATGCTACATTCAATGCCTTGAATGCATTTCCAGTTCTGTCAAGTGGCCATGCTGGAATAGGGCATCGACCTTGACTTTGGTGTATAGAAACATCTCAAATGTCTTCTTCTCAACATGGGTTGTTTGGTATTTCTCCCCATATGTACATGATTGTCCCCTCACTTTTATTCAAAGGGAGAAAAATATGCCACACCTTTTAATATTTGCGAGCTTAGATGTCTACTTGGTGGACTATTCCACCTACTAGAAATAACTCTTGTGCAGATATTTTAGTATCTCATGTAGCTTTCCCCTCTTTCCTTGTGATCTAAGCTCTCGGGTTATCTCCTTTCTTTTTTGCAGGCTCTTTCAGCTTCCTCTTCAATTGGTCACTTAATTTGTTCTTCAAGTTTCACACCACATTTGAAAATTAACAGATATTTTATTAACCTGAATTTGACATCCGTAGGGACGTCACTAGTTTCTAGTCATCTGAACCACTTTGAACCATGAACCTTTGAACCATGAGAGTTCATTGGTTCAATGGTTCAATGGTTTAGGTGGTCTTATTAGCTCCTTGGTTCCATCACTTCTTTGGTTCATTCACTTTCTCAGTTCATTCACCTTCTTGCCTCTTCGATTGAAGCTTCCTTGAACCTTTGAACCCTTGAACCTTTGAACCATTTTGGTTCTAGGTTCAACGGTTCATTCTCTTTTTCAAAATCCTTTACTTTTTTCTAAGTCTCTCGATCTTTGAAATTCCTTTGGATTTATGTCTTTGGAACACCCCAAAGGGAAGGTGTCCCTTCAAGCTTTGAGAAAGGTCCATTTCATGGTCGTCGAGAGTCCCCCGCAAGGGTACCTGCCCTTCGGGGTCCTTCAAGCAGCCTTATTCTTCAAATCCTTTGGACAAAATGTCTGAAAGAATTTCTTCAGACATTTTGTCTGAAGAAAATTTTTCCTTTGCTTTTGTCACTTTTTGTCGAGCCTTTGAATATTTCTTCAGACAAAATGTCCGAAGGAATTCCTTCAGACATTTTGTCTGAAGGATTTCACTTGTAAAATTTTGCCATGGAAAATCTTTCTAAAATATATCTTTTTTTTCCTTTTGCCCTCCACAAGGGCACTTGTCCTTGGGCTTTGGGACACCTTCCTTTGAACCTTCCAATTGAATTGATCGATTGAACCAACAATGGTTCAACGATTCAATACTGTGTTCTACTCATTCAATTGACCACTTAAACCAACCACTTTGAACCAATCTCATTGAACCTTTGAATTTTGAACTCTTTTAGTTCAAGGTTCAATGATTCAACGGTTCAATCTTTCTTATTTTTGTTAAGTCTTTTGAAGCTGTTGAACTTGCCGAAGTGGTTGAACTTTTGCCGAAGCACTTAACTCTTTAAGTTTGCTGATGTCATTGAATCTTTGAACCCATTAAACCTTTGAACCTTTGGAGGTGGGGATCAATGGTTCAATGGTTCGTTCCATTTATTTGAAGCCTGCCGATGGACCTTTTGGTTGAATCAAGGCGTTGAACCAACCTTGAAATTGCCTAAGTGTTGGGAACTTGTTTCTTTGTGAGAGCTCGCCTGTTGAAGTCATTGAACCTATTGAACCTGCGAGTCCCTTAGCTAAAAAATCTTGAATAATTAAGAATTTGAGTACTCAGAACATTTTTTAGAAGAGGATAGATAATTTTACCTTGCAAGACCAAAATAGTTCATATGTTGTCCCCAAAAATGAGTGACACATTTTGGGAATAACAGCTGGCTCTAGTTGGGGAACTTCCATTGATTGTAAAAATAATTGAAGGGAATAAAAACCATAATCTCCAGTGCCTTTAAGTATGACATTGGGCTACAAAGTCATGCTACCTAAAAAATAAAGGTGCCACAAACTAAAATGAAAAGCACAACACAAAACTAAAGACTATACAAATACACATATGTACAACTGATGTCACCTGATACTTTAAGGATTGAAGTGCTTCAGATGCTGCCCATTGTGTGGCAAAAAAAAGGGAATGCCATCTTGATATTTAATGGGAAACTATTTTCACCATTGAGCTAATCGATAGTAAATGAGCCTCTCCATAGGGAGTCTAATTTTCCATGCATTCCCTTTGGTTCTCTTCTATTGTCTCATAACAGAACTTGATCTCCAATCTAGAAATCATGGGTTTTTGCTTTTTGGTCAAAGAGCTTCTTCACTAGACTTTGATGCATAGTAATTTAGTCCACCACCATAGTTCGCTACTCCTCTAGCTCAATTAAGCACATGATCCTCTTGTCGATGGAGCTTTCACATGTCTAATCTTCAACCGCCTTAGCCAATTTTAGTGCTAGCAATTTTAGAGTGATTGGTATCTCTACATTGAGACCATACAAAAGTTAGAATGGTGACATACCTATCACCTTCTTGGGTGTAATTTTGTCTACCCATAAAGCATCAACCAATGCTTTATGTCATGTTTGTTAGTTGTCATCCACCAGCTTCCTGATGATGGTCACCAGGTTCTTATTGATTAATTCAGCTTGGCCATTCCCTTGTGGAAAATAATCAGAGGAATGGGAGAGGGTAATCCCATAGTAAAAATAGAACTAAGTGATCTCATGAGAAGAGAAATAGGCTACATTGTCTGTCACAATCTTGGTTGGGACCCCAAACCTAGAAATGATGTTTTCTTTGAGGAAATAACATACCACTTCTGAAGTAGCATGCTTGGTTGGAATTGCTTCCACCCATTTGGTGAATTAATCTGTAGCTATGAGGACATAATCATGTTTAGCACTTGAAGATGAGTTTATAGCACCAATGAAATCGATTCCCCATTACTGAAATGGCTCTTCTATCATCACTGGCTTAAGAGGCAAAGTAGCTAACTTGGGTCTTCCAATGAACTGTTGGCATAGTTCACATCTTTGTACTTATTTGTATGCATCTTGAAACAAAGTAGGCTAGTAATACCTAGCTCACAAAATCTTATGGGTAGTTATAAGAGTAGAAAAATATCCTCCATAGGCCAGATTATGGAAAGACTTCAAAAGTTGGTTTTGTTGCTCTTTATCTATGCAGTAAAGGAACCCTCCATCGAGGTTCCTCTTATACAGGCCGTTGTCCCATAGGACAAAATTGGCAATTTTTAATTTGATAGTCCTCCTTTCTTTATGAGATAGGTGAGTAGGACACTCACCATAAGTAAGGAAATGAGCAATACTTGAAGACCACTCATTCATGGTGGAGACAAAGAGGATTATTGGTGTGTCTTCAATTTTTGTTTCTCCATGCCCTGTTCCTTCTGGTCTATTATCATCAATCAATTGGCAAAGGCCCCTTCCCTGCACAAGCTTTATTGGTTTGATAACAAGATTAAACTCCTAGATTTTAGCAATTTGATTACCCCTTTTGGTTCCAAACTCCTGCTGAGTTAATATAGATTTGACTGTGGTATCAGAAACCAGGGCAACAACGTGGGAATTTAGAATGTAAAAGTGGAAATGCTTCACTACCTTTACCACTACATAAGTATGCTTCTCCAGATTTGAATATTTTAATTCATAAGCTTTAAGAGGACAGCTCATGAAGGATATGGGAGACTCCATACCTTCTTTGTTCTGTTGAACCAGAATTGTTGAAAGTGTGTACTCAAAAGCATAACTATACATTATGAAATCTTTGGTATAATTTGGACAAACCAAAATTGAGGCATGGGAAATAGTTATCTTAATGTCTTGAAATGCCAATTTTTCTTCTTCAGTCTAACTAAAAGTGGCCTTTCCCTTCATCATGTTTATAATATGGTGAGTCTTCTCTACGAACTCAGGGATGAATCTTCATAAAAAAATCACCTTTTTGAAGAAAGAGTGAACTGCAGTCTTACTTGTGGGCAGAGTAAGCTCTTGAATGGATTTGACTCTTTCTAAGTCAATCTTTATGCCTTCTCGAGATATAATGTGGCCAAGAAGTTTCCCTTTTGTTACCCCAAAAATAGACTTCTTAGGATTTATAGAAATGCTATTCTGGCAGCATCATTCTAGCACTTGTTGCAAATGGCGCACATTGTCAGGGTGATGCTTGGAAAAGATGGTCAAGTCATCAAGGTATACCATAATGAACTTACCCATTTCATCTCTAAATCAAGGTCCATTGCTCTCTAAAAAGTGGTGCCAGCATTTATCAGGCCAAATGGCATTCTTTGATATGTAAAGGTGCCCCAAGGCATGGTGAAGGCAGTCTTATGTTAGTCTGCTTCACCAACTTCCACTTGATTATACCCTGAGAAGCCATCTAGCATTGATAACATCTCTGAACCAGTCACCATCTGAAGGACTTGATCCATGATGGGTAGAGGGTAGTTATTCTTTAAGGATGACTGATTTAAATTCTTAAATCCCATGTAGAGGTGAATTTTGCCATTCTTCTTCCTCACAGGGACTGTGTTTGCAATCCATGTGGAATGATGGATTGGGAAAATTATCCTAGCATTCATCATTTTTTATATTTTAGATAGAATAGTACCTGATATCTTTGGATTGTAGTACCTATTTTCTTCTTGTAAGGCACTAAATCACTCTTGAGAGGAATTTCATGGCAAATTTTTTTAAGCCTGAGCAACTTTAGATCATCATAGGAGTATGTTAGGACATCCATGTACTAGTGAATCAGAGCAGTAAATTTGATTCTCTCCTCCCTAGTGCAACACTTCTCAATGTTCATCATCTTAGGATTTTCCTTGGTACCCAAATTTATATGATCAAACTCTTGAGAGGAACTTGAATCCATTTGTTGCTAGTTGATGAACCTGTCATGCTTGTCAAATAGTTTTTCAATGGAAACCAGGCCTTTTGGGATTTTATTCCCTTTAAGTTGTAAGAATTCTTCACCTGTGTCTGAACTTGATTCAGGGGCTGGTTCAAGTTTTTAAGGCTCACTGCCTTCAAAGTGAAGCTGTTCAAATCTATCTTTTTATTCCAAGAAGGCAATGATTTGGTTATCACTATTAAACACTTGCCAATGATTGGCATTATCAGGCATACTTGGTTGAAAGACCAGTTTGATAGTATACCTATCTCCCTTAAAATCTAGGTGAAGAACTAGAAGAGTTGCTAAAATAACCAATGTATCAGCTCGATCATTGAATTCTTTGGGTATTGCAGAGATGCTAAAAACATCAAAACTTTCAATTTGATCCCAAACAAGATTATGGTAGTGGCACAATCTCTCATGTTTGGTTTGGTACAGGTTTCTCACTTGGAAAACCACTAGCTTAGCATCTCCTTTGGCATGAAGGAGTTTGACACCCTTGTCTTGAGTAGCCTTCAATCCAAGTAGTAGAGATTCATATTCAGCAGTGTTGTTGGTGTTGCTAAACTAAAATTTGTATGAAAAAGAAAAAATATCTCCTTAAGGAGATATCAACATAATCTCAGCTCTTGAACTAGTAGAGAAATAACTGCCATTGAATTCTAGTGTCCACACACCATCAAAAATTGATCTTACCTTAGATTCCTCTTCATTTGGAGGGGAGGATTTTTTTGCACTTATACTGCATTCTACCAATCCCTCTATTGTTCCATCTGAACTAATTTTGAGATTGTCATTTTTAGAAGTTCCATCAGATGCCACATGAACCTCCTCCATGAATAAGAAGTAATTATCCATGCTTCAACACTCAAACAAAATTTGAGCTTTAGGCACTAATGTTTTAGTGACAACATATTTTGCTTCCTTCTCAAGGAGCAGCCTCTGCATGACACCTTTAATTGAGATCCTTGCTTCAGATAGGTCCATACTTAACTCACCACCAACGTCTTTGTAGAAATTTTTCCCAAGAAGGATGCCGTATGAGGTTGGGATATCAGCCACCAGGACTGTCATCTTGATTCTCTTGTCTAGAAATGCCACAAATGCAAATTGGGCGTCCTTGATTTGTCCCAGCAGTGCCACTTGTTTGTTCTCCATGGAAAAACATCTCCCAAATGTCTTGGTTAGTGTGAGTCAAAGATATTTTGCCACTTTGGTAGGCATGACATTGTCAGATGCACCTTATCAGCAAGGAGACATTGAATGGTTCTATCCTCCCAAGAGCAGTAGGAGGAGTAATGACAAGGTTATTTTGAGTGGATGTGGGAGTCACCTTTGGAACAGCTAGTCCTACAGGGACAAATTTATTCTTTACAGATTGAACCAACTTATCTAATTACTCAGGGTTGGATTACAAGAATTCAAATTTAGACATTTAAATTTTAGTTTTCTTGACATGTTCGACTATGTCAAATGTCTGAAATGAATTATGAATAGGGGAAGGGAGTTCATCCTTCTAGTTTTTAGGAGGGGGAGGACTGATTTGTGAAATTGAAGTTGAAGGTGAAGGCATACTTGAGGTACTTACTTTTTTATTACTCACTGAGTCCTTTATCTGGAAAGCCAGAGAAGTTCCTCGTTTGGCAATTAAAATTACAAGCTGAGCTCACTCCTCTATTTTTTCCTTATCAGCTTGTTGGGCTGACTAGTTTTTGGAGTGAGTGAATACAACATATGATCTATCAACTACTTTACCTTCACTTTTGGGTTCATCCTGATAATTCAGGAAACCAATGTTGGAGTCACCAGCTAATTCTTCTTGTCCCTCTATGAAGAGATTAACGTATCTTCTAGGTTCAACTTAGGTTGAAAAGAGAAATTAGATTCTGTTTTGAGATATCCAACTACTGAATTGGTTGGAGTTGCTTCAATAGAAAGCTTCCCCTATGGGAGATGAAGACGATTTGGCTGCCCTTGATTCCTGATAGCATTGCCTTGGTATGACTGATTAGGGAATGTCCTTCTTGGTATATCTCTGTATGAAGGAGCAGATGACATCCCTTGCACCATTTGCTTTTTGAGAGCTAGCAACTCATTTGCCAGCGTTTACACCATTGGATCAGTGGTGCCTGTAGATGGATATTCAGAGGATAAAGAAGATTTACCTTTGTTAGGATCTCTCCTTATCTTTCCTACCAAGATAAGGTCATCTTCTACCTTAGTAGCCAAATCTTGAGCAGCAGTAAGGTCTATGTGGCCATCCCGTCTCAATATAAAACTCACTTCAGGCAGCTGAGAATTGATAAAAAAAATATTTAAGGTTCTCAGGTGTTGGATGAGCAATTGTAGGAATCCTATTCCTCAACTTGTCAAACTTAGAAATGTAGTCCCTCATAGGTTCATGAGGCTCCTTCTTCATCTGTGTGAGTTGAGCCAATATGGCATGCGCATCTTCCACATGCTTGAACCTTGATTTGAACTTAGCTTTGAGGGTGTTCTATTTAGTCATAATTTGTTCTTGTAGATGATAAAACTAGTCTACAGTAGCACCTTGTCATGTCTCCACAATAGCTTGAATACCACGTCCTCATACTCCACACCTATCACACCACAGGCTATGTTGAAGGCTGCAATATGTTCATCAAGATGAACCCTCCCATCACCAAAGAATTTGGGGAAATTCTTTCTTGAACTGCATGGTAGATCATGTAGAGGTGAAGTTAAATTGAGTGGGCCAAAAGAGTTACTCTAGGGGCTTTGAACTACCATGATTTAATTATGGAAAGTGGGGATAACAAATCCAGGTGGAGTATGTATAGGCAAAGCTCTGCTAACATTAGAAAAAGAAGCTCTGCCTTGTAGTGGTGACCTGGTATTGGTAGGAGGGAGACTCCTCATTCATTAAACTTGAAGTTGTGGAGGAAACAAATCAGAATTGCCCTACTGTACCAACTCAAAAATAGGGTCAACAACACCTTGAGCTCTCTGGATTCTAGTATAGCATGGAGTTTCTAGATTGTAAAATAAAAATGGAAAAGAACTAGCCCTACTTCAGCTTGAAGCTTGAGGCTTCAAACTGTGTGCTCTTCCCTAGCGGAGTCACCAAAAAACTGTTGGGTGAATATTTTGTCACTAGCTAACTGATGGGCAAAATAGGTTGTTTAAACCACATCATAGGGAGATTGGTTAGCCAAGTGTACAAGTTTACCACATTGAAAGGAGAAAAATCTCTCCTCTCATTTTCCTATAAATATGAGGAGCTATATATTATATATATATGCAAAAAATAACACTCAGGGTAGGATAGCACCATCCATCTCTCTTTTTTTAAATATAATGTTCATAGACATAAGAGAATTTTGGTGAAAACACTAGAGGCACTTCTCTTCTTTCAGAAGTGTTCTATAGCAAACAACAAGAATTCTTCCAAGTAGTGACAAGTAATTGTAACAGGGTGCGGTAACTAGCAGAATGAGGTGTAGCACAAAGTCTCCACCTCAACTACCCAAAGAGTGAAATACGAAGGACAATGGGGGCACAAAGTCATCCCAAAATCCTTTACATAGAAACAAACTAAAAACACACACACAAAAGACAATTGTGGCAACACAAAGTCTCTCCATAGTTGGCTTCAGGACACCTTCCTAATTACTTCCATTAGTTCTACTTATTTCATTAAATAGGTAAGAATGCATTCAAGAAATAGACATAAGAACAATCTCCTAAAATAACACAAGCTATTACAACACAAATTCTGAAAGTAATCTATTTTCTCATTCAAATAAATAAATATGATCAACAATCTAAACTTAAAGTCTCAGTAATCACCTTTCAATTTTGGTAGAGTTTTGCTTCTATAACCAAGAGATCTCCTTTGCATAAAGTCAGAGATTACAATATATAGCAACCAAGAAAGGCTTGGCACTTTGTTTCATGGAATGGCCCATGCTGCATTCAATGCCTTCAATGCATTTCTAGTTCTATCAAGGGGCCATGATGGAACAGGGCATCGACCTTGACTTTAGTGTCCAAAAACATCTCGAATGTCTTCTCCTCAGCATAGGTTATCTAGTCTTTCTCCCCATATGTACATGGTTATCCCCTCATTTTTATTCAAAGGGAGAAAATAGGTTGCACCTTTTAATGTTTGTGAGCTCAGATGTCTACTTGGTGGACTATTCCACCTATTGGAAATAACTCATATGCAGATATTTTAGGATCTCCTATAGCTTTCCCCTCTTTCCTTGTGTTTTAAGCTCTCAAGCTATCTCCTTTATTTTCTATAGGCTCTTTCGGCTTCCTCTTCAACTGGTTTCTTAATTTGTTCTTCAGGTTCCACACCACATTTGAAAATTAATAGATATTTCATTTCCCTAAATTTGACATCCACAGGGATGTCACTGGTTGCTGGTCACCTGAACCACTTTGAACCATGAACCTTTGAACCATGAGAGTTCATTGGTTTAATGGTTCAATGATTCGAGTGGTCTTATCAGCTCCTTGGTTCCATCACTTCTTTGGTTCATTCACTTTCTCAATTCATTCACCTTCTTGCCTATTCGATTGAAGCTTCCTTGAACCTTTGAACCCTTGAACCTTTGAACCATTTTGGTTTAAGGTTCAACGGTTCATTCTCTTTCTCAGAATCTTTTATTTTTTTAAAGTCTCTTGAGCTTTGAAATTCCTTTGGCTTTATGTCTTTGGAACACCCTGAAGGGAAGGTGTCCCTTCAGGCTTTGAGAAAGGTCCATTTCATGGTCACCGAGAGTCCCCCACAAGGGTACCTACCCTTTGGGGTCCTTCAGGTGGCCTTCTTCTTCTTCAAATCCTTCAGACAAAATGTCTGAAGGAATTCCTTCAGACATTTTGTCTGAAGGAAATCTTTCCTTTGCTTTTGCCACTTTCTATCGGGCCTTTGAATATTCCTTTGGACAAAATGTCCAAAGGAATTCCTTCAGACATTTTATTCGAAGAATTTCACTTGTAAAATTCTGTTGTAGAAATTTTTTTTGAAAGATATCTTTTTGTTCCTTTTGCCCTCCACAAGGGCACTTATCCTTCAAGCTTTGGGACACCTTCCTTTGAACCTTCGTATTGAACCGACCGATTGAACCAACAATGGTTCGACGGTTCAATATTGTGTTCTACTCATTCAATTGACCACTTGAACCAACCACTTTGAACCAATCTCATTGAACCTTTGAACTTTGAACTCGTTTGGTTCAAGGTTCAACGGTTCAACAGTTCAATCTTTCTTCTTTTTGTTAAGTCTTTTAAAGCCTTTGAACTTGCCAAAATGGTTGAACTTTGAACTTTTGCTGAAGCACTTAACTCTTTAAGTTTACCGATGTCATTGAACCTTTGAACTTGTTAAACCTTTGAACCTTTGGAGGCGGGGTTCAATGGTTCAATGGTTCGTTCCATTTGTTTGAAGCCTAGTGATGGACCTTTTGGTTGAACCGAGGTGTTGAACTAACCTTGAAATTGCCTAAGTGTTGGGAAATTGTTTCTTTGTGAGAGCTCACTTGTTGAATTCATTAAACCTGTTGAACCTGTGAGTCCCTTAGCTAAAAAAGCTTGAATAATGAGGAATTTGAGTACTCAAAACATTTTTGAGAAGGGGAGAGAGAATTTTGCCCTGCAAGACCAAAATAGTTCATATGTTGTCCCCAAAAATGAGTGACACATTTTGGGAACAATAATATTGAGTGAAGGAACCTTTGAAAGAGAAGGTATAGGTCAGTAAAGACCATTAGAGAGCAAAGAGGATCATTCATTTTTATCTGATAAATTTGATGAATGTGAACACATAGGTCATTGAACCTAATAAGCCTAGAAGAGGCATATTGAGTAAGTGTGCTTAGTGGATGAATTGAAGAGCTGAGCAGGTTGAAGAATGTGTTCATGACCTATAGGTTATGTTTCTAATTTTTTGATAGAGTTTTTGTAGGTTTTTTTATTATGTATGTGCTTAGAATTAGAGAGTGATCCAAAAGGGTGTTTTAGATGCATTGATTATGTGTGCAAGTTTATGAAAGTGTAAAAGGAAAAGAGTGTAGGTAAGATAATTCCATCATCACGTGTAAAGGACATCAGATCAAAGTGGAGATTAGGTCAAGGTAGATGAGTTGGTGCTTGGTTACCTAGGGGGTTGTAGCCTCCTTGCTAGTTAGAGCTAGCTAAGGGTCAAGTAGGTGCTTGAATAAATTAAGGGGTGGGTACTCCTTGATCATTTGGTATTGGTTTAAATATTGGATCTTGTTTTATAGGAATGTAGTCCATCTTGTAGGGTTTAGTGGGTTTTATCCTCCAAAAGAGTTTCCCACATATATGACATATTCATATGATGTATGATCTTATGTATATTTTGAATGTATGTGATTTCATGTTTATGTTGCTTGATCAAGATGATGTATGTGGAATGTTTAAGAGTTGGGAATTGAATTGGATTATCTTGCATCATTGATTCACCCCCTAGTGATTGTACCTCCAATAATTACTATTAGAGTAGGACCTTCATTGCAAGTATAGGTTACTTATTCATGTCTAAAATCAAGTGAATAAAAATGCAATCAACTCAAGACACTTATTGAGAAGTAAAGTGGTAGGATGAGAGAGTATGATCAAGAATAATCTCAAAAAAATATCATGGCCTCAAAATTTAAGGCTATTACGAATGACTGCATCAATCCCAATAAGGATATAGAATCCTTGAAGGCAAGCTCAAGATCAAAGGATGATAAAGAGAAGATCAACATTCTTGAGGATCAATTAATAGTTACAAAGATAAATTTAAGTTTAAAAGAGTAATTTTGCAGACATCTCAAGACTCAATTTAAAGAGACAAATTCCAAGTTGAATTCAAAGCATGGTGAGCATGATGAGTTGAAGTCTAATCTTGATTCTATAAAGTTTATGGAAGAGAAATCATGTAGATTGAAGGATGACATGACTAAAGAAGTTAAGAGGGATAAAGAGACCATCCAAGATCTCAAAATTTAGTAAGAGGCTACAAGTTCAAGTATGATAGCTAAAGAGGATGAGAGTGTTCAATTGAAGACCAAGTTAAATTCATTGAAGGATAAGCATGAGATATTTATTGTCAAGGTAAACAAGATTGAGAAAGAGAAATAGAGGTCAGCTCAAGAAAAGAAGGATACAATCACCAAGATCAATAAGAAAATATCTATTGGGTAGCCAAGTGCCATGAGTAATGAAAGATATTTTAATGGTCATTATTTTGATTGTCACAGGTTTGGTCATAAGGCAAGAAATTATAGAAGGAAATAATATAGTCTGCTATAATTATCATGACATGGGACATATTGCTATATTTTTCCCTAGAATGCATTTGAAAAGACTAACATGGGTATGGATACCTTAGATAGTCAAGATTGAGCATTATTAACCTAAGAGACAAGATGGTGTGTTTTTTGAGATTCATGATGTTGCAAGGTGTCACCCTTGGTCTCCTTGTCTTTTAAAGTGCAATGTTTGGGTACGTGACATGGTTTAATCACCTCTCATGGATCCATTAACTCTGTCCATTGTATCGAGCACTAAAAGGTTGATGTTTTGGCACAATGGCAATCGATGGGCCAATAATTGGTATCAGATCTAAAGGTGTCAAGTTTAAATCCCTCACTTGCACTATGGGGTTTGTTGCAAGGTGTCTCCTTTGGTCTCCTTGTGTTTTGTAGCATAATGCTCAAGTTCATGACATGGTTTAACCACCTCCCATGGATCTATTAACTTTGGCCATTTATCGAGCACTAAAAGGCTGATATTTTGGTGCAATGATAATCAGTGGACCAACACATGATAGTCATCAAGCAAAAGGTATGAATGATGTTATTTGTTTTAGTTGTCATCAAATTGCTCATATTGCAATATATTGTAAAATCAAACTCTCAAGTCATAAGAAGGTGCATGGACATCTTAATGTGTTTAATAAAGGTCAATCCTTGGTATCGAAACCTATGGAAGTGAAGATCAAGAAAACTAATTCAATTGAGTTGAAAGATCAAGGAAGACTACCTACTAAAGTAAAAGAGGAATGAATAAGGTTCAGGGATGTCAAGAGAATGTATCATATCTTTAGATAGAAAAGGAGAATCAAAAGTTAAATCAAGTTGAGCTCAAAGAAAATACCAAGGTGATAGTTGAGACTAGTTATGAGGTATATATGGATCTAAGAGAAAATCTTGTTGTTGAACAAGTTTTATGCAAATAACATTAGTTGTCAATGCTTAGTGATGAGATTCTTTCTTTAGATGAAAAGGTATGTCATGAATATTTATTGTCTATGTATTGTCAATTCTTTCTTAAAATAAAAAGAGAATATTGTAGTGGATGAGCACGTTGTTTCTCTTAAGCCTAAGAAGAAGAACTATTAGTATCAGAGGACCAAGGAGGAAAAGGAATATAAGGAGTTGTGGGCAACTCCTAGTTTCACATTGTTCTAAGACATTGTGGGTTAGGGTGTCTTTATCTAAATTTTAAGGAGACACTTGACAAGCAAGAGGAAGCATGGTGGATGCTATTTGATCCTTGGTTGATGTTGCAGGTCAAGAAAGGTCATAAGAAGATGTGTTGGTTTACTATGGAAGGACATGATAATATATTTTTAGAAATATTTATTAGTAGAGGTTATTGCTTTCCCAGAACTTGCTAATTATGAGGACAACTGTGGGAGAGGTAATAGACCCTAAATTAGTGGAATTATAGATTCTTAAGAACCTATAATAAGGTTACCAAGACTATATAGTTTTGGACTAGTGTGATTCTCATATGACTTCCTTCCACTTAACAATATAGATTCATCATTTAATCTATAGTTTGAATATCCATATGCATAGAAAATCTTTATATCTACTGCTACATTACTATAGATAATACAGAAGTATGTAGAAATATTCTAGAACTATTTTGATAACTCAATAATAGATATTATTAATCACACAAAAATCAATTCATTACATATCAATAATGCACAAATCTCTCTCATGCATGGTCCATAATCAACTCTTTAATGTCTAACCTCCTCTCATTCTTCACAACTTACATAAATACCCACTTTACTATCTCTATCTTAAGTGTATGGTTACAATAGATTGCACTGGGAATATTGAACAACTCTAACCTCAATATAGACTTCCTTAGTTAGAACAACCTATATCCATGCAATTGTTTCAAAATGAAATACAATTGCTAACTAAGTATCTCATATGTGTTGACTAAGTAGATGGATGACATATCTTTATGTTGTGATGGCACCTTGTAGACTGCTAACATGTCATTATGTTATGATGACTCCTTGTATGCAAACTATCCTATTAACACTTTCCTAGAATTAATGAGTTGTCTCATCCTAAGATAATGTAGAGAAAAATAACTAGAAAGGAGAAAAATTGACCATCACCTGGCCATAGTAAAGGAAATCACAAGGTAACCTACCACCCTTTTAGGTTTTTAGTAAGATACTGAGATCAATTGGCCACCCTTTTGAGTTTTCAACCAACTAACCTCTACGAGCCAAAATAATAGATAAATCAAAAGAGACAAAAAAAAAAGAACCAACAGAACACCTAAACCTTATCAAAAGATGAAGAAGGAATAGTGGAAGACTATGTCATTGAAGAGGCAACCTTTTTCTTTTATTTTAGAACCACCAAGAGCTGACTAAGGGGAATACAAATAGGATCAGGAACCATCAGGGTAATGGAGACATCTATTATAGCCAATTTTTGCTTATACATTTGTCATTCCAATATGACTTCTTGAACTAATTGAACCAAGGCATGTAGGGAAGCCTGAGCATACAACAAATGTTGTAAATTAGCATCATCACATGAAGCATAAGTAGCTTTAGTGGTCATAACCTTATCATAAATATCACCTCAAATCAAGGTAAGATGGTCTACAAATAAATTCACTTGAACTATAACAAAGGCATTGTGATTCACCTGAGTCTACCACCCTTCCAACATTTCTTGTGATAATGGAGGCATTTAATGCAATATCCATAGATTAGGGGGTAACAAGTGGATTCAAAAATTATGTAGAAGTGGTCAGTGTATTAGTAAAATTAGGTTGCAACCCAATCCAAACATATTAAATTTGGTGTCGCCAATCTAATAGATGATGAGTGATTTGTCTAGCTTGTTATATAGTCACACTGAGTTGTATATGATACTTGATAAGCAACTCACATAGCTTAATAGTCTAGGCTCTAATTATCAAGTCTTGCTAAGCATAATGCGTGTATAATTCCTATGTTACTAGTCCTAGACCAATTGATTAAGAAGTAAAGGCAATCTATAGAGGACTAAATAGGATCAATCATGACTTACAAAATGAGATTTGGGAAACCAATCTATAGAATATCACATGCATGATGTAGGGTGTGCCATAATGTAGCATTTTTAGCATCCAATTGTGAAACTTTTTGAACCAAATATTGAGCCTGCTGAGATAAAGATTCTTGGAACACAACCACACCTTCAATTTGTTTACTTAGAAATAACTGAGTAACATTGAGAGAAAGGTCTTTGAAGACCTGTGTGTTATCAAAATAAGTGGATGAAACAGGGGCTGGGACACATTGAATAGGAGTAAGTGGCATTAAAAACATGGTTCTCTAAGTTGGTGGGATAAGCACATCTAGCATGGACATCATGGACAAACTAGGTGAAATAGATGGAAGCTATGCAATCAACTATTTTGCATTTCATGGTGAAGGATCCAAAGACACTTGAATAGAAGATAATTCTATGGTAGGGAAAAATGAACTCTCACCAGTAGTCAATTTTAGTTGTTCTCTAGATGGAATAGTTGGTTGAGAAGCTTAAGGATTAGTCAAAGTAGCAACATCAATAGTAACACTTGAAACTTCCTAAAACTTAGCTATGATATCCTCCCTCTATGGATGTTGAACTTCTTACTTGGATCTAGTGTTACACTATCATGCTATCTCTAGAACAACTTGTTGATGGGAGTCCTTGTTCATAGCTTTTTAGTCAACAATAAGAGTAGCATGTAATATGGTGGTTGTCTTCAAGGCATTTGGAAGGGTAGGATATTGAACTCATACCTAAGCATCTAAAATCTTCTATACAGTTTCAACCTTAGCCCTTTATATTTATTCCTTGTGACATTGTCGATCAGTGATGCATTCAACCTCTTCTCGAGTAGCTTGCTTCTCTTCTTTAATCAGGGAATCAGGCATGACCTCCTTAGGATTTGAAGGTGGTTAATTAAATTGCAAAAAATAAGAGGATTACACATCCATCTAAATATACAAGCATGAAATGGAACCCTTCCTCAATCAACCCCTGGAAACATCTTATGTAACCACCTATGGTAGATCTAGGATAAAAAAATTATAAGCACACAACACTAAGATAATAAACCTAACATAGCAATTATAGAGCCCAATTAGCACATTTAATGGTCTATAATTCCATTAAAGGACTTATTTATACACTTTTTAGTTTACTTGGCCCTTTAATCTTGTGCATTTAATGTTTGGGATCTTAAAATCCTTCACTTGTACAACTAGCTTCAAATTTGAATTGATGTTTCACCCCCATTATTTCATGTGTGAGAATAAAATCTAGATCAACAAATGTGGCATTCAATGCAGTCTATGTGGCACTAATCTGGAAATGAAAGAATGTTTGATGGGACATTCTACCACTTTTCATTGGTCATATCTATTAAATAGGTGATCCTGATTATGACATACAACTATAACAATGACATTATAACCGCTTACCCACATGCTTTGGCCATAACTCCCCTATTTGGTAGTCATTATTCATAATCATAACCCTCAATCTTATTTAGGTATGGTTCCTAGACTTAATAGATGACCCATATTTATCTTTGTTCAATGACATCACTTAGAAGCTTGTCCACCTGGAATGACTCGGTAGCCAGCATGTGATAGTCTAGATGGACCATGCCTATCATGCATTTTTACCAAATTGTAATTGATCATGTGCTCTACTAATAAAAAACTTATAAAAACACATGTCACACAAAAAACACAAACCAAACTCAAAGAACTTATAGGAATGAAATTTTCCTAACTACATTGGATGTATAGAACCATACTTTTTTGTTGCAATGTTGATCTAATTGTGGTAGAATTTAAGCCTACATCCATTAACCTTTCCAGGTAAAACATTACCTTCTAGATCTTACAATATTATAGACCCATTTTGTAAAATATCATGAACAACATAGGGACCTTTCTATCGAATGGTGAGTTTGCTAGTAAATACATGGAACTGGCTATCATATAACAAAACTAATTAGTCATAATGGAATTATTTTGTTTGCATATTATTTTTGTGTCATGTTTTTTGACTCTTTTTATTAATTTCATGTGCCCACATAGATCTACACCTATCTTCATCCATACGGTTAAGATCTAGCAAATTATTTGTAAGTGATTATACATCACCTAGACGTATTACATTAGCAACTCATAGGCTAGGCATAATGTATTCCATAGGAATAATAGCTTCCATCCCATAAACCAACTGGAATGGAGTAAATCTTGACACATGATTAAAATGGGTGTAGTAATCCTAGAGTACTACAGGAAGTCTATCCTCCCAATCCTCTTTCTTAACATCACAAACCTTTTTCAAGAGCTTACCCAACACTTTTTTCATATCATCTACTTTCCCATTTGCTTACAGATGATACATTGTGCTTTTATGATGGTAAATCATAAATTATTGTATTATTATTTTAATGGTCTTATTCAAAAAATACATACCCCTATCACTTACCAATCGTAGTGGACACCCATGCTGAGTAATGATGCTCTCATACAAAAACTTAGTAGTGTCTTTAGATCCATATGTTGGTGTAGTAATAGCCTCTACCTATTTGGTAAAGTATTCAATAATAGTAATTATGTATTTGGAATTACTCTTTTTACTTACTGGATTAATAGGGCCAATAAAATCAATTCCCCATTGCTTAAATGGTTGTTGTGCTAATATGGGATGAAGAGGCATCTCATCCCTCTGAGTGGGTTTACCCATTCGTTGATAGAAATCACACTATTTGGAAACCCTCTATGCATCCTCAAAAAGATGTGGCCACCAAATGCCACTTTGTAATATTTTTCACGTGATAGCTTTTCCTACAAAACATTCACCCATAATGCCCTAATGTGCCTTTTCTAGGACTTGCGGTTGTTCATGCTCTAGTGTGATTCATCATAGAACTTCATATTTCCCCATATGATACATAAATCCATTTATAATGCTAATAAGAAGAGCCTTCGTTAGGATGTGCTTCTTTTCTTTTTCAGTGCAATGTGTGGGTAATATCCCTTGTTCCAAGAATTATGTGATTTTAGCCAACTATTCAGGAATCACACAAACTCTAAACAAGTGAGCATTAGGAGACTCATCAGGGATATCCTCAATATCCTCACCATTATGCAATATATTGGTATGATCAAGGCCAAAATTTTACCTCCAAGGTTTAACATTAATTGAAAAATGAAACTCCCAAAAAAACATCAACCAATAAGATATCCTTTTGCCCAATAATGACTTGTTTATGAGATATCATAAAGCTTGATGATTTTTGAATAATTCAAATGG
Source organism: Torreya grandis (assembly GCA_037957365.1). Classification (NCBI taxonomy): domain Eukaryota; kingdom Viridiplantae; phylum Streptophyta; class Pinopsida; order Cupressales; family Taxaceae; genus Torreya; species Torreya grandis. The sequence goes on from JARHVA010000079.1 coordinate 2,772,067, forward strand.
GGTAGCTAGAAAATAATGTCTAAATTTTTATAGGGTAAACACAATTTCTAAATATTCCCTTTTAGTTGTGATGTAGTTCTTCTCAGTCACAGACAATTTTCAGCTTGCAAAATAGATTGGATGGTTCAAGCCTCCTTCACCTAGCTATGCCAACACTGCACCAACTATGGTACCAGATGCATCCATATGTACATATAAAGTTTTACCTTAGTTAGGAAAAATAAGGATTAACACAATAATCAGGCAGTGTTTTAGATTGATAAAAACTATTTGGCAATCTTTTGTCCATAAAAAAGGAACACCTTTACATAGTAATTTCTCCATTGGAGCTAAAATATCCGCATATCATTTTATGAATTTTTGGTAATACCTCATATGTCCTAAAAATTAACACACTTATATTAAGGAATTAGGTCATGGCATACTCATTATTACTACAATCTTCACTTGATCCACCAGGATTCCTTTATTACACACTACATGGCCTAAAAGAACACCAAACGGTGTGAAGAACAAACATTTTTTTAAGTTAAATTCAATCTTGAGTGCTCTACATCTTTCCAACATGAGTCTTAATTTTGATAAATGTTATTGAAATAATTAGAAAACTACCCAATCATCCAAATATACCTCTTATAAATCATGAACAAAGTCCTTGAATGCAGTTACTATGGCCCTAGAGAAAACTGTAGGTGCATTCTTTAAACCAAATTTCATTACCTTGTATGTGAATGACCCCCATTCAATATCAAATGTCATCTTAGTTCTATCCTCAACTATGATGGGTATCTAGTGATACCCACTAAATATGTCAGTGAAGGAATACACCTCATGCCTAGCTATAGCTTCCAACACTTCATCGGTAAATGGTATTGGAAATGGGTCATTAATGCAAGCATCATCTAATATGTGATAGTCTTTATAGATACAAATCTCACCTATTTTATTTGGTTTTACGACCATAAGACTTACCTAGTCTACTTTTTCAATAGGAAATATTATTATTGCATTTTACATATGATCCAATTTAGCTTTAACTTTCATTTTCAAGTTAAGATTGAGATGGTAAGGCCTTTTCTTAATAGTTCATGCTCTTTTCTTGAATCTATATGCATTTCCCCTAAATATCGATCCACCCCTTTGACTTGTGCAAAAGTAGTTGGAAATACATATACATAATCTTGAATAAGTTGCAATGCTTTGGAAATGTCTTGCTATTCCCAATAGTTGCCAACATGTGCCAATTTTGGAGATGTTTCAGACCCTATGTTCATAATTTTTTCTTTTAGAGGTTCTTGATATACTTGTTATTCATCCTCTGGAATGGATTATATAATGACCTGCTCACCCTTTCGATATAGAAATTATATCTATTGCAATCAGTCTTCTTCAGTTTCATCATCTAAAGGTTCAAGTAATATTTCATAGTCTGGCTTAGGTTTAAAAAACTCTGAGTGCTAAAGAATCCTCACTAACTAAATCAAGATCACCAGTAGGATCTTCTTGAATATGATGTCAAAGCTAGATTTCCATCTTAGCTTTTCCTATATGTAGAATCTCCATAGTCATGACATCAATGAGATCTTGGGCATCTTGTTGACTATGTTTGACATCCATGGTAGAAACATCAATAAGTTCATGAGCCTCTAATTCCTTTAGCTATGAATCTTGGTCATTACACATATCTTCCACTCATCCATGACATAGAAATGTTTTCATATTTTTTAATACACTACTCACAAGGGGATTGTCACTTTTAAACATAAAGGTTTGAAAAAAACCATTTTGCAACTAGATTTAGTGTTGTGTCTCTCTGTGGTGTTCTTGATGAATGTACCAAGTAGTAGGCAAAACCCCCAATGTGTAAATAAAACAATACAACCAATAATTTGAATTAATCTCTTCATCCATCCATATTTCAATGCACTATTGAACATGGTTTTAAGGACATTCTCCTTCATGGAGCATGAGCCATTCTTTTCACACTTCCTTAGGCAATTGGAACTGTGTGATAAGCAACTCACACACTTCTGCCCATGTTTTACTACCAATGTAATGTGATGCCCACCAGTTAGATGCTACTCCTTTTAATGCATAATTAAGGGCACTTACCCTTTGATTTCCCTTTGGTATATGCATTTATAACCACACTATAAAATCACCAATGTCTTTAATGGCAAAGTAATGAGGAATTTATCAATCAATCGCATAAACCATGCATAAAGGTTTGAGCTCATGATCATTTTAATCCCAATTGAGCATATAAGTTTCATAATCACCACTAGAAGAAGAAGTTAGATCCCATATAATTATACCTTCAAGAGTAGGTTTAATATAGTCATGCTCCATATAACCAAATTGATATAAAATCACTATATCGGACTGTGTAGGTGAGTGAATAGATAAAGATCGTACTTCATCTTCTTCTTCTACAGAAATATTCAAAGATTTTAAGGAACACTTACCACATAATTCATTAGCTATTGGCTCTTCTAAATAATATTTGTACTAGTTCATTGGTATATGGCATTGTATATCAGGTACACCCTACATCACAATTTACATCTAGCTATTGCCTTTTGCTACATAGGGAGAATAAAATTCCCTAGGAATTATGTAATATTTGGCATCTATATTAAGAGGAATGATGATTATATGATCATCTTGGTGTGACTCTATTTGATTCATTACTATGTTGATGGTCATCTATCCATCGTAGGCCCACTTTTTCCTTAGCAAGGCTGGGTAGTGTGTTTCATCTATCTTCATGTCTTTTACTTCAAAATTGCCATGTAGAGTTAACTGTGAGACTTTAATCTCTACATCTTCCAATCATCCTATAGGCTCTATCCTACCATAGTCCACTATACTAAGGGTTACAGGGATGTAACTCAAAGATGGTCTACCAATTGCCTCCTAGGTAGATCATGGGATTATATTCACTATGCTTCCAAAATCAAACACAATGTTTCATATCTCATACCCTACTATCTAAATATTGACCCTAACATCAACATCCCTTTGGTTTCTTTATCTTAATATACCAAACCATATTCTCAAGCCTTTCCTTTCCCTTCTACACACATTCTATTATATTGTGCAAGAGATTAGTGATATTTTAAGATATACCCTCATTTCATAGAGTATTAAGTAATTTCATCAAATCTGTCAATGGTGTTATAACCCTTTCTTGTTTCATGATTCACACAATCTATCTATACATTTTCACATCAAGTGTGGATTCATATTCTATAGTTAAACTTTAATTTTTAATATTCTATATAATTTACATATTTTACTTTATGAGTCCCTTCTCCTTTACTAGTTCTAGATAGGTATCTACTTTAGCTTTTTGTATGCCAAATTTGTTGGCATTTCTAAAGGAGGTAAGCCTTGTTGTGCATTTTATATTCTTGTTACTACTTGCATAAATGCATTACATTTGGGCTCATAACCAACTCAATTCACATTTTATATAGCTTGATCTCTACATTATATTTCTAAAATAGGGTAGTCATGAGTATCATGTTGCTCAGATATCCAGTAATACACATAATAATCTTATTGTTGTGGATTGATGGGGCAATTCCATTATATGTGATTAAGTTTCTCACACAAGTAGAATCTAATAGGGCCTCTAGGACAATTTCCATGTCCTCATTTTTCACCACCATGGTAACCACCTCTAAATCCACCTCTATTCCCTTGATATCCCCAACCATCTACCTGATGTACCCCAAAGTTTGTTGTGGTCTATGGTACATTCCACCCCTGTTGGTACTATTAATTATCATAACCACCATATTGGGGTTGATTTATATGTGGATTCCATCTGGATTATTATGACTAAGGAATCACAAGATTCTAGGTGAATTGATAAGCATATTGTAGTGGTTGTGTAGCTTAAACTCCACCATCTAATCCTTGTGGTTTAAATGGTTGTACATTCTATGTCCATACTAACCCAACCTATGCTACACTATTGGGATTGGTTTCTAATATTTTATTAGTTTGAGATGTCACTAGAACTTGTTTTGTGGCTACTACAAAGACATTCTTAGTAATGTCTTCCTTTAATTCTTGTAGAGCCCTACAATCCTTGTCTTCATGATTAGTAGATTTGTAAAATTTATAGTACATATTCTATGGGTTTCTTACATACTATTGTAATAAGTGAAAATGAGTTTTTGAGTGTCTCATTATGTAATAAATGTCACAAAACTCCATACGTACTTTTGGGTATTCATTCATGTGGTGACCTTCCTTATCACACTCAATACATCATAAACTAATTCTAGGTCATTCATTAGTATTTTGCAGAGCCTCCAACCTCCACAATATAGCTTGAAGTGTGCTTTCTAGTTTTGTTTTGCTCTTTGTCAGAGTTCCATAGTCTTCTATCAAATCTACTCTTACTGTGGCTATTTTGGCTTCTAATTTATTAGTGAACTTGGTTTGTGCTATTTCAAATTAGATCTTTGGTTAGAGTCCTTCAATAAACTAAGCGGCCTTATCTTTATCTTCCAAACCAAACTCGACATTGTTAACCACATCAAAAATCTATGGTCATAATCATGAATAGTTTCCCTTGGACATTGATAAATTTTTTTGAGATCTTGTATGGTTTGACCCATACTTTTCTTAACCTTGAACTCTATGACCAACCATTTTTGCACATCATCTAAACTTATTGTTCTTGATCCTCTATAGAAAATAAATTCTAATGCTCTTCTGGATAAGGCACCAATAAGCTCAAACTTCTTAATATTTTCATCTATAATGACTTTAGTTTGTCATTTCATATCACATGTAAGCAAGTATTGCTCTAGATCCATAGTTCCATCATAGGTAGCTAGTGTGATAAAGGCTCCTAGTTGTAAAACCATACTACCTAAGTTTGGTTGTAAAGGAAGTGTTATCTGTGTTCCTCCAGACAGTGGTAATGATATCATAATTTGTGGAATTGATACCTAAGAGATTTTTGGTATCAAAATTGGTGCTATCACTTGAGGAGGATTGATCACTGGTGGTGTTTATGGTGATGATCTTATAGACCCAGTGGGACTATCCCCAAGTACTAGTGTGTTTATCAAAAATGGGAAACCTTGCAAGAATAGAAAATATTCCTGATAGCATAGAGGTGATGGAGATCGCTTAGGTGATGAAAATGTCTCTGACTCATCTTTAGTCTCTGTAATGGTGTTTGTTCATGTTTTATTCTACTCAACAAAAATTTCAATATGAGACACCCAATCGACAACATGTTCAATCAACAAGGGGTCAGTCAAATTAGTCACTACCTCTCTTAAATATTTTTTCTATGATTCTATGAATCCTTGTGTGGTTTTTTTGAAATTAGAATCTACTAATTATTTGATACTTCTTCTTGAGTCCTCGATCTCCTTCTATCTCTAACTTTAAAATCTTTTTAGATAAATGTAAATAGGGGTATTTCTATAAAATATGGGCTCAAGGGATGTGTGTTGTAGTGGTGAAACTTCTCTTTATTAGATTCTTCTTATGGATAAAGTGGAGCCAATACTGTGCCTTCTGTTAATGGACCTCTAAAATTAGGCAACTCTCTTGCAAAGAGTAAAGGTGTCTCCTTGAGTAACTATGATCTACTACCATCTAATAAGCTACCTTCCTCTATTATCTTTCCTTTATTGACATCCTCTAGCTACATCTATACTTGCTTCTTAGTCTCACTAATCCTAGATCCTTCTTCTCACTCATCGACTCTTTCCTCTCCTATCCTTTCATCAACTTGTTCTTCCTTATTTCAATCTCATGCAATTATTTGATCCCTACTCTTACTTTTGCCTCTACCTCTGCTCATAGTCACTCATGAAGTCCCTGATATATTCCACCTCTTTTGCTATCATAGTTCTCACTCTATACCCACAAGATTATTTTTGTCCCTTTCATCTTACCTCTTCATCCAATTGCTACTATTCAACTTTATTGATTAGATCTACACCATCTCACATAATGATCGGACACATCTCCATAGTGCCTGAAAGATTAATCCATCATGAATGTGTAGGGTACTACATAATTTTCAATGACTAACATCTTGATAAGAATTAATATTCTATACAAAAGATTTCCTATAGTCCCCCTTACAAATAAGTCTTGTGCGGATTCAAAATCAATATAATCGTGAACTATAAATTATGTTATATATCCCTCTATAATGGTTTGTATCAAGTGATCAATCGCACAGGTCCAAGCAACCTCCAAGCTTTGTAATTATTCAAGTAGATCATCATTCCATTGAATTTCCAATGTAGATATAGTTTGGAAATAAAAATGTTCTAATCTCGCCAGCCATGTAGCAAGCAGGGTCAAAAAATTTCACCAAATGATTTCATGTACATCACCATACAGATGATGCTCTATGAGTTTTTTTTTAGTGCACCCTATACTTCTTGCCTCTTTATGTGCATACTTAGATATTTTATGATCCCACCATTCTTCCAAATCCCTCTGACTTAGTAACCATTAGAGCATAACCTTTCTTTTAGTAACCCATAATAAGGTTCCATGCTCACCACACCATTGTTAGCAGAGGTTCTTGGTTTCTTAGAACTTGTTAATTATGAGGATAAATATGGGAGAGGTAATGGAACCTAAATTAGTGGAATTAAATATTCTTAAGGACCTACAATAAGGTTACCAAGAATATAGATTTTTTGACTAGTGTGATTCTCATATGAATTCCTTCCAATTAATAATATAGATTTATCATTTACTCTATAGTTTGAATAGCCATTAGCATAGAAAATCTTTATATCTAATACTACATTATCATAGATAATATAGAAGTATGCAAAATAATTCTAGAACTATTATGATAACTCAATCATAGATATCCTTAATCACATAGAAATCAATTAATTACATAGCACTGATGTACAACTCTCTCTCATGCATGGTCTAGAATTAACTCTTCAATGTCTAACTTCTTCTCATTATTCATAGCTTACATATATACCCACTTTACTATCTCTATCTTAGGTACATGGTTACAATAGACTACGTTGGGACTCTTCAAAAACTCTAACCTTAATATAGACTTCCTTAGTTAAACAAATTAGATCCATGCAATCTGTTCAAAATGAAATATAGTTGATGACTAAGTATCTCATGTATGTTGACTAAGTAGATGGATAACATATATTTATGTTGTGATGGCACCTTGTATACTATTGACATGTTATGTTATGATGGCTCCTTGCATGCATACTATCCTACTAACAATAATGATCCTAAATTCAAAGTTTTGATCAAATCTGAAGGATGGAATAGGTGGTCAAATGGTGAAGAATGAATATGTTGGTTTTGAATGTCTATAGATAGAGAATTGAGGTTTCTAAGTGTCTGATCAAGGATGGTTAGTTATCAAGATATTCTATTGCATAGAAAGGTAAGTTGATCATGTTCAAATGTGCTCAAGGTGTGTTTAGGGTTTTTGGTCCTAAAGATAATATCATATCAATTACTTAAATTGATTGATCAAATAATGAATACTAAAGATAAGGTTGATATGGAGTATGAGGAGAATGTGATATCATATATTTGATATCATGAAGAAGGTCTCAAAATTATATAGATTACAAGTTGTGTATGCCATAGAGTAAGGGGGAGCTAACTCAGTTAGCTTGAGTGGCTTGAAGAAGTTATGTATGATGTGATAGAGAGCATATGTGAAGATGCTTCAGTCATGATAGATGTGTGAAGATGTCTGCTATAATTGTGAATTCAAGAAGATTAATATGATGACTTGATCAAACCAAGTCATGTGTTTTGATAAGGTATTGAATTTTCATGCATGAGCACAGGGAGCATGTAATTTATATAGATAGGTAGGTCCAAGGATAAAAAAATCCCAAGTTCATATTGGTGTATGCCAAAGATTAGATGATGTGAGATGGAACATGATTTTAGGGGGAGATTTGTAAGCTCTGTGAGTAGTTTGTCAAGTCCAAGGATCAGAAAAGTTCAAATTCAAATTGATGCATGTCAAAGGGGGAGAAATCAATTTGTATGTTTGAAAGTGCGTAAGTATCTTAAGCATCTTAAATAGTTTCTAAATGCATACTTAATGTTTAGGAATGAGTTTTGGTATGTTGAAGAAGAGACCATTTGTCATTAATGTCAAAGGAGGAGAAATATCAGAATGAAAGAGTCCAAATGAAGTCATTTTGAGGGTGTTTTGACATCAATGACAAAGGGAGAGATTATTGAGCATAGTCATTGATGTTTGGTTGTCATTGATTTCAAAGAGAGCATGTGGTTCTAGTGCATGAATGACAAAGAAGTTATGTTTGATATCTTGGAGACATATGGCACATTTTCAAGTCTATAAGGACAAATAACATCCATAGATGTCTTGATTAAGTCCTAATATGTCATTTGATCATTTGGAAAGAGTAACTTACATATTCTAGCTTAAGAGAATCTATACCATCACTGCACGTCATGTAAAATATTTATGAACCAACAAGTTTTTGCATTTATTTTAGAAACCCAAAAAATCAACTAAGGTCAAAGGATTTCATGGAGATGTTGTCTATAGTGCCAAGAAGGTACCCTAAATATTTGGAGTCTTGAAGTGTTTTCTAGCTCAAGTTATAAACCTTCAAATTTTCCCTTACAAACTGTGATGGGCCTGAGACTGTCAAGTTTAACTACATTAAAGTTTGAGGTCAAATAGTCAGTAGATCTAATGGCACATGTTAAATCATAGATTATGATCTAAAAATGCTCGTAAAAGTTAATATGTCAAAGAATGAATGTGATAGTGACATGTGTCACATTGAAGATTAATAATTCACAAGTGTTCATATAGATAGAAATTGATGGTGCAGGTCAAGTCAAAGAGTCAATATGTGTAGAAAACATGCAGAGCTACCAAGTAGCACAATCATAGGAGCTCAAATATTAGATCAATAGTGAGCATTACAAGATAAAAACTAGGCTGATCCAAGGAGATAAATGATGTATATTTGGACAAAGCTGCTAGGGTTCATGAGATGATGTCAACATGTCTGATGTTTAACATTTGCTTAGTGATCATTGAAATTTAAATTTTCAAATTAATGAAGGAAAACTAATGCTTAGTTTTTGGGCTATATCATTTGATCCAAGACAAATTTATTGATGAAGTAAAAAGAAAAATTATAGAGGATTCAAGGCACATCTATAGAATCTAGTTAGAAGTTCTAAATATTTGTACAATCAAATATATGGAGCTTTAAAGTTGACTATTTATTCATTCATGGTGCTACAATGTTTAGAATGTTGTTTGAGAGAATTATGTTTTAGCAGAAGAATGTTTTGGAGGGACTAATCATTTGAAGATGTATTAAAGATCATATGGAGTGGACCCATGTATTTGAAAGTGATCTTGTGTTCTTAAATTGGATTGATGAAGTGTTGAATGGGTTAATAAGTCTTTATGAGACCTATAAGGGTTGTTATGGCCTAATTAAAAGTCATAGCTACTTAAGTGTGACATAGATGCTATTGTTGACCTGTGAGGATGGTATTAAGCTTTGTGAGATGTTTTAAAGGTTGATACAAGTATTATGGCTGACCTAGATATTGATATTCATGAAGACTCTATAAATAATGGAGACCAAGGTAATGGTTTCTAGACTTGATGCGAATGTATAGAGAGATTAGATGTGATATTGAGCAAAGGAACCTTTTAAAGAGAAGGTATAGGTTAGTAAGGACCATCAAAGAGAAAAAAGGATCAATCATATTTATTTGATCAAGTTGATGAATTTGAACACATAGGTCATTAGACCTAATAAGTCTAGAAGAGGGAAATTGAGTGAGTGTGCTTAGTGGATGGATTGAAGAGATGAGTAAGTTGAAGAGTGTGTGCATGACCTATAGGTCATGTTGCTGATGTTGTGATAGAGTTTTTACAGATTTTCTAATTGTGTATGTGTTTAGAAGTGTAAAGTAATCCAAAAGGGTGTTTTGGATGCATTGCTTATGTGTGCAAATTTATGAGAGTGTAAAAGGGAAAGAGTGTAATTAAGAGAAGTCCATCATCAAGTGTAGAGGACATCATATCAAAGGTGGAGATCAGGTCAAGGTAGATGAGTTTGTGCTTGGTTTCTTAGGGGGTTGTAGCCTCCATACAACTTAGAGCTAGTTAAAGGTCATGTGGGTGCTTGAATAAATTAAGGGTGGGTGTTAGTTGATCATTTGGTGTTGTTTTAAATGTTGTATCTTATTTTATAAGATTTTAGTCCATCCTACAAGGTTTAGTGTGTTTTATCCCCAAGAGGGTTTCCCACATATATGATGTGTTCATATGATGTATGGTCTTATGTATGTGATTTAATGTTTATGTTGCTTGATAAAGATTATGTATGCTGAATGTTTAAGAGTTAGGAATTGAATTGGATTATCTTGCATCATTGACTCACCCCCCTTCTCAGTGATTGTACCTTCACCATAAATGAAGATCCAATAAAGGATGATGAGATGGAGATGGGTTTGAAAATAAGGAGGTAATGGATAAGGTAGATAGAAAATGAACATCCAAGATGAAAGGATAAGCATGAAGCATAATGATGCACTAATAACATATAAGATATCCAAACATAAATGCCCTAAGGCAAACAAGTAATGGATTGTCATAACTATGAATATATAAGCTCAATCAAAGTCAATCAAGAGGGTAAAGGATAGGATGGGATGACCAAAGCATCTAGTTGATTGGTATATATGCACTATCTAGAGACTATTGCTCTAAATATGAGGTAAACTTTCAAGATCCACAAGAATAGACTCTGATGTGAGTGTAGACCTCTCAAAAATTATAGGACCAATAGGGAGCCTATGTCCACTAGCTAGTAATTTTGGGTAACAAAGAATGAGATAGTTGTAACAAAATATAACTTAAATGGCCTTGGGTAAAGACTAGAGGGATGCAAAAAAATTACAAGTAGTATAAAAAATAAGCCAAAATGGACACAATAAACATCAATTTATGAGACCAGTGCCAATTTTATAGAATCAACATCGATCATAAAATAAATGATGTCAATCATTGAAGGCTATAAATAGGACTTCTAACATGTTAGGTGCTCATTTGCAATCGAGATCATATGAGAAAGAGCCAAAAACTTGGCACCCATCCACACATCATCATGAGATACAAGTGATAGAGGTGAGTGAGAGTGCATAAAGGAGGCAAAAATGGTTTCACGATGAGGTAGGCTAGGCTTTTTACTAAGTTTGTAATTTTTATAATTTTTTACATGTTTTTTAATTTTTTGAGATTTTTATAGATGTTTTTGTAATAGTTAAAATGTTTAAAAATTTAATATTTTTAGTAAGATTTCTTTTTAAATGTTAGAATATGTTTATTTTTAGATTTTATTGATTTTAGTTAGATTTTAGATGTAGGGTCACGTAGGGATTGACATTGATCTATAAATACCGATGTCAATCACCTAATAATCGTCACCAATCACACCCAATCATCACTGATCATCAAAGATCGGTATTGATCATGTTAGATTGAGGTTGATTGAAGCTAGGATAGAAAAACATTACGAAAAACTCAAGAGTATAGGCAAGCAAAAAGTACTAAGGTTAACATACACTTGTAGGCATGGACACAACTCACTATACAATATTAGGTTCCACCACTCCTAGAGAGACTATGTGATTAGATGTATGACAATGATTGGAAGTATATGGAGGCTATTGACTTGGAGGTATACACCATTATCATCGAGTTCACATAGATGTGGGGTTATAAGTAACATTACTATAGTAATGGGATGTAGTTACAAAGACCTTTTGGCTACCGACCAAGGAGATACCATGATGGTGGAGGACATCTACCAAATACTATGGTTGCTAATAAAGGATGAAACTATAGTTCCATTTTATGAAAGAGGATGCATAGCATCATTTTCATGACTATATGGATATGATGCACTAGACATCACTTTCACTGCTAGGGATTATGTTTTTGAGAGTTTATATGGGGATATAGAGGGAAGTTTAGTTATGACCATGATAATGTTATCCATATCATGTTATGCACTACTAGATTCAAGGGGAGGTTGATTTTGTTAGAATTTGATAGCTATATTAGAATACATATGGGATCATTGTATTGTATTTACATAGGCTCTTACTCATCTAGGACAAGTATATAGGGATTTGTGGGGCTAGAGGACACATCAATGGTTTGGGCTTGATCTCATATTTGTTCTATAGTGCTAGGCATATTATCACATTAGGGTGGTGTGCCCACTTAGTACCCCTTGGGCATAGTGGCACTAGATATTAAATTATGGGCTTACTTTGATGTAAATAAGACCTCATCCAAACTAATACATATGGATTTTTATGAGACTTATCATACTATCAGGAGGTGTTAGAGGGTTTATAGGAGGTAACTATTATTTGGAGGTTATATCTGTGGTTTCTAACATGGATAGGGGTAGAGAGGGAGCTCTTGAGGAGACATTTGGATAGGTATTTATGGGGGTAGAGAGTGGAGTACCTAGAGTACTTATATCTTGATAGGGTGAGACACCAGTTTGGGTTGATCTAGGGTGTCCTAGATGCACATATGTTATATAAGAGGGATGATTCAGAGATTAGGTTACCAAAGGCCTGCTACATTGATCCACATGTAGGGTTAAAGGAAGAAAAAATGATAGTAAATTTAGATGATGTAAGAAGTACATTTGCATATTCATTATGGTTGTTAGGTCAACTATGGGCAAGGCATGAGAGGGTAGTATTGACCAAATTTTGACGTCAAGTCAAAATGGGTCAATCCCTTTAAATTTAAAATTTTCATGGGACTATAAAACTTTTATGTGGTTTTTTTATGGTCTTAAATGGTCCTATATGGTCTTCATATGGTCACATTAGTCATTTCTTAATTTGGTCTAAGGTTTGGTCTCATGTGTACTTGCCTAGTCCTAGGGGTCATTTAGGAGGTATTTGTGTTGTCAAGTGTGATCAAAAGTTTTTCATGGTTTAGAGTCATTATAAAATATTATTAATGTGTCATTAAGGTCATAATACTATCCATTAACCTTGTATTTAGTTCTTATGTACAAAATTGTCATTTTGGTCACCTTTTGGGTTTAATTTGAGGAGTTGTACATAATTTTTCAAAGGAAAAATATTCCAAGAAGTGTCTTAATGTGAATGATGTTAGGAGGAAGTTAGAGTATCAATTGCATGTTAGAACTAGTCAGTTACCCTAGTTTATACTCCAAACAAGAAGTTCAAGACACTTGTACATCCTTTCAAGATCAATTTTTAGTTAAAAATGGTTTAGAAGCATCCTTTCATCTTTAATAGGTCATATTATAGCTTGGGATCATGTTTTAGGTCTAATAGATGCACTAAACTCTCTCTCTCTCCCCTCTATCACTCCCTTCACAAAATCATGAAAGCCATTTTCAGTTGCATGGTACAGGTTGTACAGGTGGAGTTGGGGACTAATATTTTATTTAAATTTTTTTGACCCCTATGGGATTATAATTTATGTAATTATTCATTATATTGAGCTCCTTAGCTTTATGAACAATTGTTAAGGATCTAAACCACTTTTTTAAGACTTAAATCACCATAGGTTGAGTTTTGTGCAATCCCTATGTAAGTGTGAACTCATTGGTTGAAAAAAAACAATTGGAAAAGGTCATTATAGGTATAAAGAACCATATTAAATGTTCACCCACTAGTTTTGCTTGTGTGTGAGGTCTCTTAGCAAGAAAATCCACTCTTTTGCATGATGCAAGTGAATGTCATTATTCTCCATTATTTTAAAGTTTCTACATGGTTTACAGGAATTAAAGTGTTTATTGAACATGTTTATCCATATTTTCCCTTTATTAAAGGTTTTCCAATCACTTGGTTACTATCTTTACTACTCTCCAAGTGTCATTTTGCTCCTATCTTGAACATTGTGTATATGGAGTAACCTACAACAATGTAGTAATGAGATATTGTTTTGACTTACCCAAGAGTGTATAAGAGTCTTGGCCTCATCATTAAGGTAATGAAACATCAAGGAAGTGGTTTTAAACTCAATAACTCTAAATTTCATCTCTTCTAATTCCAAATCATAAGGAATGTAGACCTATTGGTCTACATTATAAGAAATTGTGTTCAATTGTACACCAGAACTTGAGATTGAAAACCTATGAATGGAGGTAATGAGATGCTTCTATGTTTTATTAAAATTAATTATTGAGGAAGAAGAGATGTACCTTCAAGTTCAATGCACAAGACCCATTGAATGGACACCTACAGCCACACCTTGAGAATGTGCAAAGAATAGTGTGTGCTTGGAAAGATGTGGTGTCCTAGGCAATTTGAAGAGGATTTATACACTACTAAGTAGTAAAAGAGTTATTGAGTGGTTTTAGGATTGGATTTGAATATATAAAACTCTAAAATATAGTCAGATTGTCCTAATAGCACTTACAACCAACTATTGAGAAGATTTCCTTGAACAGTGGTGTTGGTGAAATATAAGAGTTTCAAGAACTTGAGAATGTCTTAAGCTATCAACAACAATGAGACAGAGTCTTGAGATGACAACTAATGTGAAAATGGGGAATTGATGGGTGTCATTGTTACCCATTCATTTAACCAATATGTATTGGTTTCATTTATTACTAGGGCTAGTGTCCAAGGCTATTTGTAGTAAGGTACTTATTATATTCAAGTAACAATGTTGTTTGGGGGTTTTTGGTGTTTCTCTAACCTAAGTTTATACTCCTAAAATCTAAACTAATGCTTAAAATAAAAAAATTTACTTGAAATGTAAACACATCAAACTGAATTGAATACTCTAAAATCAATCGCATAATGTTGTAAAGTAAACACACTTAAATCAAAACTCTAAAACACACTTCTATGCTAAGTTGCAGAATAAAGATTGATGGAATTAAAGGAATGATAAATGCTTATTCAAATATAAATGAAAGCACATTAATAGTCTATTCTAACCTATAGGTTATTAATCTAATAACACATATCATTTATATTAATTCTAACTAAAAAAAATAAGAAATAAACTTATAAATACCATAAGTAACATCTCCTATCTCCTTGGGGAGTGGGCCCTTGCTCACCCTTGGATTCAGGGTTAAATCAACTCAGTCTTTAAAATTCTATCTTAATGCATAGATTGAAAGAGAAATATATTATGATTTATTCTTATAGTCAAAATAACAAAAATTACAATATTTATGCCTATGCAGATCGAGTATGGATTTGCCTTTTATTGGATGCAAAAAAAAAACTATCTTAGAAACCAGGTAACAACTCAACTAATTTAGAACAAGAAGAGATTCAGAGAGATTGGTCGGTATATCCAAAATAGAGAAGAGCATTGTAACAAGATCGACATAGGATTAGAAGGATCCTCATGGGATTTGAAATTTCTACTTCTAGCCTTGTCTGAGAACCAAATCTTACATACAATATATCCATATCACCTGATTCTATGGTTGCATCCTATATCAACAAACTTCCATAAATGGAAAGCTATACAATAATAAAAATCTATATATATATCCATGTATAAAATAGAAAATATCAAGAGATGTTTTAGATCATCATGGAATAGTGGGAAGAGCTTATGGAATGTCTTAGACATGTTCTGGACAAGTTCATAGTGGGTTGTGAGAATCTAGAGTACAACTATCATAATCTGTTGTTGACTATCATAATCCATAGCTTAAATATTGCAATTTGTAGTTGTCTGATAGAATCTAGAGCTGTGCTCAAATGATCAGTTCTTGGTCATGGCACTTACTTATCTTCATTAGATCCTATAAAAAATATTATTTAGATGCTATCATACCTGTACATATAAAAATATGAAAGGCTAAACATGAAAATGGTTAGAACATCATGCAAAGAATGTTTACTTAGACTCATATGAGCTTATAGAGATAAAAGCATCCATTTTATACCTTAGGCTAGTTATAAACCCTAAGAATACATGCAATGCTTAACTCAAATGGCATGTTTATGGATATGAAGGATGATATATCATGTCAATAATGAGTCATAGAGTGGACTCATCAGCCCTAAAACAACGAACACAATTAGACCACCTAAATAGTCACCTACAGGTTACTAGCAAGAGCAAGTCAATTTCATGCCCAAGAGAATGCTTGTTGTAAGGATATGGAGGTTTGAAAATGGAAAGGTCATGAATAATGTATCAATACTATTAAAACCTTAATAAATATTCATAGTCATCAATAAAGTGTAACAAACCTATAGGTTGTTTAAGCTTGTTAAACTTAGGTTCAAGGACACAGGCCCTTATAAATAGTCATGGAAAGGGTGATTTGATGGGAGTAAGGTTGGAGTCTAGTGAATTTTGAAGGTTTATAATTTTATCATAGACCTCCAAGAGTATTCATAGGTAGTGTAAGGCAAAGGAGTGTCTTTTAGAATTTCAATACTACCTTAAACTCCTGCCTGCACAGTCAAGAGGATTTCTACACAAGCCTATCTAAGTATTTGAGAATTAGTTTACTTATTTTAAAGGGTAAAGGTCCATTTAAAATATATAAGGAGATTAAAATATTTAAGGATGGTTTCATGGTGATGGATAATTCCATTAACCCTCACACCCATCATAAGTGAGACCATACTACAAACTCTATTCAGGCCTAATAGGACCAACTAGATACACAAACCTACAAGGGAAGTCAATGCATGGTGATGGAGTTGGAGTTTGGGTGAGATGATGACAAAGTGTAGGATTAATTTTTAAGTCATAAATAACTAAATAATAGGTTAAAACCAAAGTAACCAAAAGTCTCTCAGTCACCTACAACTCAGTCATGACATTCAATAAAGACCACACTTGCCTGTGTGTCTCAAATGATGAGTAGTTGTTTCATTGAGATAATACAAGACCATAAGGACTCTGAGGAAGTGTTAATATATTCAATAAACATCTCATGAAACTTATAATCCTTTTATAGTGTATAAAGTGGATCAAACACATCCATGAGGGTTTTTTTTACCTTGCTTTGCTCACAAACCCTAAGCATCAACTAATGGCAGCATCAACATCTTTTTGACATTGACATCTTGATTTAATCCCAATCATATCCAAAAAAGATTAATTAACCATAAAATAATTTCAACCTTTATTAGTTTAGATGAGCATCTCCCTACTAGTAGGTTGTTTTAATTCATCATTACCCTTTGTGTTAAATTATCATCATCCTCGACCAAGTTTATCATGTTTTCCATAATCAAGGTCCAATTATTATAACCACCTATGGGGAAATCATTTCACATCATCCCACCTACATTTCTCAGTGATTATAACCACCTTTGGTCAAATCATTATGTTGTCACCACTTTACTTTTTTTCCATACGGAGGCATGTTATTCTCTTGTTTGTCTATCCTAAATAGGGCAGCTCCATCTTCTTAACGATTGTAACCACCTTTGGGAAAATCATTGTGTTATCATACCACATTTGCACTATCAGGGTATGATGTTTATAACCACCTTTGGGTAAACCATTATACACCATCCCACTTGCATTCTCAATGATTCTGACTAATTTTTCAATATCATTGTGTTTTTACCCCATCATCTTTCCTTTCTTTGGTCCCCTCATTTTTTTTCTTTATTTTCAAGGGACTATTTATCAACCTACTTGTGCCAACCAGTCCCTCAAGGGGGCATCATGCAATTAGTTTATCATCATTGTAGTTATAGGCATATAGGAATTTTTAATTTTTTGATAACATGTTATTATGCTTATAGCTCACAATGCCTTCCCAAATAGGGGCAAACTGTAGACACCTAAATCTGGCCACTAATAACCTCTAACCATGCTTTTGACCAATTTCCACCTAAAATGCACAATTTGGCCTAAAAAAACTAAAAATGCTAAATGATGTGAAACTGACATATTCAAGTGCCAATTTTGGCCAAGGTATCATTAAATGGGGCAATGCAATTTATGGGCTAGCTAACTTTGTTCAGATCATTCTAAGTCAAAATGCCAATTTGTACCTAGGTACTCTGAATTGCTCTTTCCTATCAAATCTCTTGCACAAGATGTGTGCCTATGTTATTTTATATTCATAACATCCTAAATGGGATAATGGTTATAGCGCATCTGACATTGACTTTCAATTCCAATCCAGTCAAATTTTGGACCAATAACAAGGCATTTTGATCAATCTAAGTAATTTGTGCACAAAGTAATTAATCATGCTTAAGAGCTAATTAATCCAAATCAAGCCATAATTAATAATTCCATATAAACTTGTTGAGTACTTGTTTTTATAAATGATTATCGAATATCTACATCATCAGGTGACCTCATTTCTTGGGAAGACATCCCTAGGCCATAAATGCCACAAATATCAATTTTCATGCCCTCCATGCCTCTTAATTTCCCCTTATTCTAATGTCATGATGAGGATAATTATAGACTTAATTCCAAAAATTAAATTAATCCTCAACCACACATCTCAATATCAGGATGGATGGTTTAGATTGATTCTGTTCATTCTCAAAAATCTATAAATAGAGAGGCCATGAACATCATTTCTAAGTATTGATAATGCAAAGTTATAATGCACAAATGATTCTAAAAGCCATTGAAATTAGTGTTACCATGCTAAATTGATTCCAATCCAAGCCAAAGCCACAAGGTTCCAAGGAGAAGAGGAGATAGTCAAGCCTCCTTTGATGAAGACTTCATGAGCACAAGCTGAGCAAGACACTACAACAAGCACTTTGGAGCATCCAAGGAAGGTAAAAGAAGGTTTATTTTACATTTTAGTTGTGTGTTTTATTCATGTTTGTTAACTAATCTCTCCCTAGTGTCTAGGCCTAGAGATGTTATGCTAGTTATTATGTTTCTTTTATTTTTATTTTTTTCATTTTTAAACTAACACCATACTAACCATCATCTCTTGAGTCAAATTCCTAGATTCACAACTATCCCTATCCTTTTTTTTAGTGCGGTGCAACCTCATCATAGGTTGGACATTATTATTTATTTGGATCCTCCAAACCCCATGAATGGATGAGTGACTCTAGATCTTCCCTTGATTGAGCCTCCATCTTGGAGCGCTCTTCTGCCTAAGAATGATCTTCCACCTCCTTCTTTTAGTGTAGTGGCTTGTGCTTAGTTTATTAATATGTTTTTTTATAATTGATATGGTGTTGTCATGTTGTCATGTTTAGACCGATGTTTATACTTGTTCTAGTTTGTTTTAAGCTAGTATTTTCTACCAACAGGGAGTTCAAGCTATGAATATCAATCAACTACCTTACTTTATAACCTTTTGTAAATTAGTATTTTTATTATTGATAGTCTTACTGAAACATTCTAATAAGGTCTATAGAAAAAAATAAACTTTCAAAAGTAAAATAATAAAAAATATTTAAAATAAAAACCAACTACAAAAATATTGTCACAAATTATTTTGATCTTATGAATGTTATAAAATCTCTATATAACACAAATATATGTTTGAAGGTAAACAAATTTAAAATAATGAATTGACAGTTCCTCCTACTAATAAACACTCATGGTACTTGTTGTCAATTAGGAGTGTGCCCTTATGAGAATGTGTGATGTTTCTCAGTCCTGAAGAAACATGGAATCTCTCCTAAGTGTGGGTGACTTTTGAAGGGAGAGAATCTATAGATAAAGGGCTAGTTCCCTTGGTGCTCTCACTAAAACTTGATATTAAACCTACTAACTACTAATGTTGACTATGAAAAGGGTGAAATGGATATTGTTTGTAATGGAATTGAAATGAAAACTAGGAATGAAGGCAATGTACCAATGTGTATGAAAACTTATGCTTGCAATGGACACTCTTATTAAAGAGATAATCTTGCGCACATTCTCTTCACTTTAGGAATGACTTATACAAAAGTGTTTCACAAGAAGGACTTGACAAACTCAATATTTATATGGAAGGAATGAAAAGGTGTTAAATTCACATCCACACTTAGAATAAAGTTTATCTTGACACGTAGAATGACCTGCACAAGTTCAAATATGATGTATGAAGGTATAAAAACCAGACAATAACATAGGAAAAATAATGCTTCATAATGCTAGATCAATGTCAAACACCATACACTTCACTAAAACCTGAAAATGGAGGAAAAGAGATTATTAGTTATTCAAAAGGTGAGTACAATATTTTTCAGCCTTGAAGCACAACCAAAATAAAAAATTGATAATAACACTATGTAAAATAGAATACAAATAGAAAATCCAAAGATGGGGAGATAAAGCAGTCCCAAAATAGGGATCTCAAACTTGGTCTTCACACTCCTCAAGTGTTATGTAGAACTTCCTCCACTTTATATTTTATTTCATGTTCTTAGGGTGGTGTATAGGTATAGTAACATGAGTTTATGAGGCTTGAAAATATCTTCATCGTGATTGTTCAATCTTGACCACTTGGAAGGTGCCTATATCCTTGATTGACTCCCTATATACTAGCTCATATATCTTTGTTGAAGAATTAGTCCTCCTCATTGAAAATAGGACTTTAAGTATTAATTAATTATTTATTGAAAACTTTTTATAATACATTCATGAATTCCCTCCACCTTACATGGGTTGTTATAATCTCCTTTGATGCTTGTTTGACTCCTTTAACATGCTAGGTGTAGGAAGGAAGGAAGGTGTAGTTAGGAGTCTTAGATACCTATTAAACCTTTGAAACATTATCCCAATAAAAATTTGAATTATTAATGATTTAATAGGTGTAAGAGGGAAAGATAAATGTCAATAAAGACTTTATGAATATTATATGCATCTATTAAGTAATTTGAACACTTGATTCCTTCACATGACCAAAAAGGCATATGATAGAGAAATAAGGGTTTTGATTTAAAAAAGACAAATTCCCTCTATGTATGTATTATAAAAATCATTTCAAATGTAAAATAAGGTAATTAAAACCATCATACCCTCCCAAATATGCCATTTTTCTCTATTTGCTTGTTAACGCACCCATTCCTTATAGCCCTAAAAACCTATAAAGCTCCTTGTCCAGAAGATTGTATTGCTTACATAAAAGTAATCAAGTTTGTTGGTTGATCCCCAACAAGTGGTCAAATAAGCTACACCAGCACCTGTACAGCAACATCTTCTAGCTTCTCCATCTTCAAACTCAATCTTGAAGACCAACAGAAGCTGAATGAAGATTCAACTTCTCCTTTGTTACCAGCTTTGTTAACATATCAACAGGGTTCTTATCTGTATGGATCTTTTCCAACTTCAACTCACCATCCTCCAATACCTGTCTTATGAAGTGGTACCTAAGCTGTATATATTTGGTTCTTGAATGAAAGGCTGAATTCTTAGCCAAATGAATTGCACTCTGACTATCACTGTATAATCTGCAACTCTCTTGCTCCTTTCCTAACTCTTCCATGAACCGTGTCATCTATATCATCTCTTTGCTAGCCTCTGTGACTGCAATGTATTCTGCCTCTGTAGTAGACAAGGCAACAACCTTATGCAACTTTGAAATCTAGCTAACCACCATTCCACCAATAGTGAACACATATCCTATGGTGCTTCTCCTGCCATCTAAATCCAAATCTACATAACCATGTAGAGAAGTTTTTGACCCACCATAGCACAAATTCCTACTGCTGGTCCCTCTCAGATATTTGAGAATCCACTGAACTGCTTTCCAGTGCTCCTTCCCTGGATTGGCCATATACTTACTGACAACTCCCACTACTTGGGCAATATTCGGTCTGGTACATACCATTGCATACATTAAGCTCCCAACTGTGAAAGCATATGGAACTCTACTCATGTACTCTACCTCATCATGTGAATTAGGACACTGATCTTTACTCAACTTAAAGTGTCCAGCCATAGGTGTACTTACCGATTTTGCATCCTGCATATTGAACCTCTCCAACACCTTGTTCACATAATACTCTTGAGACAAAATCAACCTGTGATTTTTCTTGTCTCTCTTAATACTCATGCCAAGGATTTTCTTTGCTGCTCCCAAATCCTTCATGGCAAATGTGTGAGCTAATTTCACCTTAAGCTCAGAGATATCTTGCATGTGTGAACCTGCAACCAGCATATCATCTACATACAACAACAAGATAATATATCTACCATTATCCAATCTCTTAAAATAAACACAATGATTAGATTGACATCTATTGTAGCCTTGCTCAGTCATAAACCTATCAAATTTCAAATACCATTGTCTAGGAGCTTGCTTGAGAACATACAAGCTCTTCTTCAATCTACACACAAGTTTCTCCTTACCTTTGACCTAAAATCCTTTCGGCTGATCCATATATATTTGTTCATCCAAATCTCCATGAATAAATGATATTTTAACATCAAGCTACTCAAGATGCAAATCCTCAATAGCAACTAAAGACAATACAGTCCGTATAGAAGTCATTTTAACTACAGGAGAAAAAATCTCACCAAAATCAATACCTAGTTTCTGTGCAAATCCTTTCACTACCAACCTAGCCTTATATCTCATCTGTCCATTCTCACCTTCCTTTAACCTATAGATCCATCTGTTCTTCAGTGTCTTCTTTCCCACTGGAAACTCAGCCAAATCCCATGTTTGGTTCTCTTTCAAGGAATCAATTTCCTCATTCATGCCTAGCTCCCACTGTTTCTTGGAATCCACCTGTATTGCTTCATCAAAAATATCTGGTTCTCCACTATCAGTGAGCAATAAATATAATAATGAAGGGGAATATCAAATTGGAGGTTTACTTACCCTTACTAACCTCTTGATGGGCATCTGAGACTCATTTTCTGCTTGATGTCCGCCTAAATTTTCTGACAGTGACCGACCTCGGTCACCTCCAGGCCTATAACTGATCGACGTCGATTCCACATGACCGACCTCGGTTCCTTCTTGACCGACGTCGGTCTCTGTGTTTTCTTGTCTATGATTATTCTTTCCTGCGAGCTCATTTTGGACCATCACCTCATCCAATTCTTCATGGCCCTGCTCAGAATTCTTCAGCTTCTTGCGCTGATCACTATACATCACTTTTTCATTGAAAACAACATCACGGCTCCTAATTATTTTGTTAGTTCCTAGATTCCAAAATAGGAATCCGAAATCATCAGAGCCATAACCAATAAAAGTGCACCTCATAGACTTAGCATCCAACTTCTTTCTATTTTCTTTATCAATGTGCACAAAAGCTTCAGAACCAAAAACTCTTAGAAATGAAAGATCTACCTTTTTACCTATCCATGCCTCTTCTAGAATTCCACCATCCAGAGCTGTAGAGGGTCCTCTATTAATCATGTAAACTATAGTATCCATAGCTTCTACCCAAAATTGTAAGGGCAAACCAGCATGCAATCTCATACTCCATGCACGCTCTAATATTGTTCTGTTCATCCTTTTATCAACTCCATTTTGCTGAGGTGTCCTTGGAACTATCATTTGCCTGTGTATTCCATTCATATAATAGTAACTTCTAAACTTATTACTACAGTACTCACCACCATTGTCAGATCTAAGGCACTTCAATCTCCTGCCTATTTTATTCTCAACTAAAGCTTTCCAAATCTTAAAAGTGTCAAAAACATCAGATTTCTTCTTTATGCAATAGACCCATACCTTTCTTGTAGCATCATCAATGAAAGTAACATAATACTGTGATCCTCCAATAGAAGCTACCTGAGCTGGTCCCCACACATTTGTGTGAACAAGCTCCAACTTGTGCTTCCTCTTTGTTGACCCAATTTTAACAAACCTTACTCTCTTCTATTTTCCAAAAACACAATGCTCATAGAAATCTAGATCTATGCTTTTCAAATCTGAAAGCTTACCTTTTGACTTAAGAATAGTCATTCCCTTCTCACTCATGTGGCCAAGCCTCTAGTGCCACAACTTTGCATCCACATCTGAAGTATATAATATAGAAGGAGAATAATCAATAATACAATTACATAAATAGAGAGTACCTACTCTCTTACCTCTGACTAATACAAGTGCTCCCTTGGTAACCTTCCAAGATTCAGCTGTGAGAGTTATTGTACAACCCTCATCACCCAAATTTCCTACAGAAATCAGATTCCTCTTTAGGGCTGGGACATGCATGACATCTTTCAATACCCATGTGTTTCCATTCTGCAATTTCAGCTACACTTTTCCTTTGCCAACAATTTTACAAGGCTCATCATCCCCTAAATAAACTTTTCTAAAATCTCCCTGGATATAATCATTGAAAAATTCTCTATTTGGGGTAGCATGGAAAGAGGCCCTAGAATCTAAAACCCAAGATTTTATTTTATTATGCAAAGAAAGTGAAAGAGCATCATGTGCAACAATACCTACAACTTTTGCTTCTTCATTACCTTCATGTTGATTCTCTTCATTAACCTTCAACCAGCAATCTTTCTTTGCATGTCCTCTCTTTCCACAATTCTAGTAGGTTATCTTTATTTTTCCATTTTTGGATTTGGATCTATTGCTCATCTTTGACTTAGACCTTGATCTCCCATGCTTGCTCTTCTCTTTTTGCCTCCCCCTGCTTTCAATACTTAAAGCATTACCTGATGATTCCCCTGTGCTTTTCCTGCGAGTCTCTTCATTCAGGATTACACTAAAAACATCATCTAATTTCAAGATATTTGTAGCAGATGCAATATTACTAACTGCCATTACTAAACTATGCCAACTTTCAGGCAAAGAGCATAAAATTAAAAGAGCTTTAATTTCATCATCAAAGACTATTTTGACTGAATTTAATTGATTTACAATTCCATGGAAATCATTAAGATGATTAGATACAGATCCACCTTCCTGCATTTGCAAATTAAATAACTACTTTATAAGATATACCTTATTTGAAGCTGAGGGCTTTTCATATAAATTTGCTAAAGTGTCCATCAACTCTACCGTTGTCTTTGCCTGTGACAAGTTAGAAATCACAGAAGATCCCAGACTCAATCTTATAGATCCAAGAGCCTTTCTATCAAGAACTTCCCATTCTTCATCTTCCATATCTGTGGGCTTTCTATCAACCCCACCCAATGGTAAGTATAGATCTTTTTTATATAGATAATCCTCTATCTTCATTCTCCATAATTGGTAATTCTTGCCATTAAACTTCTCCATTCTCAGTTTGCTTTCTTCTGCAATTGCTTCTCCCACTCAAACAGAAACCCCTGTGAGTGACCTGTAATCAACAAACACTAACCAAATCTGAAACACCTGTTAGTCAACCTGAGCTTTGATACCACTTGTTGGGGATCAACCAACAAACTTGATTACTTTTATGTAAGCAATTAAACACGAAATTAAACCAGAATTGAAAGCAACTAGAATCTGAAATAGCAAAGAATAAGAGATACAAGAAACCACCCTAAAAACTTGTATTAAACTCTTCTAGAAGGAAATACAATGAAGAATCCACACACTTTCTTCTCACACCTCTCAGATGTACAGATCTCTTTCCCTCAAGAGTTTATAATCAATTCCAACAACCTGGATTGATACACACATATACAATATGTCTTGTACTATTCTTTCATACACACTTTTCATGTACACAAGCTATGAAGATCTATCCCTATTATATAAGATTAGGGATCATGAGCAATGCATTCACAAACATTAGATACACCTCATAATCAAAGGCTTAAAATAGTCCTGCCAAAAATAGAAATGCAGACTTACAACTAACAACTAATCTAATCATGCAAACAATCTATTCATCCATGAAAATAGACTTTCGAGAACACACAGGTGACCGACGTCGATCCTTGTTTGCCTACACATGATCGACGTCAGTCGATACATGACCGACTTTGGTAGATACTGGTCGACTCCTTGCCATCGTCGGTGATTGTGTGAATCTAGCAACTTCAGCATCCGCTCATCTGGTGAAGCTTTTAGCTCCACACCTTAACAGATTGTATATATCAACATGAAAAAATAGGTACATTTTTTAGTACCTTATATCCATTTATGACTACACACAAAATTTAATGATCTAAATCCAAGTGGATATATCATTTTTCCTTCATTTTTCTCTATAATTAGGCCTAATTAGCCCTCCTAGGCCTAGAAAGAGAAATTTGACCCAAATGACCACCCACACATGTGAAACTATAAAAATTTGTTTGATACACTTTACATAGACTAATAACCTTCTACATTGCAAAATTCATGTTTTGGAACATTGTGCATATGGTCAAACCATGAAATGGTCATTTGTAAACCTAAATGCCTTTGTGAGCTTGAGGGGGTGTTTGAGAGGTTTTTCAAGAAAGATGCATTTTTTTATGATTTAAAATGACTCTATCATACATTTAACACTTAAACATAAGTTATCCCTTGATTTTAAGTCCTTTATGTCACCCATTGGCCTTCATCATTAGTTTTTTGCTTTCAAAACTAAGTTCTTCACATCGTTGGGCCTAGTGGCCAACTTACAAGAATTGTGTAACTCTTTGAGGGACCTATATAATCCTTTAAATTATCATTAAATCTCAATTAATTCCCCATAAACATTTTAAAATAGTTTGGATGGAACTACATAGTCTACACCCTCACAAACAAGCTAAAAATCTCCCTTTTTACATTGTATCATATGGTATTGTACCTACACCTATAAACAAATGCCTATAAATGGAGCTTAGGATATTTTTTAGAGTCATTAGGGTCATTATTAAATAAAAATATTTCATTTTAAATCATTATAAGTCATATTTATCCAATTGGGTTCATTGAAGGGTTTTAGGAAGGTTTTTGAGGGTTTAAGTTCTTAACGATGGTTCATAAAGGACATGGGTCCTTTCCAAAAACCAATGATAATATTTTTTCTAATGGGGACCCATATAACATCTCTAATAGTCTTGATTTCCCATTCAGATTCTCATGAAAGTTCTGAGCAAACCAAGTGAAATCTTTAAGCTCCTTTTCAAGCAAAACTAGGTTATGTGTACTCTCAATGATTATTCATGAAGATGTGGGGATTAAGGATGAACATATGGTTATTTTTAATATTAATACCTCCTCAAACACCTCTTTAAACCTAAATAATTCATGCATTTCCTATAATAAGTTATAACACTATAAAAACTATCACTCAGACTAGTGACTGTGCATGGAAAAGGCCGAGGAAGGTTTTTGGAGCCAACAAACCTTAAAAATAACTTTATCATCATATTAATATTTTAAAAATGTTTTTAATTACCTATGAAATGATTTAATATGATCCAATTCAAGCAATGAATTTATATGATAGGTCTAAAGCATTGATCTTTACCACTGAGTCTAGAACCTAAAAACTAAGTTCTTCACCTATTCTACATGACCAAAGCTTGATAATACCATAATCAAGGTCATTTTAACTCCCTATTCACTACCATACTTCCACATTTTTATGAGTAACATTTTCTCTCACACTTTTTTTAGTAGATCGTGCTTGTAGGTCACTAGATGACTGTGTTTAAACTAGGTTTATGACTGAGTTTTATGATCTACTAAGATATTCTCACTTAAAAGGATTGAATTAATACTTATTATAAATTATTTTTAACTTAATTTCTTACTCTCCCATTGTCACATTACTAACCTATATCTACAAGCTCCTATAACACCTCATTCTTTCACAAGGACTATTGGTAGGCCTATACTGTAGCTGCACATTTTGAGTTTCCTTTAGGTGTATATGGATAAACTATGTACAATAGGAACATAAAATGGTCTTTGACATGGTTTTTATACCTATGTAATTTTCATGAGAGTATCTACAAACAAAACCCTCTCCTTTCCTCCTTATAAATTCCTTATGCTTTGTAACACAACTGATTCTATTTTTATCACTTGATTGTAGCTTTTGATGCCTATAGAACCATTTTTAGAGGTTTATTGAATTTAAAAATCTGATATATTATGTTAAAACTCAACTCCAAGACATAATTAATCTAAAAAACTATCAACATTATCACTGTACCCCTTCTCATCTTCATGTGGTAACCAAACTTAGTTGGGCCTAAATGTTAGGTATAGGTGTTATTTATGTTTCTTGTAAGTATGTGTGGATGAATAAGGATAAATAGGATCTTAAATAGTTCTATGACATAGAATAAGAAACCTATATCATCTTTTTAAATCATAAGACCCTCTTATCTTTCCTTCTTACAAACTCCTTAGGTAACATTGAATAACAGGTTGACTGTGTTATTACCCTGCTTGTACTTGGTTACAGGTGATGCTTAGACTAAGAGAGAGAGAGGTGAGATCTTCCATGTAGATTATTTGACCCTCTTTTATGTCTTATATTATTTTGTATCCTTCATAAATACTCCACATACCTACCAACGACATTGGGATCCAACCTCACCTTCACCTCACTCTTTGAGCCAATAGAGGATGGTTGTAGATATTTTTCAAGTCTTGAATATGATAGTGGGTGAAGTGGATATATGGAGTGATTTGGTGATGAATATACCTTTGACTTTAATTTACATCACTCTCCATTTTTATATTCTTTTATTCTCCCTCAATTATGACCAAAACCTTGACTTTCTTTAAAAACTCAGTCATCAAGAGTGTTTATAGACCCTATTATAGGGACTGAGATCATCATGCTGGATTATTTAAAGTATGGAACTTGAGTAAGAATATGAAAATCCTAATTTACTTTGAATTTTTTCATCCATCCTCCCTTAGACCCTTCCACTTTTTACTTTCATTTATGTTCAATGTGACACCTTTTGAAGTATCTTCATGGGTGACTATTGTAGGTGGTGATTCTTCCCTATGTACAGACTGAGGAGGGATGAGAGATTGGTCTCAAGAGATAAAAATGATCTTAAGACCCTTGTTTACCCTTAATATTCACATATATCTTGAAGAATCATCATCTTTCCATAAGAAGGTTTGAATAACAATGAAAACAAGAAATGATCCATTACCTTAAAGAATGCAAAAATACCTTAACTTCTCTAAATAAAGAAATTTATAATGTTATTTATTCAAAAAAAATAGATCTATATGACTGAATTATTTCATGGTTTGTAGGATATCTTGATTTGGTTGATATGACACCAATTGATGTACTATGAACCTTGAGTTGATCTTATAAAACAAACCAATACTTCTTCTGACCCCTACTCCTTCATGATTGTTGTAGGTAGTCATTTCTCTCTATGACACTTATCATCATTTCATAATTAAGGATTCCATGATCATGTTCACCTAATCACTTGATTTAATTCCCAATTGATCCTCTATTATGATCCAAAGATATCAAACTAGTGTTCTCATTGTTCCTACCTATTTATTATCAGTCTTCATGATCATAACATACAAGCATGACTAGTAAATTTAGGCATAATATTACTCATGTGATTTAAAAAACCTCACAACCTTTATGACTCCTTTATTCATGTCACTTGTCATGATATTCCTCTTAACTTACTCACCAAGGTCTCGAGATAAAGCTATGTTACTGGACCTCTAAGTGCTCTTTTGTACCTTAAGAGAGTATGGTCTCTTGAACCTCATTGAACTTCCTTTAATGACTAAAGTATACCTCTCTAAGAACTATGATTGATAATACCATGTTGAACTCATTGAGATACTTTTCAAGCATTATAAACTCATTAACTATAGTTATATCTTGTTAAAGAGATTATCTCACCAAAATCATCTCAAAGGAAATCATAATCAAGATGAAGATATATGAGATTTTGATTAAATTAATGATGTGTGAAATTAATCAATAATTAACATTTAAACCCTTGAAGATGATTACACTTTATTTACAACTCAAATCATACTCCAAAATTGATCAAATAAACCATTCACAAGGACACTATAAAAAATTGGTTTTGTGGCATATGTACCTTCATATAATGATTTACCTAATGAATCTACATGGAAGAGGTCCTATTTTACCCTAAAATAACCTCACTATAAATATTATTCCCCATCGAATCTTGAAGCAAAGAAATAGAGGAAAAATTGGATCATGTCTGGATGAATAGGCCATTTAGAACCCCTTGCACTCTTAGCGATTGTTCATAAATATGTGTGAATTAATTTGACAACCAATGAAAATAATTTGAAGTTAATTAGAGTACCTATAATTTCCAAATATATTTGAACTTGAATATCTCTCTCCCACTTGTACTGAACAAAAATTGATGGCCTTCCTAGAGCTATCAAGGAGCTCGATATGGAAGGTAAGTTAGTTTTTTTCATTATGACACCTAAAACTCCTTAAAAATATTTTATTTGACTTTTTCAAGGACAAATAAGGTCCTAAAGGTGCTTGAAGATCAATTTTTCCTTGAATAACTATACAGATAACCTCAAAATATGCCTTTTTGGCACTAAAACTACCAAAATGACTTGAGAATCCTAATGAAACTACTATAAAATGTATTTGTTGTACTTTTAATTCCTAAAAAAGTATAAAACATCCTTCTTCTAATATTAGATTATCATTCACATGCAAACCCTACTCCAAAAGCCATAAAGTGACCCAAAATGCAGTAAATTGGGTCATGATGTTATTCAAACTTATCATCAACTAGTCTGATCAATTATATAGCATGAGATGAGTTTGACACAAGACATAAGGCCTATTATGATATCCTATACTCTTTTTATCTCTTGAAACAACTTGAAACTGGTCAAAAGGTGGCTAAACAAACACATGGTCATGATGATCAAAACCTTAATTTCATCAAATCTACCTTAAAATATACTAATAAAGGTTTTGGATGACCATTTTAGGGATATTACAAGACCAACATACCAATTAATAGGTAAAACAACATGATAAATACAATTTCAAGTGGTAGGGGTGACAATTTGACCTGTGAGGTCAAAATTCTTAACATTTTAGTGACTCAACTAGGAAGCATGTCTGCTATGCTTAAGAACTAGACCACTGACATCTCTTTTAGACTCATAAGATCAATATTACATTCTAAAATGAATAGTAACAAATCTTATTCATGAGTACAAAATTTTTGACTTGAAACAAGACAACTTTTCTCCTCCAAAACAAGGAAGGAAAATGTACAAAACAAGGGAAACTAACTAACAAAATTAAATGTGAAAGAAAAAAACTTTTGAAAAAAAACATAATCAAACTAATGTTCTAGGACATAACTTGGAGGAAAATAAATAAACTATGTACAAAGGACTTATCTCTCAATAGCAGTGTTTTAGATGTATCCCATTAACTAAGATTAGAAGTACCTCACCATCCATATTTATAGCTTAGAAAGCATTGTGGGATTTACAACTAGAGATTATCTATGGACCACTCTAAAAGGAGTCAAACTTGTTATGTTTTCCTATTTTAGCTTTGTCCTCATCCAACTTGACAACCAAATCTCTTTCTTTGAAACTCTGTGAATAAGCTCTTTTGTCAAAGTCTCTCTTCACTTGTGCTTGGTAAATTTCCATGGATAACATGGACTGATTTCTAATCTCTTATAGCTCCATAAGCTCAACATACCTGATCTCCATTGGTTCATTCTCCAACAACTCAAGCTAGTGCATTAGTTCTAAAGCAAGAAACTAAAGAGAAATGGGCAACCTTTCTTTCTTACCATAAACAAGATTGTATGGTGAGTTGGATATTTACCTTTTGTATGTGATCCTATCATCCCATAGGGATGATTTCAACTTCAAATTCCATGCTCTCTGATTATCTTCAATAGTCCTTTTTATGATCTTTAGTAGGTTCTTATTGGTGGACTCATCAAGGCCATTTCCTTGTGGGTAGTAGTTTGATGAAGTGTTAAGGCAAACACCATGTTGAATATCCCATTGAGTGGTCTTATCTCCCAAAAAATCCATAGTATTATCTAAAATGATGGTGGAGGGGTCAAAAAATCTCATAATCAAACCTTCATAAAAGTCTAGTACTTGGATTCATTTGCTTCCTTTAAATCTAATACCTTTATCCATCTTGATAAGTAATCTATGACAGTAAGGGTCAGCTTATGACCTGAGATTGAATGTGGGTTAATGAGGCTAATGAATTATAAACCCCATTGGATAAAAGTTTGATCCATTGAAATTGATTTGATAGGTAGGGCTATAAGTCTTACTTTTCCTACAAACATGGAACATTACTTGTATTTCTTAACCCAAGCATAAAAATCACTGAATATACTTTTCCAATTGTACCCACCTCTCATGATCTTAAGGGTCATAGTTCTTACTAAGAAATGTTTCCACCATGTCCATCATGGAAATATTCAAGTAACCTTTATGTTTGGTTTGATTCTATGCACCTCGATAACATACCATTGATGTCCTTCTTGAAAAACACACCATTAATAAGATGAAATGGAATGAAATGCAATCTATAATATCTTCTCCTTTAAGCACTTAAATTAGGAGGGTATAAACCATATTTAATATACCTTACCAAGTCATGAAACTAGATGGAAGATGAGGTATTATCAACTATAATTTATTTATCATTAAGCACTAAAACCATCTCCTTATCCTCTTACAAGTCTTGGGCTAGATTTTCAGATAACCCCTTGCCTCTAATCAATTTAGTGACCTTATTTTAAGCAACATACTCCATTACTCATGTTATCCAAATTTCCCTCTTCTCATTTATATCCTTGTTCAATAAGAACTCCTTAATACTTGGATAGGCAACCATTAGATGTATCTTATTGTTAGCTAATAAGTATCTAAACTTATTAAGAGATTTGATTACTAAAAGAACATGCTTCTAAACATAAGAATGCATTGTCTCATATTCATTCAAGCCTTGACTGAGTAAGGCTATTGGCTTCTCCAAAGCTTCATGATTTTATTGAATGAGAATACCTAAAATGGTGTCCACATTACCATATGTATATAAGATGAAGTATTTTAAGAAATCAAGATTTATGGGTGTAGGAACACTAGTTATTTCTTGCTTTATCTCTTCAAAACTCTTCATCCCTTCCTTAGAATAGATGAAAATTTTATTTTTCTTAAGCATGACTATATGTGGCTTTTCTAAAGTGGAAAATTTTGAAATATATCTCCTTATAAAATTGATTTTTCCTAAGAAGCTTTGTAATGTCTTCTTGTGTTTAGGAAAAGAGATCAAGAATTGAGTCTTTCCTTTCAAGATCTATGTGTAACCATGTTTTTAAACCACATGTCCAAGAATCTTGCCTAAACTTAGCTTCATGTACCAAGAAGACACATTTATTGGGGTTAAGAGACACCCCAAATTGCCTACACATTTCAAACACTTCTTTGAGATGGACCATGTGCTCACTTGCACTCTTTGAAAACATAGTAATCTAATATAAATATAAAAGAAAAAACTTGTTAATAAGACCTTGGAATTTCATATCCATGACCTTCTAAAAGGTTACTCCAACATTAGACAAATTGAATGGCATATTTATATAGGTAAAGGTTCCCCACTTGGTAATGAAGGTTGTCTTAAACTGATCTTCCACTTTAACTAAAATTTTATTGTAACCACTATACCCATCCAATAATGAAAACCTCTCTAAACTAGCTACCAGCTACTATATTTGCTCCATGGATGGTAATGGGTAATGATCCTTAAGAGAAGCCTTATTCAAATCTTTTAAATCAACATAAAGTCTAATCTCACCATTCTTATTTCATACTAGAAAAAGGTTTTCCACCCAAGTAGAGTGCTTGATTGGGAAGATTATGGTTGATTAAATGAGCTTATGAAGCTTAGTTCTCATCAAAATCCCAAGTTTTGGATTGATTGATCTATGCCTTTGTCTAATCGGTTTAGTTTCAGCCTCTAGCTTAATATTGTGTTGAGATAAACTTGGATCAAAACATTTTAAATCATTATATTTCCATTCAAATACATCAAAAAAGTTCCTACATAACTCAATGAAGGATTATTTTTGTGAAAGAGTGCATACTTTACCCAATTTTAGACTCTTTCTAGTTGCAATCTTAATGTTGGCATAATGCTCTTTTTTGGTTAACAAAGAGGACTTATTTATCCTCATATCATCGTCTCCATTGAATATATTTTCAAGAGTGACCAGACCTTTGGGTATCTTATTATATTTTAGTTGAACAATCTAATCCCCATACTTTTGCAATAACTATAACTAATTCCTAAAAGAGAATTCAACCTCCTCTTGTAAGAATTTAACAATCTAGTTATCATCCTCAAAGGCCTATTATTTTTCATGATTATTAGGAATGGAAGGCCTCTCAACAACTTTGATATGAGATTGAATTTTCTCACTTCTTATATTATCTATAATACCAAATTGAGCCCCTATGGTAGCCAACTTATCTACACGTTTATTATTTTCTCTTGGCACTGTCTAAATGTCAAAGGCCCAAAAATATTCAAGTAATTCCCAAAATTTATGATTATAAGATCTAATCAATGTGTTTTATCATACTTTAAGTCCTCTTACTTAGTGAACTATAACTTCACTATCACCAAAAACTTGTACAATGTTGATTCCCATCTTCCTAGCCCACTACAAACCGTAGACTAAAGCCTCATATTATGCAAAATTGTTTAAATAGCCAAACTAAAATTTATTAGAATAAAAATAAATTTATTTTTAAGGTGATATAAACATCATTCCAATCCTAATACCATGCTTGTTCCTTGTCCCATCAAAATATAGCTTCCAAAGATAATCACTAGACTCATCTTCCTTCACCATGGATATAATTATTAAATCATTTTCACGAA
Source organism: Torreya grandis (assembly GCA_037957365.1). Lineage (NCBI taxonomy): Eukaryota > Viridiplantae > Streptophyta > Pinopsida > Cupressales > Taxaceae > Torreya > Torreya grandis. Next base: position 2,806,834 of record JARHVA010000079.1, read on the forward strand.
GGCAATAGACACCAAGTACCTCCTCCTCAATAAATTTGTATGGATCATGTTCACAAAATTTTGAGTCCCATTCATAAAGTAAACTATTAGGCACTCCATCTAGAGGTGAATTAGTTTCCACTTCAATAGCCTCTAGCACCTCATCTAAGATGACACAATTAATGTTTACAACACTGGGCATGTAAAGCTCCATGTGGAAATGTGAAATGAGACAAAAATGGATATTTACCTTCACACCATACCTAGTTATTAAAATAAAATATGTCTAATTTCTAATAGGTATCCACCAATCTTTGAGGTGAAGTCTCTAGACAAACACATGGCAAAATAAGGAGGCAAATCCACCACCATTATATCCTGTTGAATAGTGACATTTGGGCAAGCAAGTAATGTCAAATTTAGGTTCTTGATCATGCCTAATATATTTTTTGGTGATCCATCTAAATAAAACACTCCTTTTATGTTTGTTTCATACACTAAACTGAGCTTATCTACAATTTATTTGGGCATGACAATGTTACTAGCTCCATTGTCCACCATATAATTATGGACTAAAGTATCACCAACTATCAAAAATAGATAAAATAGAGGAGTTTTTTTTTTTACCTAATCATTAACCAATTTTACCTCCTTTTTTACTTGATGGACCTGTTGTCTTATTGGTTGATCTAAATTTGACAAGACTATGCTTTCTTTCTCAGTTGGTTTCAATGATAACTTAAGAGCTGAAAGTATTGGAGAGTTGTCATGATGATGTCATAGAAGTTTTTTGGTGAGTGGATGAAGTGACTTGATAGTCTATGTGGCAATGAAAAAGTGTGAAATGTGCTTGTTCTAGTGTGTTTTATGTATGGTTGGTTGATCTTCAGTATTGACATGGCTAAAAAGGATCAAGGTTGAGTATGGTGATTTAAGCATGTGAAAGGGGTCCTATAAAAATTCAATATTGATTTGGACGATTATTTTTATGAGTGTAATTCACCTATTTCATTTTTTTTCTCATCTAGACAATTTGGGTCTAGTGGCAGAAAATTTGAGTAGGCGGTTTGATGACATCACCATTGCCATGTGGGAAGGAGTCAAGAGGAGTGGGTCATATAGGTGTGATCACATTAGTCCCTACTTGTTATGAACCATATTGTAAGTCATGCATCAAAGAATTTTAAAAGGTATGAGGGTAAAAATTTGGCTTCTTATTTAGAATTCATTATTTTCCCATACTTAGCCAAATTTATAATATGGCAAAAAAGAGTTGAGTAAACATGTTGATGAGGTTAGCATTCTCATGCATGGAGGTGTCAAGACAAAATGATCATATGGGTTTGTTCATTTTTATGCATAGTTTATTTTTTATAATTTTTAAATCATGCGATGTAGTGCATTAAAAGATATGCACATGCAAAGTTGGGTTCCCACGCAGTTTAACTATGGTATTCCATACTTAGCCAAATTTACATAAGGCAAGAAAAAGACAAGTGAGAATTTTAATGATGTTATATATTACACTTGTGAAGGTGTCAAGATAAAATGATCATATGGGTTTTTTTAGTCTTGATCATAAATGATTTGTGCTAAATTTGAGATCATACACTGAAGCACAACAAAAGTTATGGATGCTCAAAGTTGGCCTCTCAAGTATGTTTTGACATAGTTGGCTCAATGACAAAAGTTTTTTAGAAGGAATTTTAATGGTGATATATCTCATACATGCAAAGGCTTCAAGATAAATGTGTCACATGGTTGGTTTCTCTTATATGAGGAGATCATCTGGTCAAAATTTGAGATCATGTGAGTAAGAGTAGAAGAAGTTATTGAGGTTCAAAAATGGCTACTTAGGCATATTGAAAGGGTCCCCATAGTCATTTTTTAAAGAGTTAAAGCTTGAGAAAAAGAGATGGTGTACATTTCTCTAAGAAATTAGGAAGTAATGAGATGAGGATAGGTGTATGATGTTTAAAAATTGAGGAAAGGTATAGGATAATGATCCAATGGGGAGAGGGAATTCATACAGATTGATCGAATGGTGAGCGTTGATCATTAAAGACCTGGATGATCCATAGAGATTGATGGAGCACATGGAGTCAACATTTCATGAGATGAGGTCAAAATGACTGAGGTTTAACATCTAGCATTGGTAGACTATGTGTTAAATATCAAATAGGATTGATGATGTGTATTTGATTTGATTTAAGAGGACACGATATTTGAGCATTGTGTTTGAAGGTTAACTGTGACCATTTGAATTCAAATATTTGAATTTAACATAGGGAAAAACTATAGATCTATATTTTTTTCCATATATTTTGACAGAAGTTGAATTTTTTGGTGCTATAAAAATCAAAGTGGTAGAAGACTCCAAGGCACATTTGTCTATATAGATTTAAAGATCTCAAAGTAAGTATAGTCAAATATATTGATCCTATAAGTTGAATATGTTCGAGCTTATTCTAAAAGTGACTCGACAAGGATATTCAAGCTTGTATTGATGATGTTTCAATGTTTCACAATGAATTAACCATTGGAACATGTTGTAGCTCTATGAAGATGCTCTATGTGGATTTTGGAGGTGTGATCAACCTATATTGAGTATGAACAATGCTTAATAAGTTGATTGTGTGTTCTTTCATGGTGACTATGTGCACCAAGTCAGTGTTTGAGTTGTTTAAGCATACATAGAAGTGAGCTAAGTTGATTGTGATCATTTGAGGATGTTTAAGGGGACATTAGGAGTGGACCCATGTATTTGAAAGTGGTCATGTGTTCTTATTTTTCTCAATGGAATGCTAAAGGAGTGAATGGGTTCGCATGAGACCTATAAGGGCTACAAGGGTCTTATTAAAAGGTGTAGTTCCTTAAGGGTGACCCATAGATGCTATGGCCAACTTATGAAGATTGTATTGATCTGTGTCTTTGTGTGAGAGATACTTTAAGGGATAAAGCATGCCTAATGGCCAATCAAGGTAGTGATTATCAAGATTGATCTATAAATAGTGGAACCAAAGATGATTGCTCCATCATTAGGTGTTGAAGTCATCAGTTCAAAGATGGAGTTACACCAGGTATTATTATGGATACTCAACATCTAAGGGGGTTATAACCTCCTTGCAAGGTGAAACTTGTTAAAGGTCTAGTGGTTGTGGCTTCTTAGCTAGATAGGTGTAGAAGCTCCTTGTGGGATTGCAGTCTCATTAAAATTAGGAATGGTAGTTCCTTTATCAATTGCTTGTTGGTCTAAATTGGTTCTTGTTTTAAAGGATAGTAATCTAATTTCATGTTCTAGTGGGTTTTATTCCCCAAGATGGTTTCCCACATATGTCATGTGTTATGTGCTTGATCTTGGATTGCCTTTCTTGTACATTGTTATGAATGATGTGTATGATTCATAAATTCTTGTGGTAATTGATTAAGGACTTGTAAAGATTAGAATTAAAGTTGGATAATTTGGGCTCACTGATTCACCTCCCCTCTTAGTAATTATACCTCTAAAAATTGGTATCAAATTAGTCCTTTAGAGGAAGCCTAATAGCTTGAAGGTGATCCTAAGTAGGTACATATATGGCTAAGCAATTGAAGAAACAAAATTAATAGTGGAAGGTTGTGATCAAGGCACTTAAAGAACATATATGTACTTTGAAGAAAGATGTCAAAAAATATGAGAATATTATCAATGATCTCAAGGTTCAGTTAGTAGATTCCAAGACAAGCATGTGTTAAAAAAAAAAAGGACATCATGTATGAAGAAAAAGTTTGCCATGATATTGAAGAAGAAGTTGAGCTCATGGGTGCACTTGGTGAACTGAAGGAGCAAAACAAGAATCATAAAATGATAAATATGATCAAAGGTATTGAAGCACAAGTCAATTATCTTGAGGGACTTGTATAGAGCAATCATGTAGAATAAAGGATGACATGGCTAAAGATTCTAAGAGTGATAAGGAGGCTATCCAAGTTCTCAAAGGTTAGTTACTGACTACAATTTCAAGTATAAGTGCTAAAGAGGATGAGAGAACTCAATTGGAAACTAAGCTAGGTTCATTGATGGATGAGCATGAGAAATTTGGTGTCAAGATAAACAAGTTTGATGAAGATAAAAATAAGTTAGATCAGATCAATAGCAATAAAATAAGGTCTGTTAGACAACCAAATGCTTCAAGGTATGCTAGTTTATTTCATGGTCATTATTATAAATGTAATAAGTTTGGTCATAGGGCTAAGGATTGTAAAAGGAAATCAGTCAAGAATTTGTCCTCATGGAGCCCTTGAAATAAGAATAAATTGGTCTTGGAGAAATCAAAACTAAGATCAGTCAATAAGTATGTTGAATGATGTTATTTGTTTCAATTCTCATAAGAGTGGACATATTGCTAGATTCTGTCCAAATGGTGTTAAGAGGTCTTCAAAGTATGTCAAAGGATATAGAGCTCTTAGAAAGTTTATCATTGATAATTATTTTAGTCATAAGAATGATAAGAAAGTTACTCTATAAGGCTATGTTGCAAATTAGGATAAGCTTAAGGATTAAGTAGGTAAGATGTCTACAGAAGACAAGAAGGGTCAAACTATGGTGTGGAGACCTAAAGTTGTAAAGACTAAGAAGACTAACCCTATTGAGTCCAAGTGTCTTGATGGACTATTTGCCAAGGTAGAAAAAGGATAAAAAATAAAAGAGAGTTAAGAAATTCTATTGACAACATTTGTTGACAAATCCAAATAAAAAATGAAGTCAAGGATTCAGTTAAAGTCAAGCAGGACTGCAAGTCAAAGAAAGATATGGAGATATGGGAGTCTCCTAAGTTTTGGGACTTTAGTTTCTCTATGTCAAAAGGGTGCCTCTATTTAGGATTCAAGGAGATACTTGTCATTCAAAATAAACTTGGTGGCTATCAGATATTGTTTGGTGAGAAGATATGAAAATAAGTATGTTTGTGCATTCTTTTTATATATCTATCTGTTGGAGAAAAGAAGTTTGTGAAGAATATTAATGGTCCTATATTGAGAAGGAGTTAGCTTCTTGATCATGGTTTGGATTTTCTAGTATAAAGGTGAGTTTCAAATATCTATCTGCATATCATTTTTTGATAAATGCCAAGTGAGCCTATAGGTTGAAGGCCTTTCTTCTAAGTTTTTGTCATAGATCTTACTAAGCCTATTAAAGTCTTGTTGAAAAATTGTGTATTCCATGAAATTTTATAGTGTTATAAAGTTGTGGTATCTATATATGAGTATTGACTATGATTAGATAGTATTTGAAGACTTATTGAAGATGTCATGTTCCTGATGAAGCATGAAGATGGGAGGAGCTCTGTAATTGGTCACGTCTTAGGATCAGAGGACTGAGTAGTTGAATATGATTAAGAAGGTGTGGAGAAGCAAGTTTGTGTGATCAATATGATAATTCCAATCAAAGAAGGTCTTTAGTTAAGGGGGAGCAACAACTTCATGTGTTTGCTCCAGAGGTTTGTAAAGGAGTTGTAGTATAGGGTCAAAATGGGTGGTTCCAGGTGGCATAATGAGTTTGATGCAATGTCAAGAAGTATTTGGTACTCAAAAAGGTCTATGCATTTCTTTGTGATGTTATCCAAGTGTTTTTTGGTCTGAAGGTATGTTTTGTGCCAATTGAATATTTTTTAGTGGTCTTAGTTTTCTTAGTTTTTAGATTAAGGGTTAGCAAGCCTAAAATGGATTATAGGAATTTTATGTTCCCAAAGGTGTGAAGGCTCAAATCTTGGTCCATAAGTGTGTGATGGGTGTCTCTAAGTGTGCAAGAAGTTTCAAAGGTGGTGATCTAGGTGGATCTCTCCATTTGTCAAAAATTAAAGTATTCATATTATAATCAGATAGATTACACAACATAGAGCTCATCGAGAGCTTTTTGGCACTTTTCATGATTCATAAAATGGACATTGTATGCAAAAGATATGATCTACTAAAGTTCTGATGCAACAAGGAAAATGTGGTATCACAGGGGATGTGGCATAATGTGTAAGTACCAAGTGAACCAATGGGAACTCGACATGTGGTAGTCTAAATTGGATAAATTTTTTGGGTTTGGTTGATTTTATCTTTGACAACATGTACGGACCAGACAAATGGGCCATGTTATTGGCTCGCTGGGGGCCGTCAGCTTGACACACTCTTTTTAAGGAGGGATGCCTAGGCCTCCTATATTTGAAATTCATTATATTTGAATTTGTATTTAAATACAAATTTTCATTATAAACTCTTGAATGTGGGATAATTCATATTGTAATGTAAATCAAGCCATGCCTCCTTGAGCTACCACGTAGGAGGATTCCTCTATTGCCAAGTGCCAAACCCACATTGAAGGAGTTGAGATTGAAACATGACATCCAAATTTTACCATGAAGTCACCATGTAATATTGACATGCCACTACATGTCCATCAAAATCCATGCCAATTCCAATTACTTGGCATTATAAACCACAAAGTTCATGGTATAGCTATATCCACAAAAAATTTGAAGATCAAAGTCTAACTTGCTACGTGGCCCTAAGTCCATATATTTGCCAATGAATTTATATTTAAAATTAAGTGGTAGAAGGAATGGCCTAAGCCACAAGATTCACATAGAATTCAAGCCTAATTAAAGCCTTTGTTGCATTATCTCCCCATGAATGTGGGACTATATATATTGGCAAGGATAAGAAACAACCATGAACTACGTGGAAACTTTCCCCTTTTTAGAGGTTCGAACTCTTATCCTCCATTATAAAAGGGATAAGGCCAAAATACACCATTCATAGGCCTAAAAACTATATAAAGTGTTTGAAATTATATTTGAGGTGTGAATATTTGACCATGTGATAAGAAAATATAGACCAAATTGCATTGTTTGGTCATTTTGGAGCCCTTGGATTCTGAACTAGAGCTCAGAGTAAACTATAAATTTGTTTAGAATTTTGATACACGCTATATAGTATACTCATTTTCCCTTTTTGGAGACTTATTGATGACATTTTGTGCTATGGAAGTCATTGGAGGATGAAAAAGAGAAGCCTCTACAAGTGATTCAAGAAGGAGAAGGACGTGCTGAGTCAGCTAAGGTCTTTCGACAGTTTGATACACTATTTTGTAGAGAGTAGATCTATTTGTTGATTGTAAGTATTATTTGGGCTTGTAATTTTAGAAACATTAATATATTGGTTTAATAAGAACCTAGGGATGTAGGAAATTCTAAACCTTATAAACAATTCCTGTGTCTCTTTTGTTGATTTTGGTTTTGCATTCAGTTTTCAATTAATTTGTAGAACAAATTTAGATTTTAAAGAGAATGCAAAATTAATAATTTTAATGTTTTTTTTATGATAATTTGAGTAACTCATATGTTTTAAGATTCAAAAGGAGTTTTAATGGGTAACCGATGCGAACAATCAAATTCACTTTTATTTCACTTTGGAAACCCAATTTTATCAGATTTTAACCAATCTAAAATCTTAATATTATGCATCTAATTATATTTCAATTAAGGAATTGAGAAAATATAAGATCTTAGTAAATGGTTTAAAAATTAGTGAAGCTCCTACTGATGTTTATAGATCAGGTGGATGTTGATTGGAAGGTGTTTTGTTGATCTCGTTTGTTTTGAGATTTTAGGGTTTTGGGCTTTGCTAGAAAAGTGGTTTGTCTTGTAAATTGAGGTATGAGTCATCTTAATATGTTGAATGGGCCAAATGGGTGGTCAAATAAAGATTCATAGAGATTTGAAGGTTTTTGGTTCTCAAGTTATTCATGTTTTTGTCACTATGGAGGGTTAATTGACTAGTAGGTTTGTGAAGGAAGTATGTTGCATAAGATGATATTGGTGTTAAAAATTGGTGTTCTTGAAGGGGGAATATGAGAGTGCTCCAAAAATCAATTTTTAGGTCCTGAATATATGTCTACTAAAAATTGTGGGCTATGCAAGGTTCAAATAGGGCTACATGGAGGCTAGACAGGCCTAGTTTGAAGAAGAATGATTTTTGCTTAGTTTGTCCAAAAGAGAAAGGTATGTGTGTTTCAAGGTGGGTTTTAAAGTTTTTTTATTTCATATTTCCTATTTGGTGAGTGACATGAAGTTTTGTTGGTGGTTCTTATAGTGTCTTGAGAAAGAAGGCTATTAAGCCTACATGGTGGTTCTTCATGGTGTGTGGAGATATGAAGATTCTCAGAAGGTGAAATTGCTCAGAGTTATTAGGGGGAGTCCCTCTTATAGGTTTCTTGATGTGTTTCATAATATTTATATGATTTTGTGTGTTCTTTCTTCATTGGTTGTAGTGCTTGATTGAAGAGAGTGTTGGCATGGAGAAAGAGGATGTTGTTAAGGTAAGCTAAAGTAGGCTCAAGGTAAGGGGGAGTTTGTAACATCTTTATAATATGGTCATTTCCTATTTTATAGTCTTTTCAGGTCCTTAGGATTATTTTGTGCCCACTTCATCATTATGTCAAAGGGAGAGAAAGTTCCTGTTGTGGGAGTGCTTTAAAGAGAGAGAAGGTGAGCTATATATTGCTATATTGATGGGTGTTGACATCAATGAAAAATGGGGATATTATTAGATATTTGTCATAATGATGTCATGGTGATGTCAAAGATTTTATTTGGTGAGTGGATGAAGTGCCTTGATATTCTATGTGACAATGACAATATGTGCAATGTGCTTGTTCTAGTTTGCTTTATGTATGGTTGGTTGATCTTCAATAGTGACATGGCTAGAAAGGATCAAGGTTGAGTATGGTGATTTGAGCATGTGCAAGGTGTCCTATAAAAATTCAAGAATGCTTTGAATGCTTATGTGCATGAGTGGAATTCACCTGGTTCATCATTATTTTCATCTAGACACTGTGAATCCAGTGGTAGAAAATCTAAGTAGGCAGTTTGATGATGTCCCATTGCAACGTGAGGAGTCAAGGGGAGTGGGTCATATGGTTGTGATCACATTAGTCCTTAGTTATTATGCACCATATCTCAATTCATGCATCAAATCACAGTCAAAGATATGAGGGTGAAAAGTTGGCTTCTTAGTCAGAATTCATTATTTTCCCATACTTTGCCAAATTTACAATATGGCCAGAAAGAGCTAAGTAAGCATGTTGATAAGGTCAGCATTAGCATGCATGGAGGTGTCAGGATAAAATTATCATACGGGTTTGTTCATTTTTGTGCCTATTTTATTTTCACTAATTTTTAGATCATGTAATGTAGCGTGGTAAAAGATATGTAGATGCAAAGTTGGATTCCCATGGATTTTATCTGTGTTTTTCCATACTTAGCCAAATTTGCATAAGGCAAGAAAGAGCCAAGTGAGCATTTTGATGATGTTATATCTTACATGTGTTAAGTTTTTAATATAAATTAATCATATGGGTTTGTTTAATCTTGATCATAGATGATTTATGCTAAATTTGAGATCATGCACTAAATCACAATAGAAGTTATGGATGATTAAAGTTGGACTCTCAGGCAGGGTTTGACAGGGTTAGCTCTATGATAGAATTTTTTTAGAAGGCATTTCAATGGTGATATATCTTGCACATGTAAAGGCTTCAGGAATAATGTGTTATATGGTTAGATTATCCTATATGAGTAAATCATCTATTCAAAATTTGAGATCATGTGAGTAAGTACAAAAGAAGTTATTGAGGTGTAAAAATGGCTACTCAGGCATATTGAAAGGGTCCCCATACTTGGTCATTTTTAAAAGATTTAAAGCTTGAGCAAGATCAATGGTGCACGTTGCTCCAAGAATTTATAAAGTAGTAAGATGAGGATATGTACATAATCTTTCATGACTAAGAAAAGGTACAGGATAGTGATCCAATGAAGAGTGAGCGTTCACATAGATTGATTGAACAGTGAGCATTTGAATTCAAATATTTGAATTTAACATAGGGAAAAAAAAGAGTTTTGTATTTTGTCCATATATTTTGATAAAAGTCAAATTCACTAGTAATTTAAAAATAAAAGTGGTAGAGGACTCCAAGGCACATCCAGCTATATAGATTTGAAGATATGGAAGTGAGTACAGTCAAAGATATTGAGCCTAAAAGTTGATTGTGTTCATGTTTATTCTGCAAGTGACACGAGAAGGATATTCTAGCTTGTATTGATATTATTTTGGTGTCTCACAATTAACTAGCTATTATAACATGTTGTAGACTCTATGAGGATGATATGTGTGTATTTTTGAGGTATGATCAATCTATCTTGAATATGAATAATGCTTAATATGTTGATTATGTTCGTTTATGGTGATTATGTACACCAGGTCAGTGTTTGAGTTGTTTAATTATACACAGAGGTGAGCTAAGTTGAATGTGATCATTTAAGGATGTCAAAGTGGACATAAAGAGTGGACCCATGTATTTCAAAGTGGTTATGTGTTCTTTTTTTGCTCAAGGGAATGCTAAAGGAGTGAATGGGTTCACATGAGACCTATAAGGGCTACGAGGGCCTTATTAAAAGGGGTAGTTCTTTAAGGGTGACCCATAGATGATATGGCTGACCTATGAAGATTGTATTGAGATGTGTCTTCATGTGAGAGATGCCTTAAGGGCTAAGGCATGCCTAATGGCTGACAAACATAGTGATTATCAAGATTGCTCTATAAATAGTGGAACCAAAGATGATGGGTTCTAGACTTCATGTGAGAGAATTGTAAGACTTGTATGGGGTGTGAGCATTGAATTGAAGAAGTAAGGAGGCAAAGTGTACCCAATGGATGGGTTGAGAATTTGATCAGATTAAGGACTATGTGTATGACCTATAAGTCATGTTTTTGAGGTCAAAATAGTGTTCTTGTATGTTGAGCATGAGCGAAGAGGTTTAGAGTGGTCCAAAAGGATGTTTTGGATGTCTTGAGCCTGAGCAAAGGATTGCTGGTGTATGTGAGAGATTGGTATCTAGTTTGAGAGATAGATTAGTGTGTGGACTATGTGTATGACCATTTGGTCATGTTGTTGAAGACTATGACAGAGTTGTTGTTGTGAAGGATACATTGAGTGTGTAGAGTTGAAGAGTGGGGTTAGTTGGGATATGTAATGTGCCCTAATTGATCTTTGTGTGTTGGTTCAAGTATGTAATGTGTTTTGGCCAATAGGGAGTATTGTGTGATTGAAAATGTGGCTTTAGATACATTAAAAGATTGATAATCATATTTTCATCATCGGGTGTTGAAGACATCAGTTCAAAGGTGGAGTTATACTAGTTGTTGTTGTGGCTACTCAACATCTAAGGGGGTTGCATCCTCCTTGCAAGGTGAAACTTGATAAAGGTATAGTTTTTATGGTTTCCTAGCTAGATAGGTGTAGAAGATCCTTGTGGGATTGTAGTCTCACTAAAATCATGAATAAGAATTCCTTAGTCAATTGTTTACTAGTCTAAATTGGTTTTTATTTTATAGGATAGTAGTCCAATTGTAGATTCCAATGGGTTTTATTCCTCAAGAGGGTTTCCCACGTAAGTCATGTGTTATGTGCTTGATCTTGGATTTTATTTATTATAAATTACTATGAATAATGTGTATGCTTCATGAATGCTTATGGTAATCGATTAAGGACTTATAAAGATCAGAATTGAAGTTGGATAATTTGAGCTCACTGATTCACACCCCCCTCTCAATGATTGTACCTCTAATAGAAAGTTCTTATATTTGCATGTCATTTTGTCCTAGGATTGATAAGGCATCCCACATGTTCATAAAAACATTATACCTCTTCATATGATCCACAATACTATAAGGAACTACACTTACCCTTGGTTGCACCTTTTGTATAATTGGCTAATCCTAAACTTGTGGTACTTGTTGAGACTTACCAGCCTCTATATTCTAATTTTTTTGTGGTGTAAGGGAAGAAAACTAATTTTTTACACTTATATTAATATTAGGAGGTGTACTTAGAACATGACCAACATCTTTAGTCTCTTTAATAGCTCTCTTATTCACTCTAGTCACAATTGCAACCACACTACTTGATGTACAAAAATCACCAAAATGTTCAAGGCTACATGATCATCAAACTGCCAATTCATAAAGGTGGAATCCAACTTCCCTTGCCCATGATTATCGTGTGGTTCCATACCTTCATTATATTGATCCTCTTTAAGAGAAGCCTCTTCTTGATTCATTTGAGGTAACATCATAAATTGGTTAATTAATGCCTGATTATGTATGTCATTTTGATTAGAGGGTTGCCAACCTAAATCTGGCATCATGTTATTATGAGTTGGTATAGGAACAATAGCTTTGGATGAATATGGAACATTAGGATCAACCATTTCATATGGCTTGGCTTGAGTGATAGCTCCTTGATCTTGATAAGATGGTATCTATTCTCTAAATCCGTGATAGGGTGGCTTATTATCTCTAGGTAGGTTGACTAGATGCTTGATAAGGTCTCTTATCTTGGTATTGTTGCCTCTTCAGTTAGACAATCTCATTCCCAAAGGAATAAAACATTCATTTGAGCTCTCCAATCTTAGTTGATTGGCTATGAAGGCTAAAACTTATGTTTGGGGAGCTAGGATAGGAACCATAGGAGGAGTTTGAGGGGTTGGTATGGGCTATGTTTTAGTGAAAAAAGTCATAGGAGGTCTAGGTGCTAATTTTACAACCTATATCAAACTATTCTTAGCTCTTATTTCTACTTCATATGCATCTATCAAATCAGTACCACCCATTGATTGTATCATGACACTAATGTTGGAATTGAGGGCTTTAGATAATATAAGAAGAAATACTTTGGGGATGGACTAATCATTAGAGGTATCCTATTCCATATTTTTTGGAATATGAGGTTAAAATTAGTCATGAACTCATGAGGATCCCAACTTATGGCGGTAAGTTGCTCAACCAAGGATATGTGATCATATTTTTCCTCAAACTACCTACAAAAGGATCCACCTAAGTCATCCCATGAATCAATGGAATTTAAAGGGAGGTTTTTATACCACTAAAAAAAATTCCTTTGAAAGAAGCAACAAGCAGTCTAAAGGTTAGTAGCATCCTTGATGTGCTTAATAGGCATGGTTTGATCTTATCCTAAGAAGAAAGGGATGATCTAAAGAGTTGATACTAGTATATCATCAAATTTGGATAGATTCAATGGGCTTCCTCTATTAAATGGGACAAACACTTGGTTTTTAATTGCCATCTAGATAGTGGTAATTTCATTATCTAAAATAATGGGTTCACTAGGAGACATAAACTGGTTTCTAGGATAGGGGCTTGTATTATTAAATCCATTTATTTTATAAGAATTAGAAGGTAACTCAATGAATTCAAAAGGAATACCTTTGATGGATGATCTTGTGGTAAACTTTGGCATGAAAGTTGTGCTAGCTTGTTGCTAAAAACTATGCAACTTACAGGAATCCTCTAGTTCAGATGATGGTGAGTTTCCTCTACTATTGGAAAAAAAATTCCTCAGCTCCAAAATTCAGCTATTCCAAGGATAATGTGCCCCATCATGTGTGCCAAAAACTATTATCAATCAAGAGTGTGCCCTTATGAGAATGTGTGCTATCTCACTCCTGTTGTAAGGAAATTACTTAGATGATTCACAATAGTAGAATAATTTATGGTAGAATTAAGAATAGAATAAGTAGATCCACAAAAAAAATTGGTGAAAGAGTAGAATACTTCAATATTATAACTGAGTCACTTCAAGGGGGCAACCTCCATAATAATGCAATAACCATAAAATTCATAATATGATGATAAAAGACTAAACACTACCTCCTATATATACTCTACTTAGCCATGGTTATTCCATAGGCCGACCATACTAAGAACATCAAGAAATGCAACAAGCAAATATGATGTGTAAGACACAAGTAGGCCACACATATCCCTAGATGAACTACAGGTTAAGAGCATATCATGTCCTTCCCTTTCAAAATAACATTATCCTCAATTTTGAATCAAAGCTAGATGTTTTTTTAGGAATGTTTCATCCTCCCATGTTGCATCTTCAGATTGCAAGTTACTCCATTTGTTCAAATATTACATAATGGGTCTAGTCCATAATTTATTAGTGTGCATGTGAAGTATCTCCTTAGGATATAGAATGACTTTGCCTTCTTCATCTAGCTAAGTGTAAACTCTATGCCCAATTAATTTCTTCAATCAAGATACATGGAATATCAGATGTATGCGAGTGGATGGGGGTAATTATAACTTGTAAGCCACACTACCAATTTTCTAAAAGATTTGGTAAGGGCCATAATAATTAGGTGATAGTTTGTTATCTTTTTTATATTGATTTAGATACATATTCTTATATGGTTAAAAATGCACAAAGACCCAATCACCTATGTCAAAATATCACTCACTTCAGTGTTGATCTGCTTGTTGCTTCATTCAATTTTGTGCCATTGCTAATTTATCTCACAAACTAACACCTCCTATTGATGGTGAATGTGTTCCTCAATATATCAAACCTTAAGATGCAATTTAAAAATTGAAGTGATGGATGGGGGTGATACCCATACAATGCCATGAAGGGAGACATCTTGGAAGAAGTGTGAAAAGAAGTGTTATACCACCATTCAGAAAGTGGCAACCAATGAACCCATTTGTCCTATTTATTAGAAACAAAATAATGAAGATACCGTTCAAGACATTTGTTGACTACCTCTATTTATCCATCAAATTGAGGATGATAGGATGAGTTATGAGCAAACTGGGTACCTAAATATGCAAATAATTTAGTCCAAAAATTACTAGTAAATATGGGATCTTTTTCACTTATAATGATCTTTGGAATTCCATACAAATTTTTAACTATATTGAGAAAAGTAGAAGCTACTGTACTAACAACAAATATCTGTGATAAGGAGAAAAAATGAGCATACTTGGTGAGTCGATACACAACTACCATGATAATATTTTTACCCACAAACCTTAGTAACTCTGTAATGAAATCCATGGAAACCTCTTCACAACATTGGCTAAGGATGGATAAAAGTTGAAAAAGACCTAGGGTCTTAATGGTTTCACCTTTATTTTGTTGTAATACCATACATTCAACCACATATTTATAAACATCCCCTTTGATTGCTTCTCAAAATAAATCTTTCTTGATTTTATGATATGTTTTCAAAAATCTTGAGTGTCCTCCAAGTGGAGAGACATGAAATTCCTAAAGAATTTTATGTTTGAGGAGAGAATGCTTACAAAGGTATAATCTATCTTTATACCACAATGTGTTTTCCTTCTATGTAAATTTTTTAGATTCGTTAGAACCCTACTGAAGATTGTGAATCAAATCATTTATAGCATTGTCATTCTCCCATTCTGATCTTGCTTCCTCTAGCCAATCTACTTACCACATGGTCATGGTGCATAACAATGCCTCAATTGATTCATCCCACCGAGAGAGGGCATCTATCACCAAATTCTCTTTTCATTTCTTATACACTATTTCAAAATAATATCCTAAAATTTTAGTCACCCATTTTTTTGTTCTTCATATGACAAGCATTGTTCCAAAAAATATTTGAGGCTATCATGATCAATCTTTACCTTAAAGTGACGACCCATCAAATACAATCTCCATTACTTCACTACATGTAGAATAGCCATCATCTCTTTCTCATATATTGGTTTGAGCCTATTTTTCTCCTTAAGTTTGTGACTTTTAAATGCCAATGGTCTGTCTTCTTGTATTAGTACAACCCTCGTGCCATATCCTAATGCATCATGCCCCATATTAAATTTTTTTGAAAAATAAGGAGTAGCCAAAATTGAAGTTGTGAACATAATCATTTTCCAACTATTCAAATGCCTTGGTAGCTGAATCAGTCTATTGGAAGGAGTCTTTATTCATCAAAGAGGTTAGTGGGATTGCAATGCTACCATAATTTTTGATAAACCTATGATACAACCAATTAGCCCCATAAATCTGTGGAGGTTCTTGAGGGTATTAGGAACATGCCACTCCATCATTGCTTAAATTTTCTTAGGATCAACTTCCACTCCTTGTGATACAATATGACCCAATTACTCCACCTCTTGGACACCAAAAACACATTTAGAAGGTTTGTCTTAAATTTGATGTTTTTCTAGAACTGAAAGCACTTGTTTCACATGCTTCAAATGGTCTTCCCAATTTTTGTTTTAGATGAGGATATCATCGAAAAACACTAAAACAAACTTTCTCAAAAATGGCCTAAAAACAATATTCATCAAACTCTAAAATGTAAATGGTGCATTTGTGAGGCCAAAAGGCATGAACATAAATTCATAATGGCCTTCATGAGTTTTGAAAGTTGTTTTAGGTATGTCCTCATTGCAAATGCAAATCTAATGATATTCAAAGCAAATATCTAACTAGGTAAAATAAATAGCACCATGTAATTCATCTAGAAAATCATAAATTACTGGAATAAGAAACTTATCTTTGATGGTGTATTTTTTAAGTTCTCTTTAGTTTGGGTGCTTCCTCTAACTATCATCCCTCTTCTACACCATGACTACCAGGGAGGAATATTCACTTTGACTATGTCAAATGATTCCTACCTCCAACATATCTTGTACCATATTTTCAATTTCACTCTTTTGGTCATAGGGATACTTGTAAGGTCTGATATTGGGTGGTGTAATTCCTAGAATGAGTGTGATGGCATGATCATGTGTTTGACTTGGAGGAAGTCCTTTTGGCATGTCACCAAAAAAAATATAATGGTCATTCAACACCTTTTGCAAATCAAGATGTTTAGACTCCTTAGTTGGTTGAACCTCCATGGACAATAAGCGTGCCATAAAACCTTTTGCACCTTTTTTGAGAATCTTCATCATCTAGGGGGAACTAACCAGTTGTGGAGATTTAGCTTGTAATCTATGTAGTTCAAAAGTCCTTCCTTCTGAATGGAACCTCATGAATAATTTATAAAAAATTCATCTCAATAGCACCCAAAGTGATGAGCCATTACACTCTAAAAACAATGTCAGCTCCTCCCATGGGAATAGAAAACATAGGGGAATCTAACAAATAGTCTTCCATAGTAAGCTTTATAATATGACATTTTCTAGAATAGTTGATCATACCACTATCTATAATCATGACTTAAAAGTCTTGAGTTGGGTAAATGAAACAATTCAAATGAGAAACTAACTTACTATTGATGAAGTTATGTGTACTCCTAGAATCAATTAACACAGTCACCTTATATTTCTTCAAGAACCCCACCACCTTAAGAATTTGAGGATAACTAATGCCTGAAAGTGCATGATAGGAAATAGTAGGTTGAGAGTCTTCAAATTCATCTTTAGGTTATTCTAACCCCTTTCTTGAATCCTCCTCATCTTCTTCCTCATCATTTATACTATCAATGTAAAACAACTTCTTTTCAGCACATCAATGCCCTTTGCTCCATTTTCTATCATAGCCAAAACACAAACCTTTTACACACTTTTCTTCCACTTTTTGAGGTGTCAATCTAGTAGGTTGATGAAATGATGGTGCTAGAAAGGTGCATTCAGGAAAATTGGAGAAAGGTCTTCATTTGATCAGCTTTTTTTCCTCAACCATGTGTGCCTTTAGTATGGCCTCAGATAAAGTACTGGCATGATACATGAAAACCTCCAATTTAATGCTATCTTTTAGGCCACCCAAAAATAGGTCAGTTAAATTTTCCTTAGTGATGTCTACCACATGTAAGGAGAGATTCTAAAATTCATGAATGTAGTCCTTGATAGTCCTAATTTGGCATAACTTGGCTAGCTGACTGAAGTAGTTTTTAGAGACATTGTTGTGATATTGGAGCTACAACTCCTTAGAAAATATCAACCATGAAACTAGGATACCCATATTTTTATTTTGAGCACACAACCAACAATACCAAATGAATGGCTCTAGTTCTAGATATAGAGAAGCCATAACCACTTTTTGAGAACATGGAGTTTGGTGTAGATCGAATAAATTTTCAATTTGAGTGATCCAAGTGAGTGGATCATTACCATCAGACTTGGTCAAGTCCACTGTTGACAACATGGACTAAAGGCTAAAATTGGTACTGGTATTATTTAGAGTACGAGAAGCAAACTGAAGTGGTGGAAGAGTATTTTATAGTGGTTGAGTTGATAAGTTGGCTAATTACCTTGATACTTGTTGTAATTTATTCTTCATGTTACCCAAGTCCCCTCTTAAACCTATAATGTCCCCTTGAACCATATCAAAATAATATTTTTTCACCATGCCCTGTAACCCTAACTTAAGTTGTTAAACTACCTCTAAAATATATCGATCAGAAGTTTCAGATTCTATGTCATCCTTGTGAGAAGTTTTTGGAGTTTCTTGCCCTTTCCTATGGTTGTGAGTGTTTGGACCAACCATGTGAAAACCCTAGGAGGGTTCCAACCCTAAAAAAATGTATCGATGGAATATACCTTTATGATCATCTCATTGAGATGAATCCAATGACTACTATTATGTACAAGGGTGAAAAATTTAGACCCAAAATAGTGTATGGGTATAATATACCATTGTGATCAGCTCAGAGAGATGAATCCAATGATAGCTATTTTTCACAAGGTAAAAAAAATCTAGGCTTCTTTTTTTGTAAAAAAACTCAATAACAAAACTACAGTGATGAAAAAATCAAATCCTCTTAGATCACATGTTATGTTTTTCAGCCTTTTGGTGCTTACTTAGATGATTCACAATAGTAGAATAATATATGGTAGAACTAAGAGTAGAATAAGTAGATGCACAACAATAATTGGAAAAAGAGAAAAATACTTCAATATTATGACTAAGCCACTTCAAGGGGGAAACCTCTATAATAATTCAATAAGAACAGAATTCACAATATGATGATAAAATAATAAACACTACCTCTTATATATACTCTACTTATCCATGGTTATTATATAGGCCAACTATACTAAGAACATTGAGAAATACAACAAGCTAATATGAAAATGTGTAAGCCAGAAGTCGGCCACACATATCCCTATATATACTATAGGTTAAGGGTATAGCACCTGATGAAACATGGAATCTCTCTTAATTATGGGTGACTTTGTAAGGGAGAGAATATCTAGATAGAGGGTTTGTTCCCTTGATGTTCTCACTAAAACTTGATCTTAAACTTACTAACTACTCATACTGATTATGAAAAGGGTGAAAGGGATATTAATTGCAATGGAATTAAAATGAAAATTAGGAATGAAGGTGATGCACCAATGTGTATGACCACTTAAGCTTGCAATGGACACTTATGAAAGGGAGAAGCTTGCACACATTCTCTTAACTTTAGGAATGACTTCTATAAAAGTGTTTCACAAAAAGGACTTGATAAACTCAATCTTTGTATGGAAGGAATGAAAAGGTGTTTAATTCACATATACACTTAGAATAAAGTTGATCTTGACACTTAGAATGACCTGTAGAACATCAAATACATTGTATGAAGGTACAAAAACCTGATAATAACATAGGAAAACTAATGCTTTATAATGCTATATCAATGGAAAACACCATACATTTCACCAAAAGCTAAAATTGGAGGAAAAGAGCTTCTTATTTATTCAAAAGGTGAGTAAAAAATTTGGCAGAATTTTATCACAACCAAAAGAAAAAAGTGATAATAACATTTTGGAAAATAGAATACAAATAGAAAATCCAAGATGGGGAGACAAAGCACCCCCAAAATAGGGATCTCAAACTTGGTCTTCACACTCTTCAAGTGTTACATATTACTTCCTCCAATTTATATTTTCTTTCATGTCCTTAGAGTGTCATAGAGGTAGAGGAGCATGATTTTAAGAGGCTTAAAATTTTATTCATCATGATTGGTCAAGCTTGACCACTTAGAAGGTGCCTATATCCTTGTTTGACTCTCTATATACTAGCTAATATGTCTTTGTTGAATAATTAGTCCTCCTCCTTGAAAATAGGAATTTAAGTCTTCATTAATTATTTGTTGAAAACTTCTTATAAGATATTCATGAATTTCCTTCACCTTACATGGGTTGTTATGATCTCCTTTGATGCTTGTTTGACTCCTTCAACATGCTAGGTGTAGGAAGGAAGGAAGGTGTAGTCAAGAGTCTTAGACACCTATTCAACCCTTGAAACCTTATTATAATAAAAAATGTACTTATTCATGCTTGAATATGTGTATTAGGGAGAGAGAAACATCAATAAATCCTTTTTAAATATTATACGCATCCATTAAGTACTTTGACCACTTGATTCCTTCACATGAACAATGAGGTGTAAAAGAGATAAATAAGGTTTTTGATTTGAACTAGAAAAATTACCTCCATGGATGGATTTTTAACATTAGTTTAGACCTAAAACAAGGTAATTTTAACCATCATACCTTCAAAATATCCCATTTTGCTCCATTTGTTGTTAAAGCACCCATTCCTTGTAACCTTACAAACATGTAAAGCTCCTTGTCTAGAAGATTTTATGGATAAAAATGGAAAAATGGGACCATGTTTTAGTACCCTATATCCCCTTACAAATCCACACAAAATTTTATGATCCAAATCCAAGTGAAAGTATATTTTTTTTCCTTCATTTTCCTCTCCAATTAGGCCTAATTAGCCCTCTTAGACCTAGAAAGAGAAACTTAGCCCAAATGACCACCCACACATATGAAACTAGACACAAAAGTGTTTGATTCACTTTACCTTGCCTAATACCCTTATCCATGACAAATTTTATTAGATGTAACATTGTGCATATGGTCAAACCATGAAATGGTCATTTTCAAGCCTAGACACCTTTGTGAGGTAAAGGGGGTGTTTGAGAGGTTTTTCAAGAAATTTTTAGGTTTTTATGCTTGAAAATTACTTTATCATACCTAAAAAACTTTAATAAAAATCATCCCTTGAGGTTAAAGTCATTTATGGCACCCATTGGCCTTCACCATTGGGTTTTTGCTTGCAAAACTAAGTTTTTCACACCATTGGGCCTAGTGGCCAACTTGCAAGAACTATGTATATCTTTAAGGGACCTTTATAAGAATTTATATGACGATAAAACCTCAATTAAGTCCCCATAAATCTTATTAAATAGTTTGGAATGCACTCCATAGTCTACACCCTCATAAATAAGCTAAAAACTACCCTTTTACCTTGTACCATATGGTACTATACCTGCACCTATGAACAAATGCCTAGAAATGGATCTCAGGAGAGTTTTTAGAGTAATTAAGTCATTTTGAAATCAAACTATTTAATTTTAAGGCATTATAAGTCATATTTCTCCAATCAGGTTCAGTGAAGGGTTTTAAGAAGGTTTTTGAAGGTTGAAGTTCTTAATGATGGTTCATAAAGGACAGGGGTCCTTTCCAAAAGACAATGCCAATATTTTTTGGTAGGGTGACCCCTCTAACATATATAATAGGATTGATTTACCATGCAGTTTCTCGTGAAAGTTTTTAGCAAACTAAGTGAACTCTTCAAGCTCCTTTTAAATCAAAATAAGGTATTGTGTACTCTAGCTTATTATCCATGAAATTGTGGGACTTAAGGACCAAAATAATGACATGAATTTGAAGAATAAGATCTCCTATAACACCTCCTACAAAGTCAAGAATTCATGCATTTCCCATAATAAGTTATAGTACCAACAAAATTTTCACTTGGACTGGTGACTGAGAACAAGGAATACGTAGAGGGGAGGCTAGTCTTATGTTAGTCCAATAAAACAAATCAAAATAACACACTAAAATAATAACACATGTATCCTAGACACTAGGTATATCATAGGTAACAAGCATGTATATCAAAATACAACTAGAACACAAAATAAATCACTCTTTTACCTTCCTTAGAGCTCCAAATGGCTTGTTGAATTGGCTTGCTCGATTTGTGCATCAAGAAATATTCATCAATGGAGTTTTGTTGGCTTCACCTTTCTTTGGCACCTTGGATTGGTTGTTTTGATTATGATTTTGGCATGGTAACACTACTTGAAAATTTTGTCTCTCTCCAAATGAGCACTATAACTTTGGCTTATGAGAGCTTAGATATCTATAGGCATGGCCTTGTATTTATAGCCTCAAAAAATAAATTTCGCCCAAGGTGAGTTAAGGTTGAGTTTAAACATGGAATGAGTTCAAACTAACCCTAGGTGAGTTGAGGATAACTTGAGTTGAGTTAAAAAAATTCATGTAATTATGATTTTCAATTACTAGGCATGGCTCTCAAATTAGATATTTTGAGATATTTTGGAAGAGCTTGACAACTCATAAAGGCAAAGATGAAAAGGCTTGATATATTGAGTTTTGAAATTTTTATTTTTAGATATTCGTTAATTACAAATGGATAATTAAACTAAGCATTTAATCTTTTTAATTATTTAATTCAATTTTATTATTAATTTAGCTCTTTTAAGTATTGATCAAGTGCCTCACTTAATGGGTCCATAGGCCAAACTACCAGTTGTTAAGTTACAAGATGATTGGAGATGAATCTGTGAGAGGTTATTGTTACATACAGGCTAGTATCTCAAATAGGGACGCTTCAACATGATTCTTAAAATTAATAAATGATGTACAACCAAAATTATGATGTTTAATGATTCCCAAACTTAATTTGTGATGGTTGGTATGGTAGGAATTAGTTTGAAGTCCAGTGGGGAGCTAGTTATGGCCAGAATTGGGTGTCTCTAGTTTGCCCCTATTTTCGAAGGCATTGTAAGGTATATGCACAGTAATGAATTCTCAAAGAATGAAAATTTCATATATTCCTAATGCCTCAACAAGATATGGATGAGTGATGGATGGGTTATGGATTCCCCCTCTAGGGAGTGGTCGAATAAGAAAGTTAATGATCGATCCCTCATAAGAAGGAAAATGATGGGACTAAAAGGTTAAATGGGGTGGAAAATATTGATTTGACCATAGCTAGTTATATTCAGTGGTATAGTGAGTTATCCCAGTGGGGAAGATAAAAAGGATGACTTTCCCAAAGATAGTTATAATTATCATCATATCATAATAAAAAGATAATGATTTGCCCACAGGTGGTAATAATCATTAACCAAAGGATAAGGGTAACAAGAAAATGATTTGCAAAAAGGTGGTTATAATCATTAAAAGGAAAATAATGATTTACCCACAGGTGGTTATAATCATTAATAGGATAAAAACATGTCTTATTTAGGTGGATATAGATAATGATTTGCCCAAAGGTGGTTATAATCATTAGCACAATGAAAACATGTCCCAGTTGGGTGGATAGAGATCATGATTTTTCCAAAGGTGGTTATAATCATTAATATCCAGATAAAATGAAACACAATAATTTTCCCAAAAGAAATTATAATCATTAGTAATACAGGTAGGATATTATGACAAATTGGAAAATGGGGATGATGTATTGAATCCATATGCATGGAGTAAGAGTAAATTGGTACAGAGGAGAAAGATGAATTTGGGAAAACTGTTAGTATGGAGATGCACGTCCTAACTAGCAAGGATTAAAATTCTTTAATGATTTAACTACTCTATATTTGGGGAATGATTTGGATAGATTGAAATTTTTTTAGGTGCCAAGGAGAAGTATTGTGGCCTCATTGCTTGTAAGATTTCTTAAGCTGATTTTTGTTACAGCATGTTGCGATATGCATCATGATTGAAAACAACATGATAACTTAGTCAAAATATGCATAATTAATGACACATGATCTAATAAACAATAAAATTTAATGAACCAATGATAAAAACCATGATGATAATGTTGAAAGATGAATATGGAAGGACATAAGTATAATGTGCAAGGAATCACCCAATGAATGCAAATATACTAAGTCAAGGCACAACAATGAAAGAAAATAAATAGGCAAACAAATAAAAAGACAAAACATCAATAAAAAAAATGAAAATAAAACACCAAGAAATAAAAAATGAACAAACATAAACAATGGTTAACCACTATGTTAGCACACAAAAAATGCAAAAATAAATGACACAAGGTTACCCCTAGGTTGTAGGGAAACACACACAAGATGACAATAATTACCCCTAGGGGAAATAGGAGACAATAAAACAAATAAAATGTGGGAATATAATAAAAGGAAGGGGTATTCAAGCTGATTCTAGATACACAAGGCAAGTGGATGTTGCCTACATAGTTCTATAGACACAATGTCCAACATGAACTTCAAGCCAAATGTAGTTCTCCCAGGAGATGGGATAAAAGAAAAATGATGATCAAGAAAACATGATTTATGAGGTATAATAATACGGGAATAGTCTCAAAAAAATGGAAAGAGTGGGAGATGAAGCTTAGCGATCATTAATGTATCAAAGTTGAATACATAATGCACAATATGAAAACTCAAAAAATGGTGAAAGCATAAGGATTAGGGGCCAACAAGGATGGGGAAACTAAAGGACAAGTGGTTACTTGTGAAATAACAAGGAGTCCCATAATCCTTATGGAAAATAAGTGATTAAAAAAAAAGGAAGGTGTAACTGAGCTAACCCAAGATTACCCATGTACCCATGTGCTGCCTACATAGTTTATGCAAACCTTAGGCCAATGTACTTCTCCCAGAAATGGGAGGAAAAAGACCAAGGCTATCTAAAAACAAATTGAACAAACAATATGTCCCATCCCAAAAAAATTGATGGTTTTATATCTCACATGGAGATTCTAAGCCAATTTTCATGATTTTAGGATTTTTAGGATTTTCTAGATTATTTTCAAATATTTTTTGATTTTTCCAAGCATCTCAACTTGATTTAAGAATGACAAGATACTAAACATTCCAACTCAAAATGGTGAGAGCGTTCAAACTAAAATTACTCACAAAATGGCAAGAGCGTGGTAAAGGGTGACTGAATTGAACTCCACATGAATCAAGCATTTCCTACATAGTCCCATTTGGAAATCAAGTCATTATAGTTCCACTATTTAATGGAGGAATTTGACTAGGTAGCAACAAGTTATTAAATTAGGCAAATGGCACAGTATGGTATAGGAATGAAAAGGTGGGACTTCAAGGCATGATAAATATGATGTTCCTAATTTTCCATAGGCAGTTATAATTAGGGAATAAAAACATAGGTTAATGGTACTAATTTTTCCAAAGGTGGTTATAATCAAGAACACTCATTATGAAACAAAACAAGAAATGAAGATTGTAAATGCCAAACCACTATTATACGGGTCCAAAATACTACCTCTATCTGGAATACTGAATCAACTACTAAAACTTGGTCTGAATCCTTTCATTGAAGGTGGTTGAATAACTAATGAAAAGGAACCAAGGTCAAAGGGTTGGGTAGGGAGGGTAAAAATTAATTTGGTTGATAGGGAAGGTATGGTAAAATAATATAGGATATGGTACAAAGAAGATCACAATAAGGTATAATGTAAATGGTCCTCATAGATAATGCTTTAGGTCTCTCAAGTGAAGTAATGTTTGAGGTGTATGATGTTCACAGGATCATCAAGTTCATTTCCATCCAGTGTTGCGAGCCTATATGCTCTGGATCCATCATTTGAAAAAATTATATAGGGGCCTATCCAATTAGGTTTGAACTTGCCTTTCTTCTTCTTCTTCTCAACCATGTTCTTTTGGTTTTCTTTGAGAGAAATATTCCCAAGCTCAAACTCCCTATGTTTGACCTACTGGTTATAGTGGTCATGGAGTCTATTATGGTATGTTTGAAGGTTATTGATAGAGTTCATGCATTTCTCATCAAGTAATTCTAGCTCGTACAAGCAAGCTACTCAGTAATCTTCATCATCTAAGACATGTTTTAATGAGATGCACAAAGAAGGTAACTTGATCTTAATGGTAAGAATAACATCAATGCCATAAACTAGGGAATATGGAGTGGCTCTTTTTAGGGTATGGTATTTAGTGTAGTATGCCCAGAGGGCATAGAAGATTTGGAGGTGTCAATCGCAACCAACATCATTAGTAATATTCTTAAGAATGTTGACAATGGTTTTATTGGATGGCTTTGATTAACCATTACCTTGTGGGTAATATGTGATAGAAAAAGGATGAGTGATATTATACTCAACACATAGCATTTTGACATCCTTGTTATTAAATGATCTACCATTATCAAATATAATGTTGGATGGGATACCATAGTGGTAGATGAGATGGTTGAAGATGAACTTGAAAATCTATTTTTTAGTCATGTAAGTGAGGGGTATAGCTTTAACCCACTTAGTGAAATATTTGGTAGTGGTAAGGATCTGTTTATGGCCATCATATGAGGTAGGGTTAATCTTCCCAATGAGATCGAGTCCTTGTATAGAAAATGGCTAGGGTGTAAGCATTGGTTTTAGTGTTTTGACTTAGGCATGAATCAGATTGGCATGCCTTTGATATTTATCACACCATTTAGCATACACAACTACATCAACATCCATAGTTGTCCAATAATAGCCAGTTCGTAGGAGGTCTTTTGATAGGATGGCCCTACTGGTGTGGGTTACACATACTCCATGAACTTTCTATAATGCTAATGTTGATTCTGCCAAATTTAAACAACAAAGTAGATTTCCATCAAAGCTATGGTGGTAAAGGGTTGGTCAAAATAAGGTATAATACGAGGCTTTATCGGTAAAGGCCTTTTATTTTTTACGTGATAGGTTAGGTGACATGAGATGGTCATAAAGGTAAGTAAATAGGTATGAATACCATATAGAGCTAGGACCAACAATATCATAGATCATTTTGATAGTTGAAGGTTCATGAGTAGGCACTAAAAGATTTTCAATGAGGAATTGATATTCTTTTGCCTTGTCTATGTGGTGGATCAAAGAGCCAATGGTGCTAATGGCATATGCTATCTTGTTACTGATCCTCAGTATGTGTTCAAACTATATGTTGGCAATCTATTGATTGAGAGTGTCAATCATGGCCTTGTATGGCACCAACTTGTCATCTTTGATCCGAAAATGGTTTGTAACCTGATTGATGATTAACTAAGAATCACCACAAACTATTAAATGTTAAATATTCCATTGTATTGCTTGGCAAAACTCTATAAAAAGTGCTTCATATTCAACCATGTTGTTAGTACAAAGAAATTTGATGCAAAATGATTTAAGGATAAGATCCCCCTATGGTATAATAAATAATATACCTACCCCAATCCATGTAAGGTGAATGATCCATGAAAATACACCTTCTAGTGCTACTCCTGAGGAGATGTTTCAATGATGGTCATGATGGACTCATCTAGGAATTGAAAAGTTAAAGGTTCAGTATCTATAATGGGAGTTTTAATAAGCTAATCTATAAGCATTTGTCCTTTTATAGCTTTTCCTTTGATGCATTATATCTCTAACTCACGTAGAAGCATGATCCATTTAACCATGTGACCTTGTAAAGTTGTTTTGGATAATAGATATTTGAGCAGGTCTACTTTGGAAATAACCATGGTCTTGTTATTAAGCATGTGATGCCACAATGTCTGGGATGCAAAGACCATAGCTAAACAAGTTTTTTTTATGGGCATATAGTTATGTTCATATCTGACCAATGTACGAATTAGATAGTAAATGGCATGTTCTTTTCCATTGTCATCATGCTAAGCTAGAAATGCCCCCAGGGCTTTATCTGTGCTAGATATATATATATATATATATATATATATATATATATATATATATATATATATAGTAGGAATGGCTTTGTTGGCATAGGTGGTAATAAAATAGGTGGATTGGCAAGATATTCCTTTAGGTGTTGGAAGTATTTTTGGCATTATTCATCCCAATGAAATGTGACACCCTTATTCAATAAGTGTGTAAATGGATGGCATTTATTGGCCAAGTAAGAAATGAAGCTTCTGATAGATTGGATATTGCCTTAAAAATTGTGGATATGCTTCAAATTATAAGGTGGAAGCATCTTAGTAATGGCTTGTACTTTGTCTAGATCAACTTCAATTCCTCTATGAGAGATAATGAAGTCTAGTAATTTTCCTGAAGTGACACCAAAGATGCACTTCTTAGGATTAAGTCTAACCTTATTTTCATGAAGCTTATCAAATATTCAATATAGTATGGATGGATTATTGGCATGGGTCTTTGATTACCAATATGTCATCGACATAGTCTTCAATAATGTCATGCATCATATTTTGAAATATGATGGTCATAGCACTTTGGTATGTGGCCCCAACATTCTTGAGACCAAATGACATAACCTGATAACAAAACATTCCCTATGGAGTGGTGAATGTTATTTTGTGTTGGTATTTTGGCATGATTTTAATTTGGTTGTACCCTAAAAATCTATCCATAAGTAAAAGCATTTCATACCCTACTATGGAGTCAACTATCATGTCAATGTTTGGTAATGGAAAGTCATGTTTGGGGCATGCCTTATTTATATCTCTAAAATCAGTGCAGATTATGATTCCTTTTGGATTCTTATTGACTAGCATAATATTTGAGATCCACTTGGATTAGTCAATCATTCGAATACATCTTTCTTCTAAGAGTTTTTCCAACTCTTTCTTTACTAATACAACAATGTGAGGATGCATCTTGCATAATTTTTTCTTCACAAGTTTGGCATCATGATGTACAACAAAGTGATGTACAACCAAGGTGGGGTCCAAAATTATCATGTCTAAATAGGCCCAAACAAATAAGTCAACAAATTTCCTCAAAAGGGCTATAAATATTTCAAGTTCCTCCTCAATGAGGGACACACCTAATTTGATCTATTTTGGGTTATTTGAAATCTCGATGTTGACTTCCTTAGTATCTTCTACAAGGAGAGTTGAGCCATCCTCTAAAATAGCTAGTAGTGATTTGAATTGGCTTGTAGTTATAAATTCATCTATTTGGATTGGTTATTCAATATCTCCTAAACAAGATGAATCTAAATCTCCCAATGGTAGGTATGGCCATGTTACAAACACTATGAGAAATTCTTGGTCAATTCAATCAAAGGTATGTTGTTATGTAGAACTAAACTTGAAATTAAAATTAAGTTCATCATTGGTGGTCTCTTGAGATGCATTCAAATAAAGGTGAACATCCCCATCTAATGGCATTTGAAATAGGGTTTCACCAAAATAATGAACTTTCTATTTGTTTTTACCCTAGTCTAAAATCACCTCAATGAAGTTTTCAATTTGGGACCACAATGTTTTATTTATTTATTTATGGCTAAGGATGTTCACTCATTCTCCAAAACAGGCTACAAGATCTAGTTTGATAGAGAACCCTTGTTTGTGGTATCCCAATAAAACATTGGATCATAGGCCTAGAAAAGCACAAAAGGCCTCATCATTCTCAAACTTGTCTACAGGTAATATGGATTCTTGTTTGTCCTAGGCTATAAGTTGAGGGTGATAAAGAGGAAGTGAATTATGTCAAAGAACTGGGGTAAGGGTATAAATAGCATGTGGGTCAAATATGTTGGTTTTGGAAAGGTCTTTATAAATTCTATGATTAGACTCTGCTTGACTATCAGCATCGTCATCACTAATCATTAGCATTAGAACATGAATAAGATATGTGGGGTTGACCCTAGGTAGTTTAAATCTAAGACCATAGGTTCTCTTGTCTTGAGTTATATGAATTGGCTCAAGAGTACCAAAATGATTTGGGTCAAGTCCTCATCCTTCATAGGCTTGGTTTTCTATGATCTTATTAAGAATGGGGTATTTGGCATTTTTTGTAGCAATCAACTAGTTTGTCATTGTATAACCAATATTCATCATTGGCAAGTGGATCCTCTTCTTGGCCAGTGGATAGTGTGAAAATGATAGGAGATGGACTATGAAGTTTTCCCTTTCGTTTTTATTGCCATTCCATGCAAGTTGGCTTTACTTTAGGTCTTCCAAATGACTTGGGGTTCTATGGAAGCTTGGCAATGTGAATGTGTCATGAGTCAAATATTATCTTGGGTATGAATCAAAGCTATATAGGTCTATGTAATTGGCCTTGGGAAACTCAATAAGTATTTCTTTGCCTTTGTCCTTTTTGGGAACCGAATCTGGTCCAAAGCGGTAATTATAACTTTCATACTTGGCCTCCAAAGGTTTGCAATGTTAATAGGGTTACAAATCTCCATTGATGGTGACCTCCATACCAGAGCGAGAGAGTTTGTGACATTGGTGAAATGTTAACAAAATTACATGAATTTCATGTATCCAAGGTCTACCCAAAAATAAATTGTACGATAGGTCTAGGTCTAACACATGACAAAGTGTATCATGGGTTAAAGGCCCAATGATGCTAGTAAGCTTATAGTTCCTTATGATTCCCACTCTTCATTGTTGTAAGCCTTGATAGTGACTATTTTTGGCTTTAGATTTATTTTTGTATATCCAAGAATCTTGATAAGCTTTAGAGACACAATATTCAGGACTGACCCTTTATCTATGAGGACACATTTAAATTTGTGACTGGTAATGACAATTTCAATGTACAAGGGATTGTTATGGAGAGGGCCAAGGAATGACATATCACTTTGGTCAAAGGTCAACTATTGGACTAGGGATAGATGTCCAACCAAAGCTTGGAATTTTATAGGAGTTATGTCATTTGGAATTTAGGATCGGCCTAGAAACTCTATTAAGATGTTCTTATGGATCAGAGACGTATGCAACAAATCCAAAATGGATATTTGTGTGGGTGTTTTTGAAGTTAGTCGATAATGTCAAATTTATTTTCTTTAATAGTGGTATATGTCTTGTTCCTAGCCAGTATAGTGGGTTTGATTAGTTCATTGGCATGGGGTTGTGGGCTGGGAATGTTAATCTTTGATCACCGAGTTGTGATCACACAATCAGGATTGGATACATGACTATTATTAATAAAAAATGATGGTGGAGGGGGACTAAATAAAAGAAGTCTCAATTTCTAGTATACTTGTTTGTGGTCACAGGGCAATGATGAGTTATTGGTATAAGGCCCCAAAATAGTAATCCCTAATTACTGGTGCACCTATTTGCAGTCTTAGGTTAAGGAAAGATTATTGGCATAGATGAGTTGAACGGAATTATTTAGAAACAGTCCTATTCTATTAGCACTTGGTCTTGGATTAATGGTGATGGTGGAAATGTGACCTCTCACAATATGACCTATAACTTTAGTGTAGTCATGTACAATTGCATGGTAAGTCTATTGGGTATTGGAATCACTATGCCCTTGGTTACTTCCATTTAGTTGGAATTTTTTTATTGCTATTGGTATTGCTATTGTTTTCATGGTTGTTGATACTAGTACTAATTTTGTTATAGCCTTTGTTGTTGTTATTGGTTGTTATTATTATGTTGTGTAAAAGGGTTTTGGTAGATACCCATGTTTTGATTAGATGTAAATGCTCTATTATCCAATGTAATCTCTCCATTTTCCAACATATTTTTAATTAGGTGTTTGATCTACACAAAATGGTGTAGATTAGGTCCATGAACATGATGGTATTTTAAAAACTCATTCTCTCTATACCAATCTAGATATGGAATACCCTTAGGATAATTCTTCAGTGTTGGACAACTAATCATGTTAATACGCCTAGCTTGAGAAACACAACTTAAATAGGTTATCCAAGGTCACTTAATAGTAAAAAAGTAGGGCCATTTATTCTTGGAGGAGGGGTTTTTAAAGGTAATGGTTGTTGCATTTATTGAGTTAGTCTAGGATACTATGAATGTTACACCTGTGGAATAGGTTACTGATGAGGAGTAAGTTGCATTTGTGGTGTTGGTTGAGCATTTGGTGTTTTCACCATTTGGACATGATGCAACTCAGTTACTCCATTACCAATAACATTCTTGTTATGATTTATTTTTTTGGATTTTTCATAGTTACTAGCCTAGGTTGGTGTCGATGCTTGCACTTGGACTTGGTTTTGGTTCTAATTTTGGCATGTGCTATGGTTTTGGTTTGACAAGGTGAGCTTGATGTTCCCTTTGTTAATTAGGGTCTTTTCAATGAGTAAACCTTTACTGATGATCTTTTTAAAAGTATGTACACACTAAAGCTCTAGATGATAGGATATCTCACTGTGTAAATTTTTAGTAAACGCAATGACTAATTGTTTGTCTAGTAAGTTATGGGTGAAGAGACTAGCAAGTGATCTCCATCTTTGTAGATAGTTTTAAAATATTTCACCAACTTTCTACATAGATTGAGTCAAATTTACCAATGAAATCTAATGTTTGAGATTGTAGGAGAAATACTACACAAATTTATCTGAGAGGTCATCAAAATCAAATATAAAATTCTTTGGCAATTTTAGGAACCAATCTAAATCATATCTTACTAGACTCTAAGGAAAAAAGAAGAGTAAATAAATGTCATTGTAAGCCATTGGATGGAAAGCAAAAAATAATTCTATTAAATGGTCTTTAGGGTCTCCTTTACCCTTGTATTTATCAAATTTTATTAGTTCATACCCTAGAGGAAATGGTATCTACAAATAATCTATGTTGAATGGGTAGGAACACATGTCATATAATTTAAACTTCTTTTTTTTTTCCTGCTTGAATGTAAAAAAATACATCCTTCATTTGATGCAGTTATTGTGCCAATAAAATGGATGGAACATTGGCCTAAGGTGGAGGTTGTGTGGCCAAATATGGATTACCTTGATTGGAGTATAATAGAGGAATGGTTTGTTTTGGAATGTTGGTTTGAGTAAAACCACCAAAAATATGCATCTATGGATTAGGATGTGGTTATTGAAATTACACACATTGTGGTGTGATATTTTGGTGATGGAAGGATATGGCTTAGGGTGAAATATTATTCCTACTAAGGTTGAGTAGGGACTTGTTGCCAACTATTCAAACCTAGTTGAATAAGGGAAACTTGTTGTGAACTAAGTCCCTATCTTTGGATTTTTGGTATGTATTGAAAAAAGGCAATTCTAGCCTAATTGGTACTTATTGGATAATAGTACCTCTTGTTTGTATCAACATTTGTTGTGAAGTAGACACTTTTAGAGTGTTTGGAATTTGTCTTTGACCAATGGACCTAAATTATTGATTAGACAACATTTGTGATTATAAAGGTATGTTGGTATATGACTGTAAAGGTGTACTTGTCACTACTTGATGAGTT
Organism: Torreya grandis; assembly: GCA_037957365.1. Taxonomy (NCBI): domain Eukaryota; kingdom Viridiplantae; phylum Streptophyta; class Pinopsida; order Cupressales; family Taxaceae; genus Torreya; species Torreya grandis. The sequence continues at coordinate 2,839,855 of JARHVA010000079.1, forward strand.
GGAACATTTGTTGCCCTTAATGATATGGCATAGTGTTCAGTCTCTATCATACTGTCATATTAGATTATGCCTATTTTTGTGGAATTTTAGTCATCACTTGTTAAGGTGGAGTAGCAATCATCATGTTTTGTTGAGGCAAGGCATTAATTGGCACTTGATTACTTAATCCTTATGGTTACATGTTTGAACAAGCAACTAGTTTAGGATTAGAGGTAACTTGTTATGATTGAGATGTAGGAGTTCCTATCCCCTGCTATTGCGAACCACTCATGATATTATCTAAAAAAACTTATTGTATACTATTTATTGGTGTAGCTAAACCACTTTGGCCTAGATTGGAAGAAACTGGTGTGTTATCCATCATGTTTGGTAAATTTTTATATATAGTAGTAGTCACCTCTTCAATAGATGGGGCATTGTACATGTGACCAAGTGAAGTGATTTATAAATAAAGGGTCTATACCTAAATTATCTTGACCTATCAATTCAATTAATACTCCTATTGAAGGAGCTAACTCTATGAGTGAAGCATTTGACATGTCCATTTTATTAAAGTTGTGCACTAGATTCAAATAAGTTTGATATGCTTGTTACATTTTTATAAAGTGGTCCTCCATGAGGACCTTTCCTTTGCTAAACATATTTGGGTCTTGATACGACATCGTTATGAGCTCTTGAGGATTTCTAGTAGAGGCTTGTTTAGTGGTTTGGCTATAAGGCATTTTGAGAGGCACTCTAACTAGACTAGGCAAATTTTTATGGGAAAAGTCTATTGGAAACATGGATCCTACCTCCATAGCTCTGACTAAAACTTCATTCTTATTTTCAAGCAAGTGAGGATTAAATAAATAAGGATCATACATCAATGGCATAGTAACATAATATGGTTGTTGTTGAGCTTGTTATACAACCAATGATACTATAATAATATATTGTGTGATTTACTCTTAGACCTACTCTGATTATGAAGGCATGTTAACCAAATAATGGGCTAAAATATCTTGTCCTTGTTCCCCAAATTGAGTATTGTAAGGAGAATAGGGATCCATATCACAAACTACATCATCACCATAAGGGTCTTGAAAAAATGTCATCTTATGCAATGACATTTTATAACCTAAATTATAAATTACTCCACTACGAGTGTAACAAGACATCCAAATCAATGATTAACATTTCACAAAAAAGGCCTATAGTTTTACAAACTATGAAAAATAAGGTCTAAGGACAAATGGTCCAAACTTGGTCTAAGGATTGGAGTTATATCTAAAAAATGGTTAGTGCAAAAACTTAGGATAAAATAGTGTAATCGCCAAATGTCAAAATCCAAATATCTTACACAAAAGGGTCAAGTGGATGAATAAAAACCAAAATGCCAAAATTAGGTAAAAAGTGTTTCAATTAAGACTAAACTAGGTCTAAACAAATAAAGGTTACTAGATATTTTGGAAAACAAGGCACAAAAGCTAAGCTCAAAACATGAATTGCTAGGTATTTTGGGAATAAGGCATAAAAGCTAGACTTTAAACAAAATAAGGTCTAAAAGGCAAGAGATTTGATCTAACAAATTTGAAACACTATGACACAAACTAGCCATTCAGATTTTAACACACACTTGATCATTTGTAAAAATACATGTAACATTAGTCATATGGAAGATAGACCACTACCCCAATCTTAGACACAAAAAATAGTGTTTAAATCGAGTAAGGAACTAGTCTAAGTTGCACAACCCAAAAGTGAAAGGTAAATGTCTAGGCCAAAATTATGTGAGGCATAAGCAAAAAATAATCAATATTTGGATCTGAAATTGTCAAGGCTAACTTCAAACTTATTTTAGAAGACTAGGTTTCTTAAAATAGATAATAATCTAGACAAGAATGAACAACATGATAGTACTAGGCATAGATCCAAAAGGCACACATGATTTTTAAAATTGTAATTTGGACATAAGGAAACAAGTCTTTGAAATAATTCGAGCAACTTAATGACACTATAGTGATCAAAAGATATGACAAATGGTTTGTTTCAAGACTCTAAGACACAATACTTAGAATGATTTGGGAAGAATAATGATACCCTTTTCAATCAAGTAACACACATAAAGGTTTGATAAATGACCAAGATAAATGTGGTATCAAATAAATGACATAACTCCTCTTACAACAAAGGAGTGATGTGTAAACAAGACTTGTTTTGGATGTGGCATAATAAACTAATAGTTTTGACTCAAGACCATGTAAGTAAAAAGGACAAATGACAAAAACACCTCAATGTAACATCCTAAATCCTAAAACTAATAAGGTTGCATTGTATTGTCAAATTTAGTCTATATACTTTCTCTTAAAAGGATTTTAGGTTATTAATCCAAAAAGTAAAAACACACAAAAATTATGGTTTATAGGCCTCCTCTTATCTCAAGAGTCTGTATGGTAACATAGAACTTTAAGATATTTTCCCTGCATCAACAGTATGTCCATGGCAAGTGGGGTTATCTAAACTATCAATTTTTATTCATTTCTAAATGGTCCCATGCATGTGCCAAACACTAGGGCATAATCACATCATTTAGATCTACATCAACCAGCTTGTTGTGAAAAGGTATAGTCCTTTTCAAAACCACTACATTCATCAATTACTTAGTGTAGTATGATGTCTGAATTGCCCTTATGTTTTGAGGCTGAATACTACTAATAGAGCTTGTTTTAACCACTCAAAATAAGCATCCCAATGAGTCACCCACAATTTATATACCCCACCATGGATTGGATTTGAAATGATACCGGGAGATGAATTCCTAGGTCAACACTTCCCTAGAGAACTTGTGAGGAGGTGATGAACTCATGCCCACAAGCCAAAAATACATGAAATAAAGATAAGTGGAAGGACTTTAGGGTCATTTTCGAGTCATCTAAATCATACAGATTTTGGGGAGGGCCTTAAAAACTTTCCTTACATTGGACCAAAGTGATAAATGCAATGATTGAACATTTTTTATTACCCAAGTTCCTTAAAGGGGATGGGGGGAGAGCATACACACAACACCCATTTTGCTAAACAAACACTTCAAAAAATAAACATGAAAATGAAAAATTCTAATGAGTATTTAAATAATGTGAGAATTTATTTTTATAACACCAAAATGAAGTATGTAATGAAGTTTAAACCCCTTAGATTGTTGTTGATAATTGGAAAAACTTCAAAAACTACTAAGAGATGAAAATAACTAAATACATTTTAAGCACCAAATACAATGTGTGTAAGATTTAACCATACTTAAACTTTGCTCTTTCCACCTCAAGACCTACAAATTATTAGAGGGTTTGCTTGCTTAGAATCCCAAAATCAAGTGAGAAAACAAAATTTTTAATTTAGCTCTTAGGTTTTTTGACTTCTTGTCTTGGATACTAATCATCACTGATCCATATAGATCGATGTTGATTACAAAAATTGACGTCAATTAAGTAGATCATTGATGTTTCCTATGAAACACATAAAAATAAAGTTTGTTTTGATGGAAAAATAATTAATGAATGACCTTAAAACCAAAACATCTCACATATTCTACAAGAAATGGGTTATAAAAACAACATGCAGATCATCAAACATAAAATGAAGGCAAGAAAAATTGAGTAAAATCATTGTTAGCCATGTTCCCTGCCTTGATCTATTTTTTGTACAAAGACCATGGTCAATTCCTATAATCAACGTCGATTTTAAAAATTGCCTTTGGTCCCTACAACCTATGACTTGATTAAAAAATAAAGATGTAAAAAATAAAGCTAAAACTTGAAACTTGAATATTTATATGCATCTGTTAGAAAATCTAAAAATAGCATATCAATCTCCTTGGCCATATGGGATACTTGATCCCATCAAATGTGTCATCATGTGAGTAAAAAATATGTAGAGGGGAGGTTAGTCTTGTGTTAGTCTAATAAAATAAATCAAAATAACATACTAAAATCATAACACCTCTATCCTAAACACCAAGGAGAGCATAGGTAACAAACATGCATATGAAAACATGACTAGAACACAAAAGAAATCACTCTTTTACCTTCTTTGGAGCTTTAAATGGATTGTTAAAGTGGATTGTTTGGTTTTTGTATCAAGAAATATTCATAAATAGAGTTTTTTTGGCTTCACCTTTCCTATATGTCAATAGGAATGACCTTGTATTTATAGCCTCAAAAGTTAACTCTCATCTAAGGTGAGCTAAAGTTGAGTTTAAACATAGAATGAGTTCAAACTAACCATAGGTGAGTTGAGACTAACTCTAGTTGTGTTAAAAGTTATCATATAATTATTATTTTCAATTACTAGGCATGGCTCTCAAATTAGATATTTTGAGATATTTTGGAAGAGTTTGACAACTCATAAAAGCAATGATGAAAAGGCTTGATATTTTGATTTTTGGAATTTTTATTTTTAGATATTCATTAATTGCAAGTGGATAATTCAATTAAGCATTTAATCTTGTTTAATTATTTAATTCAATTTGACTATTAATTTAGCTCTTTTAAGAATTGATCAAGTGCCCTACTTAATGGGTCCATAGGCTAAAATGCCAATTGTTAAGTTGCAATATGAGTGGGGATAAATTTGTGAGAGGTTATTAATGCACATAGGCTAGTATCCTAAATAGAGATGCCTCAGCATGATTCTGAGCATTAATAAATGATGCACAACTAAAATTGAGATGTTCATTGATTCCTAAACTTAATTTTTAATGGTTGGTAGGAATCAGTCTGAAGTCTGATCGGGAACCAGTTATATTGAGAAGTGTTGTCATTGATGTCATTAATGTCAAGGTTGATGTCACTAATGTCAAAGTGCATATGGTGAAGATGCATGATGAGTGGTATTTAAGACATGATCTTGTGTGCTTGATGTGAGAAGGAAACCATATGACAATAGAGAACTTGAAGGCAGCCTAATGTCTTTCTGTTGAGAGAGAATTTGAGGGTAACCTAATGATTCTTATGTTAGTTTTTTTCAAGATTGTTGTAATGATATGAAATTACTATCTAATGAATGTTATTGTTTGTTAACATCATTGAGTTAATCATATTTGAGTACTAGGCTTTGAGTATAAGGTGTCTTGAGAAGCATAGTCATAACAAGCATAGTCATATCATGAGCATGTACATGGTGAGCATGAAGAGGTATGTGCAATGTTGAGTGTGGAGCCCATTGGGGTGATCACATGACCATGGGGATATATTTTGGGGTCCTAGAGAGCTCCAAGAATGTGGGGAGAATAGTTTTCTCTACTCCACCTTTTGTGGAACTTTGGTCCACATGTGAGTGGAATATTCCTTGTATTTTCTAATTTATATGTTTTCATATTTTATGGAGTTAGTTGTTAGATGCCTATTTTCCATGTTGACTTACTTGCTATTAAGAAACTTGTTTATTGGAAAATGTAATGCCTTCCTTGTTTCAAGGAGTTGGTTGTGATCACATGTCCTTTGAAAATGTGTCCTTTGAAGGAGGAGAGATAGACTTGGTGTGTTCCTTCTTGATGGAGCTTTTGGATAAGCTTGTTTAGGTGGAATTGAGGTGTCTTTTAGTGGATAATGTTTATCTTAGATAAGCATGGTGAGTTTCTCCTCATTTGGTGGATTTTCCATTGATTTTTTATATATACAGGTGTGATGTGACCTTTAAAGGTTGATGGTTTATTTACAGGGTGTGGCTTTGAAGATTAGAGTCAAAGTGCAAATATTTTTACAAAGTGAAAGTGTTTATTGTAAGGTGTGGTATAACATCTTGTGAAATAAAATATTGTGCAGGTGTAATTGAAAGTGAAATATTTCATTTGTGCAAAATTTTCTATAGGAGATATTATATCTCTATGGGAGGTCATTGTAATCTTATTTTTTACTACAATTTTATTTGAGGACTTTCTTGGTGGATGTAGCCCACATTGGATGAACCACAATAGATCTGTGTTATGTGTGATTGATATCTTGTTCTCTCCATTTATGTTTTCATAATAACTATGATTTGAGGAATGTTTTCATGATGCATGTTAGTGCATAATTTAGATCTGATTTATGGTCATATTAAATTTGGTTTAAAGTTTTTAATTCCTAAAAATTGGTATCAAAGCCATTGGTTGTGTTTTGCTAAAGTGGTAAATCATAGGAAAGGCTATTAGCATGAATCAGAGCTATAGGAGAAGAGATTAGATTCAGAGTGGAGAATTTTGATGGTAAGAATTTTGGTTTGTAGAAAATGTAGATGAAAGATTACCTGTATCAGAAGGAGCTTCATCTCCCTTTGGAGGGGAAAGTAGAACAACATGTAAGTATGAGTGATGCAGATTGGTCATTGCTTGATAGGAAGGCATTGGGATTCATATGGTTATGCCTTGCATCTTCTATTGCATTTAAAATTTCTAATGAAAAAAGCACAAAAGATCTCATGGATAAACTTGGAAAGTTGTATGAGAAAGCTTCTGCTTCTAATGAAATTTTTCTTATGAAAATATTGTTCAACATGAAAATGCCTAAAAATGGTTTAATTGCTAATCATCTAAATGATTTTAATATGGTTGTAATTATGCTCACTTCTATTGGAATTAAGTTTGATGATGAAGTTAGAGATTTATTTATTTTGTGTTCTTTGCCTGATAGTTGAGATAGTTTAGTTATGGATGTGAGTAATGCAATCCCTACTAAGGGAAGCTTAAATTTTGAGGATGTTGTAGGTGTGATTCTTAAAGAGAAAATTAAAAGAAAAAGCATTGGTGAATCATCTTCAGGTAATGATTTGTTTGTTGATACTAGAGGGAGGCAAAAGGACAAGAGCAAAGGCAACTATAGAAAGTCAAAAGGTAGATCTAAATCCAAATCTAGATCCAAGATGATATGCTGACATTATGGGAAGAGTGGACACTCAAAGAAGGATTGTTGGTCACTTCAGGATAAGAATGCCAACAAGGAGGAAACAAATGAGGTAAATGTGACATCAGGTAAATCATGTCAAGATGTCTTAATTGTTTCTATGGATAGTTTTTTTTAGTCTTGGGTATTACATTCAGGGGCTTCTTTTCATACCACCCCACATAGGCATTATTTTATTGATTATGTTCAAGATAATTTAGGACATGTTTATCTTGGTGATGATGAACCATGTGAGATAGTAGAGAAATGTTGTGTTCAAGTTAAAATGTAGAATGGGAACACATGGCTACTTAAGGGTGTCAGACATGTGCCTATGTTGAGATAAAATTTGGTTTCAATGGGACAACTAGATAGTGAGGGTTATTTAGTTATGTTTACTATGGATTCTTGGAAAGGTACCAAAGGTTCTCTTGTGATTTTGAGAGGTAAGAAAGTTAGTACTTTATATTTAACTAGTAGTGTTGATTCTTGTGATTTAGTTGCTACAAATGGAAATGCAACTATGTGGTACTATAGGCTAAGTCATATGAGCCATAAGGACATGGAGATCTTAAAAGAAAAGTTGCCTAGATTAAAAGACATAGATCTAGACTTTTGTGAGAATTGTGTGTACAAGAAATAGAAGCGGGTTAAGTTCCTAAAAGTTGGTTCCCTAAAGAAAGAGCATAAGTTAGAGTTGGTACATTCAGATGTATGGCGACCAGCTCAGGTATCTTTTATTGGTAGATCTAATAATTATGTTACTTTTATTGATGATGAAACTAGGAAAGTTTGGGTTTATTGCATTAAAAATAAATTTGATGTATTTGACACTTTTAAGAAGTGGAAAGCCTTGGTTGAGAATGAAACAGGTCTCAAGTTAAAATGTCTCAGATCAGATAATGGAGGTGAGTATTGTAGTAATGTTTTCTTTGATTATTGTTCTAACAATGGAATATGTAGGCAAAGGACAATTCTAAGAACTCCATAGCAGAATGGGGTATCTGTAAGGATGAATAGAACAATAATAGAATGTGGTAGGATTATGAGGTTACATGTAGGGTTGCCTCTATAGTCTTGGGCATAAGCAATTACCATGATAGTATATTTGATTAATAGAGGACCTTTTGTGCCTTTGGATGGAGGCATTCCTAAACAAGATTGCTCTGGTAAGAATGTTGATTATTCTTTTCTTAGATTCTTTGGATGTGAATCTTTTGCTCTCATTAATAAAGAGGATAGGACCAAGTTAGAGGAAAAATTAGAGAAATGCACATTTGTTGGATATGGTGAGGATGACTTTGGTTTTCGTTTATGGAGCATTAAAGATAAGAAAATATTTTAGTCTAGCGATATAGTCCTTAATGAAAAAGTCATGTATAAGAATCAGATGTAAGAATAGAAAGAGTACACAGTATTGTCTGACATTGTGGATGGAAAAATATCCAATGAATCAGTTTAGAAACCTTCTACACAAAGACCCCAAACTCCTATGGTAAGAAGGTCTTCTAGGGTAAGAAGATCACCTGAATGTTTTTCTCCTTCTTTGAATTATTTGTTACTCACTGAAAATGGATAACCATAGTGTTATGAGGAAGTAATGCAAGTAGATGCCAAGATGAAGTGGGAGAAATCCATGGATGAGGAGCATATATCTCTCATGGAGAACTAAATGTGGGATTTGGTAAGGCTACCCAAGGGCAAGAGTGTATTTCCAAACAAGTGGATCTTTAGAATAAAAGAAGAGGAATAAGGGAGAAAAAGTTATAAGGCCACGATGGTGGTCAAGGGGTTTGCTTAAAAATTAGGTATTGGTTTTGATGAGATTTTCTCTCCTGTTGTAAAAATGACTTATATTAAGACTGTTCTTGGTTTAGTTGCAGTTGAGGATTTGCACTTAGAATAGTTACATGTGAAAACTACTTTTATTCATGGTGATTTGGATGTAGAGTTGTATATGAAGCATCTACAGGGATATAGGGTGAAAGGGAATGAGAACTTTATGTGCAAACTAAAGAAGAGATTGTATGGCCTGAAACAAGCTTCATGGAAATGGTATAAATTTTTTGATTGTTTTATGTTGGAACAAGAATATCAAAGGTGTAATTCTAACCATTGTGTGTATATCAAACATTTTGATGATGGTTTATTTATTATATTATGCTTATATGTAGATGACATGTTAGTTTTAGGAAATAACATACATCATATTCATATGCTCAAGAAATAGCTTAGTGACTCCTTTTCTATGAAGGATTTGGGTGTTGCAAAGAAAATCCTTGGTATGGAGATTACTCATGAAAAGGAGAGGAAGCTAATATTAACCCAATCAGAGTATGTAAAGAAAGTTTTAGAAAGGTGTAGCATGTTGGATGCTAAATATGTTGGTACTCCTTTGGCAGGATACTTTAGATTATCAAAGGATCAGTGTCCCAAGATGGAATTTGAAAATCTTAAGATGTCCAAGGTACCTTACTCATCAGTAGTTGGTAACTTGATGTATGCCATATTTTTTACTAGGCCAGATATTTCCCAAGTAGTATGAGTTGTGAGCAGGTATATGAGTGATCTTGGTTATGAGCATTGGCAGGTTGTGAAATGGATTCTTCGGTATTTGAGAGGAACCATGGATTTTTTATTATGTTATGGTGGATTGAATACCACTTTACGTGGTTATGTGGACTTGGATATGGTAGGGGATATTGATAATAGGAGAAGTATGACAGGTTATATATTTACTATTGGAGATATAGTGGTTAGTTGGATTTATAAGATACAGAAGGTTGTGGCTTTGTCAACCATAGAAGCAGTTTATGTTGCTACTATAGAGGCTAGAAAGGAGATGATTTGGTTATAGAATTTGTTTCAAGATTTGGGGCTTGAGCAGGAAGTTGAGAGACTACATAGTGATAGTCATCGTGCGATTCATTTGGCAAATAATTATGTTTTCCACTCGAGGATGAAATACAATTAGTTACATTATCACTTCATTAGAACAGCTTTGGAGAACTTGGTGAAGCTGGAGAAAATTCATACTAGAAAAAATACTATGGATATGATGACCAAGGTGGTCACATTAGACAAGTTGAGACTATGTTCATATTTGGTTGGCCTTAGCGGTCATAGAGTAGTGATAATTATGTTTAGGAGAAATGGTCTCCAAGTGGGATATTTTTGAGTGTGGAGTCGATTGGGGATATCACATGACCATGGGGATATATTTTGGGGGCCTAGAGAGATCCACAAATATGAGAGTGCAATTTTCCCTACTCCACCTTTTGTGGAACCTTGCTCTACATGTGAGTGGAATATTCCTTGTATTTTCTAATTTCTATGTTTCCATATTTTGTGGAGTTAGTTGTTAAATGCCTAATTTTCATGTTGACTTTCTTGATCTTAGAAAGTTAGTTTTTTATTGGAAAATGTAATGCCTTCCTTATTTTAAGGAGTTGGTTATGATCACATGTCCTTGGAAAATGTGTCCTTTAAAGGAGGAGAGATAGAATTGGTGTGTTCCTTCTTGATGGAGCTTTTGAATAAGCTTGATTAGGTAGAACTAAGGTGTATTTTAGTGGATGATGCTTATCTTTGATAATCATGATGAGTTTTTCCTCATTTGGTGGATTTTCCCTTGGTTTGTTATATATACAGGTGTGATGTGACCTTTAGAGGTTGATGGTTTATTTGTAGGGTGTGGCTTTGAGGATCAAAGTTAAAGTGTAGATATTTTTACAAGTATAGGTGTTTATTGTAGTGTGTGGTATAGCATCTTGTGAGATACTATATTTTACAAGTGTAGGTGAAAGTGCAGCATTTCATTTGTGCAACATTTTCTATAGGAGATATTCTATCTCTATGAGAGTTCATTGTAATCTTATTTTTTATTACAGTTTTATTTGAGGAATTTCTTGGTGGATGTAGCCCACATTAGGTGAACCATGTTAGATCTATGTTATGTGTTATTTTTATCTTTTTCTCTCCATTTATGCTTTCATAATAACTATGATTTGAGAAATGTTTCCATGATGCATGTTAGTGCATAATTTAGATCTAATTCATGGTCATATTAAATATGGTTTAAAGTTTTTAATTCTTAACATACAATAAATATGACATTTTTTGAGCAGCATTTAAGTCATGTGAGTAAGGTGTATAAGATCAAAGAGTGTTTCAAGATCAGTTGTCAAACTTCAAGTTCTTAACAAGCCTAGCCATGGCACTAGTCAATAATGTGTAAAGTCCTAGTGAGAAGGTTTGAGCATGGTGGCTTGGTGAGATGGATGCACAGAGGCATAAAAGGCTATATAAGGTTGATTAAGCATTCATATGAATCATTGGATCACTCAGAAGAGTTTCAAGGTGAGCTTACAAGGGTAAGACCTTAAGTCCAAGTCTACAACTAGACTAGTTCTAGACCTTACCTGACTTAATGAGGTATCATGAGGTGTTGTAAAGGCATATGAATGATGTATAGAAGTAATTGAGAATTTTGATAAGTTTTATGGCATATATATGAGGTTTTGAGAGTTTTTAAAGAGGCATGAAGGTCAGTTTCAAGGCCTAAGGTGGTTTACAGATCGAGATCTAAGCAACCAAAGAGAGAGAGTAAGGCCTAATGGGGTATCAAGATAAGTTTCAAAGGAAAGTGTGTGTATGTGAGCATGGAATAAGGTATGATATTATTTTTAAAACATGTTCACAAAGTTTGAAGTCATGGTTTGCAATAAAAAATAGGAAAAGTGGTTTTGAGGTCTCTTGTGTGTGCAAAATGAAGGGTTCTCAACCTAAGGACTTTTAGGTGTTCATTGGCATGTGTAACCTATACATTGGAACCCAATATATTCATTTTCTATTGAAAAGGTGTAATATCCCCTTTCATTAGGGAATATCTAAACACAAATAGCTCTGAACAAAGATACACTTTTTGCCAAAATAATTTCAAATATGAATAAATAACTCACAATATAATCTCTCAATAGCAAATCAAAGATCTTATCACTTGTTCTTCTAGACGATTACACAATTGAGTCTCTGTCATACAAATAAGATCACGTGAAATATTCTGTCTTGAAACCTGTGTTTTTGCAAATCTGGAGATTGACCCTGAATCTGGAAGTCTCGGTCTGCTGTGTTGAACACACAGTCGCCGGCGTCGGTCGATATTTTGCCGACGTCGGTCACTGTAGGTCCTTCTCTGCCGACGTCGGTCTTCAGTCGGTCGATGTCAGTCACTGGGGATCTCTGTCTACCGAGGTCGGTGTCTGAGCAGATCTGTACAGACCTGTACGGACTTAGTACAGCCGCCAATTAAGCACAACCTATCTGTTTTCAACCCCTGATAGCTGAACAACCTGATCTCAAGAATATATGATTCTAATACAGAAGATATATATCTTTATAACTTATTGGATCAAAAACTAAATAAAGAAATACCTGAAATACTGTGATAACTTCTATGTGAAGCTATCTCTCAAATCTGTATACCTCTGTGATAACTTCTGTATGAAGCTATCTCTCAATTTGGCAATAAATCAGCTGATATCTCACAGCCTCTAAATCGCACACAATGAAGAGTTGACGTTCTCCACTACAATGGAATCCTGGAACCCTTGGCTCAGTCTTCACAGAAGAATTCTTCAAAATCAATAATCAATAATCAATCGCTGATCCAAACTCTCTCCCATGAGAAACCCTTATACCCTCCAAAGGTGTGCTTGCTAAAATTAGATTTCCTCAAATTAGAACTTGGGTTTCTTAAATTAAAATTCCTCAAATTAGAACTTGGGTCTTAAAATTAGACCAATTCTTAAATTAGAATTAGGGTCTTAAAATTAGACCAAATAATTAATAATTAATAATTAATTAATATCTAATTTAAAATTAGACCAAATAATTAATATTTGATTAAATCAATCAAATATTAATATCTCCCTCAATACATGTCGGATCCTCGAACCGTCTGAAGCTGGTGAACCAGGGAGTGATTCTGCACATGACCATATCAAAACAAGGGTGCTTTGCTGTATGTCAAATATCCCTAAATAATAGGAGCTCAGGCCCAATGTGTCTGAAATAACCTGAATGAGAGCCAACTATAGGAATTCTGTAAATCAAAGCCAAGCCAATCTCCATCATGACCCTCTATCCATCCAATCAGCCTACGAAGGTCACATAATAGGCTAATCATCAAGCCTGTCAATGTCCACGAAAAAGGGGACATGACAATCCGCCCCTCCAAAAATTGCTTGTCCCCAAGCAATCTCAGAACAATGAACCACTCGATCCACCTGGATCCCAAATGTAATTATGCTCTGTACTGCTGTAAATCAATGCAAGTACCTGGAATATCATCAGAAGTAGAACAAAGAGAAACCCATAATCAAATTGGCGAATGCAACTCAACCGAACTCTAAGAGCCCAACTGCCATAGTCGAGAACACATGAGAAACAAACTCTCAAAACATCATAACCCAAGTAGAATGGACAACTCAAACTGCCAATTCCATTTGCAAGAGATGGTGCCAATCCATCCCATAACTGATCCCTCTGTAAGGGTGGCACAGCGAACGGTACCACACTGTCATATGTGTGAGAAGAATCAATATGGAGACTCGACTCCACTGGTATCTCAAACTCATCAGAACTAGGTACTCCCAAATCCTGAACCGGTGTGTCAGCCTCAACAGCATGTTCCTTAGCTACAACTATAGGAGCGTACTCACCAACAACAATCAATGTACTAACCTCTGAGTCCGGGGCTGGTGAAGACCGCAAATGCTCTAACTCCATGGTCATCTCAGCCAAATGAAATTGTGACTCCTCATAAGCTAACTGCGTACTCTCAAGAATCTTAGAAGTCACCTCAAGCTGCTGAGTAAGCTCACTCACCTTATCTTCCTTGGCCACTAATGCATCATACGTTGTGCTGCCCCACTTTATAAGATAATCTCTGTCGGTGACCAACTGCATATAGTCCTATCTCAGAAACTGGATAGCCTCCCATAAAGAGTGGATCTCTATCAAGGATAGATAACTACCTCCCTGCTCGATGCTAGTAGGAGAACCCCATCCATAAACTGCTAACAACTGATGAGCATCATCGAAATGCTTGCAAGCGGTAGCAATGTCTCGCTCCCTAACTCTCAGCTGACTAGACACATGGTGGCACTGGCTAGACTGTCTCCTACAATCCTCCTCTGATGCATGGTCTAAAAGAGTAGACTCAAAATCACTGATCTCTGGAGTACTACCATCCATACTCTGTGAATCAACTCCATAGCTCATATCAACATCCAGAGTATCAACAACTGTAGCATCACTGTCTAACTCCTCCATACAGAGAGAAACGACTGGTGAAACTAAGTCCTCAAAACTGTCCACTGCATCCTCCTGAGTATCATCTGCAATAATTAGATCATGGGACTCTTCTACAATCTCTGTCATAACTGAGAGATCATCAACCCTCAGTGCACTAACATCTGAACACACCTCTACACTCTAAGTGCAAGCATCAGACTCGTCCTCATCTTCACTATCCTCTATCTCATAATAATCATAATAATTATGGGACATGCTGCGCTCTTGTCTAAGTGATCTGTAGTGATCTCTTCTCAGCTTAACAAAGCGATCAAAAGACAACCTCCCCTGAGCTCGTGGAGTTAATAACTTCCACTCATCCTTTGCTGTCATATACCATGTGGGTTTGTCTTTGGATGTAGGATATGAAAGAGATTCATTCAACGTCTTCAAACTTAGTTCCAGCTTCTTCATATTATTGTCCCACTATTTTTGAGTACTTGAAGTACACATGATTTACTATCTAATTCCCTTATGTGTACTCAAGCGAAAAAATAACTCACTTAAATAAAACAACGACTTAAAAAATAATAACTAAAAATTAGCTAATTTTAAAAGCTTTTGGCGCTGTCATGTGTGGATATATTTTCTACCTTGAACCTGTTGAAAACCTGGATTGAAATGGAATGTGAATCTGCTTAATACTGAACAGTGCCGAGAAAAATGAATGGTGGTGGTATCTGCAATGGAATCCTGGAACCCTTGGCTCAGTCTTCACAGAAGAATTCTTCAAAATCAATAATCAATAATCAATGGCTGATCCAAACCCTCTCCCATGAGAAACCCTTATACCCTCCAAAGGTGTGCTTGCTAAAATTAGATTTCCTCAAATTAGAACTTGGGTTTCTTAAATTAAAATTCCTCAAATTAGAACTAGGGTCTTAAAATTAAACCAATTCTTAAATTAGAATTAGGATCCTAAAATTAGACCCAATAATTAATAATTAATAATTAATTAATATTTAATAATTAATAATTAATTAAAATTGGACCAAATAATTAATATTTGATTAAATCAATCAAATATTAATATCTCCCTTAATTCATGTCTGAAAGAGCCCAAACGAAAGCCAAGCCCAGCTCCATCAAGACCCTCTATCCATCTCATCAGCCTACGAGGGTCGCATAATAGGCTAATCATCTACTCTGCACATGTCAACTAAAAAGGGGACATGACAAAAGGTTCCTATATCAAAGCTTCAAGAATTATTTTCTAGAATGAGGGTCTAAGCTTTATGAACAATTGCTAACAATGAAAGATGGTTTAAACCCTTAAAGAACCCTAATAGTGATCCAATGTTGAATAATCCATTATAAAGTGCTTAAAATGGATTGGTTTGGATAGTTTAGTGATTTAATTTTTTAGTCAAATCTCCTAGGCATTTCCAAGTGTGAAGGACTAGTTTCTCAAAGATTTGTTGTAGCAATCAGAGTTAACCAAGTCAAAGTATGAAAATAATTGGATGGAGAAGGTTGAGACTTATATTTTATGTATATTACAGTTTATGGGTAGGTTCTAACCCTCAAATATACTAAACTGGTCATCCAAGATAACCTATCGTTAACAGACCTAATGGTGCAAATAGTGAGAAATCTAGGTAGAAGTGAGAAGATGATTAGGGATGTGTTATCATGGAATAGGGATGAATAAAAGTACATAGAAATTTTTTTTAAGACTTTTAATACATGTTAATGTTGGATATAAGTTTTGGATTTTAGTGGATATGATGAAAATGTTGCTCATAAGTTGAATTGTCTGGTTCAAATGAGACAGTGAGGTAGAAGATTATGAGATTGGTTTGCAAGACCAATATTGCCATTTGACCATATTATATTTCTATCTAATAATGGTATAATGATCTAATAGTATCATTCATATTCATTATGAGTTTTTTAAGGTGGCCATATAGGTTATTGAAGGTCATTATCACCATGACTGTGCTTTAAGGGAAATTGACAGTTCTAAGTAAGCAAGCTGCAGTGATGAGTTTGAGAATCTATGCTTTGAATTGATGTATATACTTTACATGTTATTTATATTTGGTACTTGTATTTCCTATCCATGATTTTTATGATATTGAAATTTATTGAAATTGGTTGAATTGTTGAAGCCAAAATGGCTTGCTTAGTTGAGTGAGGTCTGTGAAAGAGAAGGTCAACAAATTGGTCCGCAAGGCCAATAATTGCCAATAGAGATTATTATAATTTTTTTAGAGGTTTTTTTGAGGATTTTTTTAGATCATTTTAATTCATTTAGTGTGTTCTTTTAGGTGTCATAAGTTCAATTTTCCATGATTGTGTTTTGAGGCTAGTTGGCAGTTCAGAGTGAGCATTTTGCAAAGAAGAGTTTGAGCTTGTATACCATAATTTGAAGTATATAATGAATTTTTTGATGACCCTGAAGTCATGAGGTTTATAAATATATTATTTACTTCCATGTTTTTTTAGATAATTGGTGTTTTATCTTCATTAGTTCAAGATAGACTTTTTGGGTATGCACAGGACTAATTGTGAACAATACTAATGGCATGCTTCAAGTGGTGGTTGGACTTAAAAGGTATTGTGGAATTGAAGTAAAGTTAAATAAGGTATAATTTATTGATTTATAAAAGAATATTGTTCATCAATGAAGTGTATTTTTTTTCAAGGGGTCATGAAGTAACATGTTGCTAAAATAGGCCTAATTGAATTAGGTCTCCTTAAGGCCTAAAAATAAGGATTCGGTCTATTAAGTTGTGACCAACCTAATATATTATTTGATTAAAGTTTGAAACATGTTTTAAGACATATTTTACGGTTAACCAAAGTGTGTAAATGTGTTTTCTGACCAAGGTGTGTGAGATTAAGTGACTTGTATAAGAGCAATACTAATTGGGCCTAATTGAGTGAGTTAGACAATTAGGTGAATAAGCGAATGAAAGAGCAATTTGAGGAGTAGAAGGAGGTCATGTATACCATTAGAGGGGTGTAGATAGATATTCATGAATATCTAATAGAAGGTTTGAGTATGAAGATCAAGGTCATATGACCTAATCAGTCTTGAAGAGACCTAGATGAGCGAAGAGGCCTAGAAGGTAGTTTGAGAGGGATAAGAATGTGAAAAATTGAAGAGGTGGTCATCATATATTGGTTGAGAAACATAATTTTCTAAAAGTGATCAATATTTTTAGGTGGATGAGTTGGTGTTGAGTCATCTAGGGTGTTGGTGCTTCCTTGTAAGTGGGTGCTTACTAAATCCTAGTTGAGTTGGTGCTTAGCTAGTTGGGGTTGGTGCTCCATATGAAGTTGGTGCTTTAGTAAATTTTGGTTTTTGTCTTATAATACTATAGTCTATTTTCATATATCAGTGTATTTTTTTTCCCTTGAGGGTTTCCCACATATATGATGTGTTATCTTGTTTCATGCTCTTATATGGTTGCTTATGCTTACTAAGATCTATATAATTATATGAATGGCTCATGACTGTTAAGTTGAATTGAATGAATTTTTTAAATACTGATTCAACCCCCCCTCCCCCTCATTCATTATTCTTCCCATAATTTGTGTCTAGATTTGGGTGTCTATAGTGATTGTGTGTGGAAAAGACTGAGGAAGATCTTTGGAGCCAACAGACCTTAAAAATCATTTTCTCATCTGATTAATATTTTAATCATGTTTGTAATAACATATGAAATGATTTCCAAAGATCCACTTCAAGCACTGAATTTATATTATAGGTTTGAAGCATTGATCTTTACCACTGAGGGTTTATATGTCAATTATGTAGGTTGACCCTAGAAGCTTATAAACTGAGTTCTTCACCTGTTTCATATGACCAAAACTTGATAAATACCAAGATCAAGGTAATTTTCACTCCCTCTTCACTACAATACTTCCACCTTTTGGCGAGCAACATGCTCTCTCACACTTTGTTTAGTTAATTTTGCCTATAGGTCACTAGATGACTGCTTGAAAATTGGGTTTGTGACTGAGTTTTATGATCTAATAATATATTTTCTCTTAAAACAAATCCATTAATACTTATTCTCAATGCTTTTGAACTTCATTTCTAACAATCTCCCATCATCACATTCCTGACCTCTATCTACAAGCTCTTGTAACACCTCATTCTTTCATAAGGACTGTCGATAGGCCTATACAATAGATGCACATTTGGAGTTCCATGTAGGTGTATATGGAGAAAATAGGTGCAATAGGCCCATAAAAGGGTCTATGACATGGGTTTGAAACTTATTTCATTTTCATGAGAGCATCTACAAACAAAACCTTCTCCTTTCCTCCTTACAAACTCCTTATGATTTGCAACATAGTTGACTATGTTCTCCTCACTTAAGGTAGGTTTTGATGCCTATATAACCTTTTTGAGAGGTTTTTTGACTTGAAAACTATTTGATATTATGTTAAAACTCAACTCCAAGACATAGCTGATCTACAAAACTGTCAACCTTATCAATGTACCCCTTCACATCTTCATGTGGTAACCAAACTCAATTGGGCCTAAATGTTGGTTGTAGGTGTTCTTTATGTTTCCTATAGGTATGTATGGATTAATAAGGTGCAATAGAAACTTAAATAGGTCTATGAAATAGATTAAGAAACCTATGTCATCTTTTGGAAGCATAGGACCCCCTTACCTTTCCTTATTATAAACTCCTTAGGTAACATTGAATAGTAGGTTGATTGTGTTATTACCCTACTTATACTTGGATGTAGGTAATGCTTGGACTGACAAAGAGAGGTGGGATATTCCATGTAGGTGATATGAGCCTTTTGGATGTCCTATATTCCTTGATATCTTTCATTAAGACTCCACAGACCTACCAACTACATTGGGATTCAACCTCACCTTAACCTAACTGTTTTATCCAAAAGAGGATGGTTGTAGGTGTCTTTCAAGTCTTGAATAAGACAGTGGGTGAAGTAGATTTATGGAGTGAGTTGGTGATGACTCTACCTTGAACTTGAAGTTACATCACTATCCATTTTGAGATTCTTTTGTTCTCACTCACTTAAGACGTAAACTTTGACTTTCTTTGAAAACTTAGTCATCAAGAGAGTTTGTGGACCCTGTTGTATGGACTAAGATCATCATGTTGGAGTATGTAAAGTAGGGAACTTGAGTAAGCATATGAAAATCCTAATTTATTTTGAAGTTTTGAATTCATCCTCCCTTAGACCCTTCCACTGTTTGCTTTCCTCCATGTTTAACATGACACCTTTTGAAGTATCTTCATGGGTGACTGTTGTAGGTGGTGATTCTTCCCTGTGTACGGACTGAGGAGGTATGGGAGATTGATATCAAGAGACAAAAATGATCTTAAGACCCTAATTGACCCTTAAAATTCATAACTAGCTTGAAGAGGCATCAATTTTCCATAAAGATATCTGAATAACAATGAAAACAAGAAATGATCCATTACCTTAAAAAATGCAAAAATACCTGAACTTCTCTAAATAAAGAAATTTGCAATGTTATTTCTTCATCAACTTTAGCTCTCTATGAATGAATTATTCCATGGTTTCCATGCTATCTTGAGTTGTTTTATATGACACCAACTGATGTTCTATGAACCTTGAGTTGAGCTTCTAAAACAAATCAATACTTCTTCTGACCCCTACTCCATCATGACTATTGTAGGTAGTCATTTCTCTCTGTGACACTTATCATCATTTCACCTACTAAAGATTCCATGAGCATGTTCCCCTGATCTCTCCATTTAATTCACACTTGATCCTCTTGGATGAGGTAAGGAGATCATATTAGTGTTCTCATCGTGCCTACCTATTTATTATTAGTCTCCATGATCATAGCATACAGGCCTGACTAGTACATTTAGACATAATAGGCCTTTTTGGGTCTTTTGATCCTTATGAGTGTCATTAGCCATTTCAAGACTTCTAAAGAGTGCAATGAAACAATCTCATGTGCTTCAACAAACCTCCCAAACTTTGTGACTCCTTTATTCATGTCACTTTTCATGATATTCCTCTTAACTTTCTCACCAAGGTCTGGAGATAAAGCTATGCTACTAGACCTCTAAGTGCTCTTTTGTACCTTAAGAGAGTATGGTCTCTTGAACCTCATTGAAATGACTTAAATGACTGAAGTAAACCTCTCTAGGAACTATGATTGATAAGATCATGCTAACCTCATTGAGATACTTTTCAATCACTAGAAACTCATTAACTACAGTTGTACCTTGTTAAAGAGATTGTCTCACCAACATCATCTTAAAGGAGATTGTACTCAAGATGGAGATATATGAGCTTTTGATTGAATTAATGAGGTGTGAAATGAATCAATAATTAACTTGGGAACCCTTGAATATGAAGACACTTGCTTGATAACTCAAATCATGCTCCAAAACTGATCAAACAAACCATTCATAAGGACACTATAGAAAACCAATTTTGTGTCATATGTACTTTTCTGGAAGGAGTTACCTGATGAATTTACATAGAATAGGTTTTATTTGATCTTGAAATAATCTCACTATAACCATTCATCCCCATTGTATCTTGAAGCGGATAAAACCCTGGACCCTATCTGGATGATTATGCCATTTAGATCCCCCTACACTCTTAGCAATTGTTCATAAATATGGGGGAATGAATTTGACAACCAATGCCACTAACTTGAAGTTCATTAGGGTCCCTATCATTTCTCAATAGATTTAGCCCTGACTCTCTCTCTCCTACTTGTACTGAGCAAAAACCGATGGCTTTCTTAGAGCTGTTAAAGAGGTCGATATGAGAGATAAGTTAATTTCTTCATTCTGTCACCTAAAACTACTTTCAAATTATTGATTTGAATTTTTCATGGATAAATAAGGTCCTGGAGATGCCTAAAGATCAATTTTACCTTGAAGAACTATACGAATAGCCTCAAATTAGGTATTTTTTACTAAAACTACCAAAATCACTTGAAAACCCTGATGAAACTACTGTAAAATGTATCTAATGTAATTTTCATGCTTGAACAAGTATACCATGTCCTTCTAATATTAGACTGTCATTCACATGCAAAGCCTACTCTAGAAGCCATAAAGTGACCAAAAAAGTTATAAATTGGGTCATGATGTTAGTCAAACTTGTCACCAATTAGTCTGATCAATTGTACAGCATGAGATAACTTTGACACAAGCCATAAGGCCTCTCTGGATATTTTGGACTCTTTTCATCTCTTGAAACAACTTGAAACTAGTCAAAAGGTGGCTACATAAGCACATGGTCATGATGATCAAAACCTTAATTTCATCAAATCTACCTTAAACTCTGCTAATCAAGGTTTTGGATGGCCATTTTAAGGACATTACAAGACCAACTTATCAATTAACGGGGCAAACAACATAACAAACAAAGTTTCAAGTGGTAGAGATGACAATTTGACCTGTGAGGTCAAAATTGTCAACAATACTAATAAACACTCATGGTACTTGTGCATTGCACACAACTCAATAATATCTCAATAATTAATAATCTAACAAATTTTTGGTTATCAATGTCATAATATAGCCAAATTCACTTGTGCATTGAATACAACTCCTTAAAAGTCTCTCAATAACTAATAATCTAACAAATTTGTGGTTATCAACATCATAATAGAGCCAAATTCAACATAGATTCTTACAAATTTCTGGTCATCAGCATCATAACATAGCCAAATTCAACATAGATTAGAAACATCATAATATAGCCAAATTCAACATAAATTCTTACAAATTTCTGGTCATCAACATCATAACATAGCCAAATTCAACTTAGATTCTAATTTTCAAACGTTCAATATCATAGCCAAATTCTAGTGTGAAGCTGGCCGGCACCAAAATATTGAAAAACTACCATGTATGTTACCTCTAATCCTACATACTCCGTACATGACAGGTAAAAAGATCATTTAAAATGTTATAAAATAATCTTCTCTCTATTTAGGTCTGGAGTTTTATTTAGGTTATTTTTATGTTTCATCTTGTTTGACTTGCTACGTTTAAGTTTCTGACTCAAGTTCACATCCACTATAACCCATTCTCATCTGGGTAAAGTCTCTAATTAAAATGAGTGAGACCCAGGAAAAATAGATTTCGAATCGCTGACTTCAAACTGACAAGCATCTTTTCCTTTCCTTACCACTCTTCCATTGAACTGATATTTCATAGCAATTGTATTTAAAATCAAAGCTGAAGAAGCCCATTAACACCTGTGCAAGAGATGAAAATTCCTGGAAATTAACATGGTTATTTCCTGAAAAATGTTAAATAGCTCTTTCATTAACCCCAGTCAACACAAACGCACAGACTGTTTGCGCTTCACCCTTGATAACCATTGCCTTGTTTTACATCACAACACAACAAATTCTACTCCGACAGCCCTGCTTCATTTGTGTCCTTGATGACATAGAAATGATAAGAAACAGTCACAGTTTGCCCTGAAAATTGACCGTCTGTAGCTATTTTTTTTGGGTTTTAGACAGTATATGACTGGTAAAGATTCTATCATCATACTTTAAAATTAGCAGATTGTATATTTTTCCAAATACCTATTTATTCAAGTATAATAAAAATTGATGTTAATATTTATGGAAAAAAAATACTGATAATATAAAAATTTGTTTTAAAAATTTTTGATTGATAAGGCCCTCAAAGAAATAGCCATCAACAAATTTTAAATTGATAGGCAAGGTTAAATTGAAATTCCAGCCCTCGTCACAGCAATTATCAAAGCAGCATAACCCAGGAAAGGAAGTCCTCAACAAAGAGTTCGCTACCATAAAAAATAAAACAAAGAAAGTATGGCCACAGTTTGCAAACCCCAAGTTTTCACAGTAAATGCACTTATTTCCTCAAAACTTATCTTCCATGTAATTGCCAGTGCTGTCAATTGAACACTTTTTTGTGCATAAGTAATATGTCTCTTACTAAAGGTTTAAGAGGAAATACAAATCATCTTTCGGAGGGAGTTATCGATTCTTGAAAGAATGGCTTTGGCTTACAAATGTACTGGAAGGTTAAACAGTCTTATCTATATTGGAGCTACCTTCAAATTCTCTTGCGAAAATTTGAATTTGAAACGTTATAATACTATGAATAGACCTGATCTACCAAAAAACCAAGAGCCTTTTTGGAATTTGGGTTTAGATCATATATAATTAATAAAAATTCCACCGTCATACTTTAAAATTAGCAGACCATATATTTTTCCAAATACCTATTTATTGAAATATACAATGCTAATATTTATGAAGAAAATAATAATAATATAAAAAGTTGTATTGAAAAAATTACAATCAACAGAGCCCGCAAAAAAATAGCTATCAACAAATTTTAAATTAACAGGCAAGGTTAAATTGAAATTCTAAGCCTCATCACAGTAATGGCCAAAACATCATAACCCAAGAAAGGAAGTCCTCAGGATAGAGGGACTTAAGGCAGAAATTCGGTACCATAGAAGAAAGTATGGCCACAATTTGCTAACCCCAAGTGTTCATAGGAAACCGTTGTGTACTCATCTCCTCAGCACTTATCTTCCATGTAATTGCCAGTGCTGCCAATTGACAAATAAACTTTAATATCAAACAAATAATAACAGACCCAATAAATTACAATTTTATAAACTTGAGCTTCCTGGAAAATTGTCAATAAATTTAAAAAACAGACAAATTTAGAGTAGATATTGTGGTTGGAAACCTTCGATTCTCTAAATTTAGTTGCAATTTTTTCAAAAAGCTCTTCTTTATAATATCATGGATTGCTAATGTTATCAACTGACAAATAACTGTAATATCAAAGAAATAATAACATATACATAACTTTCTAATAAATTATAACTTTATAAATACGAGTTTTTAAGAAAATAGTCAGCAAATTTAGAGAATAAACATTGTAATTGGAAACATTCATCCTCTAAATTTGCTCCCAGTTTTTTCTGGTTTATAACATTATGAATTTGGAAAAACATGAAATTTTTAAATTTCAACTTATGAAAATTGATGCACAAACACAGAGAAAGAGTCCAGACAAAACAAGCACAGGCTTCTTCGTGAAGATGAATTCAGTGGTACTTAACTTCAAATTATTATGCACTGGCATCAAATCTTTCTATAGAAACCCAAAACATTTGAAAATTCAATCACTTCAAACCCCAAATGTCAATGGGGCTTGAATCCTAGAAAGGGAGATAAAATGTGACATTGGTTCAGCTCAACCCTATCAACTCAACTTAACCGATCACCACTGTAAATGGATGAATCGAAACAATATCACCTTCTACCTTCAAACTTCATTGTTTGCTTACAATCATGATAATCTTGTAATCATATATTATCTGTATATACCACACAATTCCATTCTCAAATATTTCAAACAAAAATGCATCCAATGATGCAGATTATGGAGGATTGTATTGACTATACATAGACATAAAGCACCTTTGAGGCCCACCAAACAGCCTGCAAAATGTATGAACAAAAATGATTATGCACTTGCTTCAAATTTTTCTATAAAAACCCGAAACATATGAAAATTCAATCACTTCAAACCCCAAATGTCAATGGGGCTTGAATCCTGAAAAGGGAGATAAAATGTAATTTTCAAACCCCAAATGTCAATGGTGCTTGAATCCTGAAAAGGAGATAAAATGTGACATTGGTTCGGCTCAACCTATCAACTCAACTGATCACCACTGTAAATGATTGGATATGGCTGACTCGAAACAATATCACCTTCTACCTTCAACCTTCATTGTTTGCATACAGTCATGATAATCTTGTAATCGTATATTATCTGTATTTACCACACAATTCCATTCTCAAATCTATCAAACAAAAATGCATCCAATTGATGCAGATTATGGGGGATTGTATTGACTATACATAGACACAAAGCATCTTTGAGGCCCACTAAGCAACCTGCAAAATGTATGAACAAAAATGATTATGCTCTTGCTTCAAATCATTCTATAGAAACCCAAAATATATGAACATTCAATCACTTCAAACCCCAAATGTCAATGGGGCTTGAATCCTGAAAAGGGAGATAGAATGTGACATCGGTCGGCTCAACCCTATCAATTTAACTTAACTGATCACCACTGTAAATGGTTGGATATGGCTGACTCGAAACAATATCACCTTCAACCTTCATTGTTTGCATACAGTCATGATAATCTTGTAATCATATATTATCTGTAAATACCACAATTCCATTCTCAAATATTTCAAACAAAAATGCATCCAATTGTCTTTGACGCCCACCAAGCAGCCTGCAAAATGTATGAACAAAAATGATTATGCACTTGCTTCAAATCTTTCTATAGAAACCCAAAACTTCTGAAAATTCAATCACTTCAAACCCCAAATGACAATGGGGCTTGAATCTTGAAAAGGGAGATAAAACGTGACATTGGTTCGGCTCAACCCTATCTAACTCAACTGATCACCACCGTAAAATGGTTGGATATGGCTGACTCGAAACAATATCACCTTCTACCTTCAATCTTCATTCTTGGCATAGGGTCATGATAACCTTGTAATCATATATTATATGTATATACCACACAATTCCATTCTTAAATCTTTCAAACAAGAATGCATCCACTTGATGCAGATTATGGGGAATTGTATTGACTATATACATAGACATAAAGCATCTTTGAGGCCCACCAGGCAGTCTGCAAAATCAAAGATAAATGTCCATCCTTTTAGTGTCAACCTTAGGTTAGTATTTCTTATGCAAGAAACCAACTGTCTTCTTGGAATATTCAGAATTTGGTTCTTCTACCTGCTTCATATTTGAATTTAACAAGTCAATTCGGTGTCCTATGTAGTTGCCATTTTCCACAAATTTATATTATGGTTGATCATACGACTGCCAAAATAATTTTTTAATAAAGAAAGTGGGGTATTACCTCTGAACATCTAGAAGTAAATGTTATGGTCACATCACTTTTCTTGCTTTCTTACTGCATCTATCTGTTTGATTATGATGGGTTTCATTCATGGAGAATAAAATTAGCAGTCAGGAATCAATGATGACGATTAATGATCAATATCATAGTTGTTAATTATATATTTAGCATAGATGCAATAACTAAATTCGAAACCGGATGAAATCCTCTCATGAATATATCATCATTAATGGACAATCAAGGAGATAAGGTGGAAGAAGTCTATTGATATTTCACATCTCTGTATAATCATTTAGGTTATAATATTGGATCATGCTTCGTCAACAGTCTAATTGTCTAATTAGAAGTAAAATATTATAATTGCATATATTTGGTCAGATCTTTTCTTTTTAATATGTTAATATGTGTGGTTTGTTGAAACATTTGAAGAATATAGTTAGTCAAGATAAGCACTCTTTTAAGCTAAAGTGGTTGCTAGGATTTATATGTAGTATAAAAAATTGAAGTACCTAATTGTATTGTTTAATATATAAAAATATTACAATAATAATTAATTAAATATCTAATTATATATGTAAGGAAATATGGAAAATAAAAGGTTTTTATTTTTTTATGTACTCTTGTAAATGTGTCATCATAATCTAGACTTGAAAATACATGTATGAAGTTGTGACATCTATTGTATTGAAATTGGGAAGTGATTTGAAGTTATTGGCAAGACCCTACAAATGCTAATGACAAGCTAACAAATTTGTACAAACACTCATAGTAAATTATTGCCAGTTAAAATTTAATCTTCTTAGAATGTTTGTATGCTACCACTCTTTGGCTTCATTTCTCCAATTTTGTGCTCTTCAATTCATGTTGTCCTATAAAAAATAAAATATGCTTTGTATACACCTAATATTTTTCACCTTACCACTTTACAAACATTTTCTCTTGTTGGGGCATCAATCTCTATGAGTGTACGCCTTAGGGTGCATCAAGAATGGGGGGATGGGAGGGATTGGATCATAGTACTTTGCATGAAAAATTTGCATAGTATTTTTTCATACCTTCATTACTATGATTTTAACTTCTTTTGAGTCTCTTTTCATCTTACCTCTTCATTTTCTTTCCATTCAATCTTGCTAGCCACCATATATTCCTATTGTATTTGCCAGGTAGCCAAGTTGATATAGTTTGTTTCATAATTGTCTCTCTTTGTACTATATCGACTTGGCCGATAGAATAGTATGTCTTTTGTTAGTTTTAATATATCAACCTAGTTAATACAGTATTGTGTCAACTGACATCTTTCTAACTGTATCAGCTTGGTCAATACCATCATCTTAGAGGTCAGTAGTTTTGGGTATTAGAGCCATATATATAAGGTCTAAATTTCATTTCCAAACCATATAACACACTCATCTACTTTGTGTGTGCTCATGTTTATGCTCTTAAGTGCTAAAAGGAAGAGTTATATGTTTTTATTCTTATCTTGGAGGTCTAGTCTTGCTTATGATCTTTGAAGCTCAATAGGAGGAATCATGCCAATGAGGTGTCCTAGTATTTGGAGTCCCAAACTAAGTACATCTAGGTCTTCTTGTCATTTGAGGTCTTCAACCTACAACATCTCTTGAAAAGTGCAACTTGATCCAATAGGGGAGATTAAGGCACCGAAAATTCCACATAAAGTTAAATATCTCTATCCCTACTCTCTTTCCCTTATTTACTTAATATATTAGATATTTATCTAGTCATTGTTTTTGTAGATATGTTGTTTATCCTTGCTTATGCTCCTCCTTATACCAATTAAGCTAGTATAGCTATAGGTTTGCTTACAATTTCCATTTATCATCTCAGGTTGCATAGACCACCCATTGGTTGACCATTGCATCACTTATCTTCTTATTAGTTTAGTACTTATAGTTATCTTGGATCTATGTTACCTTTGTTCATCAGTTTATTGCATGTGGTATCCTTGTTTTATCTTTGATACACCCCTTTACAATTATTGTTACAATCACTTATATGTATTGAACCCTAATTTGAGTTCTATCCTATGTCATAAATTTAGACTTTAGAACCCTTTCCTCTTGATATTTGAGTATAATTTACCCTTTATTTTGTCTACCATTATTTTAGGTCCTTACCCGCTCTTTCAAGTATACACAAGCTCTATTGTTATGACATTATTTGCATCTTACAAGTCATCCTAGCTCATGCATACATTATGATGAACTCATCATGAATCATATCCCATAGTTGGTTGGATTATATCCATGTTTCTAGTTGCTTCTTACTTTTGGTTTCACTTTGGATTCACCATCATAATACATTCTAGTAAGCCTAACATGAATCTTATCCCAAATTTATTTAGATCATTTTAAAATTTTCCTTTTTAATTCTAAGTGTCACCTTCACTATCATCATACACTTTATCAAAACTTTCAACCCAACTATATTTTCTAGCCCGACATAATTTTATTATTTCCACAACTATATCAACCAACCCAATAGATATTTACAATTTTTCGCAACTGTGTCAACCATCTTGATACAGTTATGTGTTTGTATCAATTGTATTGGCTAGCCCAATATAGTCTATTTTTAGAATTCCTATGAAATCAAATGTATTAGTTAAGCTAATACGGTTGTGTTTTTCTCTTTTAAGATACAACATCCTTTTGAATAATCCTAAGATTAAAAAATGCTATAATTGTCGAGGATATTATGAAAATAATCATATTTATATGGAATTAACTAATCATGATAGATTTTCCAAAAATAATTCCATGCCTTATCACTTACTATCACTCAATATCATTATACCAATAATTTTAATATGTATTCCGCTAGATCCAAATGATATGAGCCATATGAAAACCTTAATAAATCAAGATGAGGTCACCCACTTCAAGACCATGAGATTGAACAAAATGTGACATAGAATATACAAACGGAATGAAAATATGTATCCAAGAGCATCTCAAAAATAGGGACAAGGACCCTATTGTTGTCTATCACATCATGATGGAACTCCATGTGGAATAGCCAGCCAGAAAAATAGTAAAAAAATTAAAAAATACTTAATTATTTTTAGAAAAATTGGAAAAACGTATATGCACTATATATTTGTATATATAGTCTAAAACATATTTGTTCATTAATTTCAATGGTCCAAACTCAATATATTTTGAGGAAAAGATGAAAGTGTATGTGGCCTCTTTATGCCAAAAAGTGGGACAGACTATTATGCTTTGACAACTCAAGAGCATCCACCATGCCTAGTATATCTAATAACATGGTGGGACTTTATTTTAGTTAGCCAACCCAAAAATCTCGTATTAATATCAATATTAATGTTGCATCTAATACTTACCAATAGACCACTCAAGCCTCTAATTCAATTGAAAACATTTTTAATCTTAACTAAATCACCTTATAAACAATGACCCAAATGGCTAACATACACACTACTAATAATGCTCAAATTATGTAGATACAAAACCAACTCATGCAAATGCAAGTTAAATCTCAATAGATGCAATGGGGAGTTCCAAATAAAATTTTATCCCTACTCCACCGCCCTTCCTCACACCTACTCACAATGTTTTTATAGGGCTTGGGGGAAATCAATTTATGACTTCTCTCTTTCTTTCCTCATCCACCATGCCTAATATAATTATATATATATATATATATATATATATATATATATATATATATATATATATATATATATATATATATATATACAAGGTTTTTATTATGCCCCTAGCCAAAAAGGAAAAAGTCTAATAAAGAGCAGCCAATAGGCAGAAACCAGGTATCAGAACAAACCAAAAAAAGGTCGACAATAAATAGCCAAACCAGAACCCCCGAGAACACCAGGGGAGATAATAAACCTTTTTCAAAGAACCAAAAAACCAAACAAGACCTACAGAGGACCAACAAAAAGGATAAAACACAAAAAAGATGCTTACAAGCCTCAAAGGTTAACACCTAACTGCACCCCATCATCAATATCATCCATAAATATAATCTCTCTACCTCTATAGATTTTTTATTCCACTTCACCCATGACCTCACACTTAATCTGCTTTCTTGGGCCTTTACACACTAATTTGAGTGCTAGTGAGATGGTGGTGATAGGAGTAACCAGTCCAAAATCTGAATTTAGTGATTTGTTGAACCAGTGTGGGGAAGCCATCTGACCATGAGAAACCAATTTCACCAATTTCTTGACAGTTGCAACTCATATCTTGTCATGGTGGTTCACCCTCAATTGAGAGATCTCTAGAATCGAGCTCTACAACTGAGCCATGGGTGGTATGGATATGAATTTCCCTTTCAGAGGGTTTAATGAGCTGACCTTCTTCTTTAGCTCTTCCACAAAACTCAAGAGAAACATGAAATGGGTTTCCAAAGCTCTAAAATCCATCACAAAAAAAAAAACTAGGCTATCTGTGCCTAAAAATAGCAAGTTGGGAAGGGGAGATAAGTCATGCATAATGATTTTCTTCACTAGCCCCACTCAGTGCTTAGGCTGCATGTAGAAGAAAAACATGCCACCACCTCTGAATTAGAGACCAGTATCATCAAGTTTGACATGAAGACTATTACAATCTCAAAATTAACATGGTAATAGACACCTTGTACCATGAAATCCGATCCTAGGATGCATGAAACCACTTCATAAAATTATTTCGATGGAATCTAGAAAAAAATTTCTCAAACGAGCTATCGAAATTAGTCCATCAAAAGCCATCTCTCGCACCTTGATTCTACCATAGATACATGGGGTGGCAATGGCAATTTTTGTGAACTTCTCTGTGACAAGAGCCTCTAAGAGCACCAATAAACCATGGTGTCTAGGAAGAGAGATATGTTAATGGTAAAGTAGAATCAAACATTCCCTTTGACCTGTTAAAAAGAAATAAGGACTCAAATAAATCATGACACGAGACAGAAGTCTCTCAATTCCCTCTGTTGCATACAACTATCATCTCACCCAATCAATCAAACACCACTGCATTTATGATTTCAATCCATAATCAATAATCATTTAAGATGGGAGATTTAGTAGGATAATGATGGAAGATTTAGCTGGGGTGTTTTCCACCATTACAAATGTTACCAAGATAATCAAAACCACCAAAAAGGCTTTCCTCTAAAACTGCCATTTTTTAAGATTGCTTTTCAGGAAAAAAGTAACACAAAAAAAGAAAAAAGGTGACTAAATATTAACCCATCTCAATCAGGGAGAGAGATGGGAAATCTTCCCATGCCTCCCTCACATTATTTACTCGATAAACCTCAACTTGATCAATTTCATAGTTTGCAAGGAAATTTGCAGGCGAGTTTGCTTCATGGAAACAATGGTTAAATTCCACAGAAAAAAAATCTCCAATTTCTTCTAGGTGCTTGACAAGATGTTTTCTAAGTGCCAAGAGGTGGCCGTCTTCTTTTGGAGTACAAAAAAAAACCTATGAATCACCTTCCATAATCAACTTTAGGATATCATACTAGATTGTTTATTCAATCCCAACAGGAAGCATTTGAGCTTCTGCTTCGTTATTTATGCCATCCTTGAGTTTTTTGGACATTGCTTGAATTAGCGATCCACTACAATATTGAATAATACATCCAGCCCTAGAATCTCCTGGATTCCCCCTAAAAGCTCCATCAAAATTAAGTTTGAACTAGCCTATAAGTGGTGGATTCCAATCATAATTTCTTTTCCTACCTTTTTTTCTAAGGACTATAGTTGACCCATTAATAGGGGAGAGAGATCAGATTCCATTTTGCGCTTATCTTCATGTCCTAGCTTGAAATATGGCCATTTCTCCTTTGAACCTAAGAAGAAATGACTTCAAAAATTAAAACCTCAATTTCTTTTAGATCGTTGGGAGAGACTTTTCTTTGCCTTCAAAGATGCATTGATTTCTCTCCTTCCAAAGTGACCAAATCAAAATTGTAGGGTTGACCCACCATAGTCCAAAGAGTGAGTTTTGTAGTTGCCAATAGTCCAAGAGGAAAAGGTAGCAAACAATGATGGTGGCTAGGTCTAAGACCACTCCAACCTATAACAAAGCCAAATCCAGCACCAGGTTGTGAAAGGGCAAGCAAAAAGTAGGTGATTTGCCATTTCTTCATCATTTTTAGAGAAGCAACACCAAGACGAACCAATGAATCTAATCTTATTGAGTCTATCTTGAGTTAAATTATGACGTTGAACCATAATCCAGACAAAAACCCCAGCTTTATGGATCCCAATTTTATCCCAAAAAAGATGGTGTGCTTAGGACATCAAATCATCAATGGTATCAACCATTTGATATATGAGATTAACTTTGTAAATTCCTAAAGTATCCCCAATCCAATGTAGGGTATCTTCCTTTTCATTTATAAATTTTTTTCTATTTTTCAGGCATTCAAATAGTCATGCCAACTGATCCACTAAAATGTTTAGGCCATCCATGCTTTTCCACCCCCAAAAAGACAAGCTAGAGGTGACGTGCAATTCAACATAGTTTTCCACTGAGGTGCCCTACGCATTAGTGAGAATTTGTTTAACATCAGTCAAGTCTGAAATATTTTTAATAGGCTTGTGATCACTCCATCAATCATCCCAAAAATTAGCAGTCTTTCCATTGTTAAGAGTCTAAGAGACATGCTCGACGATAATTGGTCTCATTTTAGGAGAAAATTCCAAAAGTGAGAGCCTTTTAGGGGATAAGCAATAGAAATTATGCTCCAAGGGTTATCAAGAGATAAATATTTGATTTGTATAAACTTAGACCATAAAGCATTTGGTTTGGAGATTAAACCCCAAACCAATTTTTCTCTAAGCACCCTATTCTAGAGGTCTAAATCCTTAACTCTAGCACCTCGCATTTTCTTAATTTTATAGACTCTTTCCCATTTCAATAGCGATATTTTTCATTGATTTGGTGTTCCTTTCCATAATAAGTCTTTCATGATCTTAATCATCTACTTGATAATATGATTAGGATGTTGTAAAATTGAGAAGCAATAGACCAAAGGGGCACTTAAGATCAATTTATTGAGCATGATACGACCTAATAGTATTAGCCAATGGCTTTGCCATGAGGCCAAGTAATTTTTAAAGGATTGAACCAAACCCTCTCAATGAACAGAGTGTGAAAGGCCAAAGAAAAGAGGGACCCCTAGGTATTTGGAGGGAAGTTTGTTGATATTGAAGCCAAGTGCCAAATAGATTACTTGTTGCATTTTCTCATAGCAATTTAGGAAGAAAATTTCAAATTTTCTAATGTTGATCATCTAGCGTAAAGTAGATTCATAGATATTAAGGATAGATTTGAAAGTTTGGTACTCCCTAACCGATGCTTGAACAAAGAGGAAGGTATCATACAAAAATTGTTGATGACTCAAATTATCAATACCTTCAAAAGCTTGAATACCATGAATCATGAATGTGGCTTTAGTAGATTTCACTACTCTTCCTAAAGCTTCAACTAGAAAAATGAAAAGAAAAGGGGATAAGGGGTCACCTTGTCAAATGCCTCTTGAGGCTTGGAAGAAACCTGTTGGACTACCGTTAATCAAGTTAGAGTATTTTGGACTAGAGCTGCAGCTAAAGATCTAATTGCACCAAAGTTTGTTGAACCCAAATTTTTCCAAGATCTTGAGTAAAAAATGCCAGTTTACCCTGTCATATGCTTTACTGATGTCAAGTTTTAACATCATTCCCTTTCTATGAGTGATCTATAGGGAATAAATAATTTAATGATCAATAATCACTCCTTCCTAAATATTTTTACCAGGTACAAAACCTGCCTGCTCCTCCAAAATCAAAAGCACCAAGATTTTTCTAAGTCTCATCACCATTTCCTCTATGATAATTTTATGAAATGCATTGCAAAGAGATATAGGCATGAAGTCACTAAATGTTTCCTGAGAGTCACCTTTAGGAATGAGGGAGATGAAGGTTACATTTAAATTAGTGAAAATCTTGTTTCTCTTTCTAGATTCTTCCATCATTTGTAGCACTTCCTCTCCCACCAAATCCCAAAAACCCTGAAAGAAATCAGCTATGAATCCATCTGGATTGGGGGCCTTATATTTTTCCATGGAAAAAACAACATTTTTGACTTCCAGAAGAGAAAAGGGTGCCAAAAGTCTTTCATTTTGTTCTGGAGAGACCAATCTTCGATTGAAGTTTAAATTATGGTTCTAAGCCTCCAAATCATAAAAAAAATCATTGTTGAGGAGATCAAAGAAGTTAATCACCTCAATTATAATGTCATGTTGATTGTTCATAATATCACCATCTGACGATCTTATCTATGAGATATGATTTAAATTCCTTCTGATAGTGACTGGGTTGTGGAAAAAAGTTGAGTTTCTATACCCTTCTTTTAACCATTTTGTTTTGGAATTTTATTTCCATAAGATTTATTTATATTGGAGTAGCTCTTAATATTCATCAAGAAGATAATTTTCTTTCCTATACGAGATTTGATCCATGTTGTCTTGTAAAATGGTTTGATTCAAATTTTCCAAGTCAGCGTCCACTCTCACTTTTTTCTAGAAAATATTTTTGAAACAGCTAATGTTCCATTGCCTCAAACAACCCTTGATAAACTGGAGATTTTTGGCCATGCAGAACATAGGAGAGTGTGATTTAATAGGGAAATTTATCCACCAAGTTTCAATGATCCCAACCAAAGAGTGATCTCTAAGCCACATTTTTTCCCACTTAAAATGATAATGTGGAGGAGACAGATCAATATTGATGGACAAAACAATAAGTAAATGATCAAATCCAATAAAGGAGAGAATGAAAGATTATAAAATCTAATTTTGAGACATCCAGTTGTTTGAAACAAGAAATATATCAAGACGTTCCAAAATATTGTGATCCCCACTCCTTTTATTGTTCTAGGTGAAACTCCCCACTTTAGGTAGTAAATCAAAAAGTTCATTATTGGCAATGAAATGGGTGAAATTAAGATTGCCTGAAGTTCCAAACCGTTTACCCCCAAGTTTTTATAAAGGAAGCATAATAGAATTAAAATATCCTCCCAAAATAATTTTGGCATTAGCAAAATAGGCCAATAGATTCAATAAGTTAACCTAAAGAATTAATTTATTTTGAGGATCATTAGGTCCATAAACATTACATGAGAAAAAATACAAGTCCAACCTGAGGCAAGAAATTTTACAAAATTTCCAGTGAGAACCATCTTCAACAATGTCAACATATACTCTATAAGGAACCCAAACAATTGCTTAACCACCTAAAGCCCCAACAACTTCCAAAAATGAACTTTTCCAATTTTTCCATCCAAAACACATAAAAAAGTTTGCATCCTCAGTGCGTAACTTAGTTTCTTGAACTAGTAAAACATTAGGGCATTCAAAAGAGAGTAGATGCTTAGCCATACATCTTTTATTAAGGGCATTAAGGCCCCTAACATTCCAATAAATAACTTTCATACTCCTTGTGAGAGGACTTTCACCTCCCACTTTGATTTCCCCAATGGTTGGCCACTTCCCTATGAATTTTCCAATCAGAGCTCGAGTCTCCAAATGTGAAATAGCTTGAGTGAGCTTAGTAGACTCCCAAATTATTTCCCTATTTCTACCAATCTTCAAGACTTCATGAATAAGTGAATCGAAAACCATAGGCTCATGCAGATCCGAAACCACATTTTCCTCCTCACAGGGAATAGATCTGGGGCTTAAAGGTTATTTCTCACCATTTAGGTTTTCAAAAAAAATAGGTGTCAAGGGATCATCCAAAACTTTCAAATCCTCCCAAGTCTCAAATTGATCATGTGTTTCCATCTCCTTATGCCCCACAACAGACAAAAAACTAATCCATTTCTCAATCAAGAAGACATCATAGTTTGAGATTTGAGTACTTGATTTGGATTGATGGTGACCCAATCTAATAGGGAAGGTTAGGGTTTCAGATTTTTTCTTAATTTTCATCATCCCACTATCTGACATCAATCTCACCATGCCTAGTATATTTAATAACATGGTGGGTCTTTCTTTTAGTCAGTCCACCCAAAGTGCCCATATTAATGTTGCAACTAATACTTACCAATAGGCCACTCAAGTCTCTAATTTAACCCAAAACACTTTTAATCTTAACTAAATCATCTTATAATCAATTACCTAAATGGATTACATACACGCTACTAATAATTCTTAAATTATGCTAATACAAAACCAACTCATGCAAATGCAAGTTAAATCTCAACAAATTCAATGGGGAGTTCCAAATAAAAATTTATCCCTACTCCGCCTCCCTCCCTCACCCCATTCCCAACCCCCCAGATTCCACATTAGATATTCTCTTAGAAACCTCATTTTGTAACCCCCAATTCACAATAAATTCATTAAACACCTTCAAAATAGACCCTTAGTCCTTCCCTCAATAATACACATTGACATAGGTGGAATTACACCTAATATTTCCTATAATGGATAAACCTACCCTACTTTGAATTTAAAGCCCTTTGGTAATATTTATAAATATTGGATTAAACTTAACACGTTTGCAACTACAAAACTACTTGTCAAAACCTCTTATGGTAATGCTTTAGAATGGTATAATCAAATAAAGTCTAACTCTATTTGTAGCCTAGAATACTTAATGATAGAATAGTATACAAACATATCTCATAAATTACCATGAACCGATCCCACCCCATTCCTGATGCACCCTTAAAGACATGTTGTTACATCCTATTTTTTCTCTAGACTAATTAATCTATTTATTACTAATTATGTGGTTAGTGATTGGTTTGCTTGATGTGTTAATGAATTGGATTATTAGTATGTTGATTATGGATAGTGTTTATTACTTGTAATCATGATAGTTAACTGGTAATTAACTATTTGTATTTGGTTATGATACATTTTGATCATGATTATGCAGTTTATTTTGTAACAATAGTTTATTATAATTATGTCATAATTTGGTCTAACTACTATTCATTTGTACTGATGTGGATGAAGGATGGAGTCCACCCTCTTGACTATGACCGAGGGAGGGTATAATTAGATAGGATGGTGCAAATGGAGACAAGTGGGGGATGAGAGAATGAAATAGGAACCCATCACACAGTACATAGAATAGATATTTGTTTATTTTGTGTTAATTGGTAGATATTTATTGCTCACAACATACATTAAGTTACTCATGTATTTTATGCATTTGGTTATGTTTGACTATCATGTTTATATATAGCTTAAACTCTTTTTGGAACATCTAAATGTGCTTGCATAATTTAATATTTTGTTTGGTTTCACTCCATGTATATAATTGCCATAACATGTACTTTGGTGTCCTTGATTGATCTTGCTATGATGTGAAGTCTAATTTTATTGTCTTGACAATGTTTGAACTTATTTTTATTAGTATCTATATTAAACATCATAACAACATTATATGAAAATTAATTAAGATGTTTTTACAAAATAGATGGCACACATATGAGGTTTTCAGACTAACATTAGGACATGGTTGAATAAGATAAAGTCATTGTTATAATAAAAAGGACTAGATTGTTTTGTTTATTTAACGGTTTTACTTGGCCTAAATTTGAGTTAGTGAAAGTTATGAATATTAAATCAAGACTTATCTTAGACTTTGTTACATTTTGATTAAAGGCATGATTATTAGGAGATAGTCAAAATTATTTTGAGCCATATTATTTTGTATGGAAATTACAAGGCATGTTTAGTTGGTCTAAGACCATCATGTAGATTTTAATGAAATTATTCATTGAAATATTCAGGAATATAGAGTTTTTTTGGGATGCTTATTTTAGACTCTTCGATTCATTATGGGAATCACATTGACATTGTTGGTTAAATGGCATGATCATTATGGTTTTCGTCTAGTTAACAATGGATATTTTTGAGCAAATGATTATGCCAAAATTTTGAAATGCAATTTGAAAATTTATGGAGATAAATGAAAGCGATGGGTTATGTAGTAGAGGATGGTGTAAAATAGAGGAAAGCAAAGGATGATAGTGAGAGGAATAGAGAAGAGAAATAAAATTTTTTCTTACTCCATTAGGAAAAGTGGTGGAGGTAGGGTCTATTGAAAAATATTTTCTGGTTTTTCATTTTAGATACATTATGTGGAAGCAATTTATGGAGTTTTGTTGATATTTTTTTAATATATATTTAGGGGGTTATATGTGGTTGACCCTAAGTATGGGTACATCCCATCCAAAGGGTCGAGCACCTATAAAACCCTCCATTGACACCATTTGTGCATGTATTCTAGTATGTTTAATAATGATTGAAAATAAAACTTAGAAAATGAGCTAGATTTTTTAAAGTTTAAGGAAACAATAGAGAGTTTAAACTCATAATAGTTTTCTATGTATTTAGATGTCATTAGGTTTGAATTAGATATATTTCACAATATTTAATTTCATCTGTAGATGAGAAGGTCGATGCATCTAGTTTTTCTTAATATTTTCTAGTATTCAGATGGAGGATTGTTTAATTGAAGTTTTTATGTGGATTAAATTTTAACTTCACCCTATTGTTTGTGCATAAAAATAAATGTGTATTCATTTATTTTAACAAGGTCAAATATGAATGAAATCCTATTTTTGCTACTTAGTGGTTGAGAATATTTTGTATGGGAGTGATTATTTAAATCAAAATGGATATGTATATTTCATATTGGTTCAAGATTTTATTTTCAGTCAATTCACATGATATATGGGGATTTGGATAGGATAGATGAGTACATATATTTGATGGTATATATTAGGTTTGGACTTGTATAATATTAAACAAGGGTTTTGTTGTGTTGTGGAGCCTATTTCTAAATTACAATGTATTTCAAATATTTTACATTTAAAATATACTATACACTCTATGTATTCTCTTCGGGGTTTGGGGAACCGTTTTGGGTTGACTTGGCCCATGGTTTTGGTACCCATTATTTTGTAAAACCTCTATGTTGATGTATTATGTATAGATGCATATTCAGTAGGTAATACATTATGAGAACAAGGGTTTGATAAGGAAGAACAGAGTGTATGAATTTAGGTGTGAATTCAAGAGGGTTTGTTGAGCGTAACTCCAAACAATACTTGTGCATTGTAATTATGAAAAGACAAATCTGAGAGTGGAGTGTAATCTTGTGGATTGTAATATAATCTGAGAAAGTGTTTCTTGATGGATGTATCTCACATTGGGTCAACCACGTTAAATTTGGTCTTCTTATTGTGCATGTTTATTTTTGTTCTTTATGCATCCCTGTTTATATTATTATTGTGATTCTATAAAATTATTCTACTTCAATTTTTGATTTATTCCTAACAACTAGTATCAAAGCTTTAGGTTGTATTTGCTAAAGTTTTGAATCATAGGAAGGGTTATTAGTTCAAGCGGGAGTTATGGTTGATGATCACAGTTTAAAGGTTGAAAATTTCAATGAACAAAACTTTGGTCTATGAAAGAGGAGGATTACCTCTATCAAAAGGACCTCCATGCTCCACTCAGAGGAAAAGTAAAGCAACCAATGAGTATGATAGATGAGTCTTGGGAGCTACTTGATAGGAAATCACTTTGGGCCATTATGTTATGCCTTGCATCTTGAGTCATGTTTAATATATCATAGAAGAAGACCACAAAATGTCTCATGAATGCATTAGGGAAGTTATATGAGAAAACCCCTGCTTCTAATAAAATATTTTTAATGAAAAAGTTATTTAATATGAAAATGTCTAAAAATGGTTTAGTTATTGATCATCTAAATGAATTTAATATGGTTGTGAGTATGTTGAATTGTATAAAAATTGGTTTTGATGATTAAGTTAGTGTTTTACTTCTTCTTTTTTCCTTACCAGAGAGTTAGAATAGCCTGGTAATGGCTGTAATCATCTTGGTCTCTAATAATGCCAAGTTGAAGTTTGAGGATGTCATAGGAGTAATCCCTAGTGAGGAAATGTGATGGAAAAACTTTGGGGAGACTTCTAATTTAGGTGATGCTTTGGTAGTGGAGAGTAAAGGGAGATAAAATTTTAGAGGAAAAGGAAAGCATGGAAAGTTAAATGGTCTTGGAAGGTCAAAATCAAGGGGCAGGATGGTCTGCTAGCACTATGGAAAGATTGGGCATATGAAGAAGAATTGTTGGTCTCTTCAAAATAAGAATAAAAATCATGAAGACACCAAGGAGGTGAATGTGGTAATAGGTAATGTTTGTCAAAATGCATTAATTCTCTTCATTGACAATATTGTTGAGTCTTGGGTTTTAGATTCAGGAGCTTCTTTACATGCTACACCATATAGGCATTATTTTATTGATTATGTTCAAAGAGATTTTGGACATCTTTCCCTTGGTGATGATTAGCCGTGCACCATAGTAGGAAAATGAAGTGTTCAGATCAAGATGTAGAATGGAAACACTTGGCTACTGAAGGATGTCAGGCTTGTGCCTAAGTTGAGATGGAATTTGGTATCTATAGGACAACTAGGTAGTGAAGGTTGTATGGTGATATTTACTGTAGATACTTAGAAGGTGACCAAGGGTGCTCTTCTGGTGGTAAGAGGTAATAATTTTGGTACCCTATATTTATCAAGTAGTGTTGGCTATTGTAATTTAGTTGTTGTAGATGCAAATATAACTTTATGGCATAACAAGCTCGATCACATGAGCCAAAAGGGTATGCAAATTTTGAAGGATTGGTTGCCTAAATTGAAAGGGTTTGATTTAGATTTCTATGAATATTATGTGTACGTAAAATATAAGAGTAAAGATTCTCTAGGTTGGACCTACAAGGAAGGACAATAAGTTAGAGCTGGTTCATTTAGATGTATAGGGGTCGGCTCAGGTATCTTCTATTGGTGGGTCATATTATTATGTCACTTTTATCGATGATGCAACTAGGAAATTTTGGGTGTATTTAATTAGCAGAAAATATGATGTGTTTGATACATTTAAAATATGAAAAGCCTTGGTTGAGAATGAAACACATCTCAAGTTAAAATGTCTCAGGTCAGATAGTGGTGGGGAATATTATAGCGATGAATTTTTTTGTTATTGTTCAAGGAAGGGAATTCACAGGTAGAGGAAAATTCCAAGAACTCCACAAAAAATGGAGTCTTAGAAAGGATAAACAAGACTATCATGGAGAGTGTTAGGATCATGAGGTTGTATGCAGGACTGCCTCTTTAGTTTTAGGTAGAAGCAATAAACATGGCTATATATATGATAAATAGAGGCCCTTCATCTGCTTTGGATGGAGGCACACCTGAGGAATATTGGTCTAGTAATAAGGTTTATTAGTCATTTATTATAATATTTGGCTATGAAACCTTTATTCATATTGATAAGGATGATAGGACCAAGTTAGAGGCTAAGTCTGAAAAATGCACCTTTATTAGTTATGGTGAGGATGACTTTGGTTTCTAAATTTGAAGTCTTAAGGATAAGAAATTATTTTGGTCTAGGGATGTTGTCTTTAATGAAAAAGTCATGTATAAATAGTAGTTACATGATCAGAAATAGGATTCTATAAAAGAGTACACAATACTAGAGGACATTGCAAATGATAAAGTGTCCAAACAACTAGTTCATGTACCTACTCCACAAGAACCCCAAACTCCTATGATGAGAAGGTCTTCTAGGGTAAGAATGGAACTTGAAAATTTTTATCCATCTCTTAATTATTTATTACTCACTAACAATGGAAAGCCAGAGTTCTTTGAAGAAGCAATGCAAGTAGATGTCAATAGAAGTGGGAGCAAGCAATGGACGAGGAACATCAATCTCTCATGGAAAATTAGACTTGGGATTTGGTAAACCCACCTAAAGGTAAGAGAGCATTGCAGAACAAGTGGGTGTATATAATTAAAGAGGATGATGGAGGCAAGAAAAGTTACAAGGCCTAGTTGGTGGTAAAGGGGTTTGCATAGACTAAGGAAATTGATTTTGATGAGTTTTTTTCCCAGTGGTAAAAATGACTTCTATTAGGAATATTCTTGGGATAGTGGCAGTGAAATATTTGCACTTAGAGAGAAATTGGATGTAAAGACTACATTCCTTCATGGTGATTTGGAGGACTTATATATGGATTAGCCACCGGTATATGAGGTCACAGGGAATAAAAACATGGTGTTTAAATTGAGGAAGAGCTTGTATGGCCTGAAACAAGCTCCATAATAATGGTACAATAAAATTGATAGTTTTATGATGGAGCAGGGATACTCCAAGTGTCATTCAGACCATTACATCTATATCAAGAAGTTTGATGATGGTTATTACACTATCCTATGTATGTATGTGGATAATATGTTGGTTACAGGTAAGAACATTCAAGAAATAAAGGTACTCAAGGAATAGCTTAGTAATTCCTTTGCTATGAAGGATTTGGGAGCAACAAAAAAATATCCTTAGTATGAGAATAACTTGGGATAGGAAGGAATAAAATTTACACTTATCCTAGGAAGAGTACATTAAAAAGGTCTTGGATTGGTTTAGTATGTAGGATGCTAAATCGATTGGGACTCCTTTGGCAAGCCATTTCAAGTTATCAAAGGATCAGTACCTCAAGATAGAGGTGGAGAGAATATAGATGTCACATGTGCCTTGCTCATCATAAGTTGGTAGCTTGATGTATACCATGGTGTGCACTAGGATAGATATTTCCCATGTAGTGGGAGTAGTAAGTAGGTACATGAGTGATCTAGGTAGAGAACACTATAACACAGTGAAGTGTATCCTTCGGTACTTAAGAGGGACCATGGGGATAGTTTTATGTTATGGTGAAGTGGACACCATTTTGTGTGGTTATGTATATTTAGACATGGATAGAGATTTAGACAGTAGGAGTACAACAAGATATGTATTTATTGTAGATGACATAGCGATGAGTTGGATTTCATGACTATAAAAACTTGTGGCTTTATCAACCATAGAGGCTGAGTATGTTTCTGCCATAGAGGCAAGCAAAGAAATGATTTGGTTATAGTAGTTGTTTAAAGATTTAGGTCATAAAAAAGAGGAAGGGAAACTATATAGTGATATTTAGATTACTATACATCTAGCAAAGAACTCTGATTTCCACTCTATGATGAAGCATATACAGTTGAGATACCATTTCATCAGGACAATTTTACAAGAAGAGAAGTTGAAGATGGAGAAAATTCATAACAGTCAAAATCTTATAGACATGATGACCAAGGGGGTCATAAGGGAGAAACTAAAGTTATGTTCAATTTTGGTTGGCCTTCATAGATGATATTGAAGGGTTGAAAAGCCTGCTCAGAGGAAATTAGTCTCCAAGTGGGAGATTGTTGTGTTGTGGAGCCTATTTTTAAATTAAAATATATTTTAAATACTCTACATTAAAATGTGTTGTGTTGTCCCCCAAAAATATCACTCATTTTTGGGACAACATTTGAATTCTTTTGGTCCTACAGACCAAAATTGTCTCTTCCCTTTCTGAAATTTGTCCTGGGCATTCAAATTCCTCATTTTTCAAGCTTCTCAGAAATCTACGAACTCTGTAGGCTGGAATCTACGG
Organism: Torreya grandis; assembly: GCA_037957365.1. Classification (NCBI taxonomy): domain Eukaryota; kingdom Viridiplantae; phylum Streptophyta; class Pinopsida; order Cupressales; family Taxaceae; genus Torreya; species Torreya grandis. Next base: position 2,883,548 of record JARHVA010000079.1, read on the forward strand.
ACTCTGCAGGATTGAATCTATGGACTCTACAAGAAGAGAAATCTATGGACTTTATAGGAAAAGAAAATCTACGAACTCTGCAGGCCAAGTTCAATGGGCTTCACAGGTTGATTTCTACAGACTCTATAGGAAAGAAGCTTCCAAGCAAGGATTGAACCGTTGAACCTTGAACCATTTTGATTCAACAGGCTCAACAGGTTTGAAGGTTCAACATTAGCAATAAGAGTTCAATTGCTTCTAGGTTTAAAGGCTTCTACAGTTAGGTTTAAAGGCTTCTACAAGTAGGTTCAATCAAAAGAACAAGTTTTTGAGGTTTGAACCATTAAAATATTAAACCATTGAACCACTCGGGTTCAAGGTTTAACGCATTTGGTTCAACGAGGATCAAAAGGACTTAGCCAAATCAAAGGGAATGAACCATTGAATTGTTGAATCAAAGTTGGTTCAATTCAGTTGGTTCAATGCTTCGGTTCACTTAGTCGGTTCATCAAATGGTTCAACAGCTTTTGGATCAATCAAAGGGTTCATCGGCTTGGTTCAAATCTTGGTTCAACCCTTGGTTCAAAGCTTGGTTCAAAGCTTGGTCCAACAGTTGGTTCAAAGTATTGGTTCAATGCAAAAGTTCAAGAAAGCCTCCCGAAGGATAAGTGCCCTTGCAGAGGGCACTTGGTCGATAAAATCACCCTTCAAAAGGGTCATTTTCAAGGAAGCCACAAAGGTAAGTTCTTTCAAAATTTTGTTTAAGGCAGTCGAAAGACAAAGGCATAATTCCTTCAGACTTTTTGTCCGAAGGAATTCCTTCAAACAAAAAGTCTGAAGGAATTTGGGAAAGTCCGCGGGAGAAAAGCCCGAAATAATTTCTGAAGGCCAAAGACAAAGCCAACCAAAACAATTCTTGCAGACTTTTTGTCCATGGGAAAAAGTTTGTGGGAAAGTTTCGAAGGACTCCAAGGACAAAAGGCTGCCAAAGGACCCTGAAAGGTAGTTTCCCTTGCAGGGGAATCTCAGCTTCCAAATTGAAGGACACTTCCCCAAAGCTGAAGGGTCACCTTCCCTTCGGGAGGATGTAAAACAAGAAAGTTGAAGGAAGCAAGTAGTAGAGAAAGCCGAAGAAATTTTAAATCTGACGTGCCCACGGATGTCAAAGTTGTGACAATGAAATAGCCATTGATTCTTGTAAGTTTAAATCTATGGACATGAATGCATTCAAAGTTTTTAAGGCCAAGACCAACAGGAAGCGACTAAGGAATAGAACATCGAATTGAATCAAGGACCCAATTCAATTAACCAGAAAAGGAGGAAGGATCAGAAACATTTGCACATCAAATATGTTTCTAGAAGCAGACCACCAGGTGGATATTGAAAGATGTAAACTTTTAATAGCGTGACTCGTTTCTCTGCATTGAGAAAAGCAAATGGGTAAATGCCCCTAAATTTCATCCTGTCTTTTTAACAAAATTCAATGCAACATGATGTGTTACTATTCCCAAGTCCGTCTTGAAGAGGCTATATAAGGGACTCTCTTATTAGTGTAAAAAGGATCTCTCTCTGACAATCAGAAATAAAACTCTACCCAAATTGGAAGGCATTACTGAGACTTTGAGCTTGGATTGTTGATCATATTTTGTTATTGGAATAAGAAAGCAAGTGACTTTTTAGACTTTGTGTTGTGATATCTTTGTTGTTGGGGAAACTGTTCTTATGTCTTTTTCCTTAATATATTTTATGTTCCTCTAATTCAAAAAGTAGAATTAGTGAAAGTAGTCAAGAAGGTGTCCTAAATTCAACTGTGGAGAGACTTTGTGTCCTCATTTTCCTTCGTATCTCACTCTTGGGCAATTTCGGTGGAGACTTTGTGCTACATCTCAATTTGTTGGTTACTACGTCCTTGGTTACATTTTGTAATTACTACTAGAAGTATTCTTGTGGTTTTCTAAATAGTAATTCTAAAAGAAGAGGAGTGCTTTCTGTCATTTCCCTTGAGATTTTTCTTTTGATTTACAAGCATCATCTCTAAAGAAAGAGAGATGGATGGTTTATCCTACCCTTGAGTATTATTTTCTATTTATATATATATATATATAGCATATCTATAGGGAACCTCCCCTTTATGAGAGGAGAGATTAGTCCCCTTTTGATGTGGTAAACCTACACATTTGGATGACCAATCTTCTTACTTTGGTTGATCAGACCTATTTTGTTTATCAGTACGTTGATCGACAAAATATTCAACCAATAGTTTTTGGTGACTCCGCTGGGGATATAACCCATTATCATTATAAACCTTATCCATTACAGACTCTGGCAATCCATTTCATGTCTTACCCATTATCCATTTATAGCCTCCACACTAACTGGGAAAGAATGTGCAGTTTTAAGCCTCAAGCTTCAAACTAAAGCAAGGTCAATTATTTTCCATTTTTGTTTCACAATCTGGCAGATTTAAGGTATACACAAAGCCAAAGGGCTAAAGGTATTGTTGACCTTGTATTTAAGTTGGTACAACAAAGTAATTTTGATCTGTTTCCTTCACCATCTCGCCTCCAACAAACCAAGAGCTTTCCTCCTACTAAAGTTAGATATCCATTGCCAAACCAAGTATCCACTTCTGTTGTTGATAAAGCTTTGCAAATAGTTACCCCTCTGAGCTTTGTTATTCCTCCTTTTCATAGTCATATAATGGCAGTTCAAGGCCCCTGGGGTAATTCTTTTGGTCCTCTCAATCTTACTCCACCTCTACATGAGCTTCCATGTAGTTCAAGGAAGAATTTCCCCAAATTCTATGGTGATGGGAAAGTTCATCCTGATGAACACATTGCAGCCTTCAGCATAGCCTGTGGCATAATTGGAGTAGAATTTGAAGATGTAGCAGTCAGGCTATTTGTAAAAACATTGCAAGGTGTTGCTACAGATTAGTTTTATCATCTACAGGCTTGGTCAGTAACTGATTGGAATACCCTCAAAAGATAAATTTGAAGCCAAATTCAAACCTACAAAAGATGCACATGCACTTCTAGCTCAACTTACAAAGATGAATAAAGAACCTCATGAACCAATGAGGGACTTCATATCTAAGTTTGACAAATTGAGGAATAAAATTCCTGTAATTGCTCGACCTACAGCTGAGAATCTCAAATGCTTCTTCATTAATTCTCAGTTACCTGAAGTGAGTTTTCTTTTGAGACGTGATGGTCAAATAGATCTTGTTGTAGTTCAAATTTTGGCCACTAAGGTAGAAGATGATCTCATCTTAGCAGGGAAGATAAGAAGAGATCCAAATAGAAATAGACCTTCATCATCTTCTGAATATTCATTTACATGCACCACTGATCTAATGTTGCAAAAGCTGGAAAATGAACTGTTAGCCTTGAAAAGACAAATGGCACAAGGTATGTCTTTTGCTCCTTCATATAAATATATTCCAAGAAGGACATTTCCAAATCAGTCATATCAAGGCAATGCTGTCAGGAATCAAGGGCAGCTAGATCATCTTCCTCCCCTACAAGGGAAACTTGCCCTTGAAGCTCCTCCAACCAACTCAACAGTTGGATATTTGGAAACAGAACATGCTTTCTCTTTCCAACCTGAGTTTGAGCAATAAAATGACGTTGATCTCCTTGTAGAAAATCAAGAAGAATTAGTTGGCGACTCCCACATTGGTTTCCTGAACTACCAGGATGAACCCAGAAGCAAAGGAGAAGCTATTGATGGATCATATGTAATGTTTACCAGGTCCAAGAACCAGTCAGTCTAGCAAGCTGATAAAGAGAAGATAGAGGAGCAACCTCAACCAGCAATTACAATTGCTAAGCATGGAGCCACTTTGCCTTTCTAGTCAAAGGATTTGGTGATCTCCTAAAAAGTAAGTACATCAATTTTATCTTCACCTTCTACTTCAATTTTCCAAACTAGCCCTCCTCCCATCCCTCTTAAAACTCAAAAGGTTGAAATACCTTCCTCTGTACCTATCTCAATTCAGCCATTTGACATAATTGATCATGTCAAGAAGACCAAAATTCAAATGTCTGAATTTGAATATTTGCAGTCCAATCCTGATCAATTGGATAAGTTGGTCCAATGTGTCAAAAACCAAACCATCCCTGCAAGACAAGAGATTAAGAAAATAATTCTTGATTCCCCAAAGAACATGCCCATTCCAAATAATCTTGTCATTACTCCTCTAGCTGCTCCTGGGAAAATAGAACCTTTCTATGTTTCCTTATTGATAAATGGTTATCAACTCAACAATTGCATCATTGATTTTGGGTCATCTGACAATGTCATGCCTGCTAAAGTAGCTGAGTCTCTGGGTCTCACACTGACCAAAAATTTTGGGAGATGTTTCTCCATGGAGAACAAGCAAGTACCATTGCTGGGGAAAATCAAAGATGCCCAATTTGCATTTGCAGCCTTTCTAAATAAGAAAATCAAGATGACTATCTTGGTGGCTGACATCCCAACATCCTATGGCATTTTGCTTGGATGAAATTTCTATAAGGACGTGGGAGGAGAACTAAGCATGGACCTGTCTGAAACAAGGATCCCTATCCAAGGCATAATGAAGAGATTGCTCCCTGAAAAGGAGGCAAAATACGTGGTCACCCAAACGTCGACCCCTGCAGCACAAATTCTATTTGAATCTTCAGGTAGGGGTAATTATTTCTTGACCACAAAGGATGTTCATGTTTCTATAGATGAAATTTATGTAGTTGAAAATCTAGGAATTGATCCAAACAAGACGTCAAGAGAATTGGTAGGGCACAGCATAAATAAGGAAGAATCTTCCATCTCTAATGAAGAGAAATCTCATAGGAGATCAGCTTCTGATGATGCTTGGATCCTAGAATCCAATGGCAGCAATTCTTCCACCAAAGATGGAGTCAGGACTGTGTTGATATCTCCTCAAGGAGATATTCTTCCTTCATGTAATTTACAATTCAGAAACACCAACAACATAGCTAGATGTGAATCTCTATTGCTCATATTGAAGATTGCTCAATATGAAGAGATTAAACTCCTTCACATCAAAGGAGATGCTAAGCTGATAGTTTGTTAGGAGTTTGATGTGGACAATCCAATCATGTGTTGGACTAAACCAGAAGAACAACTAATTATGGTAATGGACCATGCTGCTGCAAATCAAAATCAAGCAAAGGAACCCTTTGCCAAGAAAGAAACGAGTTATGGCTTTCAAATTGAAGACCACATCTTGCCATGGGGAAAGAAGAAGGAAGAGCCAAGAAGAAGATGCAGAAAATTGGTTTCTTGGTGGAGAGTTCCATTCACCCGTCACCATTTCTGGGGATAAAATGTCTTCTTGTTGGTTTATCAGGATAGAGCACTATTTTCACTACCTCTCAGGAAACAACATCTGAAACACTTCAACTCTTGAAGTATCAGATCATTACATCTATACATATGTATATTTTTATAGTTTTTAATTCTATTTTATTTTGTTTGTTTCCATTTTTGATGCCTTCCATTTTTGGGTAACATGACTCAGTAGCCCAATGGTACACATGAAGACACTACATATTTTGGATTCTAGTCCCTTCAATTCTTTTTACAATTGATAGAAGTTCCCTAACTGGAGCCAGTTGTTGTCTCCCAAAAATATCACTCATTTTTGGGACAACATTTGAACTATTTTGGTCCTATAGACCAAAATTGTCTCTTCCCTTTCCAAAATTTGTCTTGGGCATTCAAATTTCTCATTTTTCAAGCTTCTTATAAATTTACGGACTCTGCAAGCTTGAATCTACGGACTCTATAGGCTTGAATCTACAGACTCTGCAGGCTTGAATCTACAGACTCTGTAGGAAGAGAAATCTACGGACTCTACATGAAAAGAAAATCTATGGACTTCGCAGGCCAAGTTCAATGGGCTTCATAGGTTGATTTCTATGGACTCTGTAGAAAAGAAGCAAGCTTTCAACACTTAGGTGATCTCAAAGTTGGTTCAATGACCAGGTTCAACCAAAAAAGTTCATCGGCAAGCTTCTAAGCAAGGATTGAACCGTTGAACCTTGAACCATTTTGGTTCAACGGGCTCAACAGGTTCAAAGTTTCAACATCAGCAGCAAGAGTTCAACCGCTCCCAGGTTCAAAGGCTTCTACAAGCAGGTTCAATCAAAAGAACAAGTTTTCGAGGCTTGAACCATTGAACCGTTGAACCATTGAACCACTCGGGTTCAAGGTTCTACAGGTTCAATGCATGAACCATTGAACCATTGAATCAAAGTTGGTTTAATTCAGTTGGTTCAATGATTCGATTCACTCAGTCAATTCATCAAATAGTTTAATGGCTTTTGGTTCAATCAAAGGGTTCATTGGCTTGGTTTAAAGCTTGGTTTAAAGCTTGGTTCAATGGTTGGTTCAAAGGATCAGTTCAATGCAAAAGTTCAAGAAAGCCTCCCGAAGGACAAGTGCCCTTGTGGAGGGCACTTGGTCAACAAAAGCACCCTTCAGAAGGGTCATTTTCAAGGAAGCCGCAAAGGTAAGTTCTTTCAGAATTTTGTTTAAGGCAGTCGAAAGACAAAGGCATAATTCCTTCAGACTTTTTGTCCAAAGGAATTCCTTCAGACAAAAAGTCTGAAGGAATCTGGGAAAGTCTGCGAGAGAAAAGCCAAAAAGAATTTCTGAAGGCCAAAGACAAAGCTAGCCGAAATAATTCTTTCAGACTTTTTGTCCACAGGAAAAAGTCTGTGGGAAAGTTCTGAAGGACTCCAAGGACAAAAGGCCACCAAAGGACCTCGAAAGGCAGGTGCCCTTGTCGGGGACTCTCGGCTACCAAATTGAAGGACACTTCTCCAAAGTTGAAGGGTCACCTTCCCTTCGGGAGGAAGTAAAACAATGAATTCAAAATAAGCAAGTAGCAGAGAAAGCCAAAGAAAGGCCAAGGGGTGATGCACCCAAAGACATCAAATTCAAGAATGGTAAACTAGTCATTGGAAATTCAAACGTAGTGACGGGTGCATGAATGTCAATTTTAAGGTTCATAAAATAGTCGTTGATTTTGAAAAGCCTTAAAGAAGAGCCAAAGAACTTAGCGACTTGCTGAAAGAAAGAAGCCTAAAGGCCATCTGAAGATCGCCCAAGGGCAGATACCCTTGTGGGGGCTCTTCCTGACCCAAAGCAGATCATTTCTCAAGGCCCGAAGGGTAGGTTCCCTCTGGGAAAGCTCAAATGACAAAGCTGAAGGAATTGCTGAGGAAAGTGACATGCCCATGGACGTCAAAGTTGTGACAATGAAATAGCCATTGATCCTTGTAATTTTAAATCTATGGACCCGAATGCATTCAAAGGCTTTAAGGCCAAGACCAGTAGGAAGTGACTAAGGAACAGAACATTGAATTGAATCAAGGACCCGATTCAATTAACTAGAAAAGGAGGAACGAGGAGGAAGGATCAGAAACATTTGCACATCAGATATGTTTCTAGAAGCAGACCACTAGGTGGATATTGAAAGATGTAAACTTTCAATAGTGTGACTCATTTCTCTACATTGAGAAAATCAAATGGGTAAATGCCCCTAAATTCTAGCCTGTCTTCTTAACAAAATTCAATGCAACATGATGTGTTACTACTCCCAAGTCTGTCTTGAAGAGGGTATATAAGGGACTCTCTTGTTAGTGTAAAAAGGATCTCTTTCTAAAAATTAGAAACAAAATGCTGCCCAAATTGGAAGGCATTACTGAGACTTTGAGCTCGGATTGTTGATCATATTTTGTTATTGAAATAAGAAAGCAAGTGACTTGTCAGACTTTGTGCTGTGATATCTTTATTGTTAGGAAAACTATTTTTATATCTTTTTCCTTAATATATTTTATGTTCCTCTAATTCAACAAGCAAAATTAGTGAAAGTAGTCAGGAAGGTGTCCTGAAGTCAACTGTGGAGAGACTTTGTGCCCCCGTAATTGCCTTTAGTGTGTTTTCTTTTTTTTCTGTGTAAAGGACCTTGGGATGACTTTGTGCCCCCATTGTCCTTCATATCTCACTCTTGGGCAATTGAGGTGGAGACTTTGTGCTACATCTCAATTTGTTGGTTACTACGTCCTTGGTTACATTTTGCAATTACTACCAGGAGTATTCTTGTGGTTTGCTAAATAGTACTTCTGAAAGAAGAGGAGTGCTTTCTGTCATTTCCCTTGAGATTTTTCCTTTGATTTGCACGCATCATCTCTAAAGAAAGAGAGATGGATGGTTTATCCTACCCTTGAGTATTATTTTCTATATATATATATATATATATATATATATATATATATATATATATAGGGAACCTCCCCTTGATGAAAGGAGAGATTAGTCCCCTTTGATGTGGTAAACCTACACATTTGGATGACCAATCTTCCTACTTTGGCTGATCAGACCTATTTTGTTTATCAGTACGCTGATCGACAAAATATTCAACCAACATACTATACACTCTTTATGTATTCTCACCAGGGTTTGGGGATGGCAACCCCTAATAAATGGGGGTTTGGAGGTAGTATCTCCTAAAAAAATTTAGACCCCCTTAATGGGGAATCATTTTTGGTTAACTTGGCCCATAGTTTTAATATCCATTGTTTTGTAAAACCACTATGTTGATGTATTATGTATAGATGTATATTCAGTAGGCAATACATCATGAGAACAGGGGTTTGAGAAGGAAGAACAAAGTGTGTGAATTCAGGTGCAAATTCAAGAAGGTTTTTTGAGTGCATTCCAAACAATATTTGTGCATTATAATTGTGAGAGCATAGATCTAAGAGTGTATTGTGCTCTTGTGGCTTTTAATAAAATATGAGCAAGTGTTTCTTGGTGGATTTAGCCCACATTGGGTGAACCACATTAAATATCATCTTCTTATTATGTACATTTATTTTTGTTCTTTCTACATCTATCTTATTATTATTATTATTATTATTATTATTATTATTATTATTATTATTATTATTATTATTATGCATCAATTTCTAATTTATTCCTAGCAGGTTTTTTATTTTAGTTGATTTAATGAAAAATGTAGAAAATTTGGGTAGGAGTAAATGGATTGGGTATTGATTATAATATTCATTTAATTTTTGAATATGTTATTTTAGTCTCTAATTATTGAGAAGATTCAAACTGGACCTATGTTTTGTTATTCCTTATTACCTAGCCTTTAGACTATAGATGTATGGGTATTTTGAAATAAGTTTGAACTAATCATTTAGATAAATGGTTTGAATATACTAAAAAAAAATATTTAATGCATTTTGTTGATTTAAATGTACTTGTGAATAGTTAAATATTAAATGTTTTGAATAGCTAAAGGATTGACTAGTAATTGATAGTCAAGCCTAGAGCTATTAGATATATAATGAATATTTATGATTTGCATTTTGTGTTGAGGAATTATATCAAACAAATTATTTTTAGTTGATTGTAAAATGGTAACTTGAATGAGATATTAAAAATATTATGAGTTTAAGCTTCGTATTATGTATGTATGCATGCATGCAATTGAATCTTGTATCAAATTAGAGTGGTTGTTCAAAATCAAATGCTTTATTTGGAATGATATGTAAATTATCATGTTTCATATTGATATTGTGTGGGATTGAAACCTGAATTATATTTCTCTTAAATTAAATTTTAAACTTATTTGGAACCAAAACATTGTTTAATGTGTTTTCAATTATTATATGATTAATTATTAGTAATTTCATTGGGATTAATATAGAGTAATTTTGAGGGTTTCTATGACTGTTAAGGGGACAAAAGATTCTGCACGTTATGAAAATATGAACCTATATGAAATTTTGGTTGTAAAATGATCATTACATTTTGATTGTAAATTAAATGTTTACTACTATTATTTTTATGTTAAATTGAATCAGTTATTTAATCAAAGAGGGTTAACTAAATATCTAGTAGCTGATTTATGGTATTTAGATGTTAAAACTGAAGTATATGAAATATTATGATGTGTTTTCATTCATACATGTTATAACATTCATTATGTAAATCTTTATATGTTTGAAATCTGTAGATTTTAATATTATTATGCTTATCTAATATTATTGACATTAAATAATTAGCTATAATTAAATTCATGTACTTAGTGCTATTAATAGTTAGATTAGGGTTGTTCAAATGAATTATGTGTGTGAATTTAGCTAATCTAGAGATCTAAAAAAACTATATTAAAACTTTGACCAAAGTAATGTTTATAGTTTGAACATTATCATTACACCTGTTTGATTTAGTATTCATGTATTGCATGATATCATGTTAGAATGTATTTATTTATGATATGTTGTATGTGATAGTTATCTTACAGCACACGGATTTTTAGTTGAATTTCTCAATTTCCACACTATCATTATCTACCCATATATGAAGGGAGGGGCATTCCCTTGTTGGGGGATTATGTGGGGGATCAATGGTCCATGGTTGGTTTGTAAAATCACTCAGATGATACTCACCCTCCCCTTCCATTAGTTAACTGATAGATGCTTTACTCAAGATTATATTTGGATAATAACGAGTTTATTGAGTGATGTAGAAGCATCAAGAATTGAACAAATTTAGTAATGTAAATATGTTAAATTTATGTGTTGATAAGTATATCAGGAGGTATTGAGTTCATGTTTTCAATAAGTAGCCTTGATAAGGCTTAAAATAGTGAAATTTGGAATAATTAGAGTTTCCATCCAAAACAATGTATTTGAAAATTGGAATTGGGATTTCTCCAAAGTGAGTTTTGAACCATGTAAGGGTCCTAAAGCATTGTAAAAGTGTCTTATGATTTTATAAAGGTATGTAAACATGTATGAGACCTTAGGAAAGGTTTTCATGAGTTTTGTGAATAAGAAAAGTCATATGTTGTGCATAAAAGGAGCCATGTGAAGGGTTTAAGTCCCTTAAAAGGTCATTAGAAGTGTCCATAAGATCAATGTAAATGTAATTGTAATGTAAAAGAGTCAAAAGTAACATTTAAATTGTGGAGGACACCTATTATAGGCATGGATAATAGATAATCAAGTGGATATAAGCTTTGAGCAAGCTTTGTGGAGAAATCAATGTTGAAAATCAAGAATAGAAAATTGTTAAATGAAGATAAACCATCCTATATTATAAATAGATTAAAATGTGGAAGAGGAAACTATAAGACTCTAATTAGGTTATAAAATCATGAGAACAGATTGATAAAGGTAATGAAAGATAGAGGAGTAGTGAAATAGACTTGGTAGGAGCTAGGGAGGTCTACAAGAAGAAGCCTACATTAATTTGTGTAAGAGATTGATGTTTCTTTCAATAAAAAGATGATTTATCCATGATATTGAGTCTTTGTACCTTTATAACAAGTTTTATATATTTTTGAGATAAATATTTGACTGATAAATGATTGTGAATTAATAATTGCATGACTATACATGAGGAAAATCAAAATTTGTATGTTAAGAAGTCTGAAAACAATAAATTTGAGGCAATCCATACACTATAAAATGTAAGTGTCTAAAAATGAAAGTTAGAGCACAAAAAAATAATTTTTGGCATTTTTTTTAGCTCTTTAAACCTCATAAAATTAAAGATATAAATTTTTTAAGTTTGTTTCCCTATGACAGGACAACCTAGGATTTCTAGACAAAAATCCATGTTGTGTGAAATTTATGATGGATCTGAAAGAGTTCACAACTCTCTTAGGCCATGGTCTCTACAATACACCATTACCCCCAACATTAGTTCTTCATCATACACACAAATAATAAACTAATTCTTATTTACAAATGAGATATGAAAAGTATTGTTAAAAATGTATATTACAATGCATAGCCCTTGCTTAAATAGGCAAGGAAAAACAAGATGAATGATAGTCTAATTAATGTGGGATAAATCCATGCATATGATAAAACTAGGTAAAGACAAATAATCTATATATAACCTATCAAGTATGAGTAATAATATACTCTAACACCCCCCCTCAAATGAAGCTAGGGACTAACATTATAGGATGCAGTGTGAAGTCATGTGTCCCTATAAATGCCAATCCATCTTGACAGAGTGCATATATGTTGAGTCATTTTAACCACCAAGTCGAAGTAAGGATGGTGTTGAATACGAGGATCACTAAATATGAACATTGTACTCTAAAATACTAGGTATAATGATGTACCTTAAAAAGTATTACTTGAACACCCTCCAACAAAATGGTGAGAAGTAAGCACAAAGATTGGTGGACCTACCACAATGGTGTCACTGATGGGAATAACACATTGGTGTCACTTTAAGAATCATCAAGAAGGCCATGGAGTCATGTAAAAATTTATCATATGGGTTCCAGCAAACAAAGTGCTTAAATAAGATACCCATATATAAAGAAGAAATCTATAAAACACTCAAAAAGGTGCAACATGTACATATGACTCTCATAAAATGGAGAAAAGAGAGAATAACCATAGGAAAATCTCCCCTCCCCCACAAAAGAGATAAAAGAAGAAGAGAGAGTTAGAATACCCTAAAGATGAGGTTAAAGTAGTCTTCACTCTAAGTACTCGCAAGTCACAAAGGAACTCAATCTGCATGAATGGTCCAAATCCACTACTTGATCACAAAAATAACTAAAACTGGGCTTCACCAAAATAGATTCAATTAATAATATTTTCAATGGTTAAAAAAGTAAAAAAGAGTACTACATGTTTAATGAATTCTCAACGCCTAAGAAGCATAATGTACACCACACCCCATACTGTGGATTGGGTGGAGTGGAGGAAAAAGGTTTGCATGAGTGGTCTAAATCCACTACTCAAAAACCAAACAAGTTGACATTTTATACACCAAAACAGCTCCATATTATGCTAATGAGATTTTTAAACTATCAAAAAAGACAATATGACACTAGGATTCACTAGAATAGCTACATTTCAAGCTATGGAAAACTATCAACCATCATAAAAGTGGTGTTAAAAATATAGATATAATCTCTCAAATATGATGGCCCATAGTGATGATGGAAGAGAAAAAAATTAAATAAGTGAAAAGGTGCCCAGAATAGATCACACAAACACATGAAGGTAGACAAAGTTGAATCAACAAACTCCCTATGGTACTTTATAAATCAATGCAAGTACAATATATCCCATACATAAAAAATATCATATGGAAATAAGAAAGACATTGGGCTTCACCAAAATAGCTGAAAATGTGGAAAATATCGACCTATAAAATAAGCCACCAATATGGGTGCTACAAATATAAGGGAGCGAAAAGGTGTCTCTGTAAAAGAAGGCAAGGCACTGAGAAAGGGACCTTGAGGAGACATGACACAAACTATTAATGTGTCAAAGTATCAATGCATATTTTAATCCTCTATTTTTCATTTTGTGGTTATTTATGTGTTTTTATATTTTCATAAATTATAGTTTTTTTATACCATGAAATATTTCACAACAATCTTCAGCCAAGATCTCTCCATTACACCATTACCATAGCCATTAGTGCTTCAACATACACACAAAGAATAAACTAACTGTAAACAAACCAATCCTTATTCATAAATTAGATATGAAAATCATTTAAAAATATGTATATTATAATTCATATCCCTTTGCTTAAATAGGAAAGGATAAATAATATGCAAGCTAGTCTAATCAATTTGGGATAAATCCACACATAGGACAAAACTAGGTAAAGATAAATAACCTAGCTAAAACCTAGAAAGCATGAGTAATAATATACTCTAATAGGATATAAGGTTATAAATGTTTGTAAAATTTATATAATGTAATTATATAACTTTCAACACCAATTGGACTATTTTAAACCTTTTATAAAGCTCAAAAAGTGGAAAAGTACAGCCATAGGCCTGAAAATGGTGTTTTCCTAGGTTGTCAAAATAATGAAACTCGTTTATAAAGAAAAATACATGGTGGAAAATCATGAAAACTTGGAATCATATGTAATTTGACATGTTATAGGATATAAGTTGTTTTAGGTTTATTGGATTTGGTTTGGCATATGTGGAGTATTGGATCAATCCTATAAGGCCAAATTAGGCCTAATTCAAAACTGAAGTCTAAAGAATTAGTTGGTGCAGATAAAGTATGGAGTCTTGTAAGTTGGGAATCATAAAAAATATCCAAATGGATATCTATAATGATGCTCAATTTTTTAAAATACTTTATGTAAATAAAAAATAAGTCTGGAAAATCCTTAAAATAGGGCTACAAGGACAAAGGGCAAGTTAACAAAGGATGTATGTGATAAAGATGGAGTAGAAGGTTGTAACCTTTAGAATAATTCAATTGGTCCTAAAATATATGTATCAAGGTGTTTATAGAGGTACACAAAGTGTAGAGAGTCATTTTTCAAAATAAATCTCATTTTGCTTAATAAGGCCTATACAGAGGATTACAAAGTAAGTCAAGTATTAGTCCATAAATAATGAAAAATGCATAAAAACTAAGCCTATCTATTCCTATGGGAATTATAAATGATATAAAGAGATAAATGAAATAAATAAACATCATATTACCTTCCCAAATGGATTCACCATACCCATGTGGCTCAAAATCATGATCTCCCTTGATCAAGCATCCTTGTCTTTGTCAACAAAGGTGGCAAACTCCTCCAATGTCTCAAGAACACTCCATAAAACCTAGGCTCATGATTAAAAATCACTATACTAGCCTATCAATGAAGCTTTAAAACAAATCAATGATCAAATTCAAAGGATTATGGAAATAATTTAACATTATAACTTTGTTATATTCAAGCTTAAAATTCATGTCTATGGCCTCTCTATTTATAGATTTTTGAGATTGGTCAGGATCAACCATGATCGTCCATCTCAAGATTGAGATGTGTGGCCATTGATAATCCTAATATTTGGAATTAAATCCATGATTATCTTCATCATGACCTTGGAATAAGGGGCATTGAAGAGGCATGGGAGGCATTAGCTAGGCATGGGTGACGCATAATCCTGATATTTATGGCATTTATGGCCTAGGGATGTCTTCCCAAGAAATGATGTCACCTAATGATGTAGTTAATAGGAATCAATTTTCAAAAATAAATACTCAACAACTCTCATGTAAAATCCACTTAAGTTCTTGATTTGGATTAATTAGCCTTAAACAAGGTTAATCAACATTTATGCAATTATTTGAAAATTGGCCCTCAATTAATCAAAATGGTCAGAAAGTCATATTATTGGGTCATAATATGACTGGAGAGGAACTGAAATGTGATGTTATGCACTGGATTTGTACTCCCATTTAGGATGTTTCCAACACCAAATAACAAAGGTACGTGATATGTGCCAATGAATTAGAAGGAAGAGTGATCCAAAACACTAAATGGCAAAATTGTCATTTTGACTCGAAATGATCTGATCAAAGCTAGTTGGCCCATAAAATGCATTACCCTATTTAGGGATACTTTGACCTAAACTGGCACTTTTAAGTGACAAGTTCAAACCTTTTAGGACATTATATGGATTTTGACCTAAAATGTGCATTTGAGTGTAATTCAAGTAATATTGACAATTTCAACACAAATGGTGTTAGGAATTGGATGTCTACATTTTTCTGTTGTTTGAGAAGGAGTAGTGAGACATTCAAGAAAAATAATGTCTTTTCAAAGAAAAGATTTGTCAAGAATAAATTGGAACAAACCCATGATGCCCCCTCGAGAGGACATACTAGGATGGAAGAAAAGGATGGACTCTCGAAAAGAGAGAAAAAGTGAGAGATTAACCCATGAAATATATCACATCCAGATGAGATAATTCTTGCACACGTGATTACCATCAATGATCAAAATATAATTAGAGATATAATATGCCCTACAAACAAGGGGAATGGGAAAGATACAATCCATAAATGTAAGGGATACACTTTAAACATACCCAATTTGAGAGTACAAATTGCATGCTTATGGCATTGATCAATCTTGAGACAAGTTACACACTAAAATATTTTTGTCATGGGCATTAGTGTGGAGAGCTTAGAATTAGAGGAAAAGAGAGAGCATTCTAATTTAGGAATGGAATCACCACTAGAACAAGGTCTCTAAAGAGAATATAATAAGTGCTCCAGTAGAGTAGATTTGATCGTGATAAAATGGTTTTGCCCCAGTAAGACAAATTTTGATCATTGATAAAGAATAAATAATGATTTTCCCCTGTAGAGCTTATTTTATTTAGATGTTATTCAGATTTTATGCCCTAGCATGGACAATTGGCAATCAAAATATCTTTAGGCATATAACTGAAAAGATAGGTTAGAGCAAGTGAGCAAAAACATACATGTGATGGTGTAATGGCTTAGAAAGCCATATAAAACCAAGCATATGAGAATGCACAAAGTGATGAGAGAGATCAAAAGAAGAATGGAGATAGTTGAGTTGACCTCAATAGAAATTTAGTGTTGCCTACATAGTTCCATGGACTCATGTTCCAACATGAACTTCAGGCCAATGTAGTTCATTCTAGTTTGGGAGAGAATGGAATGAGAAATGATGAAAAAATGACCAAGAATTGATTAGACTTATAATGTATGTAAAGAGATGCACATCTAAGCATAGACAAATAAGCCTAAAATGCATGTTACCTAGAAGCTTAATTCCATATCATGAGCCTAGGTTTTATGGAGTGTTCTTGAGACATTGGAGGAGTTTGCCACCTTTGTTGACAAAGACAAGGATACTTGATCAAGGGAGAACATACTTTTGAGCCACATGGGTATGGTGAATCCATTTGGGAAGGTAATATGATTTTAATTTCTTTCATTTGTTTCTTTTTATTCTTTGTAATTTCCATAGGAATAGATAGGCTTAGTTAGTTAGTTCTTTATGCATTTTTTGTTATTTATGGACAAATGTTTGACTAACTTGCTTTGTAACCCTATCTACATATTGGCACATCCGATGGGACTAGATGCATCTAACACCTGAAGAAGATCATTTTTCAACTTTAAAATATTCATTTGGACCCTAAAAACTCTTGAAAATTGATTTTCTAACTTTATTTTATTGTTTTTATTTGCCACAGTTTTACATAGTAACTGATGTTGGCAAGTAAGACTGACAACAGTTGCATATCTTAACCAACATCAATTAAAAAAATTGATATCAATTTTATACCTATCATCAGTCACATTGGTATAACAGATGTCAGTTAGATAACTGACATTGGTTAGAAAATATAACTGTTGTCAGTTATATAACCAACATCGGTCATTGTGTTTTTCTTAAAATATAGACCTGAGAGCTCTTTTTCTAAAGTGCATTGTTTCAAACCTAAAAGAACTTCAAGGCTAAAGGACATGATAACATTTTTTTGGTAGGACCAAACTTGACATTTTCTAAAAACATGTTTATATCACCTTTTGCATGCTTAAAATGGATTAGGAACATTATTTTTAGTGTTTAATGAAAAATTTAGATGCTTAGATGAATGTTTTTAAAGTTCACAATCTTAAGACCAAGGGGTCAAATGAACACCACCAAATATTTCATTTGGGCTTAAAATTGAACACACTTGTCCATTTTTGTTTGCAATAGTTGATTAATTATATTTTTTTTGGTAAAAAGAGGAATGTTGCGTGTATGTTCTTCCATTTGTCCCCTTTAGGGAACCCTTGGAATCAAAAGTGCCATTCCTATTGCAAGTAGCCTAGTCTAAGGCTTAGAAAGAATGTCATTTAAATTACTCCACAAAAACTTGTCAAAGTTTGGGTGACCTTGAAAATGACCCTAAAGTCTTTCTATTTCATGCTTTCTTTATTTTTATGTAAATTTGGCTTGTGAGGGGGATGCCATTACCTCCCGTGAGTTCTTTAGGGAAGCTTTGACCTGGGGTTTCATCTCCTGACATTGACTTCATTTGGATCCTAGTTGGAGTTGCACATGGGATGTATCTGCATTTGGACATCACACTACACTGAGCAAATAGCAGGATGTAGTGGTTGTAAAAAGGACTAGACCTTTTTACAACTAGCCAATACCACAATCACCCAATTTTTGTGCTTATCTTTTGCATCATTTGATGTGAAAATCATTATGCAATTGATTCCCCTAGAATGATCGAAAACCAATTAGTTTTAGTCAACCCTATTTTTCCATACCCTTGATAGGATTGGGACTATTATACTTAGTGTATTTTGGTCATTATTTGTTTGGTATGGTTTGTGGCTAAAATTTGTTTGTTTGTTTATAAGCCATGTCAAAATCATGTATTTGAATTAAGAAGGGTAGCGTTATGCTACCCAAATTATGTCAAATCTTTTTTGCCTTTTAGTCTTTGAAACATAACAATTGACCACATCATTTGAGCATGCTTACGCTATTAGGCTACCCAATTTGTTTCAAGAACTTGTTTACCATTGTATCAAAAACCATTTGTTTCAAACCATGTCATGTATACCATTTGGACATTGTTTATACATCATTATATTGTCTGCTCTTGTCTAGCTTGTTTGGTCCAATCCTAGTCTTCAACATTGCATTTTCAATTAACTTTGTAAAGTTTAGATCCCAACATTGATTGATTTCTGTTTAGGCCTCAATTCATGGGGTTGGTACATAGATCTTTTTCTTTTGTTTTGCATAGCTTCAGTTAAATGATTACCCAATTTTGAATTCTATTGATTATTTTTTTTGTTTGAGTTCCTATCCTCATCATTTTTTTGTGACTTTGTTTGGGAAAACACAACCTTTCATAAAAAACCTTTGATGTTAGACATTTGACGTTAAGTTGTTTTATGCCAAATCTCAACACAAACTACTTTTGAGATGCAGCTTCACTCTTTCAACCAAGGTTGAACCTTTTGTCTTTTAAATATCATTTTTCAGAGTTTGAAGAACTTTAAGTCTTTCTATTTTTAGAGATTTCTTAATTAAATGCAAATATTTCTAGCTACACTTATGGTGCAGTCATGGATAATCCAACTTATGATAGAATGGCTGCATAAAATGACTTTTATGACTTTAGTTAAGACCCCTATGGTGACAATATGGTTTGTGAGATAGATTTCTATCCACCTCAAAAAAATCAATCATGGGAACACAGTCAAGATCCAACTTATGATCCAACTCTTGATTGGAATGATTGGGTTTATCAGGAAGACTTGGATGTTTTAGCTTGTGTAAGTAATCAAACTCCAAAATGTACGAAAATCACCATTTTAGGACCTCCTCCTTTGGTTTGCATGAGCAACCAAACTAAGAAGCATCCAATCATTACCATTTTATGACCTCCTCCTTTGGTTTGCATGAGCAACAAAACTAAGAGGCGTCTGGTCATCACCATTTTATGATGTCTTCCTTTGGTTTGCACAAGCAACCAAACTAAGAATCATCTAGTTGTTACCATTCTTGGCCCATCACCAGTTTTTGATGAACCTATTGTTGAAGAACCTCCATTTGATGAACCAATTGTTTTTTATCCCTTCTTCAATAGTATAATCTTTGGAGAGTCTATTATTGAACCACAAACCATTGTTCCCACTAAACCAAATGTTCCCCACTTTATAAATTCTATGCTAATCTTCGAGCCTAAACAAGAACCAATACCTCTTCAAAATCCATCTTACAAGGATCAAAATGTGTTCAAAATTGATCTTTTACAACCAATGGTGAACCAAAACCAACATGTTATTATTGAAACACCCATTTGTGACAAAATAAACTATGATAAGTTACCTATTCATATGTTACCTATTTTTAAAGAGCCTCATCTCCTTGACAAGCCAGTCTCGGTAGAGTTGTCTCTTAATCTTTCCCACTTGTTGACGAGTCTCA
The DNA here is from genome assembly GCA_037957365.1 of Torreya grandis. Taxonomy (NCBI): domain Eukaryota; kingdom Viridiplantae; phylum Streptophyta; class Pinopsida; order Cupressales; family Taxaceae; genus Torreya; species Torreya grandis. The sequence continues at coordinate 2,903,321 of JARHVA010000079.1, forward strand.
CTTTGATAAACACAATTTTGTCATGACATCCCTTGAGTGGTTCCCTCTTTTTGAAGGGCTTCACTTAGATGAGTTAGTCTATGTTTAACATTTTGAAGATGAATCAATTTTTATTGAGCCCATTATGCCATCACAGGCCATTACTTATCAAAAATTTAGCATTCAATAGAACATTATCAAAACAACCATATCAGATCAAGAATCAATATGAGAGTCAAGTTCCATTTTTGAACCAACATTGGATTTAGCATCAAAAATAGAATCAACATCAATTGTGACATTGGATTCAGAGTCCCTTACTTTAAAATAAGAGTCAAAAATAGATTATAGTATTGGTTGTTACAACATTGGTTACAATTGCCTTGCGGATCAATTTGAATATATTTTTGATCCTTCTATAATTTTTTAGGATGATTACTTCAACATCAACATAAATTTTCCTAGTATATTCTATACGGATTGTGCTACCTTTCACCATCCCATTATTACCACCCAACATAGCCATTATATTGGCATTCCACCTCCCATAAGTGTCGATCAAGACTGACATAATCACACTTTGTTGAACTGCATCTATGAGGACATATCATTTGTAGAATATTAGGGGGACCAAGACCACATTCATTCAAAATAAGAACAATCTCTTAGTGAAACCTTTTTGGGGGCACTAGGGGATAAACAAAGATCAAACTCAGCATCTTTTAGTGACACCATTTGAAGGTGCTAGAAGACAATCAAATTCAAATGTTAACATCTCTTTGTGAAAACTTTTTGGAGATGCTATGGGATGATCAGAACAAATTCATTAGTGAAAACCTCATCAAGGAACCAATAGCTGAGCACAAAATTTCTTCATTATTTATTGAAGATAATATCAGAGATCAAATCAAAATAGCTTCCAATCTAAAACATAGTTAGATGGTAGCTACTCTCAAGATCAAGCAATAGAACAATCTGATGGTCCTATCGAGAGCATCTTCAAAGGTCTTTGGCCCCCCCTATAACCAAAATTATGTCAAATTTGGCATCAGCAACATTATGTGTAATTGAAATTCTTGATCTCTAATTGTTTCCCATTTATTATACACTCCATTATCACCCACCTATTTATTACCCACTTATCTCATTTATCCTACCATTATTTACCATCACTGGCATCACTTTCCTTTATCGATGTTATAAGGATATCTTATCTCAACATTTGAAAGAAGAAAAATCAATGATCTATGAAGATCACAAACACATTATTGAGATCTAGATCAACAATAAGTTCTTAATAAAGCAGTTATTCTGAAAGGGTGTTGGATAGCAACTTATATAGCTAATCATTTTTGTTGTCTCACATATTGACTAGGACATGCATCTCCCTGTCAGCAAGAGCAACAAAACCATTTTTCATCTAAAATTCACCCATTTGCCATTGCCATGCCTCATCTCTTGGGGACAACCCTATAGACCCTTTTAAGGCATTATTATACCATTGAGATCCATGAACCATGTCGTTTTAACTACATTGACTTGAGGTCCTTCAGGACTATGTAGGCAGTGCTCAATTTTTATTATGGTTAGCTCAGTCACCCCTTTTTGTGAGTAGTTTTTAAGTTTGAATTCTCTCACCATTTTATGAGCAACCTAAGCCAATGCTCTCACCATTTTGTGAGCAATCTGATCTAGTCATTACCTATGGGCAACTTTGTTTCCACTGTATCCAATTTTCCTCTGATCATTTCATTATACCATTTCTTTACTATTAAGCAAGGCTTTTTTTTAGTCATCTTGTTTATCCCATTTTGATCTTGGTTCCTTTGGTTCATCCTGCACCTTTTATAGGGGGATTCTAATCTAGTTTCAATAGTTTTTTAATTTAGTGTTGAAGGACAGCCTATGAACATAGTGTGACATTTGATATGGCAAGTTATCTTTCATCTATAATCTTATTTGGTATCATTAATTATAACCACCTATGGGCAAATCAGTATTGTTTTGGTACCCCTAATTATAATTACCTTTGGGAAAATTAGTATTATGACATTGTTTCCTAATTATAACTACCTATGGGAAAATTAGGTATAATACCTTTTAATCATGCATTATTGCATCATTTGGTCATTACTATTATCATTTATCTTATCATTCACCTTTGTTTGTGAACTTATTGTGATGTATTCAATTTTTAATCACCTTTTGTGTGGACAAAATTACTATGACTTGGGATTATTTTGGGGTTATATAGGCCATGCTTGATTCATGTCAAGTTCAACTCAGTCCCTCTTATCATATGTTGGATTTTTTTGTTTCTCTTAATCCTCAATCGAGTTGAGATGCTTAGAAAATTCCAAAAAAACATTTATAAAACATTTAAAAACTCAAAAACATTTTGTGTGTTGTTTTTTATATGGTCTTTTATTTTCTTATTTGATCTTGCTTCTTTGTGTTATTTTCCAAGTACCTGATGATGGTCTACATAGATTTTGATTATTCATATCTTGATCTTATGTTATCAAGTTGTTCTTGCCTTGATTTTTTACATTCTTGTTCCTAATTTAAGTCTTGATTGTTCATATATTGATTTTCAATTAGGTTCATTTATGTTTATCTTTTTCTTTATTTTTTGTCTTTTTGTTTAATTGTAAATCATTGTAATTTTGGTTTTGGTCATTGTTTTACCATTATCCTTAGTTATAGGTATTCACATTTGAACTGGCTCAGTGCATTTGGAATCTTATGTTATTTTAAGTTATTCATAATTATGGTGCCTAATTTCTTTTTCTATAACAAGCACTTTATGCTTAGGTCTTAATGTCTTAACATCAACATCAGCTATGATGAATGATTCTCAAGAACACTCTACAAAACCTATGCTCATGATATGGAATTAGGCTTCTAGGTAACATATATTTTAGGTGATATGAAATTAAGCTCTTGATTTGGACTAATTAGCCTTTAAAAATTTAATCAATATTTGTGTAATTATTTGAAAATTGGCCCTCAATTAATCAAAATGGTTAGAAAGTCATATTACTGGGTCATAATTTGACTAGAGAAGAACTGGAAGGTGATGTTAGATGCGTTGGAGTTGTATTCCCATTTATGATGTTGCCAACACCAAATAACAAAGGTACATGATGTGTACCAATGAATTAGAAGAGAAGAGTGATCCAGAGCACTAAATGACAAAATTATAATTTTGACTCGAAATGATTTGATCAAAGTTAGTTGGCCCATAAAATGCATTGCCCTATTTAGGGATACTTTGACCTAAACTGGCACTTGTAAGTGACAAGTTTGAACCATTCAAGGTGTTTAATGGATTTTGACCTAAAATATGTATTTGAGTGTAATTCAACTAAGATTGATAATTTCAACACAAATGGTGTTAGAAATTGGATGTCCTTAAAATAGGGCTACAAGGACAAAGGGCAAGTTAACAAAGGATGTATGTGATAGAGATGTAGTAGAAGGTTGTAACCTTTAGAATAATTTATTTGGTCCTAAAATATATGTATCAAGGTGTTTATAGAGGTACACAAAGTGTAGACAGTCCTTTTTCAAAATAAATTTCATTTTGCTTAATAAGGCCTAGTGAAGGAATTTAAAGAATGTTTGTGAGAAAATGGTATGAAAAACTTATTGAGTCTATAACAAAAAATTATGTGGAATATAGTTTATATATCTCATCTAGTATTTGAAAACTTTGGAATCATGATCAAGGATCCCATTACCATATAATTATTTCTCTTATGCATAATAAGTTTTGAGACAAAGTAGGTTAAGTTATATATTGGTCATCAATTGTGGTATGAGATCTTGGAAAAAGATATATTGTTATGAAATTTTTTGAAGTTGTAGGAATGCATACAGCTTGGAGAAGAGTTGAAATCTAGTCAAGGGAACTCTTAGAAAAGAGGTGTGAAAAATTTTTTACGCAAAGTTGTTTAAAGTTTGCAAGTTATGGAAATAAAAAAAATTTAGGTGATTTAAAAATTTGTTCAATCAGTCTAAAATCCAAGTGAGGCTTAAGAAGAAGGTAAAGATCTAGTGAAACTCAAAGAGAAGAATAAATTAATTTCTCAAGAGATTGATCCAAGGAGAGATATTGGATAATATATGGAACAAGGTAAAATAGACTTACTTGAAATACTATAGATTGTGAGAAGAGTGATTGAGGATCCACCTAAAGTATAGGACCAACTAAAAAATCAAAGAGAAAGAGAGTTAAGAAGGCAAAAGCAAGAGGAAGACTTTCAAAGGGAGATGAATGAAGTGAAGCAGTAAATAGCTTTACTAAATTTCATGATATATAAAATAAAAATCCCATAGAATGGGTTGTTTATGAGAAAGAAAGTTAAATGTTCAATCGATCAAATGATGGAAAGAAGAATAAGGCAAAAGTTGAAAATTGCCTTAAAAAGAGAAAAGAAATTATTGAGAAAATAGCAAAAAGTATATATATGTGAACCAGAGATAGGATCGATGCATATGCACCTTCAATGAAATATGGAACAGATAGGTTTTTGAAAATGGTCTGGGTCTGCAACTCATCGCCGAGCTAGGGCAGCCATGCCCTAGCTTGTATCTGTTGTGTTAGTGACTATGTAGGAGGGGTGTGGTTGACCGACTGTGTGGGGTGGAGAGCTGTAGAATCCATTGTTGTGGACTGTCTAAGGAAGGGCATGATTATGGCTCAGAGTGAGCCTTCTAAGGCTATGTCGGGTAGAAGTTTTCATGAAGCGGTGGGCTTGAATATGCTGGGACAGGAAGCGAGGACATTTGAAAATGCATTCTTCTCTCAGAATATAAGTGCTATAGATTTGAGCTTGCTTGGGGGATCTCGGATCATGAAGATTAATGGATACCTTGAGCGGTGCAAAGAGAGACCCAAACTAGTAATCCCTTTTGATATGATCACTAAAGATGTTGAATATTACTCCAAGCATTCGCTATATTGTAAATTTTTGGGATTGAGAGTCTCCCTTCAATTTCTAGAGAGTTGGGCTCAAAGAGTGTGGGAACTAGAGGGTGAAATGGAGGTCACATTGATGGCAAACAATTTTTTCATGGTTACATTTCTTTATTTGGCTGATCAAAATAGGGTTTTTGAGGGCGAGCCCTATTTTTATAATCAGGTTGAGCTCTTCATCAAACCATGGCATGCAAGATTTAATCCCTTTGAGGAACTGCCAAATAGGGTTTCGTTGTGGGTTTGATTACCCAGATTTCCTATAGAATGTTGTTGAGAGGATGTCCTATAGATGTTAGCTTCGATGCTCAGAAGGCCGGTGGGGTCTTCAACACAAATCTTAGGTAAGAAAGTTATGACTTTTGCTTGAATCTACATGAAAATTGATTTGAGCAGACCACTGCCAGATGTGGTGGAGATGTGTGCAGGCTCATATTCCTGGGTATAACAATTGGAGTATGAGACCCTTCCTTTTAGGTGCCACCTTTGTTATGAATATGGCCACCTGGTGTGAAGATGCCTGAAGGCCAAGCCAGTAGAACAACAACCTCTGCCTCTACCTCCTCCTAGTAACACTCTTGGAGCTGATAAAGGGAAGAAGTCTGGTGCTAGTGAGGGCAAGGATGCAGAAGGATTTGTTTAGGTTAAGTATCAAAACTGAAATAGAGGTCAGAAGAGGACCCCAATGGAGCAATAAGATGAGGATACTTTTAATAGGTTTAAGGTCTTGGATGAATTGGGCCAACAAGAAGTTAACCCAGGATTAATTAGTGTAGAGCAGCTTGCGGTGGGGTTTGGACCAGAGATTAACTCTTCCACTCCTCACTCTGCTCTTCATGAGGAAGCAGCGTTACCTATGGTCACAGATGGGCAGACAGGGGAATAGATGATTTTGGATCCAAATGTTGATTTGGGATAGGGTGTAGAGGACAGGGATCTTCCAGCACAGACTACGGTTACAGACACGGATAAGCGAGGTAAATCTTCTCCTCATCTGGGCATTCTTTAAAAAGATGGTAAGAAGGGGGTTTCAGAGAAGAGTGTTAAATTGGGATGAAAGAAGTACATGGAGAAGATTAAGATGATAGGGGAGACTTTGGTAGAATCAAGATCTATTAAGACCTTAGATTCTCACTTTTTGACTCCTACGAAATGATCATTATTTCTTGGAATGTAAGGGGCTTGAACAACGGCCCTAGACAAAAAGTTATTCAGGAACTAGTTAGAAGTCATTCTCCTAATGTTCTCTTTCTTCAGGAGACTAAGGTTTCTGTGAAATATATGATGAGTATCACACCTAAGTTATGGAGGCATGGTCTATGTCAGTGCATTGGAGCTCAGGGATCTTCAGGGGGTATGGCATGTCTCTGGAACCCACATAAGATCCAACCTGTGTCTTGGATTTCCTTTAAGTCCTCCTTATCTATGGTTTCTTTGTGTATTGAGTCAGGAAAATCTATCCTTTTTTCTAATGTCTATGCCCCTATTGATTTCCAAGGTGAACTTCTTGTATGGAATAATATTCACTTGGTTCGTAGTTTATTTCCTTACCTGCCTTGGATTATTGCTGGAGACTTTAATGTTATTCTGGATTTAACAAAAAAATAGGGAGGTAATGCAAGAATGGATCCTTCTTCTATCTTGCTCTAGGATAATATTTTGGCACTCAATCTTATGGATATCAAGCCTAGCAATGGTCACTTCACTTGGAAAAATAGAAGGGTGGGTGATAGGTGCATTGCTAAACGAATAGACCAATTCATGACCTCCTATTTTTGGGTGGGTGGATTGTGATCTTCTAGCTTTGAGATATTTGATTGGAGAGGCTCGGATCATTGGCCCATAAAACTTACCATTTCTTCAGCCCACTTGCCTCAAAAGCTGCCTTTCAAGTTCCAACTCATGTGGCTCAAGGACCCGGACCTGTTTGGATGAGTTACTGAATGGTGGAGGGTAGGTAGGCCTGCTATTGGTACAGCAATGTATATTCTTGTTAAGCTCCTCCAATTTGTTAAGTATCAGCTCAAACGGTGGAACTGAAAAAGCTTTAGGAACATCTTCCAGGTAAAAAATGAGGCTCAAATGGAGTTGAATGACATTACCAGATTGATTAGGGAGGAGGGGATGTCTGAGTTTATGTTGAGGGAGGAAGCTAGGGCTTTAAAAAAATTGGAAGAATGGGAGTTGAGAAAGGAAATCTTTTGGAAACAAAAATCTTGGATTGAGTGGTTACAAGAGGGGGATAAGAACACCACCTTCTTCTTCAATTCAGTGAGAGCTAGACAACATGGTAATTTGATAACATCTTTGGTTACGGACAAGGGAGAGGTTCTCTCTTCTACGTAGGATATCTTTAATGAAACAGAGCAATATTTTACTTCTTTATTTAAGATGGAATTGTAGGGGGACTCAGTTGTAGAGGCTCAGGTCTTCTCCTATATTCCTTCTTTAGTTTGTTTGGAAATGAAAGAGCATCTTATGAGTGCCATATCCTTGAAGGAGTTAGAGAAGATTGTTTTCCTAATGCAAAAAGGTAAGTCTCCTGGTCTAGATGGTTTCCTGATTGAATTCTTTCAAGAATTTTGGGCAATTATCAAATTAGACTTATTGGCAGTTGTTCAAGAATCCCAGAAGAACAAGCAAATGCTCCGGGCCCTGAACTCTACCTTCTTGGCTCTCATTCCCAAGGGTCAGGGGGCTGATTGATTAAGTCAATTTCACCCCATTTCCCTTTGTAATGTAATTTATAAAATTATATCTAAGTTGATTGCTGAAAGGTTAAAAAAAGTGGCTTACAGTGCTAATTTTTAAGGAACAAAGTGGCTTTGTGGAGGGCCATCAAATTTTGGATGGGGTGGTGGTGGCTACAGAGACTATCCATTCCATGACCAAGTCCAAAGATAAGGCTATGTTCATCAAGCTGGACATGTCTAAGGCTTATGATAGATTTTGTTGATCCTTCCTCTAGAAGGTTTTGGGTGCCTTTGGTTTTGAGGAGGATTCGATCCGCTGGGTTATGAGTTGTGTGAATTCGACTTCTTTCTCAGTTTTGATTAATGGTGAGCATTCTAATCTCTTTGGGGCCTTGTGAGGTCTGCGGCAAGGTGACCCTCTCTCTCCTTACCTATTTCTTCTTTTGGTAGAATACTTGGGATAGTTGATTAAAATGAATGTTGATGGGGGCATTATTTAGGGCTGGCAATGGGGAGGGGGCTTTCCTGTACAATCTCACATATAGTTTTTGGATGATGCAACTTTGATGGGCATGGCTAATATTAGAAAGGCGTCTAATATATGCAAATGCTTGGATGATTACCTTACTACCTTAGGATAGTTAATTAATGAGGGCAAGTCTTTAATTTTTTTCTTCAACACTCCACCCTCCATTCAACGAATAGTGGCTCATATTCTCAGGTTTCAAATTGGGAGTCTTCCATTGCTATATCTTGGGATCCCTATCTCTACTGGTAGGTAGTCTAAGGATTTATGGTAGGTGATTCTAGACAAGTTATGAGTCAAGGTGAATCATTGGACCCATCATTGGCTATCCTTTACTGGTCAAGTCCAGCTAATTCAATCGGTGGTGCAAGCTCTTCCTCTCTATAGGTGTATGATCCAAGTGGCACCAATGAGATTTGTTAGGAACCTTGATTCCTTGGCAAGACAATTTTTATGGGTTGGTAATTTATCATCAAATAAGTGGAGCCTTATTAAGTGGGAGGTTGTTTGTAGCCCAAAAAGGTTTGGTGGTCTTGGATTACGGTAGTCATTACTAGCTGAAACTGCTCTAACAACCAAAATGTATTGGTGATGGTGCATGGAATAGGACCAAGTGTGGGCCAGGATCTTATCCTATAAGTACTTTTTTGGGATCCCCCAGAAGGATATCCCATGGTATAGCTTGTTAGGGAAAGGCTCCGTGATTTGGACTACTCTCAAGAAAGGGGTTGCGTTGATTAAGAGAGGCCTATTCTAGATTTACAAGAGTGGGGTAGAGGCACATTTCTGGCATGACTCTTGGGATGGCCACCCTCCCATAGTTATCTAATATCCTCATTTGATTATTTTGTCTCAGAGGTTCTGTGAAGCTGGGTGGACTAGGGTGTGTGAATATAAGCACCTTTCCCTTCATGGGCAGGTGGCCGAAGCAAGGTGGAAGACCCCAAAGGAGTGGCTGATTTTTGGGCTGGAGGTAGAGTGCACCAAGATACATAACATCCTTTCTTATCACAGCTATAGCACACTTATGGAAAGAGATGCATTAGCTTGGTCTCTTAATCCTAAGGGTAAGTACACTATGTCTTCTGGTTATCAGGAATTGATTTCTCAGCAATTTGATGGGGGGAGAAGTTCATTGGTGGAAAAAAGTCTGGAATAGATTCTCTTGGCTAAAGTGTAATTTCTTCATTTGGACGTTGGTCTAGAATAGATGCTTGACTTGGGATAATATTCAGAAGAGGGGCTTTGCTGGTCCTTCAAGATGTGTCCTTTGTAGTGGTGAGGAGGAGGATTCTCCGCACCTATTATTCAGCTACCCCTTCACTCTGAAACTATGGCATTTATGGTGGGACATGTGGAAGTGTCAGTGTATTGATGCATCCTCCCTAGAAAATTTTTGGATGAGATTGGGAAGACCCCCTCTTTGACTCCCTTCTTGCAGGATGCTTGGTACACTAGGCCTATTTTTTTGCTTTGGCAAGTTTGGTTGGAAAGGAATCGTAGAATTTTTTGGGGCAAAAAATTGGGGATTCAACAGGTTTGGAGTAGAATTAAAAGAATGATCCAAGAGACTATTGAAGCTAAGAGTGAGATTATTTTGCCGCTGGAGAAAGGTGATGCAGAGATGGTAGACAGGTTTGGCATACAGGGTATATCTCTAGCCTCAACTTGCATCAGGAGAGGTAGACATGGGAAATAGAAAGTTTAAAGGTTGGGAAAATGGCTGCCCCCTCCCACTGGTCTATTGAAAATTAATACGGATGGCTCTTCCAGGGGTAATCCATGTTTGGCTAGGATTGGTGGGATTGGTAGGGATTCTTCTGGATCAGTGGTCTTTATTTTCTTGGCTAATAAGGGAGTGCAAACTATTAATAGGATGGAAGGCTTGGCTATCCTATATGCTTTGAAGCGAGCTTATGCTTTAGGGTGGAGGAAGGTGATTTGTGAAGCTGACTGTCAAGTCCTAGTCAATCTGCTCCTTGAGAGGAAGATTTTAGATGTGAGCTAGCAATTTTCTATGATAGTGCAGCAGAATTATAGATTAGCTCCTTAATGGATTCAGTGTCTTATGCCCATATTCCAAGAGAAAGGAATAGGGTGGTTGATTCCCTAGCAAAATGGGCGTTAGAAGATATAGATGGCCAAAAGATTGATGAGTGGGCACAGATGCCCTATGAGTTATGTCAGGACCTGGAGAGGATTCTTGTAGAAGATAAAAGTGGTATTGGGGAGTGATGGTCTTGTTCTTGTTTTTTCTATGGTCTCTGGAGGTTCTTGGGGCTTTGGCCCTTTGTTGTTCTATAATCAGTTGTTCTAAGATTTAATAAAGTTTTTACCCCTTTTTTTTTTTTTTAAAAATAGAGACAGGATCAATGATAGGAGAACCATGGAATGGGTTGTTGATGATAAATAAATTGAAATTTCAAATTGAGAAAATGATGGAAAAAAGAAGGCAAAATTTGAAAATTTCCTTAAAAAGAGAATAAATTGTTGAGAAAACATTAAAAAGTATATATATGTGAACCATAGACAAGATTAATGATAGGAGAAGATGAGATTAAAAAAATAAGAGGCAAAAAAGCCTCATGATTTTGAATCTAACTTTTTATTTGAGTTTGTATATGAAGGTATGAAAATTGATGAAGAAATGGTCCAATTTGAGGCCTTATTGCTTGAAGAAGATCATGAAGAGAAGGAAATACTCAAGCAAGAGGATAAGAAAGAAGAAGATAGTCAAGAACAAAGTGAAGATGAACTTGATAAGGAGATGAAAAGAAAATTTATGGAATAAAAAATAAAAGAGAACATTCCTCATAAAAAATATTTTTTGAAGGAGATAGCTGATTTGGAAGAAGAATATTTAAAAGGAGAATTCAAAAATTAAAATTGTCTTGTAATAATGTCTTTGTTTATGTAAATTCTGAACAATTAGAGGAAGAGATGACACTATTAAAGCATTCCATAAATAATGATGTATTATTTGAAGAGGATAAGAATAAAAATAGAATATCATTGAATGAGAAAGTGAGAAGTCAAGAAAAATGTATCAAGACCCAAGTTTTTATTCTTGACAATTTATTTAATTATGTTTGTACATGTGAATTTGAAGAGTTAAAGAAAAATTTAGAAAAAAATTCAAGGAAGAGGATAAAATGTGGATAATGCATATCCAATTGTATGTAAAGATGGTTCAAGGAGATCAACAATAAATAAGGACAAGATAGGAACAAAAGGAGAAACTAAAGAAAAATTAGAAAAGGATGAAGAAGCCTTTTGATCAAGAGATCAAAATTTTGTACATAGGGAGTCTAATGCAAGAGCATTAGGAATTGAATAAATTTAGTCATGTAAATATGTTAAATTTGTGTGTTGATTGGTCTAGGAATGGGTATTGAGTTCATTTTTTCAATAAATATCCTTGATAAGGCTTAAAATAATGAAATTTGGAACAACTAGAATTTCCCTCAAAAATAATGTATTTGAAATTTTGAATTGGAATTTTCCCTCCAAAATTAATTTTGAACCATGGAAGGGCCCCAAAGCATTGTAAAATCTAATTTTGAGTTTATAAATGTATGTAAACATATATAATACCTTAAGAAAGGTTTTTATGAGTTATGTGAATAAGAAAAGTCATATGTTGTCCATAAAAGGAGTCATGTGAAGGGTTTAAGTCCCTTAAAAGGCCATTAGAATTGTCCATAAGATCAATGTATATGTAATTAAAATATAAAAGATTCAAAAGTAACATTTAAATTTTGGATGATACCTATTCTAGGTGTGGAGGATAGATAAGCTTTGAGCAAGCTTTGTGGAGAAAGCAATGTTGAAAATCAAGAATAGAAAATTGTTAAATGAAGATAAACAATACTACATGAAGATAGGATCTGATTGGAAAGTGGAAGAGGAAGATATAATACTCCAATAAGGTTATAAAATCATGAGAACATATTGAGAAAGGTAATGAGAGATATAGGAGTGGTGAAGGAGACTTGGTAGGAGCTAGGAAGGTTTACAAGAAGAAGCCTGCATTAAGTTGTGTAAGAGATTAATTTTTATTTAAATAAAGAATGTGATTTATCCATGATATTGAGTCTTTGTATATTTATAATGAATGCTTATATACTTTTTAGATAAGTATCTGACTGATATATGACTATGAATTCATATTTGCATGATTGTACATGAGGAAAACAAAATTTTATATGTTAAGTCTGAAAACAAGAAATTTGAGTCAATCCATACACTATAAACTATAATTTAATGAAGATTAAAGTAATAGAACAAAAAAATATAACTTTTGGTGTTATTTTTAGATCTTGAAACCTCATAAAAGTTGAGATATGATTTTTTTTAATTTTTTTACCCTATGACAGGATAACCTAGGATTTCTAGAAAATAATCCATGTTGTGTGAAATTTATGATGGATCTACAGTTATAAATGGTTGAAAAAATTATACAATGTAAAAATAAAGATTTAAAGACAATTTGGAGTATTTTAAACCTTGTATAAATCTCAAAAAGTCGAAAAGTATAGCCATGGGCATGAAAATGGTGTTTTCTTAGGTTGTCAAAATAAGGAAATTCATTTATAAATAAAAGTAAATGGTGGAAAATCACAAAAATTCAAATCATATGTAATTTTCCATGTCTAGAGGATCCAAGTGATTTTAGTTTGATTTTTTTTGGTTTGGCACGTGTGGAGTATTGGACCAATCTTGTAAGGCCTAATTAGGCCTAATTCAAAATTAAAGTTTGAAGAATTAGTTGGTGTAGATAAAGTATGGAGTCTTTTAAGTTGGGAATCATCAAAAAGATCAAAATGGGTATCTTTAATGATGATCAGTTTGTTATAATACTTTGTATAAATAAAAATATGTCTGAAAAACCCTTAAAATAGGGCTACAAGGATAAAGGGCATGTTAACAAAGGAAGTATGTGATAGAGGCAGATTATAAGGTTGTAACCTTTGGAATAATTCAATTGGGTATAAAATATATGTATTGGGGTGTTTTTTGAGATACAAAAAGTTTAGAGAGTCATTTTTCAAAAGAAAGCTCATTTTGCTTATATAAGGCCTAGTGAAGAAATTTGATGAATGGTTGTGAGAAAATGGTATGACAAAGTAACTTATTGAGTTTATACAAAAAAATTATGGGGAATATAGTTTATATCTCTCATCTGTTATTTGAAACATGTGGGATCATGATCAAGGAGCCCATCACCATATCATTATTGTTCTTATGCATAACAAGTTTTGAGATAAAGTAGGTTAAGTGATAGATTGGTCATAATTGAGACTCATATGTTCTCTGAAACATTATATAATTATAATATGTTATTCAGTGATGTAATATTGTATATTTTTACTATTTGATGTAAATTGTTTAACAATAATAGTTGGTTTTGCTATATATGTACTTGTATTATTTAATCAACAGTGGTTGAATTATTAATTTGGATTATTTATACGTTATATTGTTGAATTTATGAAAGTAAATAAACATATGATATATTTATCATTAGCTAAATGAATAAAACACTTAAAATTTTAGTTAATAACATAGTTTACCTTAAATTATGCATTTAGTTAAGGATCATTAATGCTGAGTTAGTTCTGTTATTGAGTTAAAAAAAATTAACCTAACTCTAATTAACCCTGAGGGGTTGTTTCATTGTGTAGACACTATAATTTTGTACCCTATATAAATTGATTAGGTGTCATAGGCCTTTATTTTTATTTAATCTCATAAATAATCCCTATCATAAGGTTTAGTATATTTACCCATGGTAACCTGGTAATTTACTTTTACCATTTATCTTTCTACCCCCTAACCTCCTAAATCCATTAATAACCTAAGTAATCTACCTCTCAACCACTTTATCCCCATATAATTTTGTTATCAACAACCTCCCACTCACCAAAGCCTAATTTGACCCATTATTGAAACAAACCTACTAATTTGGGTAAATTGATGCCAATTCACCTGCAATCAGTGTCAATTCTCTGGATTGGCATCGATCCAGAAATACCCAACCAACCTTTGGCTTTTGGACCCAAAAACTCTGAACCTCAAATTGTTGTGAGATTTCTTAGATAATTAAGGAAGTCCTTAACAACACCTACCATAAATTTTTTTCATTCAATCTACATCCATCATCATAAGCCCGAAAGGCTACCTATATTCATGAGGAAGATTTCATTCTATTTGTAGCCAAGGCCAAGGTAAGTAATTCTATTTATTTATTTAATTTTATATCACTCTCTTTATTTTTATCTACTTGTTTAGTCTCTAATAATTTCATTTATATCCCTTTGTATCTTTTTATTAGTCTTTGTTATCCAATCTATTTTCTATTTTTATTAAGCACATTTATAGAGAGAATCGACATCGATTCTACAGATCAGCACCAATCCTAACAAGATCACCATCGATCCACTGTGTCTAATATTCAAAAATTGAGACCTTAATTTTACATCCTTATCTCCAATCCTTACTAATTTTCTATCATTATTAATATGTCCTTGTTATGTAGGTGACTCTACCAGGTAATATCACTGATCTTCCTATTTTATCCCAACCCCTATTTGTTGATTAGAGTGGCATAGATTTTGAGATAGTTCTCCACACCATTTTTTATTATCCCTCTTTCAAATCCATTATCGATCAACTAGATGTCATACAGGATGATGTAAATGTTTTGATGACTTATTGGGAGGAATATTATGCTTACATTGATAGCTTAAATTAGGATTGAATGTTAATCATTTTTTTATCATATCTTTATCTATTATAATTTCATATGTTGATTATTCACTTGATTTTTTAAACAAGTGAGCTTAAATCCATTTTAAGAAGCTCACAACTTTTTGGGATTGGTCTCTAATCAGGCATATCACCCAATTATATATTAATAGATTTTTGTCCAAGTTGTTTATATATGTGTAGGTTATTCTTCCCAGCAAAAAGAAGCTCCCTTAATCATTGGATACAAAGCAGTGTGAAACATCTTCTAATATACAAGTATTCATCATAAACCTTGATTTTCATTTGAGTTTTAGTAAGTAATTTTAAATTTAAATAAAAATGAAAAAATACTATAACATTTTGGCACACCTCATGGGACCCCTAAGGTCTCATTTTTTTAATTGAAATTCATTGTGAATTTACCTTTCTCTCCCTTTCTCTTGTTTGTTGTGTCCATTCAAAGAAAATCCAAAATTTTTTTTTTCCTTTCCAAAGGTTAAAAATAACTGCATCCATTTGTTTCTTGCTTAGGTAATTCATATAGAATAATCTAGGTAGTTAATTTACCATAGTTATCACTTCTTTCACACACAAACCAAACCACTTGCATAATAAACTCATTAAACATTGACATAAGGGAATTAACTTGGATTTCATCACATATTAGTAACCTTCTTCCTAGTTATCACATTGTATTTCAACACCAAGGGGATAACCAACTCAGTACACTAAGTATAAACCCTAGTTTTTTTGTATATATTGGCTGAGCACTTGATACCCTTACACTATGGTGTGTGAAGTGAGGGGGTAAACCCCAATACCAAGACAAGTATAGATTCCACTATAGATATATTTTCAAGCCTAATTAAACCTAAAACCATCCTTATATTATTATTTCTTAGGACTCTCAGTAACCTTTTCTTTTCTTGTATCACACTTTAAAGTTAAAAAGTAAAATCTTTTTAGGTACCTCTTTAGCATGTGTGTCTTTTCCTCTTCACTAAATACGGGATAATCAAAAAGAAATTTTGTGTGATTTTTAATTTTATTTCTTATTTTTCCTTTATCACTACATGTTTTTGATGTGACGTCAATCATTAAATAAAACCAAACCCCTAGCTTCATCCTCATCCATGGAGAATTCTCCTAGTCCTCCTACTTCCCTTTAATCCATGGGGGGAGATATTCCTCAATATTATACCCAGGGTAATCCTGAAATCACCACTATATTGGATAGCAAACCAATTTTTTTAACCATTATTTTAGCTCTCGATCTATATGCATCCCACTTTTTCCACATACAAAATTTTCTAAGAACCCATATGGCATGCCTTTAGAGAAAGGTGAAGGGTTTACCACCACTATGGTGTCTTCCCATAACAATCCTCTCCTAACTAGTTCTGACACTAATAATATGAAACCCTTAGGAATTTTTCCTCTATTAATGTATATTGTTTCATCCCTAACTAGAACCCAAACCAATAATATCACCATGCCTCAACCTACATCTACTCAACCTACTACCACAGCACTTCAAAATCTAGTTATCTTAGTTCCAACAACCCTTCCACCTATCCAAACTAGTGTACCTTTAATTACCCAAACTCAACCTTTAAAACAAGCCCCTATAAGTCAACCACCTAAAAAATATATCCCCTTGACCACCTAATGCATAACACTTACACAATTTATTAGGTTTACTTATATCCCCTTACAAGCCCCACAGTATGTGGTGGCCTCTCAACCAATCATAACCACATCAATTGGTTATCCTTTATCCCAACCTTTTTCCACTTAGATTCCCACATATCAACTCCCACAATAGTATGTTTTGGGATGTATCCCTCAATACAAAACCTAACTAGATGTTATGAGCATCCTTATGAATAGGATGGCCAATTTGGAAGCCACTACCTCTGGGTAGAAGAACATGCTCACTTACAAACAAATATGTAATGAACCTATTAACCTAGTTTTCCCCATTAGACTTTATCCTCTGTAGTGGGAGCTTCTGAAGTTTATGAAGTTTCAAAATAATAAGGATCCACATCAGCACCTTCAAACATTCAAACATGTTTGCTTCCTTATAGCTCATGATGATGTACTTATTAGGACATTTTCTATGTCTTTAGCCAGACCTGCTCTAGATTGTTACAACTTGATTCCTCAGCATTCCTTATTATCTTTTGGGTAGCTAGCCCAAATTTTCTTAGAGCATGTTTATATCAACATCACAAGAAAAGTCACTATCATTGACCTATATGCCATCTAACAATTTGATGATGAATATGTCACTAATTTTATGACTAGATGGAAGAGTCTCTTAAACCAAGTCACCTTTTCAACCCAAGATAATTGAATTATTTATGAGAGCATGTGATAAACATATCTCATTGACATTATGGGTGCAATATTTCAAAACCTTTGATGAGGCCTTTATTATGGCCTATAAATTATAGATTAGAGCTTTGGAAGAAGGGAAAGTTAAATTATGAAGTAAAAAATGCAATATTGGCCCCTCTAAAAGGACTAACACTAATAATAAAAACAAAGGAGATGCTAATGTCATAGTTCTAAAATCTACACCACCATAAACTAAAAGTCAATATAAACCCTCCACCTCTCAGGCACAATATCAAAAACCATTAATGTGTTTACACTCGTGATAATATACACCTTTAAGAGAGTCTTATGCATTTATCTTAGATAAGCTCTTAAAGGCATCTCTCATCGATCTTCCTCTGATAAGACCTCTTGATTATTATCTCCCTAAGCCTAGTTTATTTAGGGAAAATAATTTTTACAACTTCCACCATGTAATAGGTCATGATGTCAGTAGGTGTCATTATTTCAAGGGTCTAATACAAAACCTTATTGATCAAGGGGAGTTATAACTTAATAACCCTAACACACCTCCTAATTATTCTATATACATCTTTAGATATCCATTCCCTAATCATGCTTCCACATCTAATTCTATGTAGGCTAATTCAAGATCCACCTCAGACCATGAAACTCATATAATTAGCATGATCCATGATTAGATTCTACCTAAATAAGTTGATAGTGCTTCTATCCCCAATCTCCTTATAGTAAATACCTTCTAACCAATGAACTAAGTGAAGATATCCCAAAAAGTTTCTCAAGCTTCCCTAATCTCATTATTTGGGAGCCACTTGAGGAAATGATATCTGAAAACATTCAGGGTGATCAACTAGAAACAAAATAGGAAAATACTATCAAATAAAAGGCTTACTTAGATATCCTTCAAGATACACATACCATTCCTTGCATAATTTCAATACTTGCATATATCATATCCATTACCTCTATCTTATTACCCCCTGAGGAGACTTTCATGTTACCCCAAACTAGCTCAAGACTAGTTCCCCCCATTGCTCAAGAGGCACTAAATCTTAGAGAAATCAAGGGAAAATCCATAGATGTCAAAAATAAAATCCTTGGGGCCCTAAAAGTAAAATATTTGTAGCGTCCTCAAATTAGGATTAAACTCCTTGAAGAGGATATCCCCTCTACCCTTGATCAGATTCAAAAAGGAAAGGCACCTCTTCCACCTATTTGAATAAAAACATCTATATTAGGACCCCATCCTTCAGCAAGACTAAAAGCCACTATCATAGAATCCTCCACTAAAGAGCTTGTATCATCACAATAGGATTTGCCACTATGATAATGCCAATACATAACCCTTTAAACCCTTAATATCTATAAGGTTTAGGTTTAAGGGCTTATCCTAAGCACAACGTATTGACTGTAGGCAACATTCAAACAACTAGTTCAAATGGTCAAGGTTTGGAATCCCATACCTCTTCCCTACCAATAGCTCAGAGGATTGAAAATCCTAGTCAATATCCATTGAATGGGTCATATTATAATATGCTAGATCATCTTCTCCAAACCTCCCTTATCACTCTACCACCTATAAAACCCATTAATCCTCATATTTAAAAACTAGTGTTGTATAGAGACAATAGGAAATGTGTGTATCATCGAAGATCAGTTCATGACATATAAAGTTATAATGCATTAAATGTTGTGGTCTAAAAATTATTAGAGGAAGATGATATTTAAATGGAATAGGTATATCATGACCATCCCCATAGTCAAACTATTATGGGTTACATCCACCTCAGGAAGTAGCGTACTACCAATAGTATTAGAATGAGTTGTAAAAGAAGATAAAACCTATTATATAGATTAGTATCAACCTCTCCTAAACCTTATAAATGTGGATGATTCTAAAAATGAAATAAATCCCCCTTTGTTTTAGATAGACATAGTTCACATAGCTACATGATACCAAACCTAGGGTCATAAAACCTACAATCACAAAAAATCCAAAGTGACTATTTCCAAAACACTAGTTCCTACCACAAATAGTCCAACAACTCCTACTCCAAAGCCTAAAATTTTTATTTTAGGAAAAGTGAAAAATACTAGTGCTTCAAAACTCATGTAGATATCTATTCTAGAGTAGCTTCATCAACTCCTAGTTAAGATGTCTCTATATGAACTTGTCCAAAATTCTCCACATCACCATGAGGCTATGATAGAAGCCTTATAAGCCACTGAGATACAAGCTGATGAACCCTAAACTATATTAGCTTTCATTGAATAAATTTAAAAGCCATTATCTATAACTTTTCATGATTTGGAAATACCACCCTTACAGCCTGATGACTAGAATCTCACACTATTTATCACTGCCCAAATTGATCAAACTTGAATCAAATGAGTAATTATTGATAATGGTGCTAGTATAAATATCATCTCCTCTCATGCATTTAAACAAATGTAGTTTCCTAGAATAGTTGTAGTCCAATCCCCTACCATTTTATGATCTTTCAATGATACCATTACCCCTATGTTAAGAACGGTAGTCCTTCACATTCAAGTAGGTGTATGTGTTTTACCTACACTATTTACATAATAAAAGGGGAATTTCAATACAACATTCTAATCCATGAGGGTTTTATTTAGGTTTACGTGTTCTACCTAAGCTATTTATGTTCCCAAGTATGTTACATATGCAAGAAACATTCTAATAGCCTCTAGCCTTGCCATTGGTGCAAAATTTTCTTCAAAATCTATTCCCTCAATCTAAACATATCTTTTACATACTAACCTTTCTTTTTTCCTGGTAACTTCACCATCTTCATTCAACTTATTTATATATACCCATTTTTTTGCTATCACATTTTGATCTTTGGTCTAGGCACTAATTCCCAAGTATCATTCTTTTCTATTTGATTTAATTCTTCATCTATTGCCTTAACCCAATGCTCATTATGTCTAGCTTTTGAAAAAGTTTTAGGCTAAATTTTGGATAACAAAGAAAAATTAACTTACTCAAATTCACTTACCATCATCCTTCTAGTGCAAACTCCTTCATTTATGTTATTGATCATGTCACTCTTATTATGATTTATATTCACATATTTGGATGGGGTCTTGGTGTCCTTTTGCTCTTTTTTCTCATCCTCATTTGATTCTTCAAAATCTTCTTCTTCAATGATTTTAAGAGTGTCTACTAGATCAGTGGCTCTTTGTGATACATCTTCATCTATCTTGACACTTGCACTTTCAAAAATATTCTTGGTTCTTTTGTTATAACATTTATAAGCTTTACTTTTGATATAATATCCAATAAATATACCTTCATCTATTCTAGATTCAAACTTACCCAATTTTTTATCAATTCTCTTTATGAAGCATCTACTACCAAAAACTCTAAATTAATCAACTGTAGTTGGTTTGTCTTTCCATAGCTCATAGGGAGTCTTGTCACTATTGACTCTCAATAATGATCTATTATTAATATGCACTACTATACCTACTACCTCTCTCTAATATTTATCTAGTATCTTGGATTCATTTAGCATTGTCCTCACCATCTCTTGAGTTGTTTTATTTTTCTGCTCAACTACTCTAATTTATTGTGGAGTTTTAATTGTTGAATAATGTCTCTTTATCCCATGGTCTTCAAAATACTCAATAAACTCATCTAACATAAATTCTCCTCCTCAATCTGATCTCAAGCACTTAATCTTCAAATCAATTTCATTCTCAACAAAAGCCTTAAATGCTTTTAAGTGGCTGAAATCTTCTGATTTTTTCTTCAAAAACATCACCCAAGTAATACGTGTAAAATCATCAATAAGTAACATGAAATATTTCTCACCTTAAGTGATTTGAGTTCTCATAGGTCCACACAAATCAGTGTGAACAAGCTATAAAATTTGAGTGGTTGAGTATTCTTTTATTTTGAAACATCTTCTAACTTGCTTCCCATGTTGACATGGTTCACAAAGCATGTTAGAGTGCTTTGTAATCTTTGAAAGATCTCTAACTGATTGCTTCTTGCTGATGTTGAAAATATTTTTCAAAATTTACTCTTGTACCATAGCCAACTTGACTCAAACAACATTTTTAACCATTGATATCTAATAACATATACAATTTATTGCCTATCCTCTGAGCATCTACAATCAACACATCTGAATATTTTCTCCTAATTTCACAACCTTTTTCATAAAAAATTACTGTGTGTCCTTGATCACACATTTGACTTACACTCAAGAAATTATTCTTAAGACCTTCTACATACAAAACATTTTAAGTCTTAGTTCTACCATTATCCAAACTTAATGTACCTTTTCTAGCTATTCTAGCAATGGTATTATCTTTGAATTTCACTATGCCACCATTGATATTATTTAGATTTATTAACCTTATCTTGTCTCCTATCATGTTCCTCAAACATATCCTATCAATGAACCATGGCTTTTCTTCATTTCTTGCATGCAAAGCTATCTAGACTAACATAGATTTTTTAGGTTGTTTCTTCTGCCATGAACTTGTATGAACTTTATTCTTCATGAATGGAGCTTTAAAAATTTAGTCCTTCTTGACTGACTCGAACATGCTTCTACAATACCAAGCTATGTGTCCTAAATTATTTCACTTGTAACATATTATGGCTTATTCATCAAAGCCTAACAGAGGATTAAAAGAATTGTGGCTTCTGCTTGACTCTGCATGAGTTTTTTTCTTATTTTCAAAATTGTTAGCTCTTTTCCAACATTCTATTTTCTTATGACCATAACCATTACAATAAAAACAATAACTATAAAAATAGAACCTATTCTAATTTGTGTATCTTTGACCTGGTTGTCTTTTATAGCTTTGTTCCTTCTGACCTTCTTTGTTTGAGTTATCCTCTGCATTCTTACCTTTTTCCCCTTTTTATTTCTTCTTTTATAAGAGATTCATCATAGATCTTTTTCTTTTCAAATTTGATACCTGTCTTATCTTATATTGATTTTTGACTTTCTAATATCTTGTTCAACATATTAGTACTATTCTCAAATTTTGAATCATTTGTTGCTTTATTATTAACTGTTTTATTTGTTTTCTCAAGATTTGCTTTTAAAGAGGCAATTTCAACAACATACCTTTCACATTATTCACTTAATTTTTTCAACTAAGATATTAGATCATCTTCAATATTTTTGGCTTATTCAATGTGTGCTTGTAGATCTTCAATTATTTCTTTTAACTCCTTTTCATTTTTCTTGATCTAGAGCTTCAATCTTTGATTCTTATTCTTAAGAACTTGTAATTCTTATAAGGTTAAAATGAGTTCTCCTTCTAGATTCACCTTAGCTTCATCATGTTCTTCTTCTTGATCATCTATAATTTTGATTATAGAGGCATCTTCATGTATGGTCATTAATAGAATCTCTTCTTCATCTAAGTCACTGATTCCACTGTCTTCGATTGAGCTTGGATCTTTAGAGTGTAAACTCTTCTCAAATCTCTTCTTGAATTTTCCTTTGAAGTTCTTCTTGTATGTATACTTTCCTTCTTCATTGTCACCATTATTCTTATCTAGGCACTTAGCTACAAAATATCCAATCTAACAACATTTAGAACATTTAAATGGAAATTTTCTTTGATATTTACCTATGCCCTTTTTTGGCTTGCAAATGAATAGAGCTCCATTGTCATCTTCCTCATCACTAGAGATGTCACTTGATTATTGAATTTTATCCTTGTCTTTCTTTGATGTCTTGAAATCAGCTTCCCTCTTTGAGGGTTTCTCTTGTTTAGTCCACATTTCATATGCTATAAGAATACCATGTAGTTCATCCATTTTTAGCTTGGCTAGATTCTTCATCTCCTCAATTGCTGAAACCTTTCCATCATATCTCATTGGTAGAGATCTCAAAACATTTTGTAACACTATTGATTCTTCTAAAAAAATTCCAAGGCCTTAAATCTAATTAACTATTTGATCAACCTACAAAAGATAACTTGTTATGTTTTCTTCTTCTTCCATATTCAAACTCTCGAACTTTCTTCTAAAAGTCTAAAGCTTAGCTTGTTGAACCTTTCCATCACCTTTGTAAATATTATAAATCTTTACCCAAGTCTCATGATTATATTTGCATTGCATAAATTTAACAAATTTTGACTCACATAAACCACATAAAATAGCATTTAAATCTTTAGCATTATTTTCACTTACCTTCTTTTCTGTCGAAGTAGTTACAAGTGTTTGTGGCTCTTTGTATTCCTCCACCACTGCTTGCCAAATGTTGAATCCAAGGGACATCAAGTAAGTCCTAATCCTTATGCTCCAAAAGGCATAATTTTTCTCATCAAACAAAGGTTCTTTATTTTTAGAAAAACCTTCATGTGATCCAATCATCGTGTTTTCCCCGATCTACCTTCAAGTTGTTAAACTCTTTTCAAAATAACCTAATCTGAAACCAATTGTTAAGCATGGGATATACTGAGAGGGAGGGTGAATTAGTATATCATATATCTTATAAAAAAATTACTTAATCAAACTTTACTTAACCATACATTCAAGATATGTAATAAAATTAAAACAATAACATGCACCACACAAGAAAGAGAGAGAGAGACATCAAATTTTTATGTGGAAACCCAATGTGGGAAAAATCATAGAGAACAATCTCAAGTATATGAATGAGCACTAACTCAAATTACAAAGTTCACAAGTGCCAAATCTTAGGAGTACCAACCCCTTTGCCAAGCACCAACACAACAACTATTTGTGAGTACCAACCCACAGGAGCACCAACCCCTTGCAAAGATTTGTGAACACTAACCCACAAGAGCACCAACCCCTCTTGTGTATAAACACAACTATCTCTCAATGTTGCTTTCTCAACAAATGATATAACTCTACAATATATCTTTCTATTCTCTCCTCTTTTCTTATATAAAACAATTACAAACCATGCACTCTCTCACATTTTACAAATGGCTTCTCAATCCTTTATTTATAGCTTTCCAAATAACCTTTGGCATTCACCTATTGTGACCCTTCACTCCTCATGGAGAATGGCACCAAACTTGTATGACACTTTGAATCCTTGTATTTAAAAAGTCATATGGTGACCCTTCATGAGCAAATTCATCCTTTTCCATTTTGTCTTTATCTTGGTGACCTTTCAAATTCTTTAAGGTGACTCTTCATGAAAAAATGTGCCATACCTTATTTTTTCTTCACTTGGTGACTCTTTGAATTCCTCAAGGTGACCTTTCATAGGAAAATGGATCCTTTCCTTATTTTGTCTTTATCTCTTGACTCTTTGACTTATTCATGGGCCTGTTTTTGATTTTATGCAACCAAAAATATATTCGTTAATA
Source organism: Torreya grandis (assembly GCA_037957365.1). NCBI lineage: Eukaryota > Viridiplantae > Streptophyta > Pinopsida > Cupressales > Taxaceae > Torreya > Torreya grandis. Next base: position 2,927,955 of record JARHVA010000079.1, read on the forward strand.
TTAAATAAATATTAACACACATTAGCCAAGATATGAACATTAAAAACACCATTAAATGCTATGGGTCCTTTTTCACCAATAATTATAGACCTTTGACATCAATGACAATATTTCCAATAGTAGATCATGACCATCCCCATAGTCAAACTATTAGGGTTACATCCACCTTAGGAAGTAGCGTACTGCCAATAGTATCAAAATGAGTTTTTAAAGAAGATAAAACCTTTGATATAGATAAATATCAACCTCTCCTGAACCCTATAGATGTGGATGAGTATAAAAATGAAATAAATCCTCCTTTGTTTTAGATGTATGTAGCTCACATAGCTACATGATACCAATCCCAGGGTCATAAAACCCACAATCATGAAAAATCCAAAGTGACTATTTCCAAAACACTAGTTCCTACCACAAATAGTCCAACAACTCCTGCTCCAAAACCTAAAATTTTTATTTTAGGAAAAGTGAAAAATAATAATTCTTAAGAAATCATATAGATATTTGTTCTAGAGTATCTTCATCAACTCCCAGTCAAGTTGTCTCTATATGAACTTGTCCAAAATTCTCCACATCACTGTGAGGCTATGATAGAAGCCTTATGGGCCACTGAGATAAAATTTAATGAACCCTAACCTATATTGGCTTTCATTGCATCACTTTAAAATCCATTATCTATAACTTTCCATGATTTAAAAATGCCACCCTTACAGCCTAACGACCAAGATCATGCACTATTTATCACTTCCTAAATTGATCAAACTCAAATCAAAGGAGTAATTATTGATAATGGTGCTAGTATAAATAACATTTCCTCTCATTGCATTTAAACAAATTAAATTACCTAGAATAGTAGTAATATAATCCCTTACCATTTTATAATCTTTTAATGATACCATATCCCCTATGTTAATAATAGTAGTCCTTCACATTCAAGTAGGTGAACGTGTTCTACCTAAACTATTTTACATAATAAAAGGGGAAGTTTAGTACAACATTCTGTTAGGACATCCCTAGATATGCACTATGCACTATGTTCCCTCTACCTTGCATCGATGTATTAAATTTGCACATAAAGGTAATATCCATAATGTCCTAGCTGATCCCCATCCATTCAAAACTTGCAACCTCACCTTTTAACCAAATGACATCTTTATACCATTATAAAGTGTTACCCCATCATCATCCAATGAGACATCCTCTAGCATGATAATCCCTGCAAAAAGGATTGGTAAGGATTCTATTGATTTTGCATTTGAGTAGCTTTCAGTTGGAGATTATTAGTTATTGACACTTAATACTCTCCCCACTCCCCAGGAATATGGACATCTAGACAAATAGTAGGCTTATTATCCAAATTTAGGGGAAATTATTCCCTTCAGTCTACCTTTCCTTCATACCCATTTGATCTATGAGGGAATTGATCAACCTTCTTTAGGTCTTTCTAATCAAATCCATGATAATCCATTTACCTCAAACTTTTTTTTCCTTGATAAACCCCACTTAGCAAAGACATACCTATAATGGTGTGCTTGGAAGGGTTTTGGCATAGGATGTTATGAATAAGTCACCATTTAAATAAGTGCATTCTCATATTGGATTGGGTTTAAAGTGTGTAGGTTTATGATGAGGATGGCATACCCTTCTGTTGGTTCTTCTAGGACCAAAATTGCCTTTCTAGGCACCTCAAAGTGTGGCTCATCCATGTAGTGATCAAACGTAAATACAAGTTGTTTGCCCAACCTAGTTATGTTGGCCTTAGGGGGCATGAATTCAAACATATATAAGTATTCATCTATCCAACCCTTCTACACCTTTTCTCTAATTCTTAATTCTATATCATCCTTATTGAAAATGGCCATCTCTATTCGCTCTTCCTTTTCACTGGTGCCACCACTTTTTTTGACAGTTTCCTCAAAAGAATCATCTTCTTATTCATCAAGGGGTTATTCCTCAGACTTTTCCCCTTCATCCAATTCTTCCTCCTAATGTTTCTTAATACTCACCTCTAGGTTTATTCCCTTGATGCTAGTATTGCCTTTTTCTACTGGGGTTCCTCTTTAATCTCCTTTTTTTTCTGAGGTGCTAGTATCACCTTAATTTTCTTTAGGCACCCCTTCACTACTTGGGCGTGCCTATTATGCAGCTTGATCAACTTTCTTGGTGGGGGTACTAGGCACCTTCTTGGATTTTTCAAAGACTGGTCCCACACTTGAGGGAACCTTTTTCATCTTCTTTTCTTTCTTGGCCTTATCTTCCTTAGCCTTATATTCCTCGGCCTCAGCCTTCTCAATATCCACCTAACTTAGGCCCATTTCCTTCCAAGCCCTCCTCATCTTCTTAAGCACCAATACCATCTCAATGTGTTCCTTGTTATGGCCTATTTTCTTCCACAACCTTCTCTTCTCCTATTTTATTCATAGAGGCTATGTGGTGGGTTCTTCTCTGGATGAGGAGCTTGTCAGCTTCTCTACTTCTTCAAGTATGGTGATTATGCTACTTTGAAGGGTCTCTTGTTTTACCTACATGATGTAGGTCTTTGTTCCTTCTTCTTTTATCTCTTCCTCTCATCAATGTGCAATGGTCTCTTTCTCCTCCATTTCTACCAAAGTTATTATAGATAACACAACTAGTCCCTTAAACTTCTTAAGTTTATGCTTCTTGTTGGAGGAAGTAGTCTCTAGCATGAATGTTATGCACTTTTTTGGAGTTGAAAGTGTTGCTTGTTCACTAGAGGTGATCCTCAACTTGATGTGCTCTTGGATTTCCTCAAGTATCTCTCCCCATTTCTTTTGGGTGTACTTTAGTTGATTTTTGGGTGTTTAATTGCCTTCACCAATCAAGAGGGAAAAATCATCATCTTTGTTAGGGTTATCACCCTTATTTTATGGTTTTATCTTGTAGTATAGATTGAAGATGCACCTGATTATAATTCCCTCTAGAGGGGATGGAGGTTTTTTCAGTCGGAGTCATCCTTCTTATCTTTTTTGGCCTTTTCTCTTGGGTGCACATATTGAAACCTCAATCTTCTCCTTTCTTGGTTCATGGCCTTCACCAAGATATCTATCTAATGCACATTTGGAATCCTCCTTATCACCACTATGAGATATTTAATGGAAAATGCACAACTTAGTTTGAGCTAATTGAATAGGTTCCTATCTATGAGTGTCAAGTGTACTAAATAAAATTGTTGCATGATGGTGAAGGTTTTCCTTCCTAACATGTGTTGAGGGAACTCCTAAAGGATGCACCATTCAATCCTAAATGCCTTGATGTATTAGTTATACCACCCCTATACTCTCATCTTGTATTTTTAGGAGAAGATAGGTGGGCAGATGAATTCTTGGTAATTTAGTGTTGGGTAGTCATTATGTGATGGGAACACCCAAAGATTGTCCTCATTACCATCAAGTACGTTGATCTCTTCCATCACAATCAATATCAACATGGACCCCTACCAAAAGGTCTCATGCACCTTATGTCACTCTAACACACTATTCATAATCTCCTTAGCACTAAATTTTGTGATATTGAATTTTTTTCCCCTACACCTTGTGATGGGTGATGTACAAGTACATCTTACTAATGTCAAACCATCATTCACCAAGGAAAAGATTAGAGATCATGATTTTACCACTTCCCTTATTTTAGGGTCTTGAATGTCCTTAATAAGGAATACAAACCCTACCTTGTAGTAGCCTAGGAGTTTTAAAACCCTCTCTACCTCAACATCATCCTCCATCATCTGGTGGATGTCTACTCCTACACCTAGGAGCCCTATGATCTTACTAATGAGGTGCATTAAGATCCACATGCAACTCCCTATAAAATAAAACCTATCACCATGGGCATGTAAGATGAGGAATTGCACCAATTCCTCCAGCTTACCAAAACATGGTAGCTCATATAATTGGGTCACATCATTGGTCACTAGTTTGTCTCAGATGGAGATATCAAACAACATTGTTCCCACCTTAGTCATCATTCCTATGTCAACCACCCAATCTTGGTTGAGATCCAGCATGTTGCTAAATGTTCAATGGTTTTATTCATTTAATCTACATATGTGCATGAAGGATACCCATGTTTCTCCTATTATGACCTTAGGGGGGAACTATATCTCCCTATACGTAAGCTTTGTGCTTGCTTCTGGGTCTACCTCTACAACACTAACACCTTTAACTAGTTGTGCTTATTTCTTAACACATGTTTATTTTAGCATCTGCACCTTCTTGGCATCTTTCTTCACCTATAGCAGACCTAAATTTAACCTCTTTTTCCCATTCTAAATTGGCATCTATTAAAACATGATCAGTTGATCTTCTCAAATCCCTTAATGTTGTTCGCAAATTCTTTATAGTCATGGGGTGTACGACTATGACTTTGGCTCTTGAGCTTCATTTGTCATTCATTTTCCATTAATGGTAGCTTTGATATCCTTCAAAATTCCTACTGCCTAGTTCTCTCATAATTCTCTCTCCACATGCCTCCTTTTTTATTCAAATCAAAATTAAATATTATTGTGGATCAAACATTCTCTCTTATCAATTGTGGATGCTCATTTTTTACTTTTGGTAGCATTTTTCTAGTTTGGCTTTGGTTTGACTCCATATGTCTAGTTCAAATTTGCACAAGGTTTGTAACCTTTCAAATCTTATCATTCACCTCTTTATACCTTAATTTTAGCTACCCCATTAATGGCTAGTGATTAATGGTAAAGTAGCACATGGATTTCTTGAAATATAATAAACACATAGAATCCAAAAAAATCCACCACCACATTCATATTTATTGTAGATCTTTGTGCCTCCATCATCATAGTCATTAAATTCTCTTAATGGCTTATTTGATGAAGTGATAGGTGATTCAAATGATCACTTCCCATTGATCGTTAGGTGGGTGCTAGCTATCTCGATGATTTCTCTCCTATGCTTCATTCACCTTGGCATGACCTTTACCTTTATTATGGCAACATAGACATAGCACTTCACTAGATAAGGTGATAGATAAATAAGAGGATTTTAAGGTAAAACTAGATTAGGATATGTCTAAGTTGGGATGATAATATGTATAAGATATACAATATTATACAAGATTAATGATGTACAAGATATGATGAAACATATGATGACAAGTAAAGTAAATAAGGATGTACAAGATTTTTAAGAATGTACAAGATGGGGATGAGGCTAGAATGTATAAGGCAATATGATATAGGTAAGGGTATACAAGATAATGATATAAGAGACCTATATTTATGTGTATAAGCTGGGGTAAAAGGTTGAATCAACTCACAAACAACATTGGTCTAGCACAACACACACCAAATCAAGAAAACCACAAACTTAAGATTAATAAACCAATTTGGGAGTGTAACCAAATGACTGCAATGTCTAATGGCTTCATGGGTGATGTTATAGGCTAGTGACCCATTAAAAAATATCTCAAACCCTATCAACCCCATTTTCACTTAATGGTCACGTGGGAACTAATATTGAATCAGGCAGTAAGTCACATTTTATAGTCAATGGTCTTATTATAGGTTTGACTGGCTTTCTAGGGGAATCCCTGATATACACTAGGTATGTAGGGCCCAACTCTATCTAGGGTGTTTTTTGATGCTTTGGTTAGAGAGTTAACTATCTTCTTTTATGGAAGACCTGTATGGGGTCAATTGCTTGGCCTAATGATAGTTGTCCTTGATTTTTATACTCCATCAGGACATGGAGTGTGATTGAATGTGTGGTGATGAAATCCAATTTACCAACCCCTAAGACTATGATAAGCGCATGGGAATCACTTTCACATAATATTTCCCCCTAAAAAATTAAAAATTAAGGTTTTATTAGTGGTTTTTGATCCTTTAAGACTCATTTCTAGGATGTAAGGAGGAAAGCATACACCATTGTAGCCATCATGTATATGCAAGTAGACAAAAAGTGGATTGACCAATTAATCAAGTGCAATATATATAAAATATATACAAGATAGTTTTTAAAATGCCAAAATATTTGGCAGACATTCTATAAAATAAGTGATTAGCAAATTTAATTTGGCAATATCAAAGGGCAACCTAAAAGACAAGATGTTAGACAAAGATAATATTGTGTCAAAACACAACCTACAAGACAAGTGGTTAGGTAAAATAAAGTGAGATAAAACTACCATCGAATTTATACCTATAAAAATCCAAACTAAATGTTAGTTTAATAAGCCTCAGTAACAACACTAAAAAATTATGGGTTTTGCACTATAATTTTTTTTTATTAAGGGGCCACGATGCAGGGGTCTGAGGGAAGTGGCCCCTAGTGGGGTTAAGGGGAAGCATCCCTTGTAGGGTCTAGGGGTATCATCCTAGGTGCTCTCCCTATCACGATATAGGGTGGTTCAAGGGGAAGTACCCCCAATGCCAAAATTAATTTGAGACTTAAAATATGTTTAAAATGACTCAAAATCACAACTAGCATGTCAAAAGCACAAATGCAAACAAGTGATTTTACCAAAATGGTTAGGCAAACTACTAACAGTTAGGGCAAAATCATAACTTGAAATCAAAACCATGACTAAGCATAAGTGATTTTTTAGGTTAAAAACAAATGGAGAAATTTACAGATTTATAAAAGACTAAAGGATTTATAGAATGATTTTATCAGATTGTGATTATTTATAATGATTCATATAAGTTTATAGGACTAAATCATGATTAGACTAAGTTGGATTCAAGATCACAAGTGAATAGTTGAGGTATTGATTTAGAGTATATTTTTGGTTTGGGCCTGCAAAACAAAAGTTAGAAATAGAGATAGTAAGAAAAATATGTACAATTATCAATCTATATAGATTTTAGGACATAAAACCTCAAAATGTCTAACTTTTCAAAAATGTAAATGACAGAGTCAAAGTTGCAATTAGAAATCAAAATTATGACTAAGCATAAATAATTTTTCACATAACATATGATCTTGATAGTTTCATATTATTAAAATTTTGACCCTTATTCTTATAATATAATAGGTCAAACAAAAATTTAAAACACTAGAAATTCTGATTATAAAGTCTTTAGTATGATTAAAGGTAGTTTATAAGTTGAATCAAAATCGACACTAGCATATACAAAATCATAGATGAAATTCAAAATTATGATTAAAAATAAATTATTTCAGCCAACAATAACTTCTACAGTCTAAGCAAAATCATGACTGCAATATTCAAAATCATAAATGAGGATCAAAATCATGATTGTAATAAGTGATTTTGTGAAATTTCAAGAAAACAGTTAGGTGACTTAATGATTACTAATTATATTTTATGGTTAGTTCAAAACATGGTTGTCGAGGTCAAAATCAATTGTGCAAAATCACTTTTTGTAGAAGAAAGTCACCTTCACCTGAATGATGATATTTTTAAAATTTTGAGTCCAAATTTGCATTTTATCTAACTTGCAAGCTTAATCCACACACTTCAAACACACTAGATTAGCTCAAAAAGAGGGTTCCCACTGTGGTCACCAAATGTGAGATGATAAATTTGAGAAATGAGATTTGATTATGCAATCATATCAAAATCTCAACAAATTAGCAATCTACTTAAAAATTGGAAACCATTGGATAAAAAATGCAATAAAATAAATATTTAAAACAATATTCTGATCTAAATCCAAGTATTCCCAATCAAGATTCAAATAAAAAGACTAAATATTATAGATGGAGGATCGTTACCATAGACTTAGAATTTTGAAAATATGATATTGGCTTTGATAATATTTTTATTAATAGATTAGTGATTGATTCATGAATTAGCTAATGATATTAGCATGGAGGTTTATGGATTTCATAGTTAGATTCAATGGAGGCTGAGCTAGTTATTTATAGAGAGGGAGGAAGGAAGATCAATCGTGGAGAATTATTCAAGGAATTAAAAATTCTTTGAATGATTTTAGAGGAGGAAATATTCTAGAGGTAGAATCTGTTGATGAAAAATATTATGACATTAATGAATCAACCCTTTCACCTATTGCGAAGGTCAAATTGGAATCATACCAGTCTAATCATAGGGGTTCTAAAGGTTTTTTTTTGATCCTAAAGACATAAAGGGGTTTTATAATAATTCTAAGAAAATAATCAATAAGTTATCAAAGTAATTTATTTCATTATCACAATTGAGAATCTACATTAATTAAGAATTAGTTGAAATAAGAATCTATAATCTATTCTATCCGACATAGATAATCTATTAATTTGACAAACTCTTAAAGAATAGAAATTTGATTCTAAAATATGTGTATGAAAATACACTTAATTATATTTTCCATGGTTTTGTTGACCATTTTGTGAATCTTGTAGGCCAAAATGGGCACCCCCCTTCTTTTACCTTGAAGCCTTGTTCTTCATGACCTTTTGCCCTAAAACCAGGTCTTAACCCTTTAAAAATCAAGGAAAATGTTGCTTTTGTATAGGTGTAGGTGTTGTCTCATCAAGCATTGGTCTTTTATAGCACTCACAGAGCAATTCAGGTTCTCATAATAACATTACTTGTAAGCTTTATAAGTAATAAGTAGGAGCACTTGACAAACTTGAAGGGGTCTATGGCTAGTTATAGTGCAAGTCGGGTTTTTCAAGTTCCTTTACTTGCCAATTTTCATGAGTTGGAGTCATTCACAAACCCAAAAGGGTAAGGAAAAAGTAATCAGGTTTTGAGATGTCTTTACTTCAAAGCTTTTGAGTAAGTCCTTCAGAAGAGCCCGATTTGGTCTTAGACGCTTCTTAAGGCAAGTATTTTTTCTATGGAAGGCACTTGGGCATTCTATATGGTTATTTTCAACTTCTCTGAAGGGTATGTACCCTTGCGAGAGACACTTCAAAGATAAAATGGACCTTTACAAAACTTCTAAAGGGTATGTTGGAAGGTAGAATGGACCTTATGGAGGGCTTTTCATCAGCATGAAGACTAGTACAAAAGTTTTGAAGGGTACTTTTGGCTCAAAATGCCCTTATGGAGGGTAGGTGATTGAAGCAAAGGGGTAAAGACAAGAAGCCCAAAGGGAACTTGCCCTTCATAAAAAAGCGACAAGCAGAAAGAATTCCTTCAGACAAAATGTTTGAAGAAATTCCTTCAAACTTTTTATCCAAAGAAAAACCAAAGAAGAAAACCCAAAAGAGAATTCCTTCAGATAAAATGTCTAAAGGAATTCCTTCAAACATTTTGTCTGAATAAATTTGATAGTCACAAAAAGTCTGAAGGGTAGGTGTCTTTGCGGGGAGCACTTGGTCATGAAAGTGGACCATTTCATTTTTTTTGAAGGGTCACTTTCTTTTCAAAGTGGACCATTGCAACTTTTTTGAAAGTATTTTTCTAAAGGTAAAGGTCATTTTTGAATGTCGAAGGACCATTTAAATCTTTTTGAAGGGTCACTTTCCCTTCAAAAAAGTTCATTTACAAAAATACCAAAGGATTATTTCAGAATTTCCAAAGGGCTCTTTCCCTTCAAGAAAGTTCATTGTCAAAATTCTAAGGAGACATGTAAAAAACTTGAAGGAATTTTCCTAATGAGTGATGAATGTATAGACATCAATTATATGATGGAAGACTAGCTATTGGGATTCAAATGTCCAATGAAGGGTTCGTGAACGTCAACTTCAGGGTGATAAACTAGCCGTTGGGAAGTCATCAACCTGGAAATGCCTAAAGGCATACCAAAATAAAGTCAAAGAGTGCAAGCCCAAAAGATAATTCCTTAAAAAAAATGTTTAAAGGAATTCCTTTAGACATTTTATTTTAAGTAATTCAAAACCAAAAGCCCAAAAGCTCGAAGAATGAATGAACAATCAAGCAAAGAAAGGAACTCAAGAGAAAATAACAAGCACCTTACAACTGATTCAAGAAAACCAACTTTTATTTTCCAACCTACCCTCATAATTGCTTTGGGATAAATAATCACTTCCCATTGGTCCTTACTAATGCTTGCCAAAGTTAGCAGTTCATTAACCTATTTTGCCAAACTGTCAAAGTTAGCATTCACCAAAACTTCTTATCAAAATCCATGCTAAACAATGTGCTTTAAGGAGATAATTTTTCCATTAATTCACACCTTACCTCTGAGATTTACATGATCTGAAGCATCTAGAAACACTAAATTACAATGCCAACTTGCATAGGCTTCGATACCAAAATTTTCCAAGTCACCCCTGCAATCTTGCCGATGTCAACCTTATTCCAAGTATGCATGCCAACTCGTCTCATTAAGACAGACTTAAGTGCATATATCATTCAGACATTATGCATCATGAACACTAAACCATCTACCATGGTCCCTTTAATTCATAATCATAAACTTAGGATCTTAAAAATATTTAATCCCATATGTATTTAGAAACAAGCCATGACAAGGTCCATGCCATTAATAGAAGGCTAAGCTCAATGAACCTAGACAAAATATTATAATGAACCACCACTTCCTTAGCAAACTCATTATTTTTATGCATGTAAGGATGAATACAATATCATTCTTACAAGAAAGCTATAAATATCTGACAAAAATATTCCTTGATTCCTGAAACTATTTTAAAATGCCAAAGTGATAATCATACATCTGAAACTAAATGAGATAGATTTATTTGATCAATAAAAACACATAATAGTGCAAATTCCTTGATATAAACCGATCAATTACTATTGTTCCAGGACAACATCCATTAAACTATCAAGATGAGCAAGCCATATCTGATCCATAAATAATAACTAAATATTATGACCATAACTGATATAGAATTATATCAAAAGTTGTAACAACTATATCAGAACTACAATGCAATACCTCTAAATATATCACTAAAATAATCAAATGCATATTAGCTAAAACTGCCAACTAAACTATAACTAATCATGAGTATAACATATATGTATATTTTATTCATTCATCCACTTTGCTTTTTGAAATGACTGAAATGAAAATAGAATCATCAATCAATCATATGATTTCATAATCAAAATGCATCTACTAATATTGTTAATAAATAAGGGTCCCCAACATAGTTTTAGGCTTTATGACTAGGTCATCACTATGGTAGAAAGTATGATTTTGAATTTTGTAGGGCTATAGAAAATAGACACAACATTAGCGACCTTTCTAGTCAACTTTGTGAAATAAATTTGATTAACAAATTTATCTATATATAAAAGTTAGATTTTCCTTGAGAGTGTGATCTAGGAAAATCATTTCTCAAGTAGCTAAGCGTGAACATATAAAAAGATGAATTCAAATAGGGATGGAATGTTTGGCTAGTGTGGAATGAAGAAAGGGAAATAATTAACAAGGAAACTCAGACTGGATGTACAAGTAATTTACAAATGCCTTAAGAACAAAATTTGATGATAAAGTAACCTTCTCGCAACCAAGTATAAAATAGTCATATTATCATTTACTATGATTTTGAATTTACAAGAATATTTCTCAAAATGAAAGTTACAGTATTTCTACAGTTTCTTGTATCCTTCTTTCAAATGTGATCCTTTCCATTTCAAACCTTTCACTAATCCAATCAAAATAAAGCAAGAGTAAGAAGCAAACAAAAATAAAAACAAACAACAAACAACAAATAAAGAGAAACAAAAACAAAAAAACAAAAGAAAAACAAAAACAAAAAAAATGAACTAAAAGCACTAATCATAAAATAGCTTGAGATGGTGACCATTCATCAAATAATGTAGCCAATTACCTTCAAGGTCTTTTAGATGAAAAACATTATTACCAAGTATTGTATCAATTTTATAAGGTCCAAGCCATAATGTATCAAATTTATGGTGTTTTCTTGGGTCGTCACAAGCTTTATCCAAATATAATACTAAATATCTAACCTTAAACTTCTTATTAGACACCCTTTTATCAAAAAAAATCTTTAGCTTTTGCTTAGCCTTTTCCAATTTCTGTAGTGTAGTTACTTTAGATTCATCAAGTGCTATCAAGTCATGTAATCTTTGCTCAATTAAATTTACATCTTATTCTACATATTGCAAGGTAGTTTTTGTTGAATAAATTTGGAGTTCTATAGGTAAAGTAGCTTCGAATCCATATGCTAACATAAAAGGGGAATAACCAGTTGCTACTTTAACAATAATTCTATCAACCCATAAAACTTCAAATATTTTGAGATGCCAATTTATTTTGTTATCACAAACTAAATTTTTCATTATAGAAATCAAATTTTTATTAGTGGACTCAGCTTGTCCATTCCCTTGTGGATAATATTTTGATGAATGACTAGAAATACTAAGAATACTTTCCTAGAAATTCTGAAAATTCACTAAAAATAAACTATGGTCCATTATCAAAAATAATTTTTTATGTGACTCCAAATCTAGAAAAAATTTGATTTTCTAAAAATGAAATCACTTCACATGTGACTGAACTTTTAAGATATTTAGCTTCAGGCCATTTAGTGAAGTAATATGTGGCTGTCAAGATATATCTATGAGCTATAAATGATGGTGGATGAATGTCTAAAATAAAATCGATGCCCCACTTAGTAAAAAGTTTTTTAGGAATAACCAGATTCAAAGGCATTGCTAGTAATCTATCCCTGCCAACAAAGAGTCGACAAGGAATATAGGAACGTACTAATTTATAAGCATCTTGAAATAAAGTGGGTCAATAATAACTAGCTCTTAAAATTTTATAAGATGTTGTCTTTGTAGCATAATCTCTACCATAGCTTCCTTTGTGAAAACCTCTAAGCATCTTCTATGTTTGATCATGAGTAAGACACCTTAGTAAAACACCATCATGATTATGGTAAAATAAAAAGTTTTCCAGAAAATAAAAGTTTAATGCTTTTAATAGTAATGAATGTATTTCTTTATTATTAAAATTGTTTGGGCAAGATTAATTTTGAAAATAATGAACTAAGTCATGGTACCAATCATCTTCAGCTAGTAGATGATCCCAATCATTCATTTCATGTCTATGCTTAATTTTTTTAGCAAATTCAAAAACCTTCATTATTTTAAAATAAGGTTTTGCATTTAATTTTTCATCAATAGAGAGGACTAAGATATTGATATTTGAAGATGTATTTTCAGCTAAGTGTTTCACCAATTCATTTCTTTTGATAGTTTTTGATGTTTCAAATTCAAGATCAAATTCTTGAATACGAAGAATCCACTTAACAAGCCTCCCTTGAATAATTGGTTTCTTAAAAATATATGACAAAATAGGTACGTTAGATCACATAAGAATTTGGTTTCCCATCAGCAAATATCTAAATTTGAGTAATGAAGAAACAAGAGAAAAGATAAACTTTTCAACCAGAGGGTACCTAGTTTCGATATCTTTCAAAGATTGGCTCATGTAACCAATAGGTTTTTCTTCATTATTTTCAAACTATTGAGTAATTATAACTCCTATAGCCTTTTATGTGGCATTAAGATAAAGGATAAATACTTTATTTAAATCACGTTTATCAAGGACAGGTACACTAGCAATGGCATTTTTTAGTGAATTAAAAGCTAAATCAAAATTTTCATCCCAAATGTAAATCTTATCTTTCTTTAATAAAAATTGTAAAAGGTTAGTCTTATCAGCAAAATAAAAAATGTATTTTTTAACAAAATTAATTTTACCAAAGAAAGACCTTAAATTTGACTGATCTTTTGGAGGAGTTAGTTCCTTTATTACTTTAATTCATTCTAGTTGAATTGAAATACCATACTTAGAGATTATATGACCCAATAATTTACCTTCAGTTACACCAAAAATAGACTTCTTTGGATTTAGAGAAATTCTAAACTTCCTACATCTTATAAAAATTTCATGAAGATGATCTAAATGTTTTTTTCTCTTTTTGGAATGAATAGTAAGGTCATCTAAATAAACCTAAATGATTATGCCTATTAAATTATCAAAATCTACATGTATAGCCCTCTAAAAAATGGCTCCAGCATTCATTAATCCAAAAAGCATTCGATTATATGCAAAAGTGCCTCTACATGTGGTGAAATTAGTTTTATGCCTATCCTCAAGATTCATAATAATCTGATTATAACCTGAAAAACTATTTCATGAAGACATCATTTCAGATACAACAACCTGATGTAATATATGATCTATACTTGGAAAAGAAAAATTATCTTTAATATTTGCTTTATTTAAGTCTCTAAAATCAACACAAAGCCTAATATCTCCATTTTTCTTCCTTACATGCACTAAATTAGCCACCCACTTAGAATATGTTATAGGAAAAATGACACCAGTATCAATCATTTTGTCTAGCTCTTTGTTATTGGTGTCCTCTAATAAAGGGCTATTCCTTCATATTTTCTATCTTACAGGCTTGATACCTAGTTTAATTGAAATATCATGTTTAATAATATTTGTAGTGTAACCTTTAAGTCTTTATAAGACTAAGAAAATATATCAATAAACTCTTTGAAAAGTTTAATGAATTTAATCTTTTTTTATTTTTAGCTACTTGTATCACTAGATAAACATATTTAGGATCATCTTCAGTTCCTAAATTTATGGGTAAGGTTTCACCTATGATTCTTCTTGATGGTTCTTCAGTTCTAAAAATCTTGGGCTAATCATTAGGAGAAAACATAGATTCTAAACTTACTAAACCAATGGGCAATTTTTTAGTATCTACTGTAAATAATCACCACAATTAAGTACAAAATCATCTTGATCAAAATAGTTGCCTTTGAGAAATGAATCTATATGTTCATCACAACTGAAAACCAGCCAACTCTCTCTTAAATCAGAGATTTTAGGATGAAATAATTCAATCAAAAAGAAATTAACAGTAGGTTTGATTTCACTAAAAGTGGGATTGGAGGTATAAACTACAAGTTTATCTGATCTTATATTAAATTCCTTAAGAATATGGATAATATTAAAAGATTCAAAAAATTTAGTTCATGCCCATACCTTTTGATTGCAACAATGCAATCATTTTGATTGGTCTTATAAATTTTTTGAATTTGTCTCACTATCAGCTCTGAGTCTCCAAAAACTTCTAGGAGTTTAATATTTAATTCTATGGATTTCTCTAATCCCAAACATAATGCTTCAAACTCTATTGTATTATTAGTATTTTCAAAGGATAATTTATAAGCATAACAAAATATCTTACCAATAGGAGATATGAGACAAATACCAGCACCACTACCTTGTTGAAAACAAGCTCCATAGAATTAAAGAGACCTTAAAAGTTTTCTTCTAAATATCTATTCATACTAATTTTTTAGTTCATCAACATTCAGTAATTCATAAGTTTTAATACATGTTTCTATTTATGAGATATTGGAAGGAGATTCAATCAAAGTACCATAAAAATCTTCCCTTTTAATAAATGCAATCTCCTTATTAACTGAAACCCAAGTTACATCTTTACCAACAAATTCTCTAGTTGCTTTTGACCAATCCCTTCTTAATAACATAACATAATTACTAGGAATATCTAATATTTGAATATTAGTCATGCAACTAATAGGCTCATCCTACACAATCTTAATAACTATATCACAAAATTTATCACAACTCTTAGTTTGTCTTGCATCAAAACCAGTAAGTTTTCTACCATCCAATTCATAAGAAATACCCAATTGATCAGTAATACACTTAGGCATAATATTTTTTGAAGCACCAGTATCCAAAATAAAATTATGTACTATTTTATTACCAATTTTAATCGTGACATAGAAAAGAGGAATACAATCAATAGGGAAATCAAAATCAAATTGTTGAGCATAAATATGTTCAACACTAATTTCTTTTTATAAACCTACATCTAATCTAGGATTACTAATTCATTAATTTTATCTAATTTTTTGGAGAGACTAGTAACTTGCAATAATGAAAATCCAGCTTTAATGGTTGACAAATCATCAATTATATTATAGGTCTTAGTATCTATTTGCCTAAAATTCTTAGACTTATAATGTTGATATTGTGAATTGTTATATCTGGTATAAAAAGGAGTATCTTGATCATTTTTATCATTTCTATGAGTTGTTTTATCTTTATCATCAGAAAGAGATCTATCATTTGTTGATTTATTATTATTAGAAACTTCATAATCCTTAATTATAGTATCAATAGCATAAATATTTTATTTTTCTAAAAAATCATCAATAGTATTTACATTATATGTTGAAACTTCAGTTATCATTTCTTTTTCATGCACCAAATATTTCTTAAATTTAATAACATCTTGACATGTTTCAAATTATGATCAAGTTCACAAACCTCACAATAATAAGAAACACTAACTTCTTTCACATTTTTATGAGAAGAGGAAGGTTTATCATTAAGCTATATTTTAACAGTGACCAACTCATTTCCCAAACTTTGGATTACCTTTTATATTTCAGCATTATCTAAATTTAATCCCATATTAGATCGATCTTTAAAACCTACATGTTTCAGCTTCTTTTCATAATCAATACAGAACCGAATGGTTTCATCATATTCAATTATATATTTATCTTCTAATGTCATTTTGTATTTTAGAGGTAAAGCATTATAAAAATAAAGCCTAGACAATTTTCTAGAAGGCCTAATATCACTTGGGATTTTTTGACGTAATTTAGTGAACCTAGAAAGAAAATGATTCATAGTTTCACCTAGATCTAATGAAATGTTTGCAAGATCATTAACTAAATAAAAATATTCTTTATCTTTTTCAAAGGATAATTCTAATCATTTTTCTACATCATTCCAACTATCAATCACTTTTGTTTGTAGACTAATAAATGCTTGATACGCTTTTCCTTCTAATATTTGTGTAAAAACCCTTAAATAAGTCTTCTCATTAGTTATTCCAAGAGTGGCACAAACCAATCTAAAAGCTTCTAAATGATTCTTCCAAGATTCTATAGCTGCACCAAAAAATTTGGTATGTTTAGTCCCTTAAGAGAAGGTAGTTTACCTGGATATTTTCCAACATTGATTGGATTTGTAAAAATTCAAGGAGCTACGACTATCTAACATTCTTGCTAAATTTCTTCTTCATCTTCACCTTCTGTGAGTTCTTCAATTTCCCTATTATCTTATAACCCATGAAGGAGATCTTGCAATCTCCTTTCTGGTATTCATTGTTCTTGATCTGATTGATCTTCCAATTGATTATTGGTTGGTGGGTTTCTGACAATCTGATCCACCATTAAAATTTTGAGTAGATTCTATCTCTAAAATATGACTATCTTGTATCTGATTTTTCTACCTTAAATGTTGATTAGGCAAAGAAATTTCAACAAGCTCAATAAAGTCATCAAAAGGAAAAGAATCAAAAATATAGTGAATTTTAGGATGAGGATTAGTGGCTAGTGATGTTGCTCTATCTTCTTGAATCCTTCTATTAAAATTAATTATATCACATTGAGTTTCATGTGTTAATTATGAATACCACTCAATTTCAAATTCAATAATTTCTAATTCTTCATTGATTATTTCAATAATTTGAGGGAGATCTTCGAGATGATTATACCAAAAAATGTGTTAGATTAAAATTAATATCAGTTTGATCATCTTCAACATTAAGAATAAGTTGAATAACTAGAATTTGTTGACCTACAAGAATCATTAGCAAGAAAATAGATTATACAAAACTTTTCCCAGTGGAGTCACCAAATTTATTGATGGAAAAGATTGTCATGTCAATAAATCAATCCTTTTGCCTATCATGAAGGTCAAATTGGAATCGTAACAGTCTAATCATAGGGGTTATAAAGGTTTGTTTTTGGATCTAAAGACATAAAGAATTTTTATAATTATTCTAGAAAATGAATCAATAAATTATCAAAGTAACTTATTCCATTATCATAATTGAGAATCTGCATTAATTAAGAATCAATTGAAATAGCAATCTATAATCTATTCTATCTGATAGAGATAATCTATTAATTAGACAAACTCTTGAAGAATAGAAATCTAATTCTAAAATATGTATATGAAAATATACTTAAATATATTTTCTATGGTTCATTATCCAACTAAGCACTAAGAAAACACTTAATAGAAAAAGATAAAAAAGACAAATAGAAACTAAAAAAGAAACAAGAAAGGAAAACTGAACATAAAAGACTAACATAAAAACAAAGAGAACAAGAGATAAAGTAAAACTAAACTAAAACCTAGAAACTAAGGAACATAATGCTATAAAACAAAGTACTAAAGCATATTTAGAATAAAAGATATTCTAAATAATATTAAACTAAAAACCAGAAAGAAGCAAGAGAACAAAAACTAAATTAAAGCAACTACTAAATAAATACTAAAAGAAAATACAAATTATAAACTATAAAAAATTTAAACTAAAAACTAAACTAACAGATAGTGCTAACTTACTATTAATAAACTTCTAAAAATACTAAACTAAACCATAAAGATAATCATAACCAAAAGACATTTAAGAAAATATAAATTTATCTATTAAAGTAAGTCAAATATTTACAAAAGAGTTGTGAGTCTCAACATGAGAATCAGCTTATCATAAAATAGATTTGAAATAAGAATTCTAACATTTTTAATACAAAACTTGAAAGGACAACTCAGTAATTGATTAGATCAATGAAATTTCACAAATAATGTGAAGTGGTCATCATTTTTAGGTTGAATACTTTGAATTCTACACATAGGACTGTAGATAACAATCATAAAAAGATATTAGACTTAGCAAACTTTAGATAATTAGTAATAGATGACAAATATAATTGGATATGCATGTGTTGCATAAGTTATTACTCAACCATTAGATAAAGTATCATTGGGTCTATCTATAAAATTTGTACTATCTCAGACAAATTGCATAGAAAGAAAAGATGAATGAATGACTTTAGAATAATACTTTAGTCCTTGTTACCTGTTGAACTTCTGTCTTCAAATGCAAATTTGATCTCTTTTTTATCCTTCAACTTCAATTTTAAAATAAGATATAACTGACTTTAGTTAGTTATTAGTTAAGATTAAAAAATTGACTTATAAAGTCAATTACTTAATATATAATATATGGAGAGATTAATTAAGACTCTAAAGTCTTAATTAAATTAAACTATTTAAATGAAAGAACTCGGGTCCTAATCTTAACGGGTGGGGACCCATCTTATTAACAATAAAGTAGGACACATAAATAATTATAAAAAAATAAAATAAATTGATGAATCCTACTCATGTTTAAACCATAATGCAATTTAAACTATAAACTTAAGAATATATTAATTATATCTCAAAATATATGTTTTATCCATTTTTTTTGAAAATACCAAGTTTTAAAATTGTATCAAGTTTTTTGAACAAACAAAGTTATTCCCAATAATCATTTGAATCTGATAAAACCTCTTTAACAAGTTTGTCTTGCTGATCAAGACAAACATTATTTTCCATTTCAAATGTAGGAAAAGGTAGCAATCTGGTATCTATCTCAGATGTATCATCAATTTCTAACTTCACCCTTTTAAGCCTCTTAAACTCATTAGATGCTTCAGATTCTTTCCCTTTTCCAACAGTGTTCTTCTCAACAACATGATTAGGGATATCAATATATTTCCTCTTACTGTGAAATCCTTGACCCCTTAAATTTAGCCTTTTAGACCTCAAGATTGGTTCACTATGAGCCCCTCAAAGATTTAATCTCTTACACTTCACTCCAAGTTCAGTACTTGATGGAGCAAGGGTATCTAAGAGAGTGAAAATGTTTTTAAGGTTCTTAGCATGAGCTTCCTCTCTGTTTAATTAGTTTTTCAACCGAATGCTAGGAGATTAATGGGTAGGAAGTGGTTGGTCAACTAGTTCTCCTCTAAAAATAGGTGGTTGTAACTACAGATAAGGATCATGTTCAGGATGATGTTCAAGAAGATGTTAAGAATTGCTTTGAGATTGAGCATGGGATCCAACTCTTTGCCCTTGAAATCCCCTATGACCTCTATGGTTTCTAAAACTACCATAACCTCTATAAATAAGAAGGGAATTCAGTACATTCCAAAATTTAGGATTAGAAGCATGAAAATGAATGGACATTTTTGTACCCTGAGGGAATCTAGGCCCAAAATATCTAGCACAAAAACCAACCCCACTAGAGCTTTGACTATGGTTTGACTGACTTCCTTGATTTGACCTTTGACCCCATCCTCTATCATTAATATTCTCTATTGGTTGTTCCCACCCAACATTTTTAAATAAATAATAATCCAAAAAGACACTAAATTAAAATTCTAAGCTTATGACCAAAAATTATTCATGACCCAAAAATATTTTTCATCACTGTATTGTATCTGAAAACCCAAACTAATCTCCATATTCAGAATAAAACAAATTTCATTCTTAAATTATTTACACATTTGAAACTAAATTATTCCAAGGAAGAATTCAACAAAACTTATACAACTGAGGAAATAATTAATCATATCTAATTTACTGCCATCTTTACAAACTCTGTCATGACCAAAAACATTTAATAAAATTCTCAAATCAAAACCAGAATCCAAACTTTGTCAGAATCCACAAGCAAACCATGGTGAAAAGAAACTAAAAGTAACTTTCAACTTGTTTCATACTAGTACTTATGTCTAAAATAATTCCAATTTATTTTCATATTCAACATCCCAACACTGAAACCCAATAATCCATGTGAATAAACTAAACTGAGATGTCCAAACTTGAAAACCCTTGACAAATAATTCCTTTAACAAAAAATTATTGCATGCCAGTTATATTTAACTTTATTTGCTCATGCAAACAATTTCACTATAAATTTGTAATTAAAGATTAAAAATATGATACATGCAAGAAAACTAAGAACAAACCCTTATACATGCATGAAACAAAACTTATCATCCACTATGTTTAATACCAATATTACACAATCCATGTCATCTAAAAATTGAGAAGAGATGGTAATGTAGAAATGCAGATGAAACCTTGTATTTATAATGACAATTAACTATTCTACCTAGGACAAGTCTAAACTACCACATGAATCTCCAAACTCTTGAGAAAATATAATATGAAATCTGCATAATTATTTTAAACCTCAAATATTCAGACATCAAACAACATAATTTATAAAAACCCATATCTAAATTATTGCATATATAAGGTATCACCCAACCAAGAGAATAAATAGGCTTCATCAAAATTTCATCTAACAAAAACAAAGTGTTTAAAACTAGAATACAACAACCTTCTTGCAATCTGTGACCAAGAAAAACATTCAATGTTTTGAATACCCCAATTACCAGTATATGCAAAACTTGAAAAGAAACTATCAAATATTTTTAAACCACAAACTCCCATTTTAAATAAATGTTGACTACATGCATATTTACCATATTTTCACTAAATATATAAAACACTCAAATGAAAAAAATTCTTGGCCCTCCAAATGAAATGAAAAAAAAAAACTCCATACCTGAAATCAAATTCAAAATAGTGCTTGAATCTCTTTGCTCACCCTTCTTTCTACAATTTTAGTCAAACTAAAATTTTGATTCTGTCAAAGCTTTCCAAAATGACAACTGACTCAAGAATTCCAAATTTTATTTGCCAACCTCATCTCATAACTACTTTGGGATACGTACTCACTTCCCATTAGTCTTTACTAATTCTTGCCAAAGTTAGCAATTTGCTAACCTATTTCACCAAGTTGTCAAAGTTAGCATTCACCAAAACTTCTTACTGAATTCCATGCTAAACAATGTGCTTCAAGGAGATAAGTGTGCCATTAATGCACACCTTACCACCAATATTTACATGATATAAAGCATCTAGAAACACTAAATGACAATGACAACTTGCATAGGCTTCGATACCAAAATTTGACAAGTCACCCCTGCAATCCTATCAATGTCAACCTTATTCCAAGTATGCATGCCAACTCATCTCATGAGGATAGACTTAAGTGCATATATCATTCAAACATTATGCATCATGAACACTAAACCATCTACCATAGTCCTTTTAATTCATAATCATAAACTTAGGATCTTATAAATATTTAATCCCATATGTATTTAGAAACAAGCCATGACAAGGTCCATGCCATTAATAGAAGGCTAAGCTTAGTGAACCTAGAAAAAATCTTATAATGCACCACCATTTCCTTAGCAAACTCATTATTTTTATGAATGTAAGGATGAATACAATATCATTCTTATAAGAAAACTTTAAATATATGACAAAAATATTCCTTGATTCTCGAAACTATTTTAAAATGTCAAAGTGATAATCATACATCTAAAACTAAATGAGATAGATTTATTTGATCAAGAAAAACACATCATAGTGTAAATTCATTGTTATAACCTGATCAATTATTTTTGTTCTAGAACAATATCCATTAAACTATCAAGATGAAAAATCCATATCTAATTCATAAATAATAACTAAATCTTATGACCATAACTGATATAGAATTATATCAAAATCTACAATAATTATATCAGAACTACAATGCAATACTTCCAAACATATCACTAAAATAAATCAAATGCATATGAACTGAAACTACCAACTAAACTGTAACTGATCATGAGTATAAAAATATATGCATATTTTATTCATTCATCTACTTTGCTTTTCAAAACCACTGAAATAAAAATAGAATCATCAATCAATCATATGATTTCATACTCAAAATGCATCTACTAAAATTATTTATAAATAAGGATCCCTGACAAGGTTTTAGGCTTTATGACCAGGTCATCACTGTGACAAAAAGTGTGATTTTGAATTTTGGAGGGGTATAGAAAATAGGCACAATATAATCCTCTAGAGTCTTTGGGGAAGTCTAATGACAATTAGTAAATGATTTAATCATGTGATCAAGGGGTTCTAGAGAATCTAGGGGAGTAAGAGACACTACTAATAGGCTAGGGTAGGTGGGAGGGAATTATAAATTCCCAAAGATTAGATAAATGGGGTTAGCTAGTGGATAATGGGGACTTAGGTGAATTAAAAGACATATGGGATGTTATGAGGTTAGTGTAGGGTGAGGGATATATATTATAAATATTAGATTAGGACTAGGATAATATGATATAGGATAAATTAGATGGAAATATATGAAATTAGTGATGTTAGTGACAAAGTGAGCATTATTAAGTGCATATAATGGGAAACCTAGATATACATGCACTAAACAAGAAGATTACTTTACCGTTAAAGAATGTATTATCTGGACTATATACAAGTAATCATTTGATCTCAGAGATTATTGCACAGAAAATGAAAAATGGATATATAAATTTTAAAACTCAAAGAGAGCTCTTCATTTGTATATGTTTCTCTCCTTTATAATGTATCTTTGATCTACTTATAAATCAATCTCCTCTAGAGATAGTTAGGAAACAAGTTACAACCAAATTTAGTTAGTTGTTATTAACTCGAATTGACTTTTAGATAGTCAAATAGTTAACTTATGACTTAAACTTTATAATTTTAGACTTTAAAAAAAGTTTAATAGATCAAATTAAAAATATAATAGACCAATAATGCTTTTAACAAGTGGGGGGGGCTTAATCACTTGACAACATTAAAAAAGACATTTAACTATGCATAATAACATTATATAAATACTAATAGCCAAATAAATTAAATACTCCTAATATTAAATCCATAAGCATTTATCTAGAATATTTAAATAAATATGCAAATAAAACTATTATACATAAAATTAAAATGCTTCCATACAACATACTAAATACCACGAAAATAATATTCACCTACTCAAAACTTTAGTATTATGATAGCAAGTCAAAGTATCAAACATGAACATAACAGTTTAGTTAGACTTAGCATCAAAAATTAAATCAATTAATGAAGCACCTTTATCAGTTTGATATGTTGTGTACTCTATGGAAGCAATGGTAAACTCAATCAAATGAGTTCCCTTAGGATCATCAACCTCCCATTTTATTTTCTTCAACATCCTAGTCACCATGGGTTATGTTGTAGGGTTGCTACCATGTTTCCTACTAGAAAAAGTAGGTTTATCAAGCTCAAATAAATGAGCTCCAGTATTTAATGTCATATGTGAATTTGGTTGAACAAGTTTTATAGTAACATAAAGCACATTCTTAGATTGATCGTGATATAGAGTATTATGTGGGTCAGACTGGATAATAGTATGAATATATTGAGAAGACTCACTTGGAGTGCCTTGTCTATGAGGATGATTTCTCCAATGTGCTCCCATCAAACCTCTATTACCATAATAATTTGAGGAATTTTTAGGAAAAGAATCAATTACATTATAGAAAATAGGATTAGTGACATCAAAGTGAATAGATACTCAAGTTTCATGGTTAAATGGTCAAGGAAAAGAGTTATCATCCTTACGGCCATGAAAGAGTTGACCTCAAAAACTACCTCACAAAGGAGTGTTTTCACTCTATTGACCATCACCTCTATCCCAAATATCTATGTCTGAATCATGTGGGTTTGATTCCCACCCTGACATATGAAAGAAGCGTACTAAAATAAGCACTTAATAGAACATACACATCCAAACTTGATATGATCAAATATCAATTTTGCAACAAAAACTCATATCTTTCCATCACTTAGATTTTCATGACTTCCTCAAATGTGAAAAGAATTCATATTTCCCCAAACCTTAGTCATATTTATAAATAAAATATTTCATGTACATTATGTTAGACTATCAATTTAACATCATCAAAATATGTGCACAAACTAGTCAAACAACCACAACTTTCTCAAATTGCCCATATGTCAGCATGTCCATCAAGAAACATAAAAAACAATATAACAATATGCTCAACTTATCATGCCAACAAATATCTAACTCCTCATAAAATTTCTTGTGTCTCCAAATATATCATTTTGAATCAAATATGTAGAAAATAATTATACCAACTAAGTGATATTACAACTTTACCATAAGTTTGCATCAAAACCCTGATATATTGTCTAAATGATCATATGCTCTTGTATAGACACAAATTTGAAAATTGAAAGGCATGTAGAATGGAAAATCAAGATAACAATACACCACTATTTTTATTAACCTTAATGTTCATTATTTTTTTTAAATGACTAAAATAAAATATAGATGAAGCTTTCAACAAATACAAAATTGAAACAACCAAATGTAAGATTTGAACATATTTCCTTTCCATAAAATAATTGACATAGAATTATTGCACTTTATTTTCTAAAAAATAATTATAAAACCTTTTTAAAATGAGGTATATAGCTTAATCAACTTAGATAAATTAAAAAATCAAGTTCACACAAACAAAAATATTGCATATATCTTTGTCAAGATTCAAAAACAACAAATGCATTACTTACATAAAACCTGAAACCTTCATAATATCCAAACTAAAACATTCAAATATCTCTAAGAAAACTTGATAAGGATGACTTACTATGAATTTCAAAACAACTTGTTTATTTCCATTCATACCCATTATCAAAATTATGATCTCTTAAAAGAACTACACACATAAATATAAAGAAATTATTTCCCATCTTTCTTTAAATCACCATGAAAAGTATTCAAATGCCAATAAATTCTCAAACTTAGAAAATCATTCACATAAACATATATTTGAGCAACAAATTGATAGGCTTGTAAATGAAAATATGTATTCAAAAATACATAGCATATTATCAAAATACCAAACACATATGACATGCACCACTAAAAACAACATTTTGAGAAGTCAGTGATTAAGATAACCAAAATTAATCTATATAACATAATCATTTCCACTTTTGATTTTTTACAAACTCACTACACCCAACATGTTTGAAACAAAACAAAAATGTCAATTCTCAAGAGAAATAATCTATATATAAAAGATATACTTAATACACCCACTGAATAACACTTTATCCTCTTGAACAATAACATGTATACCTCTTTAAACATAAAAAAGATCGAGAGAATGTGGATACCAGAAAATAGAACTTCCATACGATATTGGTTGTATTGAATACTATCCTCAAAACATGATATTGATTTAATTATTTCCAAGGAGTGAAGAAAAATCTCAATAAAGCTCAAACCTCCAAATGATTTTTGAAACAATAAAACCAAAATATTAATTCTTCCTTATGAAATCTACAGATCTTTCACATGTTTCAAAAATAAAATGTATTTCATAAAATTATTTTGAAATCAAAATAAGATCCAGATTCATACCCTATCACCTAAGTTTCAAATGAACACAGCTTTAAAATCCTTTTTTTTATTTACCTTCTACCTTCCTCGATGTAATTCTAATATTGGAAGAGCTTCACTTTCATTCACAAATCTTGAAAATGACATTGACTACAAAGAAAACCACCATTTTTATATTCAAGTAACCACTTCCTAACTATTTTTATGGTGATTCAAATGCTACTTGCCATAATTTTTGCTAATAAACTTATCAACATTCAGCCAAATTAGCTATTATTTTATCCACTTAGGTATTCACTAACATGACTACCAAAACATTGGCTGAGGCACATACATCTACATTAAAAGTTTATTAATTTCCAAGTGTCTCATATCCAGAAGGATCGAGCATTGAACCTTGATCTCATTTACCTCCTACACTCCAACTTGTCATGGTGAATCACTAATGATCAATAATAAATTCCTGAGGATTACTTCAATTCAAGTATACCATGACTATGGTTGAAAATCAAACATACCACCTTCACTTATGTCCATTGCCTTTACTTATGACATCTAAATGGAGCATCAAATATATTAATCTCATGCATGGTTACATTACTTAAATAGTGTTTGAGATTAGAACTTAGTGTTTTAAAAAATGGGATATGGAACTTAGATATCAACCCTATGTCCTTTATTATTTTCCAAGAGGTTTAAAATAATTTGATCAATATACCCAGAAATACGTGTTAAGGCTTTTGAAGACAAACTATATCACAATCAAAATTTCATTAAAATCTCTTCTAGGTATATCATGCGATAATTTCATGTTTCAAAACATGACAAGCATAATCCAAATAACAAGAATATGTGTTTACCTCAATCACCTTTTTAGATACTGAGTCAGTATAGATAAAAAAATGTATTTCTTACAAATGAAATGGAATGTCAACCACTAACCACTTTCCATATTCATAATGATTAAGTCAGACAACATATATCCAGTTTAATATGAACAACTATAAAAAAATATTCCATACTGAGACTAAAAACATTATTTTCTTAATGTGATGCTCATGCTATCAAATCACATAATTAAAATTTAGAGTAATAAATAATATCTAAAATAGTAATTATTTCATGATTGCACATGTAGAAGAAAGAAGAATATTCAAAAGAATATAAATGAGTTGGCCCCCTCCAGTAGTGGTATACTTCATGACTCTATTCATCAATATAGTAGAACCAAACATGTCAATATTTTGAGAAAAAGGAAAGGCTGATAAAAATAGGTATAATACTAGCAACCTTGCTAGCTAGTTTCACTTGTAAAATTATGTTCCAATGATAATTTGTAATTAAAATAAAACTTGAGAGTGTGATCTAAGTTCAATCATTTCTCAAGTAGTTATGTACGAACCCCTTTAAATGAGAAATAAAATAAGGAATAGACGATTACGCTAGAATGGCATGAAGAAAAGGAATACATTAAACAGATAATTTTAAACTAGATAAATAACCAATACATAGCCTAAAATATAAATTTTGAAAACTAAGTAATGCTTCTAACACATTTATATTCATTTCTTAATTAATCATAAAGAATTATCTCATCTCAAATAATTAAAAACTTACAATGATATAGTAGATCTCACAAGTACTCTTCCTTCATAATTATGAAAACTCGCATGCTAAACAAATTTTGATATAAACCAAAGAAAATACAAAATACAAACAACAAACCAAAAATAAGTAACAAAACAAGAAATAAAAGTAAACCAAAACAAAAATAGAATTATGAAATAAATATAATTTTGAAAAAGCTTTAAATGATGACCATTGACTAAATGAGGCTACCAATTACCATCAAGATATTATAAATGAAAAATATTTTTCTCGAGAAAAGTAATATTTATATAAGGATCAAGCCAAAGATAATCAAATTTATGATGCTTACTTAGGTCCTCTTATGTTTTATCACCAATTTTAAAAGTCTTTTTAGATATTTTCTTATCAAATAATTTCTTTAACTTTTCTTTGGATTTGTCTAATTTCTACAAAGTAGTGGCATTGGTTTCTTCTAAAGCTAAGATATCACTGAGTCTTTGTTCTATCATATTAGTATCTTTTAACAAATATTGAAGAGTAATTCTCGTAGAAGAAATTTGGAATTCTATTAGTAAAGTAACTTCAAAATCATAAGCCAACATAAAAGGTGAATAACCTTTAGTAGCCTTCACTATCATACGTTTAGCCCATAATGTTTTAAAAAAAATTAAATGTCAATCTTGCTTATTATCACAAACTTGATTTTTCATTATTGAAATCAAATTTTTATTAGTGGACTCAACTTGTTCAGTCCCTTGAGGATAATATTTTGAGGGATGACTAGAGATAATATAATAAAATTTCAAAATTTCTAAGTAATTATTTAAAATAAATTAAGGAACATTATCATAAATGATCTCATAAGGTACACCAAATCTAGAAAAGATCTTTTTTTTTTTAATAAAATTATTTCAATTGTAACTAAACTTTTTAAAGCTTTAGCTTTCGATCATTTTGTAAATAATCCATAGCAATCAAAACATACATGTGACCAACTGAATAAGGAAGATGAATATCATAAATAAAATCAATTACCCCATTTAGTGAAAGGTTTTCTTGGAATAACTAGATTTAAAGACATGGCAGGTAATCTATCTCTACAAATGAATAATTGGCAAAGCATGCATACACAAATTAGTTTATAAGTGTCTTGAAATAACGTAGGCTAATAATAGCATGCATGCAAAATCTTATAAGCAGTGGTTTTTCTACATAGTGACCACTGCAACTACCTTCATAACATCCTCTAAACATCTTTTAAATTTTATCATGAGTTAGATATTGTAAAACAACTCCATCTCTATTTTTATAGAATATAAAATTCTCTACTAAAATAAACTTTAAAGCTCGAAGTCTAAGTGATCTTCATTGTTTCTTATATGAATTACTAGGGCAGGCCTGATTTTAAAAATAAAAATCATCTTCAGAAAGTAAACAATCCCACTCATTCATTTCATGTCCAAATTAAAATTAAAATATTTATACTCGACAGTGAGGTTTAGCATGTAAATAATCATCAACAATTAAGACAAACATTTATACTTAAGGTCATATTTTTATCTAAATATTTTACTAACTCATTACCTGTTATAGTTTTGGATATTTTGAATTCAAGATCAAATTCTTGAATCCTAAGATCCATTTAATTAATATTCCTTGGATAATAGGTTGTTTTAAAAGATAAGAAATAACATGTATATTGGACCTAACAATTACCTTATTTTCCATCAAAAGATAATGAAATTTGATTAAAGAAGATACCAATGAAAACATAATTTTTTCAATCAATGGATACCTAGTTTATGCATTATTTAAAACTTGACTTATGTAACCAATAGGCTTTTCCTCATTATTTACATCATATTTGCATAATTACAGCACCTATGAATTTTTCAATAGCATTTACATAAAGAATAAAATATTTATTTAAATCAAGTTTGGTAAGTACATGAGTACTTGTACTGACATCCTTAATATTATTAAGATTGAACTTTCTTTAAAAGCATTTGGAATGTGTTAGACTTATTAGAAAAATTAAAATGAATTTCTGCATGAAATTTATTTTGTTAAGTAAACATCTAAGACCAAATTGGTCTTTTGGAGGTGGCAGATCCTTAATAGCTTTTATACATTCTGGATCAATATAAATACTATTTTTAGATATGACATGTCTTAATAATTATCTTAGGGTTTAAATAAATACCATATTTTTTACATATTTTGAAAATTTCATGAAGATGATCAATATGCTTCTTTCTTCTCTTAGATTGTAAAGTGAGATCATCTAAATAGACCTAAATGACTATGCCAATTAAGTCATCAAAATTTACATGCATAGATCTTTGAAACATGGCACATACATTCATAAGACTAAAAGTAATTTTGTTAAAAGTAAAATTTCCTCTACGTTTAGTAAATGTAATCTTATGTCTATCATACGACTTAACAAAAATATTATTGTAACTAAAAAATTTGTCAAGTAAAGACATCATTTTAGATCCTACAACTTGTTACAAAATCTTATCAATGTTAGGAAGAGAAAAATTATCTTTAACACTAGCCTTATTAAGATCTCTAAAATCTTTACAAAGTCTTATATCACTTTTTTTAATGATGATGCACTAAATTAACTACCAAATATAAGTATTTTATAGGAAAAAGGACACCACCATCAAACATTTTCTCAAGCTCCTTGTTAATGGTGTCTTCCATCAAGGATCTAATTCTTCTAATCTTTTGTTTAACATGTTTAATATTAGGTTTGATATGGATATCATGTTTAATAATATTAATATCATAACCCTTTGGGTCTTTATAAGACCAAGTAAAAATATCAATGAATTATTTAAAAATCTTAATAAACTTAACTTGTTCTTCAGGAGTGCATTGAATTCCTAACTAATTTATTTTAAGATCTTCCTTAGTACCAAGATTGATATGAAATATTATTCTTCTTAAAGGTTCCTCAGTACATGAAATTTTGGGTTGATCATTATGAGTGAACATTGACTCTAAACTAACTAAACCATCAAGTAATTTTTTAGTACCTAGCTGTAAATAATCACCACAATTCAACACATAATTGTCATACTCAAAATAATTTCCTTGAAGAAAACAATCAATATGTACATCACATTCAAACACAGGCTAATTTTTATTTAAATTAGGCACTTTAGATTTCAAATTTTCAAAAAAGATAAGTTAACAATAGGTTAACTTTCACTTCATGGGATTTAAATAAAAATAGCAAGCTTATCAGTTTGAGCATTAAATTATCTAAGTATATGAGTGA
The DNA here is from genome assembly GCA_037957365.1 of Torreya grandis. Classification (NCBI taxonomy): domain Eukaryota; kingdom Viridiplantae; phylum Streptophyta; class Pinopsida; order Cupressales; family Taxaceae; genus Torreya; species Torreya grandis. The sequence continues at coordinate 2,958,969 of JARHVA010000079.1, forward strand.
TATTAAAATCTTCAAAATTATCAAGAAGTGACAAAACCTTTTGAGTGTATCTATGAACATGAGTTTGATTAGTCTTGTAAACCTTTCTAACTTGTCTAAGAATTAACTCAAATTCACCAAATACTTATAATTTATTGACATTAAGCTCAATTATTTTTCTTAACTTAAGCATAATTAGGTCATTTATGATCCAAAAATAATAATTATTTATTTATTTTGTTTTGGTTATTCAGGTTAGTTGAAACCCATTAGTTTGTTGTATTGTAAACCTATAAAATTTTACAATAAACCATGTAAATATATGATTTTATATTATACATTTTGGCATATCTTTCTTCCTCATCCTAGCTCAATCAGTGGTATTAGAGCCACATAGAAAGGATTATTGAAGTATTTATCCCCTATATTAGATAAGCTTGAAGTTAGTGTCATGGAATCAATGTGCTAGTAACAAAATAAAAATCCATGCCTTTCATGTGTTACATTAGAAAGACCTATATGACAAATTGTATGTCAATTAACTATTGAACATTTATTTATTAGATATGGAAGGGGTGAATAGGTAGACATGAAATTAGGATTATGCATTTATATACATGGATGATGAGTGTTAGGTTGAACATGCAATTCATGGGCTTGGCAACACAGAATTTAGTTTGGATGGCATTTGAGTAGTGTTGCACTTGTATGATTGTATTTATGAGATTATAGATTCAAAATACTATAAATAGTAATTTTACCCAAAACTTAAAAAACATTAAAAGGGAGATAAATATAGGAACAATCAACAATCAAAAATGAATTATTACCATTACCTAGATCCTAATGCATTCCTTCTAAGATTTTCAAACTAATTCCAATGATTTTTTACTTTGTTGTTGGATTGCTATGGATAGACTTAGATTTTTGGCATGATGCTTGCTTAATCAATAGACTAAGATGATACGGATTTAAGATGGATTGGATTATGACTATGTGAGAGTTTGAATATGATTCCAAAAGTTAGCTTTGACATGGAGGATGGGTTGGTTTAAATATCTCATGGAGTGAAGATCAATGGCCAATATTAAAATTTGGGTTAGGATGATCCATGATGGAGGATTATCGAAGGAATTAAAAATTTCTTGGAAGCCTATATAATAGAGGCTTCAAGAGAGAAAGGGGCTAAGTTAGAGAGGATTCTAGAATTGGATAATTCTAAAATCTATTTGGGGGATAAGTAAGATTAGTAGGGGATTAGGATAGGTGATTAAGGATTAGGGATGTAGGAGAACCTAGGAGTAGGTTAGGCTAGGTGGGTAAGTGGTCATGATAATTTTAAATTCCTAACTAATGAATAAGTGGGATTAGTTAATAGATAAGACATGATTAGAAGAATTAATAGGTTGGTGGGGATAATATAAGGTTAATAAATGAAGAATAATAGAAAGGAGGTGCTAGATGAAAGACTAGGAGGATTAATAAGAATGATTTAGATAAAACTAGATGAGATTGGTGATCATTAGATGAAATTAGTGATGTTAGTGTCAACTAATAATAATAATGATGATGATAAACTAAGCAAGTGAATTTAGATGTATACATTTTCCCCTCTTTAAAATGCCATTGCAAATGGATAAAGTATAAGGATTAATGGTCTTTCAAAGAATAAAGACACTCGTGAATGAATGTTAGTAAATGATGTTATTGGGTATGATGTCCCCTCGAGGGAACATGCAAGGAAGAATGAGATGGATGGCCACTCAAAAGAGGAAATGAGGGGTGGGAAGTGACAAAGAGATAATGGGATGGGATGTTGGATGTGAGATGGAATCGACCTAAGTAGTGAGCTACAAATTGATTATGCCCATGAAAAAAATATATGCATGGGGAGTGGAAATGATTGTCTCATAGTTATCAACACACCCCAAGGTAGAATATACCATAACATGACAATGATAAGATAAAAGGTTGTAAGTTTTCAACAGATCCCAAGAAAGGATTCATGCAAGGGAGATATGTAGGCTAGTATAAGACAATGATTTGATTATATTAATGACGAGTGTAGCTCAAATCTGAAGTTGAGAGATATGATGAATGATATGATTGAGGCACCAAAAGAATTAGTTTGTATGATGCATCAAATAAATGATCCATAATGTGATTAATAATGATCATGCCCCTAACAAGGATACATACAAAGGAGCAAGAGACAATAAATTTATGGTCTTGGCCATATCCTATTCGAAAGAGGAACCATAACCTTTAAATGATGAATTGACCAATCAATGATAAGGGATGATTGATGAAATAAAAGATGGATGTTTTGATTTGTCGGGCCCAATTGACAAGTGAGGATAATTAATGAAAATATTAGGAAGATGTTTACAAGGATGGTGATTGATCAATAGACTAATTAATGAATGATTAATATTATAGCTCAAGAATTTGATTGATAAAATACTTGACTATGATGAGGGATTAAAAATGTGTGATGATGAATAGTGGGGAAAAAAGAGAGAGTGAGTGGTCAAGCTAACCTTAGACACCTTATGTGACTAAGTGTTGCCTACATAGTCTAAAAAGACCTCAGGCCACTTTAGCTCAGACTAGATGATAGATGATGATGATGGATTAGAATATTAAGATGATAAGGACTATTACACATGTTAGTTGTTAGATAGATGTTGAGTGTGATGATGATTGGATTGAGAGTTGAGTTGAGAAGTTGACAATTAGAGAGATGGCAGATGATTAATGAGAGGATATAGGTGGGATGATATGAGTGGATTAGTATTATTGACTTGATTATGGGATTAATATGATTAGATGTTTCGATACATGAGAGAGGATAGAATAAATGATGAGTGTGTATATGATCAAGCCATAATTTTTGTAATAGGGTTTATCATAGTCCAAGTAATCTAATATAAATATAGCACTAGTTAGTATGCCCCATGATTTAAGTATGACCAAGAGGATATTATACCAAAGTGGACAAAAAGGGGTAATTAGTGAACTTTTCATGATCGAGGGTACCTAAAAGAATCATTGTAGCTTTTGGTGTCATCGTAGCATCCTCATTCATTACCCAATGGAGAAAAATATTTATGATGCAAAACCCAAAAGAAATATAGACTAATAAATGAAACATAAGACAATAATATATATACATCATAAAAGACATACAGACAAGTCAAACAACATAGGATAGACAAGTAACACACACAAGTATCTACATATAATGCAATTGTGTCTTGTCTAATTATCTTGATGAAAGGCAATGAGATGATTGATCAGGTGATGAATTGGACTAAGATGATCATGATATGAATGTGGATAAGGATAGGGACTTTAAGTAGGCTAGTGATTGAAATTAGGATAAGGTTGTAGAAGATATAAGATAAGATGACTAGAATGTTTAGACAAGGCAGGATGATAAATGATAAGACCATTAGGACATAAGACAAGGTAGGATGACAATAAGATGGACAACATAAGACATATGAAAATATTACATAAGAAAAGACAACGTATATGTTTTTAAATTTTGTGGATTTTATAATTTTTATGGTTTTTTAGAATATTTAAATTTTTAGGTATTTTTGGAATACTATGTTGATGTCAGGATCTAGGAAGCACATTTGATTACCAAGCAACTAAACACGGAATTTAACCAAAATCCAAAGTAACTAGAATTTAGAAATAACACAGAATATGAGAGACAATACCCAATTGTATTAATACTCTTCCAGAAAGAAATTACAATGAAGAGATGCCACACTCTTCCACACCTTATAGGCTTCCCACACTAAGTGTACAGTAATTCACCTTCAAGAGTTCACTCTCTAAATTACGGTCCCAACACACAACTTAAACACAGATTTGGTGTTCACCTCCACTAGCCAGACAATGCTGCCAGTACAACCGAGTACGCAACGTACTCCAAGTAGATCTCACATGATCTTGCTCCTTGATATGTTGTTATCACCTTTGATCTTGCTACCCTATAGATCTCCTTTGACCTCGCACACAAACACCTGCAAATCAATGATCTTACTTACCACATGTAGATCTCCTCTCGATCTTGCACACCCTGTAGACCAACCTGATCTTACATACTCAGATACAACCCTTGTCCTTGCCTCACCAAGTCCATATGATTCTACCATACCAATACCCTGATGGATCTTCTACCTGATCTTGCACACCTGTAGACCAACTTGATCATACACACTCGGCACCCCTGTGGAACTAGGAGGAACTACTTTTGCTCTCTTCACACTGAAGGAGCTAACCAAGCTCAACTCTCAAACTAGCACACTTTACAATACAGCCCATGAGTCTATTATATAGATCCCATGCAAACAATAATTATACATCTAATTACAATAATTAGATCCACAGCTCAAGACTAAAATTAACCTTTTAACATGCAAACAACCGGTTCGTTAACTAACTGTTTGTCAACTAGTAGTTCTGGAACCGCACAGGCGACCGACGTCTATCCCTGTCTGGCTGGAGATGACCGACGTCGGTTGATACCTGACTGATGTTGGTTGCTCTGCTCACTGGATATGACCAATGTTGGTTGATCAGACCGATGTTGGTTGCTCTGCAACTCAGCAACCTCTCAACAACCTCCTCCATGTCTGCATCAGTGAAGCTTTTAGCTCCACAACCTAATAGTTTACTATATAAATGGGGTTACTAACAAAAGGAATAACAAACCTAGAAACTAGGATAAGGACAGACAAAATAATGGATGGGATGATAAAAAGATGAGGGTGATGTTGAAGAGGAGATGAAGACCAAGGGATAATGTACTAAGGTGCATCAATGACCACATCGTGAAGGAACCAAATGTATAGTTGTCTGATTGTCCATTATAGGATATGCCAAAATGATTCCAGAACATTTCTCAAGACATATTAAACTCCCTTATGAAGGTCAATACTAGAAGAAAGGATAGACATAATGGGATGCAAGATATGATAGTAGATGATGGATATGAGTGATGGACTGATCAGGGATGATATGGATGGGATTGATAAAGGATGGATTTTTCCCCCAAGTGTTGAGGTAAAATATAGAAAATATATTATTCTACCATGATGCCAAAAACCAATTTTCATCATGGTACTTTCCCAAGGTGTCAAAATATTGGTCTTCATTATTGTATGAATGATTGTTTTTTTAGAAGGCATCTCGATTTATTGGATATGGGTACAAGATGCAAGAATGTTGACACTTGTTGGATGTTTAGCCAACACATGTTCTAGATATGTTTGATGTTAGGACCATGTTATCAATGATGGATGTATTTATGTCCTTATGACCTTCATAGTCTTAATTGAGACCCCTCCAAACATCTAGACCAAGTGTCTTCATCACCCCTATGAGATTCAATATTACCTAAGAAGGTGATGTGAGGTATGGATTGGATTATATCTTAATGTTGATGAGGATGTATTAGACTTGTATGGATGATAGGATCATGAGAGGAAGGTGTGATTTGTGTTTATGAAGTGGGAATATCATTCTTACACATCATTGGACATGTTGGATGTTCCACATTTGATTAGTGTCAATTGACAAAAGACTATAAGAGATCTAAGACATTTAAACTATGGGATTCTTCTTTGATCCAATCATTTGAAGGACTATCATTCATATGGATAGTGATTTTGAAATTATTTGTATTTTCAAACTTGATTATATTTTGACTACCCCATGGTGCCTAATGTTGGGCTTCATCAAAGGAGATTGATATTTGACTTAACAGATGATGATTATTTTGACTTGGATAGTCCCCTAGTGCCTCAAATATGGCTTTACTAGGGGAAGATGTTGATTGATTAGGCTGATTATTAGACTTTTATTGATTATGAATTGATGGATAAAAGGTGATTATGAATTTTTGAATATGGTCTTAGACCTTTATATCTATAACACATATTATATTACTCAAGGAAAGGTCCACTAACGTATGTTCTTGTTCATCCTGATGGAGGGAAGAGATTAAATGATCATTGATAGGAATAAAGGGGTCTATGATGGATGAAGGTTGAGGAGATGTTATGATGAGGTAAATGAGTGGTGATTAGGAAGCATGGTACTCATAGGGGTTTCTAGGATACCTAGTTTTGACATTGAATAAAATCTACTCAATATCATCAAAAAGATGACTAAGACTACATGTATCCAATGTGGGATTAGGTCTACTCTGACAATATTTGATAGATAAATCTTGTAAAAACTCTATTATGACTTCATCATCTTCACTGGGATAAAAATATATGCCTAGTGATTGATTGTCATTTGAATTGGAGATATCTTCAAAAAGGAAGGCATAGTCATTATCGTCTACAACATCTTTGAGGGATGATGTTTCTGATGAGGAATCTAATTTAGATACTAGTGTTGAACATGATCTTGATGAAAATAATACTTGTATTGACTTTGATGTTGACTTTGAAGAGGATGTAGGTGATTTTGATGAGGCAATACTACTAATAGAAAATTATTTATCCACAAGTGACCTTTCAACATGGGGTTTTTGATGGGATGATGATGGATAATGGATTAGACAAAGATAGGTCAATGGAATAAGGACTTATGAGAAATGGGAAAACTAAGTTCATGGGGAATAGACTCGTCTTCAATGGAATATTTGTCAAATATGGGGGGACCATGGAATATGGATGTGGTGTCTTGACCTTGGCTTGGAAAGGGAAGGGCTTGATCATGATCGGGAATGGAATCTTGGCATTCCTCTTCTTGTTCACTGAGGGAAGTAGACTTATCTAATTCATTTTTTATTTTTATGTCACCATAGTCAATTAGGTATTAGACACAATTTTGTAAATTATGACATCGATTAATAGTATATCCCTAGGTTTGATGATATACATAATATTAGTTAGATTTATACCAGGAGGGCTTAGGCTTGGTAGGATTACAATGTTGTATGGGTGGATAAACCATCATGTTGGTGGCAAAAAAATGCTAGAAGAAGGATTCTAAGGATATAGAAAGAGGATTATATGGTATATCTTCACTTCTTGACTTAGATATGGAAGAATTGGACATTAGAATAGATGGTTTTTGACATGATTTGGTGGGTGAAGTAGAAGTCTATGTGGTGTCTAGGATTGGATTCCCTTGACTAGTACAAAAATGGGTAGATGACTGATTATGATTGGTGGATGGAGGATTTTAATAGAACTCATGTGGATGTGTGTAGACTAGAGGTAAGTTGGATAGATGAGGTTAAAGTATATAGGACATAGAGTGCTCAACTCAAGGAGGCATGAAAGGATGGCATCTCTATTAGCCATGAGGCATTGTTCAATCAGGGTATTGACCAAATTTGTTTTAGATCCCATGGATTAATATGGGAGAAATTATGGATGATGTGGTTCTCTAACCCCAATTGACAGGTATGGGAGATTGGATGGAATGATTGAGGGATGAAGATGATATGTGTGAAACAAATTTGGACAAAGGCATGTTTTTATTTGATCTCAAGTTTGACTATATGTTTTATGTGAAAAGATAGATTGAACCAAATTACGACATGAACTAGACTTTGATGATTTTGATTGGATTTAATTAGGTGAGTTGTGGCAAGCTCTAAGATTTGATAGGGGCTAGACTGGCCCAGAAGACTGATTTCAACTAAGGATTGATTGGGTTAAGACTAGCTCAAAACTAAGATGATCAACTCAAATTTGATGATAAGATTTTATTGATAAGTTTATAGGCTTGTGATTACGACTCAAAATTGATTACACACAAGCAAGCTAATGATCATGGCCCTGATACATAAATAATGTTTTTGCCAATTTATATGAAGACTAATGTTCAACTAAGACTTGACAAGATGACTAGCATATACAAGGGTATGATAAGGTAAATACAGGTTAGAATATGATTAGGATAGGTTGATAATATGGTGGATAAGGTGACTAGGCAAGATAAAATCAAGACAAATGACCAGTTTGGACTAAGGGAACTGAGCAAGTCAAAGTGATGTGTGATTGGTTATGGATAAGGTAGTATTGGTCTTATGACACTAGGGATGATTAATGCTATGAATAAATGACTAATATGGAGTTAGACTATGATAATATGTGATATATGGATGACAATACTTGATTAAGATATGTAAGTGATGGGGTATGACTAGCATTAGGTAGATGAGACTAGACTAAGATAATATGAGATAAGTTTAAAGAATATACACATATATACAAAGATAATAAGTTCAAGAAGATGTGGACAAAAATGTATAAAGATATATGAGATGATGAAAAATGCCTAGATATATCTGTATAGGCTTGGGTAAGAGGCTGAATCAACTCACAAATAACACTAGTCTAACATGACACTCACCAAAGCAAACAAACCACAAACCTATTATTAGTAAACTCAAGGGTGTGTAACCTAATGATTGCACCATCCAATTGCTTTATGGGTGAGGCTATAGGTTGGTGACCATTATGGAATCTCCCAAACCCTCTCAACTTTATCTACACATGATGATCACTTGGGAGTTGATATTGACTCTGGTAATAATTCACTTATTATGGTTGATCATCTTATGCTAGGTTAAATGGGCTCTCTAGGGGCATTGCCAATATGAATTAGGTACAATGGGGACCAAGTTTATGTAGGGTGTTTTCTAATACTAGGTTTATATAATTAACTTTTCCCCTTCACAAAATACCTATATGGGGTTAACCACTTAGCCTAATGATAGCTTTCCTTAAAATTTATACTCTAGCATAACATGGAGTGTGGATTAGTGCATGGTAGTGAAATCCACTGTCACTATCCCCTAGGACTATGACAAGTGTGTAGGTGTCAATTCCACATCACATTTCCCCTAAAAAGATAAAAATGGGAAGGTTTTTTAGTGGTTTTTATCTTCTAATACTTGCCACTAGGATGCAAGGAGGAGAGCATACACCATTGTAGCCCTCGGGTGACACACACAAGTAGTCAAAAAAATATTTATTAACTAATTTAATTAAGTGTGATACATACAAAGATATATATGAGATGATTTTTAAAATGCTAAAATCTTTGGCAAGTGCCCTGTAAAACAAATGATTAGTAGATTTAATTGGAAATCTTGAGGGGCAACCTGTAAGACAAGACGTTAGACAAAAATATGACCTGTAAGACAAGATGTTAGCAAGCCAAAGTTACCACTAGATTCACCCCTATAAGAAAAACAATGTTAGTCCAATAATCCTAAATAAAAATGTTGAAAAAAAATCATGATTTTGATTTATAACTTCTTTGGATGAGGGGCCATAATGTAAGGGTTTGGGGGTGGTAACCCCCAGTGGGGTCAAGGGGAAGCACCCCTTACAGGTTTTGAGGACTTGTGGGATGATCGTAATGACTCAAAATTCATTAAAAATGGTCTTAAAGGAACACACTCAAAAATAAGAAATTGGAAGGAAAACATAGGGTTTTAGATTGGTAATTCTGGTGGATGATTCTACAAAAATAAATTTTGTAGTCTTGATTCTTGATCTTTAAGTGTCAACCTACAAGGATAATCATTAATAGTTTGATTTGGCCTTCAAAAAGTGACCTTTAAAGTAAAATGAATTTAGTGGAGTGGCCTCCATCAGGTAACCTACAAAAACTATTAATAGTTACAAAGTTACAATCTTTTGATAATTGTGTAATGTGTACCAATTCATTAGACAAAAAAGGATTGACTCTTACATGTCCCACAAATTAGAAACACATTGACATTATTATCTTAGGTCATGAGGAGCTCTTATAAAATCACATAGATAATAAATAAGTGATGTGTGTGATCATAGGAATCCAAGAAGGGAGGTTAGTAATATGTTAGGTCAAGCAATTAAAACTTCAATAAACACACTAACACTTACACTCCAAGCCTGTATCTTAGTGGTGAGCTTAATAACAAAATACAAATGAAAGAACAACTAAAATGCAAAAGATAATGAATCCTTTACCTTCCTTGAGAGATCCAAATGCATTTTTGAGTGGCTTTCTCTGCTTGTGCATCAAAGAGTCTTTGGCAATGGAGGTTGTGTATCTCCTTCTCTCCTTAACACCATGGCTTGTGTTGTGGTTTGACTTAATATTTTATCATTATAACACTACTCTTCTCAAATATTTGAATTCATTTGTGCATGATAACTCAGCATTAAAATAGCTTAAAATTTAATAGGCAACGTATCGTATTTATAGAAAATGGATCTAACCCCAACCCAAGGTGAGTCAAGGTGTAGTTTAAACATGGAATGGGTTCAAACTTAACCTATGTGAGTCAAATATAACCCCAGTAGAGTTAATAGTTTTCAATTAATAATTATTTTCAATGAATAGTCATGGGTTTCCAAAATAGATATTTTAAGATGTTTCCAAAGAACTTGACAACTCATAAAGACAATGACAAAAGGCTAGGATATTTACATTTTTGAATTTCATTTTTTTAGTTATTCATTAATTACACATGGATAATTCAACTAGGCATTTAATTTGGTTTAGCTTGATAATTAATTTTGATTAGCCATTTAGCTCTTTCAAGATTTGATATTTGCTCCTGTGCCCCACTTAATAGGTTCATAGGCCAAATTGACCATTGTGATGTCACAAAATGATTAAGAATAAATCTATGAGAGGTTTTTGTTACATATGATAAGATACCCTAATTATGCCTCAATATGATTCTGAACCTTGATGAATGATACGTAAGTAAATTTAGGATGTTTAGTGATTTCTAGGCTTAATTTGTGTTGGTTGGTAGGAATGAATCTGAAGTTTGATCGAAGGCCAGTGGTGGCCAGTTTTAGGTGCCTATAGTTTGCCCTTGTTTGGGAATATGTTACAAGATAAAAGCATAGTAATGTCTTCTCAAATAATGAAACAAGCCTTTTAAGAAAGAATGATTGAAGAAGAAGCTCCAAATGATGTTTGAGAAGCCTATAATAATGCCACCTCAAGGAGTGTTTGACACATATTTTTGATGGAAAATCCCTCAAAAATAAGCAAGAAGAAGAATGAAATTAACCCATGGGTGAGATTAATCCAATTGAGAAAATTATTGCATTTATTGATTAAAAAATTACTAATTTTCTCAAAGGTGGTTATAATTAGTAATAAATGTTGAGACACTAATTTACCCAAAGCTAGTTAATTAGTGGCAATGACATATGCCCCCAGTTAGGGCTAATGATTCGTAAAATAATGATTTTCTTACAAGTGGTTATAATCATTAAGATTCCCTATAATAAAAAATGTTTTTTGATGGTTCCTCAATAGGACATATTAGCAAGCATAACTCAAGGATATAACATGTTGTATAGATTAAAGATGAGTGAGTGCAAACATAGAGGCAATAGTCTAATGTCTGAAGAAGCCACAAATAACTAGGCATATGAGGATATGCAAAGTGATGAAAGAGATAAATAAAAAAATAAGAATTATTCAATGGAAATGATTTGATTGTACCTACCAATGTGAATGTGCTCGTACTTATTAGCATTTATATAACTAGAATGGTCAATGGGTTGATTTGATCAAGAAAGGTTGGAGGATTTTCTAAGGTTACCAAGGAGAAACTTCTACAACTCCATTGCTTGTAAGACTTCTCAAGCTTATTTTTTTGTAGCACATGATAGTATGCATCATGATAGAACACCATGATAACTTAGCTAAAATATGCATAAAGACTGACTCCCGATCTAATAAATAGTTGAAAATAATGCACCAATGATAAAAATCATGATGAACATGTTGACATATGAATATATATGGACTTGAGAATAATGTGCAAGAAATCACCCAATAAACACATATAGACTGAGTCAAGGCATAGTACTAAAAGAAAATAAATATCCAAGAAAACAAACAAACAACTAAGTAAACAAACACAAAAAAAATATTGTAAGTAAAATCAAAAGAAAGCATCCTAACAATAGATTTTCCCTAGTAGGGTGGATTAAGGATGACTGAATAGGCTTAAACAAGACAAATGTTTTTGGATTTTGAAATTTTGAATGTTTTTGGAATTTTTGGGGTATCTTAACTCATTAGATATTGACAATATACCACTATCAAAATGGTGAGAGAATTGGCTTAGGTTGCTTTCAAAATGTGGAGATCATATGGAAAAATGGGACTAAGATGACCTCAACATAAATCAAGCATAGCCTACATAGTCCCATTAGGGCCTCAAGTCATAGTAGTTCTACCAACATAAAGGTGTCAAAATCCAACCTGATAATAATAAGTTCTCAAATTGAGGCAAATGGCCAAGAAAATGAGGATAGTAATGGCAAGGTGATGTGATAATGCATGGTAAAGGTGTTGTTCCTAATTTTCCCATAGGTGGTTATAATCAATAGCACCAGTCAAATGTGAATGACAGATAACTTGCCAGATCAACTATCACACTACTTTCTTACACTATCATTTAAACATAGTATTCAAAAACTATTGAAACTAGATTGGAATCCCCTCGTGAAAGGTCTGGGAAAAACCAAAGGAACCAAGATCAAAAGGAGTAGGTAAGATGGATAAAAATAGGCTTTGGTCTATTAGGGATGGCATGGTAAAATGGTATATGGTATGGCATAAATAATATGACAATGTGGCAATCAGATATTATGGTAATAGGGTTTCCCCAAAGTGATAAGCTAATGGAAATGGCAGTGTATGAAACAATGGCAAGGGAAATGGCAAATGAAAAGGTAAATGATTCTAGCCAAGGTAAAAGGCAAATGGAAAGGTATAGTTTTTAGCTAATGGCAAGGTATGGTTTTTGGCAAACTATTTCTGGCCAAGATATGGTTCTATTATTCCTTCTGATGTGGAGATACATGTCCTAATTTAGCATATGATACAACTAGAATAATCAATCATATAAATTTCTAGTCCACACCTTAACTGAATAATTACTCTATCAAGAACCTACTGTATATTTAGACGTAAATTATGTTGTGATATTTGTTGGTCATTGATTTTGTTTCTTCCAAACTTTGAGACAAGATGTATTTTTAGCCTTTACAAAGGAAAGTGTAGCTAGGGATGGTAAATATGGATAAATGTAAGATGATAAGTCTGATTTGGCAATGTAAAGGTGGATGATAATGGAATGCATAGTGGTTGGGCAACAAATTAAGATTGGGGTTTTTAGGCATAAACAATGTTGTTGATTATAGATTTGACATAATTTTGGTTGTGTTAGGACCAAAGATTTTTGAATATGTTCTCAATAGGACAATTAATTTTTTTGTTATTTGGGCCTAAGAATAGCTACCATCTAATTAGGCTATAAATTGGAAGTTGTAATGATTTTATCTTTGATAATCTATTCATCAAGTAATGAATAACTGTTGTGCTCAGTTATTGGAACCTCAAATAGGTTTTCACCAATGAATTTGTCTTGATTATCTCATATTTCCTCTGAGAAGGTTTCACTAAGGAACACTAAATTTGGACTTTGATTGTCTTCTAGTGCCTCAAACAAGGTTTCACTAGAAGATGTTGAGTTTGAACTTTGATTATCCCCAAGCACCTTCTAAAAGGTTTCACTAGAAGATTTTTTTTATGCATGAATTTGGTCTTGTCCCCCCTAATATTCTATAACTTATATGTCACCATGGATGCAGTTCAACAAGGTATGGTTTTGTTGGTCCAATCGACACTAGTGGGAGGTGGAATGTCAATATGATGGCTATGTTAGGTGGTGGTACGGTCATGTGGAATAGTAATGGAATGGGGAGAGGTAGTAAAATCCTCATAGAAGATACTCAGATATCTTATGTCGATGTTGAAGTAATCATCCTCAAAAATTATGGAAGGATCACAAATATATTCAAATTGATATATAAGGCATGCATAACCCATGTTATAACAACTATGAATGTATTCTAATTCTAAAGTTGATTCTAACTCAATAGACTCTAAATCCAATGATGAGACTGACATTAATTCTAATTCTGATGTTAAATCTAATGTTAGTTTAAGAATAGAACCTAACTTCAATGTTGATTCTTCATCTGGTGTGGATGTTGCTACAATGATGTCTTATTGAATGTTTGGTTTTGAACAAGTAATGGACTATGATGGCATGATGGTCTCCATAGAGATTGGTTTGTCAAAGTGAGGCTCCTCAATGATAGGAAAAAGGTCAAGATATAAATCCTCAAATATTGGCTTGTCAAACGGAGGATCTTTAAAAATAGGCATATGGTCAAGATAATGATTTGCCCAAAGGAAATTATAATCATTAAGAAGTGACTTAATAAAGATTGGCTTATCAAAGTGAGATTCCTCAACAATAGGAATAATATTAGAAGGTGATTCATCATAGGTTGACTCATCATAAATGGTTGGTTCAACAAAAACATCATGGATTGGTTGGTTCTCTTGGCCTTGGTTTGTAATAAATTAAAAAATACTAGTTTTAAACATATATTGGTCTTCAAATGATTAGCTCGGTTGAATAGGTTTTGATTGGCTTGGTTTTGGTTGGATGATTAGTAGGGGTTTTCAAAAGTGGGGAATGGTTGGAAAAATATGGAGAATGGTTGGTGGTTGGATAATGATATGCTTAACAAAGGTTGATTTATAACCTAGGATGGTAACTTATGACCCATCGAGTTGTGATTGGACAACTTTGTTGGGATAATGAGTTACTATACATGAAATGGTTAGGAATGGTAATAGTAGTGTATTGCAAGGCTTGGTTGCTTGCATAATTCAAAGGATGAGGTCCTGGTATAGAAATGGTAGTTAGTTATAGATCTTGATTGCTTTCGTAAACCAAAGGATGAGGTCCTAATATAGATATGGTAGGGCATCATGGAGTTTGGTTGCTCACACTGACCAAAGGATGAGGACTTGGTATAGAAATGGTAGGGTATCATGGAGCTTATTTTCTTTCACTGAACAAAGAATTAGGCCCTAGAATAGAAATGGTAGGGCATTGTGGATATAGTTTTCTCATACAAGATAAAGGATGAGGTCCTGGGATAGAAATGGTAGGGCATTATGAAGCTTGGTTGCTTGCATAAAAAAAAGGATGAGGTCTTAGAATAGTAATGGTAGGGCATTATAGAGCTTGATTGCTCACACAAGCCAAAGGATGAGATCCTAGTATAGTAATCCTTATACACTTTGGATCTTGGTGGCTTGCACAATCCAAAGGAGGGTTAACGGTATAGGTGGAGGATCGAATGCCATGATCAGTAAGAGGGTGAACATCATATGTCAACCTACCAAAATAATGTACCACTAAATTATGTGCTTAAGTATCTTGGCTTTGTTACCCAAATTGAAGATTGTAAGGAGGATAGGAATCCATCTCATAAACCAATTCTTCACCATAGTCATCTTGAATAAATTTAATTTGTGTGGGTATTCTATCATAACTTTAACTGTACATGTTTTCACCATAAGTGTAATGAGACATATCCATATCAATGATGAGCATTCCACAAAAGTCCTAGAGTTATAAAAACTCTAAAAAATAATGTCCAAAGGACAAATGGTTCAAACTTGGTCTAACTTGGTCTAAGGAAGTTGTATCTCTAAAATGTTTTGTGCTAAAACTTGGTATAAAACCACCTAAAGTCAAAAGTCCAACATTTAAATATCTCACACACAAGGTCAAGTAGATGAAATAAAATTGAAATGCAAAACTCTAGGTTCAAAGTATTTCAAATAAGTCTAATCTAATAAAATAAAAAGTTGCTAGGTCTTTTTACCAAATGAGGCATTAAGAACTAGGCTCAAAATAGGCATGTGTTAGG
The DNA here is from genome assembly GCA_037957365.1 of Torreya grandis. Lineage (NCBI taxonomy): Eukaryota > Viridiplantae > Streptophyta > Pinopsida > Cupressales > Taxaceae > Torreya > Torreya grandis. The sequence goes on from JARHVA010000079.1 coordinate 2,974,763, forward strand.
ACTTTTAGTAAAACAAGCACAAAATCTAGACTTTAAAAGTAAGTGTATGATTTAGTCTAATAAATTTGAAACACTTTGGAATAGACTAGGCATTTGACTTTAGACATGTACTTGGTCAATTGGTATAAGGCATGAAACAAAAGGCATAAATAAGATAGGTTATTTCTCCCAAATAAAGTCACAAACAAATAGTTCTCCAATTTGGTAAATAATTAACCTAAGTTACACAACCTAAAAGAGAAATATCATTGTCTAAGCCCAAATTATACAAGGCATAAATATAAATCAATCAATGTTTGGATTTGAACTTGTCAAGGCTAATTGAAAAATCAACTTAAGGAAAACTAGGCTTCTTTGAACAAACAACAAGCTAGACAAAATTGACCGGCATAACAGCAATAGGCAAAGATCCAAGAGACATGTGACTTAGTTTCAAAAAATGGCATTTGGCACAAGGCAAATAAGTCATTGAAATAATTTGAGCAGTGTAATGATGTTATCATATTTTGAAGATGTAATTAATGATTTGTTTCAAGACTCCAAGGCATAAAAATTTGAAATGATTTGGGTAGCATAACATTACCCTTTCTAATCAAGTGACACACAAAGATTTATCAAAAGATTAAAGTAAAAATATGTGATCAAAAATGGACAGCGTAACACCTCCACAAACAAAAGAGTGAAATATAAACAAAAATTGTTTATACGTGTCATAATAAATAAAATATATAGTATTAGACTCAAAAACCATGTAATAAAGGATAAAATGACACAAACACCTAAGTATAACGTCGTAAATCCTAAAACTGACAAGGTTGCATAGTACTATCAAATTATATCAATATACTCACTCTTAAGAGGATTTCAAGTGATAATCCAAAAATAAAATGCATGAAAAGTAGGTTTTTAAGGCCCCCTCTTTTCCCAAGATTTTTTATTGTGGCATAAAACTTCAGGCTACTCGCCCTGTATCAACAGTATGTCTATGGTAAGTGGGGTTGTTCTAAAACTAAATTTTTATGCATTTCTAGATTTTCTCAAGTGTGGCTAACACAAGGGATGCTCACATCATTTGGATCTACATAAACCATCTTATTATGAAAAGGTCTTGTCTTTTTCACAACCACTACATCCATCACTTGTTCAGTGTAGTGTGATGTCTGAGTTGCCCCCTATGGTCTAACGTATTATCTTACTAACAAATTTTATTTAACCATTAAAGCAAATGTCCCAATAATTTGACCTCAATTTGTATACCCCACTATGGAGTGGGCTTGAAATTATTATGGGAGATGAATTATCATCTCAATGCTTCCCTAAAGAACCCATGAGGAGGTGATGAACTCACATTCACAAGCTAAGATGCATGAAAATAAATGACAAGTGAAAAGAATTTAGGGTCATGTTTAGATCACCCAAACCATATGGATTTGATGAGATCCTTAGCAATATTATTTTCATGCCTTTTTACAAATCAAAAATTCAAATAAAGAGTGATTTTGGTCACCTGAGTTCCCAAAAGGAGATGGGGGGAGAGCATACACGCATCAATCATTTTAAAAAAATAAACAACATTGAAAGAACAAGCATAAAACAAAACACTCTAAAGAGTATATAATATAAGTTTGAGTGTTTATTTTAATGCACCAAAGTGAAATGTTTATGAAATTTTGCCCCTTAAAATTTGTTGTTGAAATCTTGAAACAAAACAAAAAATGATTTAAACAAAAAGATTCTTAAAACATCAATTTGAAATATGAAAATTGCAATTTAGTAGTGTTTTAAATGTATCCTTGTGGCCTTTGGGTCCTAAAAAAAGTTTATAATATTTTTTAAAATATTTATTCAACTTGAAGTTAAACTGATAGCATATTATGAAAATTTAGGATAAAACATGTCGTTTTAAAAAAAACCATCAAAACTAGAGTCTGAATGACCCCAAATGAAGCTCCAAAAGATGGCCTATCAACCTATTGTTCAACATAGAGACCAATGTTAGCTATGGGTGATTAACACAGAGACCAAATTCAATTTTAGGTGATCCTACATCGATTTTGGGTGATGCACATAGAGGTCAATGTCAGTTCTAGGTGGACTGATTCATGAGCATCAAGCTAGAAAACAACAGTTTTGTATTTTGGTCAATAGGAATTCAAAGGTGGTTAAATTTGAGAGTAACTTTGTGTAATTAACCTTCTTAGGTCCACCAATTATGCCTTAAAAATCCATTTGGAATTATAAAGTTGTGTTATGTGATCTCTAGGTGTTTTCCCTCCAAAACAAGGAATTTAAAAATTCAAATGTTGTAACTAAGGATAAGAGGATAAAATGCATGGTTTTGAGTGGATAGGTGAATTAAGTTATCTAAGGAGTCATGTTATGAATGTTTTTAAAGTTTAATCCACTAAGGTGATAGGTTTTAAGAATCAAATAAAATAAAAGAATTTAAAATCTCATGTTGAGGTAGTTATGGATAAGAAGTTGATGTAACTTCCAAGCAAGAATATACATTGAAATGAAAAAGGAAGGTCATTTGTAGTTATATGGAATAGAGGAGATAGGTTTTGGTCTCCAATAAAAGAGAGGAGAGTTTGATAAAGACCATTTATATGAAACTCCTCAAGAAAAAAGATAGAATTTTGTATTGGATCTATGAAGTAATGAATTTGATATTCCCACGAATGAGAAAGGAAAGAATTTTGGTGTGTTTTGTATTATTGAATAAGTATTGGATGAGTTAAATATTATAGTCTTTTTAAGGTCCTAAGAGATACTATTCTTGAAGATATCTTGTATGGTTACATGTTGTCAGTTGGTGGATGGTGATATTCCTATAGAATCTGAGGATTGTTGTCATAGTCATAAGGTAAAAGTAAATACTTGGTCCTGTAGATAAAGAATAATAATTGTTTGAGATATCAATGAGGAATATATTTTATGTAAAATTTTTGTTTGAATTCCAAATATGGTGAGGATTCAATGCACTAGCTATAAGAATATAATAGTCATGTTGCCATAGTCAAACTCTACCTTAATGGTCATGAAACCCTTTTTCTTAATCAAGTTTAGCTTTTGTATGGTAAGTTGGAGTTATACATAAAATCATTTGAGAAGGATTGGATAATTTATTTTCAATTTGGTGAGAAAATATAACACATTGGGAACTCAGTTGCATATGATAGGATCCAGTCTTGTTGATTAATCAATGTACCCTATTCACAGTTTTTTAAACCCTGAATACAATGCATAGCCCCTATTTTGGTAGATATTGGAATGGGTATAATTTTGAATAGAGTAAATACCAAATTTATTGCAAGGTATTAATGTGAATAACTAGGAGATGGATCTTTTTTATCGTTCTTGAAAGAAAAAGACTCTAATTTGAAACACAGCCCCTATTTCTTTACTAGTTATGTTGTTTCATAGCTGAGTGTTATGATATTTGAAGGAATATATATAAGGATTTAATGATAATTGTGAGAATGTATTTCAATTTAAATATATAACCTAAGAAATATTAGAATGTTATGAAGGAGGATAGATTAAGAGAAAGCCTACACAGTCCTTGTAAAACATGCTCAGTCAACTGTAGATGATTGTTTGTAAGTATTTGATACATGAAATAAGACCTAAAAATTATTTGAGGATGGATTATAAGTTAATAAAGACATTAAAAAATGTGATTTTGGTCTTTGAATAATTATACAATGAAATTTATGGCATTGTATAGGCTATCGGCCTGTGTGCAGGGTCTAAAAACACTAGAACTAGGGTTTGGGCCCTTTATAGGGATTCAACTATAAAAAACTACCAAAATTTGTAGTTTTCCTCAAATGATAATTTTTAACTAGATTAAATTGTTTTTTAAGTGACATATTATGGCATTGTACGGATATTCACAATTGAGTGCAAACAGGGCTACAGTAGGCCTAATTTGGGTTAATCAGAAGGCAGACAAGGGCTATAAAGTGGTGACATAGGATGATAAAGGTCTATAAACTTCTTGGGGAGATGAAAAAATATGAATAGTGTCCAAAAATTATATTGGACCTTTTGTAAATGTGACATAATGGTTAAAGACAAGGAGAAGGTGCAGAAAAGGCTACTAGCCTATACAAGCCATGGAGTATATGATGCGTGAAAAGAAGTGTTAAAATATGAGTGGATAGTTAGAAGAGGTATTTTTAGGTGTGAAATGATAACTAAAAATAATCCAAGGCATAATATTAAACTCTTGAGACCTATTTCAAGAATTTACACTATAGACCTAGAAGTTGGTTACCTAGTTGACAACCTAGTGAAGCAAATGAGAAAAGTATTGAAAGGTGAAGTAGGTTTGGAAAATTGAAAGAGGTTTGTATAGGAATTTTTTTAAATTTTAATATAATAAAATAATTTTTATTGTACTCTTGATACCGAAAGTGATATTTTGTTCTTGGAACCCAAGGGGTTGTGCCTAGTCAAAACTAGTGAATAGACTACAAGCAAGTTTGTCAAGAAACTAATGTAAGGAGCAGAGAATGATAGTAAATGATATGAAAAAAATATTATATAATATATAATATCCTATATATGTAATTTATAACATGAAACATCAAGGATTCTAATGAGAATAGCACAAAGAGATTAAAACTATATTGAAGACAAGGGTGATCAAGTGCAAGCATGCAAGTGAGTGTGATATTCTTCAAGACCAGAACAAGTAAATATGATGTTAGATGACTTATACCTAATGCCTCTACATCATGTACTAACATTAGTTTTATAGGATCAACATTGGTTATATTATAACTGATGTCAGTCTCTATGTAAACTATGTGTCACTAAAAAATAGAATACGTGAAAAATAATGCTAAAACTTAGATTTTTAAGATTGTCAAGCAATCAATATAAAAACTAAGAGAATAATTTTCATCTCATTTATATATGGGATGATTAAAATACCTATAATGTGTGCCATTTTTTATCATAGGAATCCAATAAGGGAGGGTAGTAACATGTTAGTTCAAGAAATAAAAACTTTAATAAACACACTAACACTTACACTCCAAGCCAAGATCTTAGGGGTGAGCTTCGTAACAAAAAATAAATAAAATTACAACTAAAATTCAAAAGATAATTAATAATTTACCTTATTTTGGAACTCCAAATGCATTTTTGAGTGGCTTGTTCGGCTTAGGCATCAAAGAGTCTTTGGCAATGGAGGTTGTGTAGTTCCTTCTCTCCTTGGCACCATGGCTTGTGTTGTGGCTTAGCATAAGGTTTTAGCATTATAACACTAGTTGAAACGAAATTTTTTCATTATAACAATACTCTTATCAAATATTTGAAGTCATTTGTGCATGATAACTTAGTGTAGACATCCAATTCCTAACACCATTTGTGCTGAAATTGTCAATCTTACTCAAATGCACATTTTAGGTCAAAATCTATAAAATTTCCTAAATAGTTTGAACTTTTCCCTTACAAGTTCCATTTTATGTCAAAGTATCCCTAAATAGGGTTATGCATTTTATGGTCCAGCTAACTTTGATCAAATCATTTCGAGTCCAAATGACCATTTCACCAATTAGTGCTCTAGATCCCTCTTTTCTTCTAATTCATTGGTACACGTCATGTTCCTTTGTTATTTGTTGTTGGAAACATCCTAAATGGGAATACGGTTCCAACGCATCTAGCGTCACCTTCTAATTCTTCTCCAATCAAATTATGACCTAGTAATATGACTATTTGATCATTTTGATTAGTTGAGGACAAATTTTCAAATAATTACACAAATGTTGATTAACCTTGTTTAACCCTAATTAATCCAAATCAAGAGCTTAAGTGGATTTTCCATGAGAGTTGTTGAATACTTATTTTTTAAAATTTATTCTTATTATCTACATCACCTAGTGACATCATCTATGGGGTGGCATCCATCAAGTCATAAGTGCATAAAATATCAAGATTATGGGTCACCCATGCCTAGTTAATGCCTCCCATGCCTCTTCAATGCCCCTTCGTCCTAAGTCATCTTGAGGATATTTATGGATTTAATTCCAAATATTATGATTATCCTCAACCACACATCTCAATGTTGAGATGGATGGTTCAGGTTGATCCTAACCAATCTCAAGAATCTATAAATAGAGAGGCTATGGACATCATTTCTAAGCTATTTTGGTGAAAAGTTATTATGCTCAAATACCTTCAAAGCTTAAACATTGCAAAGATATAATGTTAAATTGTTTCCACAAAGCTTCATTGATAGGCTAGTTTAGTGATTCACATCAAGAGCCTAGGTTTTATGGAGTGTTCTTGAGGCATTAGAGGAGTTTACCACCATTGTTGACAAAGATAAGGATGCTTGATCAAGGGAGAACATATTTTTGAGCCACATGGGTATGGTGAATCCATTTTGGAAGGTAATATGGTATTGCTTTCTTTCATTTATTTCTTGTTATCCTTTGTAATTCTCATAGGAATAGATAGGCTTGGTTAGTTAGTTCTTTATGCATGTTTCATTGTTTATGGACTAATGCTTGACTAACTTGCTTTGTAATCCTCTCTACATCTTGGTACATTCGGTGGGACAAGATGCATCCTACACATGAAGGATATCCTTTTTCAACCTTAAAAAAACTTATTTGAGCTTTTAAAACTCTTGAAAATTGATTTTCTAACTTTATTTTGCCATTTTTGGTTGCCACAATTTTTACACAGTAACCAACGTTAGTACAAATACTAACATTGGTTAATTGGCTTAACTGATGTCAGTCAACAAAACTACATCGGTCAGATCTTGGTTAGGAGTAACTGATGTCGATGGTATTGATTGATGTTGATCACTATGTTTTTCAAGAAACATAGACCTGAGACCTCTTTTTCCAAAGTTTATTGTTTCAAATTCAAAAGGGCTTCAAAGCTAAGGGACATGCTAATAATTTTACTATAGGACCACATGGGATATCTGATAAAAACATGTTTAAATCACTTTTTCATGCTTAAAATTTGATTAGGAACTTTGTTTTGGTGTTTAACAAAGAAATTTTGGTGTTTTTGGTGAATGTTTTCAAAGTTTACAACTAAGACCAAGGGGTCAAATGAACACCACCAAACACTTTTTTTGGGTTTAAAATTGAACACACTTGTCAATTTTTGCTTGCAATAGTTTATTAGATTAATCTTTTTTGTCAAAAAGAGGTATGTTATATGTATGTTCTTCCATTTATCCCCTTTAGGGAACCCTTAGAATCATAAGCACCATTTATATTGTAAAAAACCTAGTCCAAGGCTTAAAAATAATGTCATCTAAATCACTCCCCAAAAACTCGTCAGAGTTTGGGTGACCTTGAAAATGACCCTAAAGTCTTTATATTTCATGTTTTCTTTATTTTTATGCATCTTGGCTTGCGAGGGGGATGTCATTACCCCCCACAAGTTCTTTAGGGAAGCTTTGACCTGATGTTTCATCTCCTAGCATTGACTTCACTTACTCCTTCTAAGTTGCACATGGGACATAGTGGCACTTTGGACATCGCACTACACTAAGCAAATAGTAGGATGTAGTGGTTGCAAAAAGGACTAGACCTTTTTGCAACAAGCCAAGTGATATAGACACAAAATCTATGATTTTATTTTTGAATTATTTGGTGTGAAAGTCATTTTGCAATTTATTCCCCTAGTGACATTTGAAACTTGATAGTTTAGTCAACCCCACATGCCATACCCTTGTTAGGATTTGGATGATTATACTTAGTATATTTTGGTCATTTATCTTACTTGGTGTTTTTGAGACTAAAACTTGTTTGTTTGTGTGTAAACCATGTCAAAACTATTTTGTATATACGTCACTCTTTTGTCAAAAGAGGTGTTATGCTAGCCATTTTACACCACACTTGTGCCTTGAAATTTTTGTTAAACTTATTTGTGTGTTTTTCATTTGAGTTGCATAGGGTAGTGTTATGCTTCCCAAATCATGTCAAACCATTTTGAGCCTTTTTTGAAACATAACATTGACCACATAATTCAAGCATACTTACGCCATTAGGGTGCTCAATTTGTTTCAAAACTTGTTTACCATTGTATCAAAACCATTTGTTTAAAACCACTTTTGTATACCATGTGGACCTTTGTCTTGTGTCATCATGATGTCCAATCTTGCCTAGCTTGTTTGGTCCAATCCTAGTCTTCAACATTGCATTTTCAATTAGCCTTGTCAAGTTTGGATCCAAATTTTGATTGATTTCTATTTAGGCCTCAATTCATGGGGTTGGTACATAGATTTTTTTATTTTTGGGTTGCATAGCTTAGGTTAAATGATTACCCAATTTTGAACACTATTGATTGTTTGTTTGTTCAAGTGCCTATCCTCATCATTTTTAGTGACTTTGTTTGGGAAAACATAACCTTTCTTCAAAAACCCTTTGATGTTATATATTTGACATTAGTTTGTTTACCAAATCTCAGCACAAACTACTTTTGAGATGCAGTTCCACCCCTTTGACCAAGTTGAACCAAGTTTGAACCATTTATCCTTTGGATCATTCTTTAGGGTTTGCAGAACTTTAAGTCTTTTTACTTTTCAAAGCTTTCTTCATTAAATGCAAATATGTCTAGATACACTTATGGTGCAGTCATGGATAAACCAACTTATGATAGAATGGCCACACAAAATGACTTTTATGACTTTAATCAAGACCCCTATGATGACAATATGGTTTGTGAGATAGATTTCTATCCACCTCAAAAAAATCAAGCATGGGAACACAATCAAGATCCAACTCACGATCAGAATGATTAGATTTATCAAGAAGACTTGGATGTTTTAGCTTGTGTAAGTAATAAAACTCCACAATGTACCAAGATTACCATTTTAGGACTTCCTCTTTTGGTTTGCATGAGCAACCAAACTAAGAAGCGCCCAGTTATTACCATTCTTGGCCCATCACTAGTTTTTGATGAACCTATTATTGAAGAACCTCCATTTGATGAACCAATTATTTTTTATCCCTTCTTTAATAGTCTAATATTTGAAGAGTCCATTATTGAACCACAAAAAAAATTCTTTCTAAACCAAATGTTCCCCATTTTAGAAATTTTGTGCCAATATTTGAGCCTAAACAAGAACCATTACCTTTTCCAAAGCCATCTTATGAGGATCAAAATTTGTTCAAGGTTGATCATTTCTAACCAATTGTGAACCAAAACCAACATGTTATTATTGAAACACCCATTTATGACAAGATAAACTATGATAAGTTATTTATTCATATGTTACCTATTTTTAAAGAGTCTCATCTCCTTGACAAGCCAGTCTCGATATAGTTGTCTCTTGATCTTTTCCCACTCGGTGAGGAGTCTCACTTTGACATATATGATTTTATCAAGACATCCCTTGAGTGGTTCCCTCTTTTTGATGGGCTTCATTTAGATGAGTCAATCTATGTTGAACCCTTCCAAAATGAATCAGTTTTTATTGAGCCCATTATGACATCATAGGCCATTACCTGTCAAAAATTTAGCATTCAATAGATTATTATCAAAACAACCATATCAGATGAAGAATCAATATTAGAGTCAAGTTTTATTTTTGAACTGACATTGGATTTATCATCATAAATAGACTCAAAATCAGTTGGCATTGGATTTAGAGTCCCTTGTTTTAGAATCAAAGTCAGAAACAAATTATAGTATTGGTTGTTACAACATTGGTTACAATTGCCTTGTAGATCAATTTGAATGTATTTGTGATCCGTCTATGGTTTTTTAGGATGATTACTTTAGCATCAACATAAGTTCCCCTAGTATCTTCTACGAGGATTGTGTTACCTTTCACCATCCCATTATTACCACCCAACATAGCCATTATATTCACATTTCACCTCCCATAAGTGTCGATCAAGAATGATAGAATCATACTTTGTTGAACTACATCCATGGTGACATAGCAATTGAAGAAGAGCAAAGAGGTCAAGAACACATTTGTATAGTAGAAGAACACTCTCTTAGTGAAACCTTTTTGGAGGTGCTAGGGGATAATCAAAGATCAAACTTAGCATCTTTTAGTGATACCTTTTTGAAGGCACTAAAAGACAACCAAAGTCAAATGTTAACATATCTTTGTGAAACCTTCTCAGAGGTGTTATGGGATGATCAAAATAAATTCATTGGTGAAAACCTCATCGAGGAACCAATAGCTGAGCACAAAAGTTCTTCATTATTTACTAAAGATAAAATCAAAGATCAAATCAAAATAGCTTCCTATCGACAACCTAATCAGATGGTAGCTACTCTCAAGATCAAGCAATAGAGCAATTTGATGGTCCTATCAAGAGCATCTTTAGAGGTATTTGGGCCCATGATAACTAAAATTATGTTGAATCTAGCATCAACAACATTATGTGTGACTAAAAGTCTTGATCTCCATTTATTTCCCACCCATTATGCATTCCATTATCACCCACCGATTTATTACCCACTTATCTCATTTATCCTACCATTATTTACCATCATTGGTATCACTTTCCTTTATCAAGGTTATAATGATATCTTATCTCGATGTTTGAAGGAATAAAAATCAACAACCTATGAAGACCATGAACACATTATTGAGATCTAGATCAACAACAAGTTCTTAATAGAGCAGTTGTTCTGAAAGGGTGTTGGATAGCAACTTATATAGTTGATCATTTTTTTATTGTCTCACATATTGACTTGGACATGCATCTCCCTATTAGTAGGAGCAATAAAACCATTTTTCATCTACCATTCACCCATTTGCCATTACCATGCCTCATTTCCTAAGGACAACCCTATAACCCCTTTTAGGCATTATTATACCATTGAGATCCATGAACCATGCCTTTTGAACTACATTGACTTGAGGTCCTCCAGGACCATGTAGGTAGTCCTCAAATTTTATATAGGTTAGCTCAGTCACCCCTTTCCCATGCTCTCACCATTGTGTGAGCAACCTAATCCAGTAATTGCTTTGGGGAAACTTTGTCACTACTATATCCAATTTTATTTTGATCATTTCATTATATCATTTCCATTCCTATCTAGACTAAAGCCTACTTTTTTAGTCATCCTACCTAATCTTGTTTTGATCTTGGTTCATTTGGTTCTTCCCACACCTATTGTGAAATTTTTCTGATCAAGTTTCAACAATCAATCCAATCTATGTTTCAATGACAGTCTATGAAATTAGTGTGATAGTTGATCTGGCAAGATATCTTTCATCTTATATCCATGTGTATTTATGTGAACCTGATTATAACAACCTATGGGCAAATCAATGTCTCACTAGTCTTACTATGAATTATAACCGCCTATGGGAAATTTAGTATCATTGACCTATGCCATTGTATCTTATTTATCACTGCCTATGGGAAAACTAGGGGTGACACTTATTTATCATGCATTGTTACATCACCTTGCCATTACTATTTTCATTTGACTGGCCATTTGCCATATTTGAGAACTTGATTAGGACCTTTGGTTTTTCTTCACCTTTTGTGTGGATAGAATTACTATGACTTGAGTTCATTTTAGGACTATGTAGGTCATGCTTAATTCATGTTTAGGTCACCTCATTCCCCCTTTCCATGCACTCTCACCATTTTGTGAGAAATCAAGAACCTCACTCTCATTGATTTGTGATCATGGGTGGTTACAGTCAGCGTAGCTACCTTATTAGAACCTCTACTCTCAAGACATACATCTCCTCGACTAGATGGTCCCACCTTATTCATATTTTATCCCAAACATACCAAAAACATTAGAACATGATCCAAAAAAAAACAAAAACATTATCTCACACTTCTATACATTTGTACATTCTCGTTCTACCATCCCACACTCTCACCATTTTATGAGCAACTATTAAGTTTGAAAACTCTCACCATTTTATGAGAAACTATTAAGTTTGAATGCTCTTACCATTTTGCAACCACAAAAACACCAGTTCATCTTATCTTGTCCCATACACTTGCCATTTTGCAAGATCATTCTTTCTCATCTCATCAGCTTCTTATTTTCTAGACCATTCTCATTTGTTTATCGTATCTTCCATTTCTTATATAACATTAATCATGATGGTCTAATCATCATTTTTATTCTATCCTACTTCCTAGGAGAACTACATTTGGCATGAAGTTCATGTTGGAACATTGCATCCATGGAACTATGTAGGCAGCGTCCACTTGTCTTATACATCTGGAGTCAGCTCGACCAACCCCTTCATTTTCTTCTCTTCTCATTTCTTCTATAATTGTTCCTCTTTAATTAGGGAACAATTTTTATGTCATTATTATTTTTTATGATGTGGCATAAAGTAACATTTCTACCGCACATACATTAACATTTGTCTTTAAACTACACTAATTAGGTTTTTGTTTATGTGTGTTTGTTTGAGTTTTCTTGGTGTTTTGTTTTGTTATTTTGCTTTTTTTTGTGATTTCACACCTCTCCTTTTATTTTCTCTCCTTTTCTCTTCTTGTTCCATTCTTGGTCTTATGTTTCTTTATCTTTTTTTTTGTTTGATTTTGCTTTTCTCTTTTTTGTTCAAGAATACCTTGATGGTACACATGGATCTTGGTTATTCATATCTTGGTCTCATGTCATTAAGACATTCTTGACTTTCATTTTTAAAAAATTTTGTTCCTACCTTAAGTCTTGGTAGATCACATCTTGATTTCAATTTAGGTTCATTTATGTTTATCTTTTTCTTTGTTTTTTGCTTTTTTGTTTACATGTAAATCACTGTAACTCTGATTTTGGTCATTGTTTTACCATTATCCTTAGTTATAGATATTCACATTTGAACTAGCTCAGTGAAATTAGAATCTTATGTCATTCTAAGTTATTCATACTTATGATGTCTAATTTCTTTTGCTATATCAATAAATTTTTGCTTAGGTTTGAAGGTCTTAATGTCAACATCAACTCTAATGAATGATTCTCAAGAACACTTTGCAAAACCTAGGCTCATGATATGGAATCAGGCTTCTAGATAGCATGCATTTTAGGCTTCTTTATCTATGCTTAGACTACATCTCTTCACATACATTGTGAGTCTAATCAATTCTTGGTCATTTTTCATCATTCCTCATTCCAATCTCTCCCAAACTTGGGTGAACTACATTGGCCTAAAGTTCATGATGGAACATGAGTCCATGGAACTATGTAGGTAGTACTCAATTTATTTGAGGTCAGCTCGACTATCTCCATTCTTATTTTCATCTTCCTCATCACTTTTTTCATTCTCATATGCTTGGTTTTATATGGCTTTCTAAGCCATTACACCATTGCATGTATGTTTGCACCTGCATGCTTTAACCTATCTTTTGGGTTATATCCTTGAATTATTTTGCTTTCTAATTGCCCATGCTGGGGCCCAACATCTAAAACATGTCTGAATAAAATCAGCTCTATATGGGCAAATCATTATTTATTCTTTATCAATGATTAAGATTTGCCCTACAGGGGCACAACTATTTTATCACGATCAAATCTACTCTACTAGGGCACTTCTTATTATAGTCTCTTTGGAGACCCCGTTCTAGTGGTGTTTCCCTTCCTAAAGGAAAATGTTATCCCTTTTCTTCTAACTCTAATATCTCCACATTAATTTCATGATGGAATTATTTTAGTGTGTAACTTGTCTTGAGATTGATCAATGCTATAAGCACGCAGCTTGTACTCTCAAATTAGGTACATTTACAGTGTGTCCCTTACATTTATGGATTGTATCTTTCTTATTCCCCCTATCTCTGGGGCCTATTATAGCTCTCATTATATTTTTATCATTGATGGTGATCACATGCGCAAGAATTATCTCATCTAGATATGATATATTCCATGGGTTAATCTCTCATTTTCTCTCTCTTTTTGAGAGTCTATCCATCTCTTTCATCCTAGTATGTCCTCTCGAGGGGGCATCATGGGTCTATTCTAATTTCTTATTGACAAATATTTTCTTTAAAAATGTGTTTCTTTACCTAAATGTCTTGCTACACCTTCTCAAATAGGGGCAAAATGTAGACATCTAATTCCTAACACCATTTGTGTTGAAATTGCCAATCTTACTCGAATTGCACTCAAATGCACATTTTAGGTCAAAATCTATAAAATGCCCTAAATAGTTTGAACTTATCCCTTACAAGTGCCACTTTAGGTCAAATTATCCCTAAATAGGGTAATGAATTTTATGGGCTAGCTAACTTTGATCAGATCATTTCGAGTCAAAATTACCATTTTGCCATTTAGTGTTTTGGATCCCTCTTTTCTTCTAATTCATTAGTACACATCATGTACCTTTATTATTTGTTTTTGGAAAAAACCTAAATGTGAATATGGTTCCAATGCATTTAGCATCACCTTCTCATTCCTCTTTAATCAAATTATGACCTAGTAATATGACTGTTTGACCATTTTGATTAGTTGAGGGCCAATTTTCAAATAATTGCACAAATGTTGATTAACCTTGTTTAAGGACAATTAATCCAAATTAAGAGATTAAGTAGATTTTCCATGAGAGTTGTTGAATACTTATTTTTTAAAATTGATTCTTATTATCTACATCACCTAGTGACATCATCTATGGGGTGGCATCCGTCAAGCCATAAGTGCATGAAATATCAGGATTATCAGTCACCCATGCCTAGTTAATGCCTCTCATGCCTCTTCAATTCCCCTTATTCAAAGGTCATCTTGAGGATATTTATGGATTTAATTCCAAATATTATGATTATCCTCAATCACACATCTCAATTTTGAGATGGATGGTTCAGGTTGATCCTAACCAATCTCAAAAATCTATAAATAGAGAGGCCATGGACATCATTTCTAATCTATTTTGGTGGAAAGTCATTATGCTCAAATATCTTCAAAGCTTAAATATTTCAAAGTTATAATGCTAAATTGTCTCCACAAATCTTCATTGATAGGTTAGTTTAGTGATTCACATAAAGAGCCTAGGTTTTATGGAGTGTTCTTGAGGCATTGGAGGAGCTTACCACCATTATTGACAAAGACAAGGATGCTTGATCAAGGGATAACATGTTTTTGAGCCACATGGGTATGGTGAATCCATTTGGGAAGGTAATATGGTGTTGCTTTCTATCATTTGTTTCTTGATATCCTTTGTAATTCCCATAGGAATAGATAGGCTTGGTTAGTTAGTTCTTTATGCATGTTTTATTGTTTATGGACTAATGCTTAACTAACTTGATTTGTAATCCTTTCTATAATTTGCACCAAAATAGCTTAAAATTCAATAGGTAAGGCATTGTAATTATAGAAAATGGATCTAACCCCAAACCAAGGTGAGTCAATGTCTAGTATAAACATGGAATAAGTTCAAACTTAACTTAAGTGAATCAGATGTAACCCCAGTAGAGTTAATAGTTGTAAAGTAATAATGATTTTCAATTAATAGGCATGGGTTTCCAAAATAGATATTTTAGGATATTTCTAAAGATCTTGACAACTCATAAAGGCAATGATGAAAGGCTAGGCTATTTATATTTTTGAATTTCCTTTTTTTAGTTACTCATTAATTGCACATGGATAATTTAATTAGGCGCTTAATTTGGTTTTATCTTATTAATTAATTTTGATTATCCATTTATCTCTTTCAAGATTTGATATTTGTTCATGTACCCCACTTAATAGGTACATTGGCCAAATTGATTATTATGATGTCGTAGGATGATTAGGGATGAATATGTGAGAGGTTTTTGTTGAATACAATAGGACACCCCAATTAGGGATGCCTCAACATGATTATGGGATTTGATGAATGATGCGTAAGTAAATTTTGGATATTTAATAATTCCTAGACTTAATTTGTGATGGTTGGTAGGAATCAACATGAATTCCAATCGAAGGCCAGTGGTGGCTAGTTTTAGGTGTCTACAATGTGTATTTATAATAAAAAGCTTTATTTAAAACAAACTTATATTAATGAATTATATATTATGTATATACAGATGATAGTTATGCCTTAATAAATATATTCTTGAAAACTTATTCAAAATTGCATGACACAGGTTTAATCTTTTTATAAAAATAAATTAGTCTTTAAAATAAAAATCCTTTCTTAGACCTATTGTTGTTCTTGTATTATCCCAGTATTACTATGACAAGACAATATTTATTGAATGCAAACCCAATCACTTAATAGACCAATAAATAAAAAGTGTCTAATAAAATCATATTTCTATCATGAAATGTAGAAACACAAGAAAAGGCACGTAGTTTTTTGAACAAGTAAACACTTAAGCTAGATATCAAGCTCGACAAAATTCCTCAAATGATTATGGTTATGTACAAATGTCAAACCAAATTAGTAAACCTATATAAAATTATGCAATGGGATATGGACATCGAGACAAGGAAATGGGATTTAAACATAGAGGGTTGAAATTCAACTGACTATCATGACTACAACAGTCTACATAAGGCAAATGCATAAGTATTTGACTAAATGACTAGTCAAGATACCTAATGGAATGTAGTATTAACACTATTTCATGTAGCAAGCAAAGTCAGTTTTGACTGTTTTACCTTTGACCCTTAGCTAGCATCTTATCATGGCACGTGGGTTTTTTATCAACACATATCTATGTAGACTACCTATAAAATATTCAAAAGCCTAGTTTTTGAAGCATAGCCCTAAAAGAGAAGTCACATTTAAGATACAAAAACTACTTCAATAAAAAACACAAGTAAATAGTTTAACATAATATCTCAAATAAATGGCTTCTCGTGATAAATGATGAGTTCACTTATAGAAAATGTGAATAACCTTTCAAGATAGCCTCGTCAAACATCCCTTTTGGATGTTTGAGAAGCTTCGAGTTTGGGGATGAGCTGAAGATAGACCTGTTTGACAAGATGTCTCAAAGAAAGAGGTATTCATGGAATGTTACAATTGCATCAGATAATCTTAAAGGTAATTGTCAGTTGTAAAATCTAGACTAAATGACTCTTTCCACTTGCCCTAAATTTTGGTTTTTAAAAATAGGATATAAACAAGGTGTAATTAAAAGAAAATTTTGAGTAAATGTTAGATGGACTAGTGCCTATGAATGAATATATACGTGAAATTTAAAAATCCCATGCAAGGATCATGACCTGCTTAACAAATTGTCTATACTGTATAGGCTCTTATGGTTGTTGACTTTTCAAAGATTGGATGACTATTTTGATACTTGGGCATTATTTGACAAAATTCCTTAAAGAAGTGTTATGTAAGGGAGGCACAACCATAAAAATATGCTAAAAACATTATTGAATCATATACGAGGTAACGTGAATCATTTAATATAATTCCTTAAGGTCTATGCATATTTTAGAAAAAAATAACAAACTTTAAATATTTTATTTATCTGGCATAGTAGAGCATAATAGATCAACATAACATAATATTGAAAAAAAATTGATTTTTAGGTAAGAATATGCAATGAACTCTGTCAAAATTCCTAATCTAGTCTAAATTAGAATCAAGAGTGACTGTAATGATGCATGAATAAGCTTACTACAAGTCAGTCTTTAAGAAATATCACAAGTTATTACAAGGTTGTAATTTTAAAATTATTGATACCAAAAATAATGTGGACAAAAAATATATAATTTGGAGCCCCCTAATTCTTCTTCAATCTAACTTATAATTCCAATCAAACACACTCATGGTAGAAGATGTCAGTTCAAGAGAAGGCTCCCACTGTGGTCGCCAAATGAATGCTGGAATTTTTTTGCTTATAGAATCAAACTACTAAAAATAGCAATTTTACCTAAAAGTTACCAAACATCAAAAGGGAGATAAATATAGGAACAACTAGTAATCAAAAATGAATTCTTACCATTACCTAGATCTTAATGGCTTCCCTCCAAGATCTTTCAACTGATTCCAATGATTCTTGACTTTATTATTGGATTTCTATGGATAGACTCATATTTTTGGCATGATGATTGCTTGATCAAGAGACTAAGATGATATGGATTTAAGATGGACTAGATTATGACTATGCAAGAGTTTGCATATGATTCCAAAAGCTAACTTGGTGATGGAGGATGGGTTAGTTTAAATAGGCCATGGAGGTAAGATCAATGGCCAATACTCAAAGTTTGGGTAGGAAGATCCATGGTAGGGGATTATCCAAGGAATTAAAAATTCCATAGAAGCCAATAGAATAGAGGATTCTAGAGAGAAAGGGGCTAAGTTAGAGAGAATTCTTGAATTGGAGAATTCTATAATCTATTTAGGGGCTAAGTAAGATTATTAGGGGATTAGGATAGGTGATTAGGGACTAGAGATGTAGGAGATTCTAGGAGTAGGCTAGGGTAGGTGGGTTATGATAATTTTAAATTCCCAAATAATGGATAAGTGGGATTAGGTAGTGGATAAGACATGATTAGAAGAATTAATATGCTGGTGGGGATAATATAAGTTTAATAGATGAAGAATAATATAAAGAGGGTGTTAGATAAAAGACTAAGAGGATAAATAAGAATGATGTAGAAAAAATTAGATGGAATTAGTGAACACTAGATGAAATTAGTGATGTTAGTGTCGACTAATAATATTACTGATGATTAAAAAAGTGATCAAATTTAGATGTATACAATATACATTTTTATTTTCACCTATTTTGAAGCATACATAAAGTAGAGACATAGTTTCCCTACAAGTTTAGTTCTATTAGCATACATGCATCTACTAGGTATTCAATTAATTCACGCTCTAAATTTTGTGGCACTCTCCCCTCTTCGTGGTTTTCAACTTGCAAGAACTCTTGTATTCTGATTTAAAGAGTCTTTCTATGATAAATTTGTAGATGATAATAGAGGCATTGATTTTGCATGTGGTGTATGATTGAGTACCATCTATATGGATGATTAATAAGAGGCATGATGTAGCGATATATTGTGTAGGTTATAAATTCCTTTCATATATTTTCATTTTTTATTTTATTTTGTGTGGGATCAATGGGGCAAGCAAATGCATTGATTATTTACATGCACAGTGGAAACATTTGATCCCAAATTATTGCACATGTAAATTTCCTTTTATTTATCATTTTTCACATTCAAAAACTCAAAAATTGAATATTTTGTTTTTTCAAATTCAGTATTATTAAGGGCAAGTTGGTTAGAGAGGTTTTGTGGGTCACTTGTAAATAAGAAGAGGCAAGGGTTCAAAACTCTTTGGTGTTATGTTTTTATCAAAATTACTTTTTTATCTCAATTAAACTTTGTAGAGGAGTTATAAGAGGTGAAAATTTAGTTTTCAGAGATATAAGGGTGTAACAAGGTCATTTTATTTTGTGACCTATGGTTAGACAAGTCCTTATAAACATTTCTATTGTATTTTGAATCTAATTACGAGGGTCAATACAAATCCCAAAGTAGCATTCATTTTTATTTTCATTATATTTCTTTATGATCATGGCTAAAATTGTAAGTTTAATCTCTGAAAATGATCGATTAACACCTAAAAATTATAAGGAATGGAACTTGCACATAGAAAACATGCTTATTTTTAATGATTTGTGAGAAATAATTAAAAAATAAACCACACCACCCATTGAAACCCCAAATTGATTGAGTATCAAAAGTATGATAAATGTGCACTTGCACTACTAACATCATCCTGCATTACATAGGTGATCAATCACATTGAATTTGTTAAATATAGAATATGAAAAGCATTAAGGGACTTATATTATAAGTAGCCTGCATACAATAAAATTAACCTTATGAAATTTTTAAATAATAAACTAGTAAATGATGAAAATATTTCTAAATATATTTCATAGTTGAAAACATTGAAAATAGAATATTGCATGATATGTGGAAAGATCAATGATGACATGCTCATTTTCATCACACTAAATTCTTTAGTTCTACATACACCAACTTTGTCAAAATATTATAGCTTAGTGATAAGCTCAATGGTGCAACATTTGACTCTATTTATGATTTGTTGACTTAGAATGAGCAAAAATTTGTAAATAAGAAAAATAAGCCTACTGAAGAGGCTCATTATACAAAGGCCAAGCTATAACACACAGATCATCATCATGTATAGAATTAATTTCAAAATCAATCTCTAAAACACTCTCTGTGACATTATCTGAGACACTCTCCACAACATTCTCATCAACACTCTTAAGGATCTTCGAAATGAAGACATCACCACAAGCACTATTCTCACTCTAGTGGTTCTTCTAGTGATTCAACTTCTTTTGGATCTCGTCAACATAGAAAAGAGCCTAGATGTTTCAAATTTGGTGGTATTGGACATTTATATATGTATGTCCTTCTTAAGGACCCTTCTCTCCACATAAAAAAAAATTGAAAGCAAATCATGTGGGTCATTCTATTGGAAAATCTTCTATTTACTTCAACTATTTAGATTATTTTAACACTTCCTCTGATCAAGAGGCATCCTATATGGCTGAGATATATGGTCCTAATGGACTTGACAGCTTATTCTGAGTGATGGGTGATTCACCTATCTTGTGTGAGCTATTAGGCTCAAGATCAATATCAATTATAGTAGCATTTTTTGGCTTGTATTCTTACTTTTTTCTAGTTTTGGCTTTATATACTTGATATTCATGACATGGAGTATATAGGATTGTTTAATTTTATTTATCTTGATACATGGATTATCATCTCTTTCCTGATTAGGTGAGAATATATAACATTGATTGGTCTTAGATCAGTCATTGGTGATAGTATAAGTTGGTAGAGGTTTCTAGCACCTTCAGTGTTAAGCAAATGTCTCTAATGTTTGTTGGACATTAGGGAGATATGTCATACACATTACAGGTTGGGCACTTGGATGGGTTTATGTGTGGAGCCTTATGCAGATCAATGTAGTTAGATAGACTTTGATCATGTTCCACTATAATATGGTATGGATGATCACAAGATATGAGTAGGCTTTGATCGTGTTCATCAACCTTTTATGCCAAAATTCATAGGGTGGGTTTTTTAATGGAGTGACATCAATTTTGATTAGTACCAGGAGATGCAGTACACCATTTATAGTTGTTTTAAAGTTTCTCTAATAAATTTAGAGTCATTTTTCAAGGTCTTTCATATTCCATAATACTTTGATCAAGGAGTAGTATTTTGGGTCATTTATGATCCAAAATCATAATCAGTTGTTTATTTACTTGTTTTGTGATGTAGGTGTTCAAAAGGTCTTCTTTTCACTAGGCTTCCATTCTTATTTACTAGATTTTGGGATTAAAATAAGATTATTTATTATTTTTAAAGTTTATTTCAAATCTATTTAATTTTATCTAACCCAATAAACTTATCTTTACATTTATTTAAATGTAATTCTTGAAAAAAAATTGAAAACAACTTTTCTAGACCTTATTTCTAGGTCTGCAAATTGAGTTTTTTTAATAAATTTATATATGTGTATCTTAAAACCTTTAAAACAATTTTATATTCTCAAATTTACCTTCATTCACCTCTCTAAAAATTAGCATTACACTTGGATGAGTTGTTTTTTATTTATAGTGTTTTTAGTGCTCTAAATAGATCTTGTTTTAGACATATAGTCTGAGTATTTTGAATATCTTTAGTTTTAAGTCTAAAAAAATACTTAAACCAATTTAAAAACTTAAACAAACATCTTAACACACCTTTGTACAAAATTTCATAAAATTTAAATGGTTTATTGTCAAGTTATGATGATTTTAGTACACTAAATCGCTAGTTTAGGGTCTTTTGACAGTCACAGGACATCAAACTAACTTTTATGAAAAAATAAAATTATAAAGATTGTTTTGGATTATTTTTAGATTTATTAATACCTAAAAACTCTCATA
This sequence comes from Torreya grandis, assembly GCA_037957365.1. Taxonomy (NCBI): domain Eukaryota; kingdom Viridiplantae; phylum Streptophyta; class Pinopsida; order Cupressales; family Taxaceae; genus Torreya; species Torreya grandis. The sequence goes on from JARHVA010000079.1 coordinate 2,996,605, forward strand.
TTACTATTTAAATCACTTTTTCAACTTTACCAATCTCAAAACATGATAAAAATAAGTTTTTTAAATTGTAGAAGCATTTTTCTTGACTGTAGAAAATTTTATTGTCTTTTCAACACTATAACATGATTAAATACCATTACAAAGTGAAAAATATTATTTAAAATTAACAAAAAAATATAATTGCATATAATAAAATATTTAAATTGTAGTGCAGAGATTAATAAGACATTCTTTCATTGTTCTTAAGTGCAAAACATGTTACAGCCCTATCTAAAAACCCTATTTTTCAAAACTTCCTCATTATTTTATTCAATTTCTTGGAGTTTTTTGGTATTATTTTATTTTATTTTATCCTCATGATCATTTAATCTCTCTCTTATTATTCTACCCTTCATTCAAAAATATCCAACTATATAACTAACTCATAAACTTAATTTATATCTTTTCTCAAGATAGTAACCTTTGTTGAGTATGACAAGTTAGTTATGAGTTAAGACCTTAGAACTATTCCAAACATATCATAATAAATTCCTTGACCCATACATGAAGGATAATGACCAAACCAAACATTATAAGATGAAAAAATCTCTAAAAACATCTTAAACACATTCAAAAATTCAAATATTTAGTTTCGATGGGAAACTTGGAAATAAACCAAAATGACCTAAACAAAGCAAAGTGAAGCATATAAAGGATTCTTAAAAATAAATTATGACCTCATAAACCTATTCAATACCAAAATTCTCAAAAGAAACAACTAAAACTAATGCTCTTGCATCATTTTGTTTTGGTTATTCAGGTTAGTTAAAACCCATTAGTTGGATGTAAAAATCCATTATCATAAACTTATAAAAGTTTACAATAAACCATGTAAATGTATGATTTTACATTGAATAATTTTATCATATCTTTCCTCTTCATCCTAGTTAAATCAATCATAAGAATTTAAATCCTATTGTATTATTAGTATTATCAAATGATAATTTATAAACATTTATCAATAGGAGAAATTAAACAAATTCCAACACCACTGCCATGTTTTTATTAAAGGTAAAAGTGGGTTTTATAGGGACCCTACCCATACAAACGAATCACAAATGTGGTCAATAAAAAGAAACATATTACCTGAAATCATAGTAAAGGGGGAAAAAATGAACAAAAATAACATATATACAGTAGATAAATAGCCGACATACAACCACTAAAATTAATCATGAGAAACATGAGAGAATTTAGTTGTGGGTGTTCTTCTAGTCCTCATAGGCCTTGGTCCAATCTGTAGACATGATCTTGAACTTATTATCTAGGATCCTATCTGATTTGTCATCATCATTCTTTGTTTTGATACCTTTAAGTTTCTTCTTAGGCCTGGTCCCTTTCACATCCTCTTGCTGAGTGTTAAAAAACATAGATAGACATTCCATATTATGTATGGCATTGTTAACCATGACCCTGTAGAAACTAACAAGGAGATTGAGATTCTCTTTGAGTTATTTTTTATCCCTTTCCAAAGTAATGGTTTTATTAGTGAGAATCTCAATCTGGGTGGACATCTCCACCTCTTTCTCCTTAGTACAAAAAAGGTTGTCCATCTTATTTATTTTATTGATGTCCTTCTTCAGGAGATTATGGTCCTTCATGAACCATCAAAGGAAATATTTATGCAAATTCACTTCATCCTCCAATTGTTCCAATTTGTTTTGATTAGTTTCATAGTCCTATATAGTTTTATGATCAAATAAGGGTTGAATGTTATGGAGGGATTGACTTGACTTAATACCTTCAATCTTGATATTATCCTTAATACCTAACAAATTTTACCTCTCCCCCTCCCTCTAGTGAGGAGGATTAACCTTGATGGGATTATCATGTGCCTCTGTAGGATGATTATTTTTATTTCTATTGATGTCATCCCCTATGCTAACCATAAGAGAAGTTTGCTAAAATAGAGGGTCATTAAATAGAGGAACATTCATGTTATCAACCTTGTTGTGAGGAGAGTGCATGCCCTTAGGTTTATTGGGCTTATACTTAGTCTTGCTTCTCATAATTATTTTTGAATGCACAATAGGAGAAATTTTATTGTGATTATTCTCCCCAATATAACCTTGAGGCTTAGGGTCAAAGCCTTGAAAAAAATTGTAAATAAATAAAATGATTGCTTGATGTAACAAATCCATTTTCTTACCCAAATTAACCTCCTAAACTGAATGCTCCAATGAGTGGAGGATGTAAAATACAATGCTAATGGGGATGTTGTGATGGAGATAGTTTAATAAAAGAAGATGGTATAAATGTGCAACCTTTTAGCATTCATCTACGCTCACATATTTGATAACTTGCTCAACCACATCATTGTACAAAATCAGGAAGACCTCCATATAAAACTACCTTGAAAAATGGTGAGATGCTCTTTCCAAACCAGAAATTTATCCTTCTCCTACTCTAAATCCTTAGTAATCTTGATGTATTTATTCCCTTCCATCCTAAGCCCAATGACCCTAGAGATAAGTTCCTATGTGATTTCCACTTAGACATTGTGGATGTTGACCACCATGTCAACCCAATTCTTGGAAAATTGATGAGAGAGATGAATGTCATAACCATAAATGAGGTCAATGAAAGTGGTAATACCCCCAGTATGGAGAATGTTCTAGAGCTCTAGATTTTTCTTAATGTGGTTGATGGAAAAGGGTTCCACTCTTTTCAGACCCCCATGATAGAATGGATACCCGTAGACTTTTCCAAGTTGCGAGAGAAGAAAAGGATACATGTGTTAAAACCTTGAAGGAAAATACCATTGAAATTAATAGCTTGTAATTACTTACTAGAAGTTACACTGCCATGTTACAAACATGCTCCATCAAAATATAAATACCATAAAGTACCTCTTAAAAAGGTTCTTTATTTCTATTTTTCAAGTTCATCCAAAGTTAATAGCTCATAGATACCAATTCTATTTTCCACATATGCAATAGTAGGCAATATGGAATCTATAGAGTTATTAAACTATTCTTCCATTAGGATGAAATAAATTTCATTGCCAACTAGAACCCAAGTTATATCATTGCCTATGAAATCATCAATTACTTTTGACCAATCCCATCCCAAAATCATAGCATAATTAACAGGAATATCCAATACTTAAACATTGGTTATACATCTAATTCTTTCATTTTAAGTGATTTTGATAACAATATTATAGAACTTACCATGGCTTTTGGTTTGATGAGAATCAAAAGTGTGAGTTTTTTATTATCAGTTTCATAAGATATGCCTAATTAATTAGCAATAATTTTTATGTTATATTCTTAGTGGCCCCTATATCAAGGATACAATTATGAATAATTTTAATTGAAACATAAAAAGGAGGTATATAATTAGAAGGAGAATCATAAATCTGAGCAAAAACAAGAGATTTGTCATTAGTATTAGTTTTTTCTTGAAATCCTACCATATTTTTAAAATTCATATTTTTTATGACATCATTAATTTTATCAAGTTAACCAGGTAAACTATCAATTTATAATAATGAAAAATATGACTTAATAGTAATCAAATCATCTATAATATTATAAGAACCAACATCAAGATGATGAATATGAGTATAATTATTAGGCTTATAAGAATAGTACTACTAATTATTAAAATTAGTTAATAAAGGATTATTTTGTTAGGAACTAATTGTAGCATTATCATATACATAATTATTCTACATGCCTTTGACCTTATCTTGATTTTTAGAAGATGATGGTTTATTATTAGCCGTGTTAGAATTATCTTTTTGGTTAGAATAATCTATTTGTCATTAGCAATTTTGGCCTCATCCAAACATTCATCAAATCCACACATGTTTATATTATCATCTAAGTCAATGGAGATATTATATTTTATATAAATAAATTTTTAAATTATTACACAACTATACAATTGTTAGGATCATGATCTAATTTACAAACATAATAGTAACAAACTTTTTTCTTTATTTTTACTTTTTCTAAGGAATTGAAGATTTACCTGATGTAGATGGTTTGTCATTTAATTACCACTTGATATCGACCAACTCATTGCCAAGATTATTGATAACTTTTAAAATCTCTATATTATCATAATTTAAACTTGTGGTAGCTTTATTATTAAAACCAACAAGTTTTTATTTCTTTTTGTATTCAATGCAGAAAGTTATAGTTTCATCGTAATCCATAATATTTTTGTCTTTTAAATCAATTTTATATTTTAGAGGCAAAGCATTACAAAAATATAATCTATATAAATTTTAATATGGTCTAACATCATGGAGAATATTTTGACGTGGTTTAGTGAATCTAGTTATAAAATGGTAAATTGTTTCACCTTGATCAATAGAGATATTAACTAATTAATTGTTTAAGTCAAAATTTTGTTTACTCTAAAATAGAGTTCTAACTAGTCATATATATCTTTCCATGTATTAATAACACTTGTAGGAAGGCTAATAAAAGTTGGTAAGCTTTACCTTCTAAAGTTTGTGAAAATACTCTAAGAGATACGTTTTCATTCATAATACTAAGAATTAAAAAAACTAATTTGAAAGTATCTAAATGGTCTTCCCAAGACTAACCAGGACTTTCTGAGAATTTAGGGAAATTATGTCCTTTAAGTGAAGGTAATTTATTAAAATGGGCACCAATATTAATAGGATTTATATGGATCTAAGGATTCACTAGGGCTTCAGTAACATCTCCATCAAAATCTAATTCTTTATCAGTTACTTCTACTCGATTTTTGTTATTTTGTAAGCTTGCAATTAGGACTCTAACTCTCTGCTCTACTTGATTTTCTATTAAAAGTTTCATTAAATTCCACTACTTGACTAGGTTGATTTAACTATATAGTTATATTAGAGTCAGTATGGGTAGTAAAATTATCATGATGAATAGAATAAGAAAGAAAATGAACTCTAGGTTGAGAATTAATAATTAAAATATATTCTATTTCTTGTCTAATTTAATAATTGTTTTCCTAGATATGATATTGAGTTTTATGAGTAAAATTTGTATGTAAATAATTAATTTTTATTACTTCTTCTTCCTGAGTTATAACCTCAAGAATACAAAATAAATCATAAGGTCTATTATACCAAGTAAAATGAGTAAGATTAAAAGCAATGTCGACTTGATCTTCAATAATACCAATCAATGGTTGAATTGTAAGAGGCAAACCTCCAATGGTCATGGGGAAAAAAAATAAAACAAAACATGAAATAGAAAAATAAAATAATATTTCTAAAAATTTCCAATAGGGTTGCCAAATTTGTTGACAGTAAAAAATGTCACACAACTCCTTTACCTATCATGAAGGTTAAGTTGTAATCACACTAGTTTAATCATAAAGGTCTAAGGAATGATAATTTATTCCAAAGATGCATAGAAGGGGCTTTTAATAGATTTAGGAAATAATAAGCAAGTCAAATATCAAACAATATGACATTATAATTCAAAAATCAAATGCCTTTTAATAACAAAATAAGAATTAGATTACAATTATTATCTAACCTATCTGATAAAGAAAAGCTTATAGAAAAATGCAGAGTCTTGAAGGAAATATATCTGATCTTTTATAAATCTATCAAATATATTGTATTCAATCTCTTAATATTATTTAAGCTTAAAACAAATCAAAAGAAAAGAAGCAAAACAAACCAAAAGATAAATAAAGTAAATGAAAATAAAAACCAAACGGGAAAACAAAAAAAAATTACTAACATACTAATCTAAGAGAAAATAAGAACTATAGTATAACTAACTCTAAGCTAACCTAAATTAAATAAGGAAATATTTAACTGTTTATCTATTCTATAAAATTAATGTACAATAAAGAGTAAATGAAAGAATAATAAAAGAATAAATTTAATACTAATCTAAGTAATAACAGAAAATCAACTAAAGAATACTAATGCTTTCTAAAATATTAAATAAATAAATTTGAAACAAAATAATAATTGAAAGAAAATTAACGCAAAGATTTAACTTTGAAAAATACTTATCAAACTATGATAACTTAAGAAAACAATGATCGAATGAAAGAGTCTAAGTCAAAAGAGTAATAAAAGATAAAGTGAACAAAAGATATAGAATAAAATAAGTAAAATATAAATTTAACGAGAAAGTAAATAGAAAAAATAATTTGATCTAAACTTATTATCTAAATTAATCTAACCTAAAACTAAGTTAACATAAAATAGAAAATGAAAACTAAATAAAATATAATTATATAAATAAATAGAAAAATTGTAAGTATTGGAATAAGAGATGTCTTAAAATAAAATAAAATAAGATTTTATTGAGACACATAAATTCTGAGTACAAACAATATTCACAAAGACAATAATTTACAACCAAAATATCACTAGAAGCAATGTATTCGTCATTATTCAGGTCAAGTACATGGATTTATACTCATATGATTGTATATTTGCAATCATTAAAAGATATTAAACCCTGGTAAACTTTAAATAATTGGTTATGAAATAAATAGAAAAACTAGATATACCTGTGTTAAACAAGTGAATTACTTCACCATCAGAGAATGTATTATTTAGTATAACTATAATTAATCATTTGATCTCATAGATGTTTGCACAGAAAAGAAAAGAAGGATAGGTAACTTTTGAAACTCATAGAGATATCTTCAATTGTATATGTTTCCCTCCTTTTTAATGTATCTTTGATCTACTTATAAATCAATCTCATCTAGAGATAGTTAGGAAACAAGTTATAACTAACTTTAGTTAGTTGTTAACTCTAATTGACTTTTAAAAATACAATTAGTTAAATTTTGACTTGATATTTATAAGTTTATACTTTAAATAAAGTCTAATTGATCAAATTAAAAATATAATAGACCATTAACATTTCTAAAATATGGGGGCCATTGACTCACTTGACACTATTCAAATAAACATCTAACTATGCATAATAAAATTAAATAAATACTACCAGACAAATTAATTTAAATACTCATAATATTAAATTTCATAAGCATTTATCCATAATATTTAAATAAGTTTTCTAATAAAATTGTTCTACATAAAATGAAAATATTGCCATACAACATACTAATTACCGACAAAATAATATTCACATACTCAAAAATTAGTATCATGATAGCAAATCAAAGTATCAATCATGAGCATAAAAATTTAGTCAATCAATTTGATGCTTCATGTAGTCCGTGGAAGCAGTGGGAAGTTCAATCAAATGAATGCCCTCAAGATCATCATCCTCCCATTTTACTTTATTCAATATCCTAGTCACCATGGGTTATGTTATAGGGTTGTTATCTCATTTCCTACTAGAAGAAGTAGATCTATCAAGCTCAGATGTAGGAATTTTGGTATTTAGTGGCACAAGTGAATTTGGTTGAATAAGTTTTGTAGTAACACCATGTAAATTTTTTGGTTGATCATTATATGTAGTATTATGTGGGTCAAATTAGATAGCAATGTGCATATGTTGAGAAGACTCATTTGGAGTGCCTACATCTATGAGGATGATTTCTCAAATGTGCTCCCCTCAAACCTCTACTACCATGTAAATTCAAAGAGTTAACAAGAAAAGATTCAAGTACATTCCATAAAATAGGATTAGTGGCATTAAATTAAATGGATACTCAGGTTCTATAGTTAAATGGTCAAGGAAAAGTATTAACAACCCTACGGCCAAGAAAGAATTGACCTTGAGAACTACCCCACGAATGAGTGCATTCATTGTGTTGATCATCACCTTTGATCCAAATATTTCTATTTGAATCATGTGAGTCTAGGTCCCACCCTAACATACTAAATAACTGTACTGAAATAAGCACTCAACAAAACATATATAGCCAAAACTTGATATGATCAAATATCAATTTTGTAACAAAAAATCATAGCTTTCCATCACTTACGTTTTTTTGAATTCATCAAATTTAAAAATAATGCATATTTCCCCAAACCTTAGTCATATTTAGAAATAAAATCCACCATGTACATTACGTTCCACTATCAATTTAGAATCATCGAAACATGTACATGAACAAGTAAAACAACCACAAATTTCTCAAATTACCCATATCTCAGCATGTCCATCAATAAACACAAAAAATAATGTAACATGTATATGCTCAACTTCTCATGCCAACAAATATCTAACTCCTCATAAAACTACCTATCTCTCCAAATATATCATTTTGAATCAAAGAAGTAGAAAATAATTGTACCAACATAGTCATATTACAACTTTACCATAATCTTGCATTAAAACCCTGATATACTGTCTAAATAATCATATACTCCTGTATAGACATAAATTTAAAAATTAAAAGGCATGCAGAATGGAAAACCAAGATAACAATACACCAGTATTTTCATGAACCTTGATGTTCATCATTTTTTTTAAATGAGTAAGATAAAATATAGATGAAGATTTCAATAAATACCTAAGTGAAATAACCAAATGAAATATTTGAACATATTTTCCTTCCATAAAATGAATGATATATAATTCTTGCACTTTCTTTGCCATAAAATAATTATAAAACCTTTAAAAAATGAGGCATTCAACTTGATACAACTCAACAAAATTCAAAAATCAAGTTCACACAAATAAAACTATTGCATATATCTTGGTTGCGCTTCAAAATCAATAAATTCATTACTTCCATAAAACCCAAAACCTTCACTATATCCAAACTGAAACATTTAAATGTCTCTAATAACCCCTAAGAAGGGTGACTGACTATGAATTATAAAAAAAACTTCTTTATTTCTATTCATACCCATTATCAAAATTATGCTCTCTTAAAATAACCACACATAGAAATGTAAATAACTTATTTCCCATATTTCTAAAAACTACCATGCAAACTATTTAAATGCCAAGTAATTCTCAAACTTAGAAACCCATTTGCATAAATAGATATTTCAATATCAAACTGATAGGGTTATAAATGAAAATATGTATTTTAAAATACATAGCATGTTATCAAAAGATTGAGCACATATGGCATGCCCCACTAAAAATAATATTTGAGAAGTCAGTGATTCAAAATAGCATAAATCATCTTTATAACACAATCATTTCCATTTTTGATTTTGTGCAAACTCATTGCACCCAAAACAGTTGAAACAAAACAAAAATGTTGATTCTCAAGAGAAATAATTTGCATGTAGAAGATATACCTAATAACCCACTAAAAACCATTTTATCCTCTTGAATAATAACATGCAAACCTCTTCAAACATAAAAAAGACCAAGAGAATATGGATACAAGAAAATAGAACTTCCATACAATAATTTCTATATTGAATATTATCCTCAAAACATGGTATTGCTTTACTTATTTCAAAGGTGTGAATAAAAATCTCAACAAAGCTCAAACCTCTAAATGATTTTTGAAACAATAGAACCAAAACATTCATTCTTCCTTATGAAATATGCATATCTCTAACATGTATCGAATATGAAATTTATTTCATGAAAACTATTTTGAAATCAAAATAAGAGCCAGATTCATACCTTATCACCCAAGTTTCATACAAACACGGCTTCAAAATCCCTCTATATTTCCCTTCTACCTTCCTCGATGTAGTTTTCCTATCAATAGAGCTTTTATTCTACTCATAAATCTTGAAAATGACATTGACTGCAAATGCAACCATTACTTTTATATTCAATCAACCACTTTATAACTATCTTGATGATGTGTTCAAATGCTACTAGCCATCATTTTTGTCAATAAACTTATCAATGTTCATCCAAATCAGCTATTATTTTATCCACTTGGATAGAAACTTAGTTATTCACTAACATGACTACCAAAACATTAATCGAGGCATGTACATTGTGCATTGAAATTTTATTAATTTTCAAATGTCTCATATCCATAAGGATCGAGCATTGAGCCTTGAGCTCATTTACCTCCCACAATCCAACTTTCCATTGTGAATCATTGGTGGCTAGCAATAAATGTTTGAGGTTTATTTATGTATACACATAATATTTTCAAAACTTTTAACAATTACTGACACTTTGTATCTTGTAGGAACTCATCAAATCTCAATATTTTTGAGTGCACACCTTAAGGGGTGCACCAAGAAAGGGGTGGGTAGACCATTCGTGCTTCATAAGATTATTTTCCCTTTTGCCACATATTATCTACACACTTGTCTCTCAAAACCATTTACCCTAAGATTGTTCTTCTCAGTTGAGCCCATTCCATATTCTTTACACATTTTATCCTCCTTTTCCTTACCTTGATCCCATTTTATATGTCAGTTATACAGGGTCAACTGGGTTGACCTTGTACAATTTTGGATTATTTTTCACTTAGGATATATTTTGACCTTTAGCCGACCTAGCTTGGGACCTAGTGAATTATTGTTCAAAATTTTACAAGGTTGACTGGGTCAACCTTGTCAGCCAATATTTTTAGAAGGATTTAGGGTAAGATCTACCTATATATACAAGTTCATTTCCCACCATTTTATAATAAAGAATTGAATAAGAAGTAAGTATGAATGAACATCTGCTTACTGACCATTCTACTTGAGAAGTAAAGCTTAGGTATCCATATTTTCTTTAGATATATGGATCTTATCTTGTGGAAAAGTCTTTTGGATGCATTGATAGGTTGTGTAGCCTAGAGCTGATTTGTCTTTGTTATCCTTACATATCACAATAATTTCTTGCAAAACACCTTGTCCAAGGGAGAGATTGAGGATTAGTGGGTTCATCTTCAAAGTAAATATTCCTAACTTTATTTCTCCTTTTGTAAGAGTAGATAAATAGTGTAGTTGTGCTTCTCTTCCATGCATTAGAATTTTGTTTACATTGATGTGGGTATATATCTTCTATGTATGTTTAGTTTTTGTTTTGTTTTTAACCCCCACATTGTGCCACAATCTTTGGTGAGCACTAAATTAGATTTAATTTCTTGTTATTATCATAGGTGAAATATTAAAACCTAGGACCCCCTTACGGTTATTACATGATTGTGTTAGAGTGGATGCTTTGGAACCCTCCTTATCATAGTGTATTGTGATAAATGCTCCCTTAATCAGGTCTTGTGGATCCCCATATTGGTCATGCTCCCACTTAACAAATGTATTCCCAATTAAAAGTGTAGGTCTGCTCTATCTTCTCTGAGCTATAATTGATTTATAGATATGTTTTATTTTTGATTGTATACATTCTAGTGAACCTGACATGAACTAACCCTTATAGGATTTGTTCACTTATTTATTTATTTTATCATATATTTTCCATATTGGGTCAATTTCAACAACCCAATTCTAACTTCTATGCTCATTTTTAACACATACTCACATCCATATGACTCTATTCTTTCTATGCAGGTTCTTTTTTAGGTACAAGCTATTGGATCGACTGAGTTGACCCAATATAGTTTTTTAGATTTTTATACATCAGGTTTGTAGGCATTTATCAAGGTTCTTTGATAGCAATCTCACTTCTCTGCATATTCAAAATCACCAAGGTTCCTTTCTATCATTTCTCTCTTTCCTTATAGTCTTTCCTTTCATAATTTGTAATCTTTAAAACTGCCCTTGTACAGTCAACTGGATCGACCTAGTTCTATATTTTTTGTGTTTTTTAGATAAATAGATCGCCTCTATCAACCCTATTCATTTTTAGACCTTGCTTCCATAGTATAGAAATGACATTATCAACCCTATTATATATTTTGTGCATACATTGTCGACTGCATCGACACTATACCTTGTTTTAAAGTTGGAATTAACCTTTATATGCTATTAATTAGCTCACACTTTCATTTCTTCTTGTTTGCATGCTAGAATAGAACATATAGTCTAATTAGGTGGTTTTGAATTTACCATTTAGTTTCATTATTTTCTATTTTATGAACACATGACCACATCACAAAATATTTAACAAACGCTTTAAAAATTGTCTACCCAAGGCCAACCTACTTAGATTTCAACACCAAGGAGGAAGCCAACTTGGTTTTGTGGCCAAGTATAAATACATGGTTAATGGTATATTTTGGCTAAGCACCCAACACCCTTATTGTTTCAGTATGTGAAGTGAGGGTGTAGGCCCCAATCCCAATCATGTACCGTTTCCAATACATATCCCTTTCATCTTAAACATCCTTAAAACATCCTTAGATTGCTTTCTAGTTCCTTACTTACAGCCAACTTCCTATCACATTTAAAATCATATTCTAATAATCTAACAAAATTTAGGTTGACCATCTAATTAGCTTTTCCTTTTCAGGTTGATTACTTGCTCTTTGCTTAATTATATTTTATATTGCAAAAACTTGCATTGGCCAGTGTTGGTGAAAGGATTTGTGCTTTATGCCTTAATTTGGATCAACCTCATTGATCCAATTGATTGTTTATTCCCTTTAGTTCTTACTTTTATAAGTATTTGCAAAATTATTCTTAGTATACGATCATTTTAGTCAACACAGTCTGTTATGGACTTTGTGATTTTCCCTATCAAATGTACTAGGTTGATTTAGTTGACCTTGTACACATTTTTAGCCTCTATTTATTATAATAGACTGACCCAGTCAACCCTATACTATTTGTAAGCCCTATTTTCTATACTGGATCAATCTAGTTGAGCCTTTACTATTTTTTCCATCCCTTATTCCCTTGATTTTGCATTTTTTACCTAGTTTTTATTCTTCATCATGAATTTTTTTGTTTAAAGACAACATTGAGTTAAATTTGATAAACATGATGAGTTTTACCAAACCTCATAGGGTCTCCCATACATAGAGTATGGATCCTCTCTTAGATGAGAGTAATGTTCATATAGACACTCACACAATGAACTGTGGGACCCCTTCTAATTATAGAGATTATTACAAAGCAAGTTAATCAAACATTAGTCCATAAATAATGAAAAATGTATAAAGAACTAACTAACTAAGCCTATTTATTCTTATGGGAATTACAAAGGATAACAACAAAACAAATGAAATAAATAAAACATCATATTACCTTCCCAAATGGATTCACCATACCCATGTGGCTCAAAAGCATGTTCTCCCTTTATCAAGCATACTTATCTTTGTCAACAAAGGTGAAACACTCCTCCAATGTCTCAAGAACACTCCATAAAACCTAGGCTCATGATTCCAAATCACTAAACTAGCCTATCAATGAAGCTTGTAACTAACTTTAATGGTCTATTGCAAAGGATTGTGGAGACAATTCTAAATAATAGCTTTACATAAATCAAGTTTAAAATTCATGTCCATGACCTCTCTATTTATACATTTTTGAGATTGGTTAGGATCAACCATGACCATCCATCTCAAGATTGAGATGTGTGGCCATGGATAATCCTAGTATTTGGAATTAAAAAAATTAATATCCTCAAGATAAATAAGCATTAAAGAGGCATGAGAGGCATTAACTAGGCATAGGTGACCTATAAACTTGATATTTTATGCACTTATGGATTGACGGATGCCATCCTATAGATGATGTCACCTAATGATGTAGTTAATAGAAATCAATTTTTAAAAATAAATATTCAACAACTCTCATGGAAAATCCACTTAAGCTCTTGATTTGGATTAATTAGCCTTAAACAAAGTTAATCAACATTTATGTAATTATTTGGAAATTGACCCTCAATTAATCAAAATGGTTAGAAAGTCATATTATTGAGTTGTAATTTGATGTGGGAAGAATTAGAAGGTGATGTTAGATGCACCAAAATCATATTTGTATTTAGGATGTTTCTAACACAAAATAACAAAGGTACGTGGTGTATACCAACAAATTTAAGAGAAAAGAGTGATCCAGAGCACAAAAGGCAAAATCATAATTTTGACTCAAAATAAATTGATCAAAGTTAGCTGACCCATAAATTAAATTGCCCCATTTAGGGATATTATGACCTAAATTGGAACTTTTAAATGACAATTTTGAACCATTTAGCGTGTTTTATGGATTTTGACCTAAAATATGCATTTGAGTGCAATTCAAGTAAGATTGACAATTTCAACACAAATGGTGTTAGGAATTGGATGTCTAAATTTTTCCCCTTTTTGATAAGGCATTATGAGACATTCAGGTGAAGAAAATTCTTTTAAAATAAAAGAGTTGTTAAGAATAAATTAGAACAGACCCAAATTATAATGTCTTTGTGTTGAAATTGTCAATCCTAGTTGAATTGCACTCAAATGTACATTTTAGGTCAAAATCCATAAAACATGCTAAATGGTTCGAACTTGTCATTTACAAGTGCCAATTTAGGTCAAAGTATCCCTAAATTGGGCAATGTAATTTATGGGTCGGCTAACTTTGATCAATTTATTTTGAGTCAAAATGATGATTTCACCTTTTGTGCTCTGGATCACTCTTTTCTCTTAAATTCATTGGTATACGCCATGTACCTTTATTATTTTGTGTTGGAAACATCCTAAATGGAAATATGGTTCCAGTGCATCTAATGTCACCTTCTAATTCTTCTCGAGTCAAATTAAAACTCAGTATTATGACTTTCTGACCATTTTGATTAATTGAGGGCCAATTTCCAAATAATTACATAAATGTTGATTAACTTTATTTAAGGCTAATTAATCCAAATCAAGAGCTTAAGTGGATTTTATATGAGATTTGTTGAATATTTATTTTTAGAAATTGATTTCTATTAACTACATCATCAGGTGACATCATCTATGGGATGGCATCCATCAAACCATAAGTGCATAAAATATCAGGATTATGGATCACCCATGCCTAGTTAATGCCTCTCATGCCTCTTTAATGCTTATTTATCTTGAGTATATTTATTTGTTTAATTCCAAATATTAGGATTATTCATGACCACACATCTCAATCTTGAGATGGATGGTCATGGTTGATCCTAACTAATCTCAAAAATCTATAAATAGAGAGGCCATGTATATGAATTTTAAGCTTGATTTATGCAAAGTTATTATGTAGAATTGTCTCCACAATCCTTTGAAATAGACCATTAAAATTATTTACAGACTTCATTGATAGGATAGTTTAGTGATTTGGAATCATGAACCTAGGTTTTGTGGAGTGTTCTTGAGACATTGGAGGAGTTTTTCACCTTCATTGACAAAGATAAGAATGCTTGAACAAGGGAGAACATGCTTTTGAGCCACATGGGTATGGTCAATCCATTTGGGAAGGTAATATGATGTTTGCTTTCTTTCATTTGTTTCTTGCTATCCTTTGTAAATACCATAGGAATAAATAGGCTTAGTTAGTTAGTTCATTATACATTTTTCATTATTTATGGACTAATGTTTGACTAACTTGCTTTGTAATGCTCTCTACACTGATACCTCTTCATAATGTAATTCTCTCTTTTCCCTAGAATATCAACTTGAATTAGAGTATACCCCTAAAATGCTCTTCTTCATCTCTAAATTTTCTCAACATCGAGGAAAAGATCCCTCTACCATTTACCATCTTATGATTACTGATCAATCCAAAGAACCTCATTCACCTACTCCCACATTCTCAAATGGATTTGGAGGTACCATTTTCTTTGATTCTTAGTCTCTTCCTTTGATTATGACCCCTTCTCATACCATGACTTCTTTCTCTTTAAGATCTTCTACCTCCATGCCTACTATATCCACTAGCATGGAAAGTTCCACATCCAATGGGCCTTTTTCAAGATCCACTATCCTTAATCCTTCCACTAGTGCATTGTTTGCTACCCAAGGTAATCATTTTTATAGTGCTTCTTCTTCTCATCCCTTCACTAGTCCATATTTTTCTTCCCAAGAAAATTTTACCATTAGTGTCTCTCATTCTCATAGTTACTCTCAACATCCTATCAACACAAATAGTGGTACCCAAGCCACTAATACTAACTCTAATGCTTCAAATAATATCGATCAAACCCACCAAATATTATTACAAACACTTCAAGCTCATAACACAAACCAAATGATGAGAATGCAAAATCACCTTCTCCATCTTCAAACTCATCCTCAACCAATGAATTGGGGTGCACATAACCAAAATGTTCCCCCTCTTCCTCTTTGATATTCCCAAGGAAATCTCATTCCTCAACCTATTTTTCTGAACAAAACCATTAAACATCTTCAAAATGAGCCTCTTACCACTCAAATTTATAATATTGATATAGGAGGTATCACCCCTACAATTTCTTATAATGGATCAACCGATCCTACCCTTCATCTTAAAACATTTAGAAATATTTTTAAGGATTGGGTAAAATTGAACACCTTTTCCACTACTAAGCTCTTATCCCTTAGATTGGTACAATCAACTTGGATCTCATTCCATTGCTAATTTGGAAGATTTAGTAAATACCTTAGTTCAAGAATTTTAAACTAGTGATCTTCTCAAAAATACTTGGCCCACTTCATAAATTATAAATAGCTTGAAAACAAAATTGCTCAATATTTTGATAAAAGGTGGAAAACTTTGTCAAACATGTGTGAACATAACATGGCTGATGATAACCTTTTTCATCTCTTCAGTAATGTTCTTTTTCCTAAGTTACAATATCAAGTCTACACTCTCTTTCTCCACTCTATTGACCAAGCTAAACATCAAGATTTCCTTATGCATCAATTTGAGCTAGCCCAACCTTCTATGGGTCCTCATCTCTTACTTAAGAACAAAAATCATAATGCTACCAATGATGGTGTCATGGACTCTTATGACACTATTCACAATATTCAAGTTGTCATTCTTAACCAATCCTTGGAACCAACTCCCCCTTCTCAACAATATACCAATCCTCATTTATCTTCACCAAATAATATTAACATTCACAGACCATTATCCTCAACTAAATTACTCAAGCATCTACCTAGGCCTCTTCCATGAAAACTTGACCCTACTCGTCCTATGAAATCTTGGTATGATCCTAACAATTTTTGTTGGTTTCATGCTATTTGGGATGATTCTAATGAGACATGTAGGTAGATCTATAATTTAGTTATGGATTTTCTTCTTGGTCCTAATTTTGATCATAATTATATCATTCAAAAACATCAACAAGCATATGACATTGCTTTTAAGACTCATGAATCTCATACTAAAACTCAAGCCTTAAAGCAAGTTAATGCTCATCTGGCTATCTACAAAGACCCTCTTCCTAATCATCAACCTAATCAAGACACCCAAGATAAGCCCACCCCTTCCACCAACAATGTATAAATTCTTGTTGACCCTACTTCTAAATAGAATGTGGTTAACATGAATAATATGTGAAGGTTTGTTGCTTTTATTGATTCCCAACCTAGCTACACTCCTCCCTTATCTCAAACATTTTGTGCTATCCAGGATTTTTCTCCAACTCATCTAAATGAGTTGGGGTAAGATGACCTTATAACCTTTAACAATCCAATTCCCAATTCTCCCTTGGATAACACTTTTCATTCTATTTCTACCATTCCTCCATCTTTTGATAATAATGATAATCAAACCTCTACTAACACTTCTTCTGCCATTTCTCAAAGTCAACCTAAACCAACTATTTCATATTCACAACATAATTTACAAAATCATTCTAAATATTCTTCTTCTTATCAACAAAAATTACAATGCACTTCATTTCCTCCTTCCAAGGACCTTCTTAATCATTATGCACCTATATCTAACAAGATTCTCATGGAGTATTATGAGTGGGATCCCATTATGGAGCTCACTAATCTTCCATCCCAAATTCCATTCCTTGAGATTATGAGGACCTCTCCATGTCATAGAAACCATCTTATGCAACTATTTTTTGAAATGAACATCCCTCATCCTCCCCTAGTAGCATGTGAAGCAGCCTTATCTGGATCTGAGGATAGTATATTACAACAATGTGAAGAGATATCCATCCATGTTGATGAAATAATGGGCACTTCTCTTTTTTTTAAATTTCTTATAGCCTCTATGATTCCTAATGAGATTTGTCTTCATGCGTATGATCCTCCCTTTGTTCATTAGTGTCCAAATAGGTGATATTCAAGTCAAGCATGCATTGATTGATGAGGGTTCTAACACTTCTATTTCCTCTCTCGATTTCATTAAGACCCGTGGATATTCAGAATGCAATCTCAACTCCACACACAACACATGCTAAGGATATGATAGAAGACAAATGCCTCTATTAGGTTGTGTGTGGCTTCTCATTACCATCCCACCTATCATCATTCATGTGAAGGTGATGATATTTAAATTTCCCCTTTCTTATAATATCTTGCTTGGTAGGTCGTGGACTTACTATATGAGAGCAGTTACTTCTTATGCCTGCTAATGTGTTAAATTCTCTCACAATGGATCCATTTATAAGATTCAGGGTGATACTAACCCTTAGAATTTTGAATAATTCTAAGACTATGGTATCTTCAAAATTCTTACTCTTGAACCTTTGCCCAACATTCCATTTTGTGAGTCTCAATGCTTAAATTTCCCAATTAATGCAACTTGAGGTTACAATGGTCATCCCGAACTCATTGGGAACATCCCTCCTAATCTCTTAAACTTTGATGATGATGCACCTGATGAGATTAACCTAAAGATTAAAACTTCTAATATATCACCTCATCTCGTCTAATAGCTTCTAGCTTCTTTGTAGTCTCATTCTTGCAAACCTCTTTATGATGACATTCTCATTGTCTTGACCAAAACTCGACATTATATTCACCACACTTCCTCAAATGACAAGGTCATCCATACTTACATCATTGATCTTCACACACCAGATTATGATGATGGTTATTCCTTAGATGATCCATTTTTAAATGGTCTTGTCTAAGCCCATGATGTTGAGATTGTTTGTTATCATTCTTCTTTGTTTGAGTCTTTTCATACATCTTCCTATCTTCTCTCATTTATAGTTCCTAATTTTAGTATTTTTCATCTTTATCATAGGGTAGAGATGGTGTTGACACCTCCAATTTTTGAGGAGCCTCATAGGAATATGTTCATGGATCATGTTATGACTAAGCCTTACTGCTCTACTAGGTACCTTGACCATTGCAACTAGTTTACCCCTAAGATGAGTGTGAACCTTCTTAGGCCTTATGTAGATCATACCCCTCCTATAGTGGAACCCACTTAGAAACCCATTCATATTCTTGCTATAGTTGAGCCCATTCCTACTCCCACTATAGTTGAGCCTATTCTTGCTTCTGCTATTGTTGAGTATATCCCTACTTTTGATTGCATCACTCCTTCCATTGAGCCTAATCTAGTTCCTTCCCTACCACCACCCTCCCTTAGTGATGGTTTTTTTCCTTTGCCTAAAATGGCTCCATTACCTACCAAATGGGCCAATGAGTCTTCTTCAGCTCTTTCCTCTCCTATTACACCTCCTCTTGTGAATGTTTCTACCAAGACCACTCACAAGTGTATATGTTTCTTCCATGGAACAAGTAATCATTCATCCACCCATTGTCACAAGCTATGATAATATATTGATACTTTTCCTCCTTCCCCTTAATCCTCAGACAAAACCATGTCTCCCCTGACGGTACTACATGAATATATGCCTAAGTATGGTGAGGTGTATTGTTTATGGCACCAATGTGGCACCCATCACACTAATCATCATCTCATCCTTCAATAACACCTTAAGGATCACCTTATAGTTATTCCTAGACCTTATTTCATTCATCCCAAAGGTCATTCCTAAAAGAAATCTCTTCCTTCTTCTTCCATAGTTGTTCCTCATGTGGTTCTATCCCCTCCTATGGTCCATTCATCACCTTTTCTACCTCCACCCATGGATCTTCCTTTACCCATGAACCTTCCCTCACCTATGGATCCTTCTCCACCTATGAGTCCCTCACCTGTGGATCCTTCTCCACCAATGATTCTTGCATCTCCCATAGAGCCTGCTCCCATGCACTTGATAGCCAGGATAATGGAGGGAAAATGTATAAATATATTTAGGAAAAGCAATATAAAATCTCATATTTTATTTTTATACAAATGTAAGCTTAAAATTTTACCAAAAGAGTTGATTACAAAATCAATTATCAGGTGGTTAAAACTTCTTGACAAATAAAAAAAATTAACAATATAAACTAATACTTTGGATCAAAAATATATCGCAATAAACTCCCCCTTGATCTAAAGGGGTATAAAAAGACTGAGCAGTGAACTATAAGTCATCCAAGTCAACTCTATTACAATTTTAACTGGTACACTATGCATCTTAGACTGATCAACACTCTGATCATCCCTACACTAAAGTAGAACAAGATCAAGTTCTATCCAACTACATCAATCCTCACATAGAATCCATCCAACAAGTGATTGCCCTAGTGTTATGTATGGCACATCTCAAAATGATGCCCAATAATCACCAACATCTCCCATAGGCCTTTGCTTAGCACTAATAATGCTATAAATTCAATGTTGACTCATACTGTAATCACCAATGACTGATCAAAATCTAATATGTAATATCTTCTTCCCCTATTAGGTGAAAGGTGAGAAGCTATATAGTAAATAAACCAAGTTACAACCACTGAAATGATCCACATCAAAGATCATATCAACAATAGATCTATGAAATCAAAATACATAAGCCAAAAAATGCTACTACATTAAATCTCAATCTTAAGCCCAGCATCTCACACAAGATGGGTGTGTTATCATCTTAGAATATATAGTCATCAACCACCAAGTAAGTAACTTCACAGTCATCCCATCCATCAAAAGAATATGCAGAGGAATAGCCAGAAGAGTGACTAAAGTGACCAGTAATGTTTGAATCTACCTTTTGTCAATGTCAAGAGGACCTCCTTTTGAAGGGACACTCTATAGAAAGGTGTCCTATGCCACCACAATTGTAGCATATTTCCTCACGTCTGCTAGAACTAGAGAAATAATAGCCACATGAATAAGAATGCTTGTGTTTGTGCTTGTGTCCATATCAATGTTTGTGGTGATGCTCATGTTTCTGAGAACTAGAGTGATGTCTATGCTTCACAGAACTAGAATGATGTTTATGCTTCAAAAAACCAGAATGATCCCTAGAATGATGCTTATATCTGGAAGTGTGCCACAGAGAGTGTTTTTATCTTTGAAAGTGCTTCAAAAAATGCTTTTTTATATGCTCATATAATGGATTACTTATTTTGGTATAGTGGACCTCCACCATGGATGTATTCTTCTTCCTTGCAAACTATCTCTAATGCTTAGTTATTAACTCACAAATAGAGTCAAATGTGGCATCATTAAGCTTATCACTATGTTGTAGAATTTCAACAAAATTGGCATATGTAGAATTAAGACCATTCAATGTGATGGAAATCACTATATCATCATCAATTTTACCACTAGTTGTACAATATTCTTGTTTCAATGTTTTCATGTGAGAAAGATATTCAGAGACATCTTCATTATCTTCCAGTCTATTGTTCAATAGTTGTATATGAAGGTCAATCTTCTTGTATGTAGGTTGTTTGTCATACAGATATTTTAATGCTTTCCAAGCTTTCCATGCATTAGTTTTAATTGCCTTAATATGAATGATTACCTATTTAGTACAAGATGATTTGAAAAGTGCAAGTACATGTTTATCACATTTTTGATATTCAATAAACTTTGCAGATTCAATTGGTGGTGTGGTTTATTTATCAGTGATTTTCCATAGGTCATTAAAAATGAGTGTATTCTCCATTTTCTTACTCCATTCTTTGTAATTTTAGCTAACAATTTACCATTTTCAGAAATCAAACTCATAATTTTTGCCATGGTGTTAAAGAATCAAGTTAAAACAAAATAAGGGAATACCATTTTAAGGTTTTTCCTTTACCTTCAAAAATAGTTTACAGATACAAGATATTCTTGGGAATTTAAAATGATTACACCTTATAACTCCTATTACACCCTTATATCACTATTTTTAGTAAAAATCTTATTTTAACCTTATAACTCCTTTATACAAAATAAAGTCAAAACAATTTTGACCAATAATTTAAATGGGACCCCTCACTTCCTTTTGTCTCTTGCCTATCAAAATATATCTATCCTCTTCCAAATCAATTATATTTATTATATAAAGTAAAAATATTATATGCTATTGTGTTTGAGTATGTAAATAGAAAAATATGCATGGAAATCTGTTTTACTCGATATATTCTTTTACTTGCTCAAAGAAAATAATTCATTGTGTGCCTTTGGTGGAGCCCACGGTTCTAGGATTGGAAGATAAATAAGTCATTATTGCATATTTCAGTGCTCATTACAGGTAATCACTTTGGTTTGGATGTTATTGTTGTACTCAAAAATTGATGTTGTAGCAATGGAATAAAAGATCTTTCATGCAAATATTTTCATATGATAGGAGCGTCTAAGTAGTGCCATCACCCCAAAAATTAAAAGATGGCCATTGTTTGATTCTTCTAATAGGGGAAATAAATTCCTTCTTATTAAAAAACCTTACCAGATTTCATTCAACTGTAATCAATTTATCCATGATTTTGACATAGTCTCTACCACCTAACACAGCCTATTATAGCATTGTGTTCCCTTCCACATTTTGATCTTTTGAATCTCATCATACATTTCCAAGGAATCAATTTTGAAAAACAAACAAAATTATTTTTATAAAAAAATTTGTATAGATTTACGCTAACAAATTTTCTTCTTACTATCATTTATGTTTATTTTCCTCTACTTGATTGACATGCCTCAGTGGGGATAGATAAAAAAAATTAGTACTAAATAGTTTCTTTTCTTCCTTCAAGTCATCTCCATAAAAAGAAATTACCAGATTAAACAAAAAATACCTTATCCACCATTCAATTTGTAAGGATCACCATACAGTTGTGTTACGTCTGAGAGCTTCTTGGAATGGCAAGGCTCTGCTAATTTCTCAATCCTCTTGTATATCTTCTTTCAACCAGACTCTTATACCACTGATAGCCAAGACAATCAAGGAAAAATGTAGAAACATATTCAGGGAAAGCAATATAAAATCTCATATTTTATTTTTGTACAAAGGTAAGCTTAAAAGCTTACAGAAAGAGTTGGTTACAAAACCAACTATCGGGTGGTAAAAACTACCTGACAACTAAAAACAAATTAACAAAATAAACTATCTAGCATTCCTACTTTTTCTGTTGAGGAGATTAAAAGAGAAGTATTTTCCCAGTTCTTACTCAAGATAGATGAGACATTAGTAGCAGTTTGTATCTAGCTTCATAGATATCTATCCAATGTTTTGGATAATGTGTGTGGGTAGATCTATTAGTATTTATTAGCACATGCATGGTGATTTTTCATTTTTATTTAGATTAGACATGTGCTCCAATATTATCTTTATCTATCTGTTATATCATTTGACACTATGTAAAATTATTATTTATCTTACATGGTGACTTTACTTTTTCATTCTATATTGCTTATATTGTCATTTATGTATTAGATATCTTTCTTTATCATTTCTCTCTATTTTATTTTATTTTTTACAACTTCCCTTCTTGTGTCTTTTTGCTTGTTTGATTTCTTATCTCTATTTTTCACAGATAATTATCATTGTGACTTGGTTATACAATCCTAGTTCCCTCTAGTCATTTCCTATTACCATGTGATCAATTAGCAAACAATTCATCTCATTATACTTTCTTTCACCGATCCACTTTGGATCTCCTTATTCCCTTTCTTCCCTTTTTTTGTAAATTAAGCATATGCATGGTTGAGACTTGAGATCACATGATGGTTCATTGTTAAGCCTAAGTGTCCTAGTTAGTCTGGTGTTTAGTTACTTAGCTTCCTTTAACCTAAGCCTACAGCTCATTCATGAGTATCACTCTATCTCTCATGATTGGTCATTCCAATTTCGTATGGAGGAGAAATAATAAAAGCCATAAAAACTATGCAAAATCCAAATCATTTAATAAAAGGCAATGATACAAAAGGCAACATTCCATATTCTTAAAAGTCAAATCATACTAAAGACATGATTTAAAGAAAATTTCCTTCTTCTAATCAAATATCAAACTCCATAGTTGGCCTCACGATAGAGCCAAGGTCCATTCAGGTGCGATAGGCTAGTAGATTATAAAAGGAGAATTAAAAAATATTTTAGTGTTACCTACTTTCTCATGCAAGTACCCAATCTTTGTAGTAGACTGATGGCTCTGTAAGGGGTCATAAGGAATGGGGAACACATCGTGGGAAGGTAGGTCTATTTTAATTTTTATGTACCAATCTACCTTCATGAGTTGATCCTAGTAGCATGCTTATTTTCCTACACAACTTAGTGTCTATAGCGAACCGATTTCCTTTATACATTAATGGTCACTAGTCACTTAGTGTCTTCTCATATCCTTAGTATGCCTCATGTCTCCTAAGGTCTTCGCATGAGACACCTAAGTTGTGTTTTTTTACATTCCCTACACTCCTCATATTTCCTCTTGAGAAATATTGATTTGTTCACTGATCACTCCCCTTGGAATTCTATTTGTGAGTTGCATTTTAAGACCATGGATAGGACCTGACCATCCTCAAAAATTACCAAATTTTACCTTCCTATTACCCACATCCTTTGTTACCTATTTTGTTCATTTATTCCACCTCATTGGTGTTCCCTTTGTGAGTTGCAGTGTAAGACCATGGATAGGACTTGGTCCTCACAAAATTCTTCAATAATCCAAGTCACAATCCAAAATTACATGTCTCAAATATGAGATTGATCATGAAGTTACACATCATTGACATGATTTCCAACTTGATTTAGTATGTTTTATGTTTACGTCATTTCTCTTTCACTTTTATCTTCTTATTTTCTGAGTGCATGTAAGATACAACCATTTCTCAAATTTTTTCATACTTCCCAGCTTGACTTAGTGTGATAAATTCTAGACCACTTTATGCCAATTTTGTTTTTCTCTTGTACTTCCCAACATGATTTAGTATGATTGAATGACTCAATTGATTTTTTTATATCATTTGTCTTTTTTTTCATACCTTCCATTTTATTATATTATTTTCATACTTCCCAATGTGATTTAGTTTGATCTTACTTGTTTTAATTCAGTTCCAATCTTTCATTTGGTTTAAAAACAAATTCCTTTTTACCCTCTTATTTACCACCCCTTTGGTTCTTTATACTTAGTCATTTTATTTTTATTACACATTTCCCAACTTGAACTAGTGCGTAGTACAATTTTGATTGATTATATTGGACCAAGTCTTTTTTGCTTGTTTCTTTTTAACCATGCATGTGTCCTACATAATGCTAGAAAAAAAACCACAACTCATATATTTCCTATAACATATATAACAATTAAATAAATACATGTACTAAAAATAAATATATCCAAAGCATCAACAACCACAACCACAATGACAACATATACAACCAATATTTAGAATGTCAAAATGATCCATATATATACAATGAGTTTGATACAAAAATACAATCATATACAATGCTCCAGCTCTATGGCTAAGCCCCTTCCTACCTATCTCATCCCTAAAATTAGGAAATAAAAAAAGATGTATTAGATCCTCCATGTCATGTATAGTTAAAATACATTATTTTTATAATTTTTAATCAAAAATAAGCCTAAACCACTTTAATTTACTCATTTGAACCTATGTTTACCCTACTCACCCCTTTTAGACCTTAGTTAGTCATTTCAAACCATTATAGCTCTCTTTCGGTCATTTACACGCCTTTCCATACTATTTTGGTTCTTTGGTCAAACTAGTTTGACTAAAATTTCCCTATTTTTGACCTAGTTGACTTATAAATCTATGTCAACCCTCTTATTCCCCCTAGTACGGCATTGTCATTCTAGACTTTTTTGGATCAATTGGTAAACTATACTAGGTCAATAGTCTACAAAATATACAAGGTCAGTACATACCTACTAGGTTGGCAGTGTGGATTTTGCCAATTTTTAGCCTATTGGGTCGACTGGGTTGACCCAGTTGTTTTTCACTATAGACCCTTTACATTCTATGGAAAAAGTGCCTTCTAGCAGTTTTCTCTCCAAACCCTTCAAACCCATTTCTCTAATCAATTTTTCCTACCCATAGCATCTGATTTGGTTTCATTTCAAAATCTACAAATGCTTAAAATTAAAAATTTATAAAAATACACTTAAATCACTAAAATATTCAAAAATAGGCTTAAGATTCTTAGTTGCTTACTTGTCCTGCACTCGATACCACCTCTGGGGGTCCCTCTCACCTAGCCTATCGTTTCCTCACCATCCTAGCTTGTTTGGTCTCTCTGAGCTCTTTTTCTCTCCTTCACAAGTAAAAAATAACAAAATGACTTTCATTTCACCCTATTTAAAATCACTTTTCAAAATCTAAATCTTTCAATTTTTTTTTGGTAGATTCCTTGTTTTGCCTCTATCTTTGTTTTTACTCATCCATTTTTCAAACCGTAAAATGTTCTGGATTAATGATGACGTAGACAATATTTTCCACTATCATCTACCTATATTCAAAAAAAAA
The DNA here is from genome assembly GCA_037957365.1 of Torreya grandis. Lineage (NCBI taxonomy): Eukaryota > Viridiplantae > Streptophyta > Pinopsida > Cupressales > Taxaceae > Torreya > Torreya grandis. The sequence goes on from JARHVA010000079.1 coordinate 3,023,066, forward strand.
TGATTTGTAGTCTATTTTTTGCACTATCTTTTACAGGGTCATCTAGTGTTCTTCACATTGGATGCCTTAACTCATCTTGCAGCCTACTTCTTTATCTACAACACTAAGGTAAGTAAAGGTATGTGTTTTTTAATTATATTCTTTATTTTATCTTATTTACTACTTATTGCATTTTACTTAGCATCAATATTATGTGTTATCATGTTCTATTTCCTGAAGCACCATCCCATGTTGCACACACATAACATGTGATGAGCTTCGAGTGGGGTGTATATATACACATAATATTTTTAAAAGTTTTACTAATTATTTTTACTTTTTAACTTACAAGAACCCATTGAGTCTCAATCTATCTAAGTGCATGCCTTAAGGGGTACATCAGGAAAGCAGTGGGCAGACCATTAGTGCTTCATAAGATTATTATCCTTTTTTCCACATATTATCTACACACTTATCTCCTAAAACCATTTACCCTAAGATTTATCTTCTCAGTTGAACCCATTCCAAAATCTTTACACATTTTATTTTCCTTTTCCTTACCTTGATCCCATTTTATCAGTCAATTGTACAAGGTCGATTGGATCGACCCTATACAGTTTTGGGTTAATTTTCACTTAGGAGTTATTTTGACCTTTAGCCAAACTAGCTCAGGACCTAATGAATTATTATCTGGAATTGTATAGGGTTGACTAGATCAACCCTGTTAGCAAAAAATTTTAGAAGGATTTAGGGTAAGATCTGCCTATATATACAAGTTCATTTCCCACCATTTGATAAGAAAGAACTGAATAAGAAGTAGGTGCAAATGAACATCTACTTACTGACCATTCTACTTGAGAATTAAAGCTTAGGGTTCCATATTTTCTTTGGAGATATGTATCTTGTCTTGTGGAGAAGTATTTTGGATGCATTGATAGATTGTGTAGCCTAGAGCTAATTTTTATTTGTTATCCTTACATACCACAACAATTTATTGTGAAGCACCTTGGCCAATGGAGAGATTGAGGCTTGATGGGTTCATCTTCAAGGTAAGTATTCCTAACTTTATTCATCCTTTTATAAGAGTAGATACATAATTTAGTTGTACTTCTCTTTCATGCATTAAAATTTTGTATACATTGGCATGGGTATATGTCTTCTATGCATGTTTAGTTTTTTTTTATTTCTAACCCCCACTTTATGCCACAATATTTGGTGACTATTAGATTATATTGACTTTATTTTTATTAGCATAGGTGAAATATTAAAACCTAGGACCCCCTTATGGTTATTACATGATTGTGTTAGAGTGGAGGCTTTGGAACCCTGACCATCAAATATATTAATCCCATGCATGGTTATATGACTTAAATAGTTTTTGATATTATAACTTAGGGTTTAAAGAAAATGGGATATGAAACTTAGATATCAACCCTAAGTGCTTTATTATTTTCCAAGAGGTTCAAAATAATGTGAGCAATATACCTAGCAATGTGTGCTTAGGCTTTTGAATATAAACTATATCACAATAAAAATTTCATTAGAAATATGCCAATGATATGTGCACACATGAATTATGTGTAACTCAACCATTTATAGGTATTATCATGTGATAATTTCATGTTTCAAAACATGACAAGCATAATCCAAACAATAAGAATATATGTTTACCTTGATCACCTTTTTGGATATTGAGTCAATATAGATCAAAACTTGTATTACTTACAAAATAAATAGAATGTCAACCACTTCACCACTATCCCTATTCATGGTGATTAAGTCTGATAATATATATCAATTATACTATGAATAAATACAAAAATGTATTCCATACTAAGATTGAAAACACTATTTACTTAATGCGATACTCATGTTATAAAATCACTTAATTAACATTAAGAGTAATAAATAATATTAAAAGCAATAATTAATTCTTGATTGCACATGCAAAATAAATATGGATATTTAAATGAATATAAATGATTTGGCCCCTACCAGTAGTTTTATACTTCATGACTCTAGTCATTAATATGGTAGAACCAAACATGTCAAGATTTTCAAGAAAAAAGAAGGGGTGATAAAAATAGGCATAATAAAATCCATCATGTAAAAGGTGTTTGCCTTAAAACAAGAGGTGTTAAAACATAGGGAGGAGAACATAGACCTACACCTCTACCTAACCAAAACTCATGAGTTGATTGATGTTAAATGCAATGCCTTGGTCACTCAAGCTTTGGGTGACCAAGTCATGTCAAAAGATAAGTAGTTCACAGCCCTCCTCTCGCAGCTCACAAAATAATAGCTTGGAATGTAGTAGTAAAAAATTTACATGTAAGGGTAAAATATCAAGGATAAGAAAATGTCCATCTTTTATCTCCTCAAGGAATATGAGCAAGTCCTTGACACTATTGCACATCAAGCTAACAACATAGCCCATAGCATACTCGACTAGAAGCAAGGTTGTCTAACATATGGACAGAGACCAAGCTAGATTTTATAAAGACTGATAAAGCTAAAGTTGCCATGGAATAAATGTTCACTACCTCAGATGAACTAGATGTTGCACTCAAGAAATCTCTTGAATCTATAGATAGTATCATGTAGAAGATGCAAACTTGGCAAAATAAAATGGTTCACATTGTTTATTGATATTCAAATGTAGAGGCGTGCAGATAAGCTAGATGAGTTATCCCAAGACATTCAACTAAAAGTATTTAATGTGAGGGATGCTCCTAATGATGGAATATGAGGATATCCAAATTTTGATCGAGTGACAAGTGTCACTGCGTACTAGAATTAATATGGTTAGAGAAGCTATCAAGGATTGGATAGTTTTCAAAAATGACATGTCTCATTTGGATATCTCTATCATGGATATCATATAAAAGTCTTGATTCATTCCTCCAAATCAAATATAGTAGGAAATTTATCAAAAAAAGGTTGATGAAACTATACAACCTATGCCTCAACCACAGTAATTGCCTCCACCACTAGATTTTGTAGCAATGACTTCCTCTTCAGCATCTCAAGTAGAACCATCTTTGTAGCTTTTTCAGTATAACCAATGCAATCTATATTTCCACCTTCATTTTAGGTACTACACACACCCCAATTTTGAATTTTTAGAAACATTTTTTAGTAGTGAAGCATTGAACATTGGGATTATGGTTAGGTTGGTTGAAAACCCATAAATAGTAGCTACTTGGTTATGCTAATCTATTAAAAACATGCAAGGGTGGTAGATTAGTATGCCACTTACTTGAAAACCTAAAATGGTGACTAAGTAGTGTGCAAGAGGTGAAATCTAATAAATGGAACCTTTAGTGATTATCACAACTCATGGTTCTGGTCCAATTCCCTAGAATAGGCAGAGTTTTTAGCTTTAACATAGGGCACTCTTCCTATGATTTTATCTCAAGACAATACAACTATTTAATTTTGGGAAAGTGTTGATAATAAATAGGTCTAGAAAATTTCAAAGTGTAATTGGTGGACACGTGTGTAACTTGCACTATTTTCTCTTTTTATCTCTTTTTGTATGTATTTGGCACTTGAAATCATGTCAAGAGTCTTCATAATATGAAGTCTTTAGTTTATTTATAGTGAAAGGATAGAATATGAAGTGACAACACCTTGTAAAATCCCTATATATAACACTCAGTTATATTGCAAAATATTTCTTGATGTGATAGATATTGATATAGAGTTTTGTAATGGTTTTTCCTGAATGTCGTTATCATTGTTTTATGCATAGTGAATGCTCAGTTTATCTAAATATGTTTAATCATGTAGAATAATATTATATTTTTTGTATCTATTAAGATTGTTTTCTCCTAAATAAAGGACTATCTCTAACTAAATAATTATTTTTTTTAGTTTGTGACTATGTCTACATTATAATTTTATTCCTACTTCACACAATTATCCTTATTTTATCATGTTTTGATGGGTTTTCCAAGAACCTATGCTAACAATCATAATGCAGAGATAGCCCTCTGCTAATAATCCTAGTGTAGATATAGCATATGTGTCATCATCTATAACTTCATCAATGGTTGTACAATATTCTCATACCACTCCTTTTGAATCATTATAGGCTATGCCTCCTCCTCTATACCAAGGTATTGCATAATTCACATTTTTTACTACAACATCAATTTTTTAAGCAATAAAGCTTTGAGAGCAAGGTCAAGAAGGTTGAAAACCCATAAAGGATGGACTCCTATTTATGATATCTTATTAATAACCCACAAAGGGTGTTAATTTGGTATACTACCTAGTCTAAAACCTAAAATTATGGCTAAGTAGTCTGTAAGAAGTGAAAATTAGTGAATGACACTTCAATCAAAACTGAAAACAATGCCTCTTGACCATCATATCAACATAAATTTGATAAAATCTAGCCATCTTCAAAATTTTATATCAATTTTTTATATTATACCAATATCTTTATCTCCATATGAGACAATTGTTTAAGTCCAGAAAAGTGTTAGTTGGAATATATGAAGCATAATTTGCATACATTTTCATAATTTTTAACATGTGACAAGTGTACACCAAGGCATATTTTGTATAAAATATGGGTTCAATTAGGTTGATGAAACACATGAAAGTTTGAATGGGTACCTTTTACATTTCAATAAGGTGAATAATAGAAAAAGCCATAGTCTATTTTATATATATATATATATATATAATATCCTACATTTTTAAAATGGAATGTTATATATAGAATTCTAGGGAACAATTTGATTTTATTATTTTATGTAGAACATCTCCTAAACTTTATATAAATCTATATTGAATTGAATTATCCTCCTTGTGAGTGAATGCATTCTCGCTTAAAGTTTAATATTGATTACATAAAATAATAAAAATGATAATACATGCATAAAATAATAATGAAGAATAAGAAGGTTATATGTATGACATTTCACTAAATTTAACTTTAATTACACTGAGAAGTGTTCCTATAATGGCATTCGAGGGGTAATTTTGTGTAATGGCATGAGTGTGTAAACATTTAATTATATTTGTTATTGTGGTGATTTTATTTACTTTAAAATAAAATAATTTATTTATTTATTTTATATCTATTATTATGGTAATTTTATTTATTTATTTACCATGCAGAATATATATGATAGGTGAATTATATTTGTTATTGTGGTAATTTTAAAATTTATTTTAAAATAGAAGAATTTATTTATTTATTTATGTAATTATTTAATTCATGTAAAACTGACATTATAAAAAATAAATAAGACAACTGACATGATGATTAAAAACATAAAAAATCATATAAATATAAATTTAAAAAATTCACAAACAAAATCAAAGAATATTGCCAAAAAATAAAGTGCAGAGGAAAATAAATAACAGCGATACAAGCGAGAGAAATAAATTGCACGGAGGATAACATAGAACAACAATACAAAAGGTATTTTTTTATATTTACCCCATCAATTTGAAAAACCTAACTTGAAATATTATTTATCCTTCTCTGTATCATTTAGGTATGTATTTTTTTCCATTTCAAACTTCAAATTATATAGGTAGAGTGGCCATTCCTAAATTTATTTTTTTTTTTTTAAGTTGAAATGTAATTCTTTATTTTAAAAGTAGTTTCTATTGTCTACCATCATGAAAATCAATTATTTTTTATTTATTTATTTATTTATTTTCTCTTTCCTTCAGTATAATTTAAACTAGCATACATATCTTAGATAAATCTATGTAAAATACATCGATAAGCACATTCTCAAAGCACCTATATCGTATTGAATTATGAGTGCCTTGAGAATGATATTTATCAGTGTATTTCACATAGATTTATCTAAGATGTGTATGCTAGTTCTACCTATAAATGCATGCATTAATTTAGTGTCTAATCACAACATTAATAGATTACAACATATAGCATGTCCTGATGAGAGATTATAGGGACTGTTGCCAATGATCACAATTGTAAAACTTCCTTATTTCAATCAAAACTTTGTTATTATTACCCATTTTTATTGTATCATTTTAAAAAAACATTATTTACCTATTTATTCTCATGCATGTTCACAAAATTAGAGTTACTCCAACACTTTTCAATTTTTACATTCAGTTTCACCAACACTATTACCACAACCATGTACACTCTCCAAATACTCATGTTTTTTACAAATTAGATATTTACAACAAATAACACAACCACAAATATATTTTGGGAAAAATATAAAATTAAAATAATGGAAATAATTCCATAATACTCTATCATTTACTAAGAACATGAATGCTAAAATTTAGAAATCAGTATGGAAGAAGACAAGCCAAAAACATTATACATAAGGGAAAATATATGACTAGTAGAGGTTTACAAACCCATTAATAGGTTTAAGAAAATATGATCCTGTACTTAACTTCTTGGGATAAATTGGTGAGGTAAATGAAATCTAATCCATACAGTGCCTAAGAAACCTAAAATGTCTTGGAAAAAAACATGTAGGCTTTATGAAATGAAACTGCAAAGGATTCAAGAGACTTGGCTTTTGATCTTAAGAATCTGAGGAATACTCAGACTAGAGGGGAGACACAATATCACATATTAGAAATAAATATTGACTCTACCTATATTTGAGGTCTTGACCCATATTGACATGATGGTATACATGACATTATCTTTACGTATTATACTATAAACTTCCTTCTCTTGAATCTGACTAATCTAATGTCAATCTTGTAGTGGGTAAATTTATTCAAAAAAAAATCTTATGCTCAAACTCATCACTTTTTTCCACTAATTTTAAGCTTAATGTGCTCTTAGTTCATCTCATGTTCTTAGGAGGATTTTGAAACTAGATTCTCACTACACACTTAAATTATTTATCTCTCTTGATTTGGGTTGTTCAAACCTTCTTTGAATTATTCAAATAAGGAAAATGATTCATTTACCGTTACAATGTCTTATTTGATAGACACTAAATCATCACTTTCATACACATAAATATGTCTCTTTCTCTTGAGTTTAATGATTTTATTGAAAAAATTATGATAGGCATGATTCTCTAATAAACTCAGTAGGTTTGATATCCACCTTGTTATCAACTTTTCACTCTTCAATGATTATTCTAGGGTGTTTCATTTCATGCTCCTTAGAAGAAATAGGTTCCTTAAATATTTTATCACTTTGGACTAGTTTTCTAGATCATTTTTGAAGTAACAAGTAAAGGGATTCAAATGATGTTGTCATTGATTGATTATTTTCCTTTACAACATGGATCAAGCCATTATTCTCTTGCTCATCATCGAGGACTTCAATTTTTTTCTTCAATCTAATCAACTAGGTATTGGAGCGGATTTTCATATTAGAGTCATGACTAAAATTTTATATATCCATGGGATCATGTTCATGTTGGGAGAGAACTCCATCCCTTTTTATTGAAAACCTTCCAAATAACTCTTCCTATGTTAAGGAATAAAATGGGAAAAATATTAACTCTTTATTATTTGTTTCATCTACAATAAGATATTTTTAAAATGTGAGTGAAGAAGAAAATTCATTTGCATTTTCACACAGAAAAATATCATTAGAGTTTATAACATGTTGGCTTGGAATCTAAACTTCATGACGTTGAACATCATCAAGGACTTATGTTTGTTGAGTAACATATTTTTGTTAGTTTTTTATCACCAATATCTTCTTAAACTTATTCTACATGGCCTTTAAAAATTTCCAAACTTCATGGTTATGGTTGGGATTTGACTATCCTTTGATCTTTTTTTCAATTCTCAAGACATATTCCCTCTTTAGTACATCCATCTCATCATCTTCACATGAAATAACTTCAATGATAATAGGTCAAGGAATGGAAATGTATTAATTATTTCATCAACCCATGTATCATTTAAAATCTCATGTGTCTCTTCCCAAAGAAATTATTCATCAAAGGATTCCAAAAATTGGCTCTGGATAAAAATTGCATGTTGCTAAATATTTTAAGAAGTTTCATTTTTATTATTGGTTTCCAGTTGGTCACCTTTTTTATAAGGGGTTTAGGGAGATTTATGTTATTCTTCACAAGGAAATATCTTTGGCTCATCATCACTATCTTCATAGTTTAAAGGATACATTTGATAGTTTTGACATAAAATCTGAAACTATGGTTACAAATACTTATGAGGTTCAAGTTGACTCTAGTTAGAGATAATGTAGTACATAGGTTATTATTAATTAGAGTTAGCTATATATGAATTCACAAAATAAAAATTAGTATGCTCATTCAAGTACATAGTACATAGATATTCCCTACTCTAACTCTCTTTATTTATATAATTATGATGAGTATAGCCATTACAATTTCCGTAGTTCTATTTATTATATACCTCATTACTCTTTGCTTTATTTTTACTCTTCTCTAAACTATTACAATTATATGTATGCCTTGTAACCTCTTTATTTCAATCTAATTATCATTATTCAACTTTCTCTATATTATATCTCTCATAATACAATATCACAATATATATAACAAATAGATACCTTTACAACTCAATGGGCATGTTTGTGTAAGACATGCCTTAGCTTCATACAGGTTGTATTGTGTTTATCCCAGGTGTTGGGTCATTTATGATCCATGGTTATGTTTAGTTTATTTATTTACTTGTTTGGTTAGTTTTATGTTTTTAAATAAAGAGTTGGTTCATAGGTTAGTTTGATCCTATAACCACTTGTGAATGTTTTATAAACTATCACCTTTTTTCTAAATATTATCCGGCATAATAATAATTTTATGTTGTGTAAAATGTTGTGTTCATGAAGTAATTTCCAACTTCCTCACCTAGTCACAAAGCCATTAGTGGTATTAGATTTGGTTAAAAATAATGTGTCCAGTGAAAGTAGAGTTTAATACAAATTCACATGAAGACAATAGTGTGGGAAAGAGATATCATTGAAAGAATATATTGCATACAATTTCAAAACTATTTCTAATTGAGATTATTCAAAAGCTACATTATTCCTACGCATACTTTATTTCTCCTGATTTAAATGAGTTTAAAAAAAAATCAAAATCCATTTATTGTGCCTGGAGATATACTTATATGGAATTTCTCATCTAAAACTTGTAACAACATGATTTTAAATCAATCAAGGTCATAAATTTATTGTTTATTTGTCATACAAACTCATTTACATGACTTCTTAAAGTCTAAAATCCTCTATTTTTGAATGGTACGACATCATATAACTTTATAGGGGATTCATATCATTTTCATCTAAGTTTTGGATCTTTTACATGCATTAAATCTCATACAAACTGATTTTCAATCCTTTTGAAACTCTTATTTGATTTGTACAACCTCATCCTGCATCTATATAGCCTCCATGAATAACAATGGTGTCCCATTCATTCAAAAACTGATCTATTTTCTTTGATTTTCCATTTTGCAAGCTTAAACTTACAGAAAATATTGTTTTTACATATTTTTACAGCCTTCTACATGCCCCTATGTGATTGTATGGATTTTTGGGCAGATTTGCAAAGGAAGAGTGGTGTCTGGGCATAAAATGGGCATTTCATGTCTGAGAAAAGATTCAAAATTTTATCTTATTTGATTCAAACGTATTGTCTAATATATTAAGGTTGCATGAAGCCCATAAAAATTTTAAGTAGCATCACTTTTACTTTAAAAAATTCACGGGTGAAAATAATTACATGGAAAATTAATTTTTTTATTTCTCCACACAACAAAATCTAGCTTAAATAGCAAATCTTCTATTTATGACTTGTAAATTCGTATAGATCAAATGCCAAAGAATATTTTGTAATACCCTTCGAATTGGATAGGTGAAGCATTCAAACCTTCAAATTATGTTTTTTCTCAAAATTTATTTTGGTCACAAACTTTATCGCATTCATCATTGAGTAGCTTTTCTTACAACATTTTTTTTACAACTTAGTATTTTATTCAAAGGTGTCATGTGACCAGATGATTTATAGTTATTTGGATATTTTAGACACATAAAAATGGTCAAATAGATGATTTGAAACTTATTTTTATGGTTTTAACAATAAATGTATTGAAAATGATGTCTAAAAGTGAATTTTTGGTGGAAATTGACACCTTCAAAATGAAACATTTAAAAATGTCATCCCATGTTTTTGTTATCAGAGAATATATTATCTATTACATATATATCAAGATAATTTTGATTGACAAAGGATAAGTGTTAAAATGGAGGTTGGAGGATCCATTGGAGGCTAGAGGATAATTCCCCTTCTCTAGTTAGCTATTCACTCAGAGTTTAGGTCAAATGTTTGAATGGAAATTTTGGTAGTAGTAATATGCTTCTTTTAGTTTTAGTTTTGACTTTTTATACTTAATATTCATGACATAGAGCAGACAATATTGTTTGATTTTGTTTCTCTCATTACACAGTTCTCACCTCTCACCTGATAAGGGGAGAAGAGTCTTTGATCAATCATCAAAGACAGTATGTCTTGATAGGGGTTGTTAGCACCTTTAGTGTGAGAAATTTTCATTAGAATTTATCGGGCATTGGGGATATGTGGCATACATAGTACAATTTTTTCACTTGGATGGGATTCTATGTGGAGCCTTAAGTGGATCAATGTAGTTGGACATGCTTAGATCGTGTTCATTGGCCTTTTATGACATAAATCATAGTGTAGTCTTCTTTATGGAGTGGCATCAATATTGATCACTACTAGGAGGTATAGTGCACTAATTACAATTGCTTCAAAGCTTATTTGATGACTTTAGAGTCGTTGCTCTAGCTCTTTCATTTTTCATACCCCTTTGGATTAGGGGAGTTTGTTGGGTCATTTTATATCCAATATTATGTTTAATTTAATTATTTATTTGTTTTGTTAGTTTTATGTTTTAAATAAAGAGTTGATTCACATGTTAGTTAGATCCCATAACCACCTATAAAATCTTTATAAGCTTTCACCTTCTTGTAAATATTATCTAACCTAATAATAATTTTATGTTGTGTAAAATTTTGTGTTTATGATTTAATTTCCAACTTCCTCTCTTGGTCCTAGAGCCATTACCAGGGGTCTAATCCATACAACATTATCTAGGTTATTAGAAGTCACTATCCGATTGGCCTAGAGATGTACTCTATTGATGTGATAGAGTTGGATGTTCTATGGTAGTCATATGTCAAACATATTTGATGCTAAATAATCCTTCCAACATTTTCCTATATTTTATGCCTTTGTCTCCTCCTCAATAAAACATCTAAAAATCATGGCAGGTACCAAAATAATTCATCTTACTTAGTGCCAAAAAATTATTTTATGATGTGGATCCCCCCTCCTTGGGTAAATTTTTCTCATACTTGTTTGCCATAGCCTTAGAGAAAGTTTCCCTATTCAATAGTATGGATTTTTCATCCAATTTCTTGTATTATAAGGTAGTATTCTCTTTGGCCACCATCACCATATCTTTTGAGGTTAGTGAATTCTCCAATGTCTATAAATATGCCTTGTGGCTTATTATCTAAACCTCCATTTTCTATATTAGAGTTTCATAGTCCATGTCTTCATAAATAAGTATGCATTGAGATTTTTTGGTTATATTTATTCTTGCATACTTATCCATTTATCCTACTCTACTTTGGAATGAATATTTTGGGTGCCAAAATTGGTAGAGGTGATGTTGATTTGCCTTTATATTTCCTCCAATTATGTTTTCTTATTTTCATTCCATAGAGGTCAACTAATGGAGTAGGCAAAGTAGGTATCTACACCTCTCATAGCTTTATGCATCTTCTCTACTTGTTATTTGTACTTAGTTTTTTATTTGATTTTCCCCTAATAGTGGTCCCAACAACTATTCCTCATACTATTCTATAATCTCTACTTTGATGATGTTTTTATCCTTTGGCTTTTACATGGGCTTTTACATGGCCAATGAAATTTTATATGGTCTCCTCTAATTATTTCTCTACTAGTCTTGTTACATCAAGATCATATTTTGGCCTAATAGTGGTTAAATCCATGAGATACCTTTCTATTCCTTCTTCTAAGTTCACACATCATGTTATATAATCTATATTGTCACTCTAGATGAGTGTTTCTCCAAATAATTCCTTCCCTAATGGTGTGAGTGTTTTAAGGGATACTACAATTTGTCCTCATGTGATAGGCAAGAGGAAACTTGGTGGAACCATAATAGTATATGTTAGTTATTTGTGTCGAATTAGTTCTAGCTTTATCCTTCTCAAGGGGTACATTGGTATAGTTTTACTACTCGAAATAATTGATATCATTCATAGAGCACACTGCATTTGTAATTTAGTAGTATCCCCTATTTCTATAGAGCTTGTAGAAGGAATACTTACTTATTTCCCTTTTTACTCTTTTTATTCATGTCCTTTGTTTTCCTCTTCTTTCCTCTTATGCTCCTCCTCTTCCTTTCTTTTAGTTTCCACATCCTTTTTCTTTTCTTCTTCTTCATTTTTCTTATCATCCTCCTTTTTCTTATCTTCTTCTTCCTTATTTTTATCTCATTCTTCCCTTATTTTCTTCTCTTTCTTATCTTCATCTTTTTTCCTATCTTTTTCCTCCTTTCTTTTCTTTTCTTCTTCTTCTCTTTTATTTTATTCTTCTTGTTTTTTTGTTTTTTATGCTCTACCTTTTATTTTTTTGCCTCTTATTTTTCTAATTTTTCTTTTTCCAATAATTATTTTTCAATTTATTTTCTAATATTTGTTGGGCCTAATTTGTAGCAAGCTCTACAATTTCATGTGTTTTACTTTTTCCATCTTCTAGTTATTTCTCAACTTCCTTTCTTTGTAGATTGTGGTATCTTCTAATTATTTTAATGTTTGGAGTTATTTTTCTTCTTCTACCATTTCCACCATTACGTTTTTTCTTCTATTTGGTTATTAGCTCTATATGTTGAATTTTCATTAGTCTAATTTGCCTTAGTCTCTCATTAGCCTTAGGAGACATAGTTATTTCCTCCACTTCCTTCTCCAATCCTCTTCTTGATATTTTTCCATAATCAACTTAGCTTCTCTACTCCTATCTTGTATTTTTATTATTATTTTTTGTAATGATGGATGCAACCCATATAATTTCATATAGAGTGAACATAATTAACTATGTGTGTTCCAAAATTTCTCTTACTATTCTATGTTGCCGTTCCACATATGCATTAGCATACATATTACCTAAGCTTAGTATACCATTTTCTTTGCACATGTCCCTATTAGTGTATCCATATTAAGGACTTCTACTATGATATTCTTTCCCTCTCATATTTGTGTTTCTACTTGTTCTTCTTATGATTCCATTTATGAGTATGAAACTAGTGTTTACCTCCCCTTATTTTTTGTCTTAACAACCTTATTTTTGTATTACCCCTTCTTATAGTATGTGATGAAGCTATTTTTATTTTCTATCCACTCATTTGTAACATGGTTTTTCCTATTGCTGCCATAGATGATGTGGTAGAGAACTCTACCTCCTCAGTTTGGATTTTTATTTTAGTCCATTTAGAGATACCGTCCCCTAGTTTAGATATATTTTTTCTCAAATAATATGGGGGAGTTTCGTTAACCTCCAATTTTTCTTCCTTTAGTACCTCACTTGTAGTATATTTTTTACTATAAACCTAGTAGTTTCCTCCTATTTTTGAATTTTTTGTTCTGATGTAGGGGTTTATTTCTGTAATTATGATGATCTGCATGGTGTGAGGCTTATGTGTGATGGGCCTATTGACCAAATTTCACCCTAGATCAAATTTGGTTAAACACCCCCTACATATTCAAATTTTCCATCAGGTATCCTAGATTTGAAATGTTTATCATGGTCATTAATTAGGTCAAACATCTTTTTAAGGTCAATAAAATATGTTTTTATCTTTATCACATTTGCCTAGTTGGTCTTATGTCATATTATGGCATCTTTTGGTCATTTTAAGTGAAATACGGTTTTCCATAAGATGAAAAAGGTGTCAAGATGTACTCTAACATACCATATGTTAAAAAATAGCTTTAAAACTAAAAAATTGTAGGTTCAATGTATAAATAAGGAGATAAACTACAAAAAGGGTAGTTTTAGGTAGCCGTATAGATTGGATGACTCATATAACACATGTGAAGGCTTCATGGAAGTCTCTTGAGATCCCCACAAGTCATTTCTAGGCTTAGATGGCTTTAAAAACTCCAAATTTGATGAAAACCAATTTATCTCTCTTATCACTCTCTTGGACAGGTCAAGAAGGTCAATCAATTTTCTATTGGTACAGACAAGAAAAGAGGAGTTGAGGTGAGTTCACTTGGGGGATGTTAGTAGTCCTCATGGGATCTCATTTCATGGTCATGGCTTCAAGATTGGTGGTTCATATTGTATGAACAATCACTAAGATTTTTAACACCTCCAAGCTGCCTACACATTCCCAACATCTTAGTTTTTATCATCTTTTTGCATTGGTATGCATGAACCAAATGGTGTATGTGAACTTGTAGAGTATATTCTTACTTTTTGTATGTATTTAAATCTGGCTGGAATGTGTGAACATGGAGAGATGGGAAATATCACTCTCTTGTGCTATAATTAAATGGAAATGAAGTTTGTAGAATAGTTTTTTGGTAATAGTAGAGTTTAATCCTCTTATAAATGGCTTTAAGTCAAGGATAATATGTTATTTTCAACCATTTAGAGCATGGTGATCAATTTATCCTTTGAAGGTTTAGTATTAAGAGGATTATTGATGGAGTATAAGGTCTAAGACACAAGCATAGTCAAGGGATCTTAAAATAGTCACCTACAGGACTGTGTAGGAGTGCTTAGACAATGGGTTGATGAGTGATTGGGAATCTAAGATAGAGCCTTTGAAAAAATTTCAAGATTTGCTTGAAGTTCTAGAAGCCTTAAACACAATCAAGAACATTTAAGATTAGTTCAAGAAACATATATAGGTGTAGGTTGTAGAAGGTTGAAAAAGAGATGACTTACCTTAACTTCTCTAAAAAGGTTTCCTATCTCATACATAATAGTATATTGTGGTGAATGTTTAAGAGGTTTGTGTAAGTTTGATGGTCTCATCCTTGTAGCCTAGGCCTAGAGATCATATCTAAACACAAGATGAAGTTGTTAGGTCAATGGAAGAGGATGGTTGAATGGATTAAAACTCAGTCAAATTTCTACTGAAGACACTCAATGAATTACAATGCCATTTGACCAAAATGAATAGTGCAACTTACAAGTGACTCTTAATGCATTGATGATAAGGAATGGTTGTATAATCTCAAGCCAGATGGATACATTCAGGTGTGAGATGACCTTAGTAACCTCAAGACAAATCAAAATATTTAAGTACTATAGTCAAACCTGTATCAACCCCTATAGTATCATCTTAATTTCTACCAAAATGAGCACCTATAGTTTGAAGTGAAAGTTCAAACTAGCCTAACCTAATGAAGGAAGCAAGCTTGGTTGGTAGATATAATTATGAAGTGAATAAACATGTATAAACACTTTAAAAATTATGATGTCACATTTTATACAAAGGAAATAGAACATAGATTAATCTAAGACTGGGTATGAGCCTCAAACTTAGTTTAACCAAATTTTGCACAGTCATTGTCCCATAAGCTAGTCTTGAAAATTTGAGATGCTAAAGATTTTATGAGCATGAAAAAATATTTAAATTTGGTACATAAGGTCATTATTATTGGGTGAATATTTTTTCAATAGCTAACTGATGAGAAAAATAGGTCTCTTCAACCACAGCATAGGGAGATTGGTTGACCAGATGTGCAGGTTTACCACATCAAAAGGGGACAAATCTCTCCTCTCATCAAGGGGAGGTTCCCTATAAATAGGAGGGGGCTATATATATATATATATATATATATATATATATATATATATATATATATATATATATATATATATATATATATATATATATATATATATATATATATATATATATATATATATATAAGTAGAAAGTAACACTCAAGCATAGGATAACACCATCCATCTCTCTTTTTTTAGATATGATGTTCACAAACAAAGGAGAAAATCTTGGTGAAAACACTAAAGGCACTTCTCTTCTTTCAGAAGTGATCTTGCAGGAAACAGCAGGAGTTCTTTCAAGTAGTGACAAGTAACTGGTAACAAGGGTGCAGTAACTAGCAAACTAAGATGTAGCACAAAGTCTCCACCTTGAATTCCCAAGAGTGAAATATGAAGGACAATGAGGGCACAAATTCATCCCAAGGTCCTTTACATAGAAACAAAAAATAGACAAATACACTAAAGACAGTTGTAGATAGTACAAAGTCTCTCCATAGTTGGCTTTAGGACACTTTCTTGATTACTTCCACTAGTTCTACTTGTTAAATTAAATAAACAAGAATACATCTAGAAGACAGACATAAGAACAATCTCCTAAAATGTCACAAGCTATAACAGCACAAAGTCTGCAAGTAACTTGCTTTCTCATTCAGATAAAATAATATGAACAACAATCTAAGCTCAAAGTCTCAGTATTCACCCCTCAATTTTGGTAGAGTTCCGCTTCTATATTGGAAAAGTCCCTTTTGCCTAAGACCAGAGATTCTAATGTATATCCACTAAGGAAGGTTTGGCACTTTTTTCCATGGAGTGACCCATGTTGCATTCAAAGCTTTGAATGTGTCTCCAGTTTTGTCAAAGGACCATGCTAAAAAATAGGGTAGTTACCTTAATTATGGCATGCTAAGTCATCTCAAATGTCTCCTCTTGGGTCTAAATCATCTAGTCTGTACATCTGTTCACCTCACCTTTACTCTAAGGGAGACAAACAGGGTGCACATTCAATGTTTTCAAGCTTGAAAATCTACTTTATAGACTGTTCTAGCTACAGGAATAACTACTACATAAATATTTCCCTCTTTGTCTCTTCCTAGTTTTGTCTTTTCCTAGAATCTAAGCTCTCAGGGCTATATTCTCTGCTTTGTTGGCTCTTTTTGGCTCCTTCTCTCAGTGGTTCTTCCCTTTGGCATTTTGTCCTTTGAATGCATTCAGGTCCACACTCAAGCCTTGAAAAATCAATAGCTATTTCATTACCGTGAATTTGATGTCTGTAGGGATGTCACTGGATGTCTGGATCTCAATGGCTAGTTCATGATGCTCAACGTTGACATATTCGGGCCCATCACCCTCCTTGGCAATTCCTTCAGCTTTCTTGTTTGATCCTTCCTAAAGGGGACCTACCCTTCGGTCTGGAGAAAGGCTCATTTTCTAGTCGGTGAGAGCCCCCCGCAAGGGTACCTACCCTTTGGGGTCCTTTGGGTGGTCTTTGGGTGGCCTTCGGGCTCTAATTCCTTTAGGCTCCAATTCCTTTGGACATTTTTTTTGAAGGAAATCTTCCTTTGCGTTCCTTTCACTTTTCATTGGGCTTTTGGTCAGGCTTATTCCTTTAGACAAATGTCTGAAGGAATGCCTTAGCATTTTTGCCACAGAAAATCCTTCTGAAGGAATTCCTTTGCTCCTTTCGGCCTTTGAAATGGTCCATTTTATCCTTGCCTGCCCTCCAAAAGGGTTGTTTCACCTCTAAGGTTATCTTTCAAAAAAGTTGCAAGGGTCCTCTTGGCTTCAAAGTGCCCTCCGCAAGGGCACTTGTCCTTTGGGCTCTTGAAATTGAACTGATTGATTGAAAATGCCTAAGTTTCGAGAGCTCATTTCTTTCCTGTAGAGTTCATAGAAATGAACCTGCTGAGTCCATAGAAATGTATCTATAAAGTCCGTAGAAACCAAAAACTAACCTACAGAGTCTATAGTTTTGAGTCTATCGATTAGAGTTCATAGAACCTTATTCTACAGAGTTTGTAGATTTCTACCTATAGAGTCCATAGATTTCTACCTATAGAGTCTATAGTTTCAAGCCTACAGAATCCCTTAGCTCAAAAAGTTTTGAAAAATAGAGAATTTGAAGGCTCAGAACAATTTTTGAGAAGGGAAGAGAGAAATTTTTTGGCTTGTAAGACTAAAAAAATAGTTCATGTGTTGTCCCAAAAATGAGTGACAGACTTTGGGAACAACAATTATGACCTAAAAAATCCCTATATAGTCTCCTTCAAGTCAAGTGAATAGGGTAAGTGTCCTATGTTTTCTCTCAAACATGGGGTACTTCATAATTATTGCAATTTGTAGACCTAGTATGCATGAATGGTAAAAAGGATGTAATGGAGAGTCTTAAAGGACCATATAATGATGTATAGGTTTAATTTATGATTAATAAAGTTTTTAATAGCTCCTACAATCACTACCATCACTCAGAAGCATCACATACATAGATACACAGTCTAGGCCTCTCAAGCCTAGAATTAGGCCTAAACCCTCATGGCTCCCAATGATATTTTTATGACCATGTGACCTTTCCAATCCATTTGATAACATTAATTTAAAATTATATAGTCAATTTTATCCATTATTTTTCAAATAATAGCTCAAAATTGGTCATTTTGGCCTAATTCTCTCTCAGGGGTGCCTAGAATGTAAGTAAGATCTCGACAAGCCATTTTCTTTTGCTCATATCTATATAGACAGTGTGCACGGTGCCTCAATCAGTTATGGGTAGTTGAGGAGGGTCCTAAAATTGATCTCAATGGAATTTGTTTGAGGGTTAAACATCTAACTTTTATGAATCAATGTTAAGAACCTGAATGACCTAAAACCCTCTCAAGAACCTGATGAAGAAGATATGAATGGAAATGTATCTAGGAGGGGTCAGTTTGCCTTGAAATTTTTTTATATCCATTTGGAACTCTCTCAGGCTCCTTGACATCTAGTTATTTAATACTGCCACTTGTATGGATAGGCCAAAATCTAGGTTTTTTGCAAGTTTTAAGGTAATCTAAAGGTATAGAAGGGAATGGATAGGCGAGAGACATTATGGAAGGTGTATAGAGATGTATTTAAACTCATAATACATCATTCTCACTTTAGTGATGCATGAAAATATCTCTTCTAAGTTGGTCATTACAGGCAGTCTTAGAAAAGATAGTGAGAAAGATTGTGACTCTTTAAGTTAGAAGTGAGAAGTATGATATTGAGTTTCATTGAGGTCTATTTGATAGACCAAAGGACAAAGAGGTCTTGATGATTTGGCTCACACCTATATAACTAATATCCATGAGCATCTACAGGTCACTCAAGTGATAAGCGTGAGAACCTAAGCCTAGAAGGCTAATGAGTGACTACAAGAGAGTGAATAACAAGTGGTGCAGAGAATTTCATCAGTTTAGAATCATATAAGTACCTAAACTAATCATATTTCCACCTCTTTAGCTCATATTATATGTGTCAATGACTGCTACAATAGTTCTGATTAGTTTGTGAACTCCTCATCAAGAAGGGAAATTTCAAGGAGAATGAAGATCTCTACGCCAACTTCAAGAAGGTGTCATATTTCAAATCGACACTTATCTAAGAGGACCTCATGACCTATTCTCTAACTCTCTTTTCTTGCATTTTTACTATATTTCAATCCTTGACACTTGGCCTTATGATTGTCCAACTTCACTTTTCTCTCCTCTCTTATGCTCTATATATTCAATCCATTTTGGCATTGTAAAGGATCCATAATTGGTATGACAAAGACCTTCTAGTTTGACATCTTATTTTGCATTTGAATAAAGTTCTAAATTTTATTTTATCTTTGTAACTCTTGCCTAAATATGTCAATTAGTTCATTTGGATGACAAGTTATGAATGTCTTCTCCTTGCTTCCATTTTGATCTTGTATGCATGGTGTGAGTAGTAGCATTTCTTCTAATAGGTATCATGAAGTGTATGTGTTTTTCAAGTTGTATTTTAAGTGTGGGATAGATTACTATTGTCTAGGATAAGACCTCCTTTTCACCCACCTCTAGATACACATAGCAATCTACCTCTATGTAGAAACACTTATGCTAGAAGAACATTGAGTTGAGATCAGTTTCAGTAGTCTTCTTTCTTATTGCAAATGCAAGGTGGAGATATATTTGGTGTAACAATTTCATTATTATAGATTATTTTCAATTTTCTTCTTCCTTTTTCATCCCCAATAGTGATTATCCTAGTGTAATGTGTGAGCCTAGAATATGGATCATGGGAGCCAACCCATAAACAAGAGGTTTACCTATATTATAGACAACCCACATGGTTAGGGGTAATCCCATGTTAGACAAATTTGGAGAGGCCTGAACTACAATCTCCAAGGGTGAAAATTTGGTTATAACATTTTTGGCACACCTGGTGGGACTAAGGTCCAAAAGAGTGGAAGGATTGTTGGTGTGTTCTTCCTACGATTAGCTTTTGGAAGCATTCAAGTAAACACCAATGGCAAATCCAAATGTAATCAGTTGGTTATAAGCAGCCTAGGTACTTATTGTAAAATATTTTTATCAAATCTTGTGTTTTATTTGACTATTATATTTGATATGGCTGGATATGTTGAGAGTTCCTACTATACACCTCCCTATCAACTTTGTCATGACCCATACTATGTTTCTCAACAACCCTATCAAAGTTGTTATCAACCCTATGGTCATCCTATTCCTTCTCTATATGATCATGATGTTATTGAGTAGCCTTATGAAGAATCCTATTAAGAAGGCTATCAAGAAGATGTGATTAAGACTCTTGAAGAAGTCCAAGCTCTTAAGAGGTAGTCTTCCTCAAGTTCCTATACAACCTTTTCAAGGTTCAATAGAAAAGGCAAATAACTCAACAATTAAGAGCTCACCAAAACCCTTACTCCTCTCCTCCTCATACTTCAATTCCACCTCAAGCTAGATCTTTGTTGTAACTCATGCAAAATATGCAAAGATCAGAATAGAAGATGAAAAAATGGGATAAGGAACTTGATGTGATTCCTATTCATCTCATAAAAAGGTTGAGAAAGTCAGTTCAATTATTTATGAATAAGTGGAGGTTGGTTGAGGAGGAAGCTAACTATGTCATCAATTAATATTTTCATTAAATGAGATGTTATATTCAATGGTGGGTAGATAGATTATAAAGGTGGGAAAACTAAGAAGTTGAGGATCAACTTGTAGTTGTTGAAGGGCCTCAACAAGGCTATAAAGAAGGTGAAAATATGGTTGAAGAACAAGCCTCTCCCTCCCATCCTCAAGAGTCTTCTCATGTTCTACATCAGTTTTCTCATTCTCATTATCCTCATGAAATCATTCACCATCCTCAAGATAGCCTCAAAGTTCCAACTTGGAACCAAGTAGTGAAGTCTTAGGTAAAGAAAGGTGAAGAGAGTAAGGACCAATAAGTTGATGTCAAGAAAGAAAACCTTGTGTTTTTTCAAGCCCCATTGACTTATCATTAATAACTTATAGCTTTTCCATCTTGAAGGTCTATCCAAGAAGATTTTCAACGTGAAAAAGAATCCTTAGTTGAGAAAGTGGAAGATAAAGTTGCAGTTGTTGAAGAGCCTCAAGAAGGCTATGAGAAAGGTGAAATGCCTATTGAATAAAATGAAATGTCTATATCCCAATTTAACATGTTTTACCTTCTATAATTCCTTAAAAAATATCCCATCTCCAAATTTAAAGAGTTTTCCTTTCATCCACATGCCCATTCATGAAACATCCATCACACCTCCTACTCCCTCTTTAACCTATGAACTTATTCACCACCCTCCCACCTCATCCCTTCTTGAAGTATAACCCATATTATGGGAGGAAAGCAAAGAATAGAAATCTAAATTTATATCTGATCAAGAAGAGGACTCAAGTGTCTATGATGAAAATTTCACTATAGGGACTCCCCTTGGTAAAGACAAGCACAAGTCAACCTTCTTGAGTGAAGAAAGAGAAGATCTAGACCATGTTGTAGTTTTTCACAAGGAGCTTTATTAACACATGAGAGAGGAGGTGCTTGAAAATAACATCACATTAGCTAATTTTTTTGAGTCTCATGAGTAGGTTTAAAGAGATGTGAGAGATATGTGGTAGGCCTATTTGCACATGTTTAAAGAATATGAAGGTCTTGAGAATCTAGTACTTCTAGGAGAGCAAAATGATATTGTTGAGGATGAATGTAAGGATCTTATTGAATAAACATGTCTTGAAGAACATCACCAAGAGTTTAAAGTACATGATGGATAAATATATGATGAATATGACATTTATGAGCATGGTCAAGAGGATGAGTTTGAAGAGGTTATGGTTTTTAAGGAGAAAGAAGGCAAAGATGATTGGCAGCAACATATTGAACTTCTCCAAGAACTTGAAGACCTTTACAAAGTTAAAAGACAAGAGCACAAAGATATATAACAATATATCCTCATGGTGAATAATTATGAATATTGGATTGAATATAAAAATCTCTTTGAAGAGCTTGATGAGCTTGAAACTAGTAAGAAATTTGATCTCATTCAAAGTACCATGGAGGTAAAGGAATCATGCTTGAATGAAGAATCATTAAAAGTTGCTGCTAAGGGGTCTCATAAGAATATTGAGATTTTTGAAGTGCAATAAGAGTTCACCTTCATAGGTGATACGTTTGTAGATGTTGTGGTTACATTGAAGATCATGCCAAGAAGTGTGGCAAGAATGAAGGAGTTGAGGACATCAAGGCCAATACTCAAAGGAAAACTTGTTGTATACACTTCTACATCTAATGGAGAAAGATATGGTGTAAATTTCCCATTTTATTTAGGAGGAAAAGGTTTCTTCAGGTTAGTGTGTGCATAGCCTAGTTTACTTAAGTTGTTTGTGTGTTTTCCCTAAGTGCTTAGAGAGCACAAGTTTGTGTTTTGGTGTCTTACTTTGTGTGTTTTTCCCCCTATTGTGTGGTGTGAATTTTGATGTACTTTAAAATGCATACCAATTTCAAGTGTAATGTATGGGTGACTCCATTGCCTAAAGATAGGAAAAGGCTATTGGTCTTTAGCATAGCAAGGATGCTACCACTGGGAAATCACCAAAATATTGATGAAATTTCAACCTAGATCAAATTTCGTCAAACACCCCCTACATATTCAAATTTTCCACAAGGTATCCTAGGTTTGAAATGTTCACCATGGTCATTAATGAGGTCAAGACATCTTTTGAAGGTCAAAAAAATATGTTTTTATCTTTGTCACATTTTTTTGTTGGTCTTATGTCATATTATGCTAACTTTTGGTCATTCTAAGTGAAATGTATGATTTTAAAAAAGAGGACAAAGGTTTCAAGATGTAATATAACATAAAAAATGCAGGTTTAATGTACAAAGAAGGAGATCAACTATAAAAAAGGCAGTTTTAAGCAGTTATACGAATTGGATGACTCATCTAACACATGTGAAGGTTTTAGGGAAGTCTCTTGAGATACCCAAAATTAATTTCCAATATCATATGGCTTTAATAGCTCTAAATTTTATGAAAAATGGTTTCTCTCTCCTATCTCTCTTTTGCTTAGATCAAGAAGGTCAAATAGTTTTCTATTAGTATGGACAAGAGAAGAGGAGTAGAGGTGAGTGCACTTTTGGATATTTTAGTAGTCTTGATGATCTCTCATTTAATGATCATGGTTTCTATATTGGTGGTTTTTAATTTATGAACAATCACTAATATTGTTAACACCTCCAAGTTACCTACATATTCCCAACATCTCAATTTTTCTCATCTATTTGCATTGGTCTACATGAACCAAATGTTGTATGTGAAATTTTAGATTATATTATTAATTTCCATGTGGATTTAAATTTGGTTTGCATGTGTGAACATGGAGAGATAGGAAATATCACTCTCTTGTGTTATAAGTGAATGGTAATGAAGTTTGCATAACACTGTTTTGGTAATGGTAGAGTTTCATCCTCCTATAAATGGCTTTAAGTCAAGGCTAATATGTTGTTTTTAACACCTCAGAGCATGGTGATCATTTTATCCTTTGAAGATTTAGTCTCAAGAGGATCATTGATGGAGTGAAAGGTCTAAGACACAAGCACAATCAAGTAACTTGAAACAATCACCTATAGGAATGTGTAGGAGTGCTTAGATAGTGGGTTAATGAGAGATTTAGACTCTAAGACAGTGCTTTTGACAAGTTTTCAAGATTGGCTTGAAGATATAAAATCCTTAAACATAGTCAAGCACATTCAAGACTAGTTCAAGCAAAAAATATAGGTGTAAATTGAAGAAGGTTGCAAAAGAGATGACTTACCTTAACTTCTCCAAAAAGGTTTCCTATCTCATACATAGTAGCATCTTGTGGTGAATGTTTAGGAGGTCTGTGTAAGTTTGATGGTCTCATCCTTATAGCCTAATCCTAGAGATCACATCTAAGCACAATAGGAATTTTTTAGGTCAATGGAAGAGGATGGTTGAATTGATTACAAATCAGTCAAGTTTCTACTCACGACACTCAATGACTTACAATGTCATTTGACCAAAATGAATAGTGCAACTTATAAGCAACTCCTAATGCATTGATGGTAAGAAATGGTTATATGATCTCAAAGCATATGGATACATTCAGGTGTGAGATGACCTTAGTAACCTTAAGATGAATCAAAAGAGTGAAGTACAATAGTCAAACCTATATCATCACCTATAGTAGCATCTTAACTTCTATCAAAATGAGCACCTACAGTTTGAAGTGAAAACTCAGACTAACCTAACCTAATAAAAGATGCAATCTTGATTGGTAGACAGAAGTATGAATTAAATGAACATGTATAAACCATTTTCAAAATGATGATGTCACATTCCATTTTATTCTCAGATAAAGGACATAGAACATAGATTGATCCAAGATAGGGCATGAGTCTCAAACTCAATCTAACCAAATTCTACACACAGTCATCATCCCATAAGCTAGTCTTAAAGTTTTGAGATGTTAAGGATTATATTAGCATAACCGGGAGTGAAAATTGGTATAAAATGTCACCATGACCTAAAAAATCCCTCCATAGTCTCCTTCAAGTCAAGTGAATACGGGAAGTGTCCTTTGTTATATCTTAGACAGGGGGCACTTCACAGTTAGTGCAATCTATAGACCTAGCAGACATGAATGGTACAAAGGGCATAATGGAGAGTCTTAAGGGACTAAAGAATTATGTATAGGTTGAATTGAGGATTAATAAAGTGTTTACAATATCCCACAGTCACTTTCATTACTCAGAAGGGTCACATACATAGATACACAATCTAGGCCTATTAGGCCTAGATCTAGGGCTAAACCCTCATGGCTCCCAATGACATTTTTATGACCATATGACATTTCCAAGCCATTTTAAAACCTTCATGGAAAATTGGAGAGTCGATTAGATCCATAAATTTTCAAAGAATAGCTTAGAATTGGTCATTTTGGCCTAATTCTCTCTCAGGGGTGCCCAAAATGAAAATCCATTTTCTTTTGTTCATATCTATACAAATAGTGTGCATGGTGCCTCAAGTAGTTATGAGTAGTTTAGGAGGGTCCTTAGCTTAATCTCATTGGAATTGGTTTGAGGTTTAATCATCTAACTTTTATGAATCAACATTAAGAACTTGAATGACCTAAAAACCTCTTAAGAAATTGATGAAGAAGATATGAATGGAAATGTATCTAGGAGGGGTAAATTAGACTTGAAAGTGTTTTATATCCATTTTAAACTCTCGCAGGCTCCTTGACATCTAGTTATTTAATATTATCACTTGTACAGACAAGCCAAAAGTTAGGTTTTCTACAATTTTTTAGGTAATCTTAAGGTATGGAAGGGAATGGATAAGTGATATCCATTGTGGAAGGTGTATAGAGATGTATTTCAGCTCTTAATACCTCACTCTCACTTCAATGATGGATGAAATGCTAATTTGGTCATTACAGGAAGTCTTAAAAAAGATAGTGAGAAAGAGTGTGATTGTTTAAGTTAGAAGTGAGAAATATGATATTAAGTTTCATTGACATCTATTTGATATACTAGAGGACAAAGAAGTCTTTATGAGTTATCTCACACCCCTATAATGAATCTCCGAGCATCTACAGGTCACTCAAGTGACAAGTATGAGAACCTAGGCCTAGAAGGCTAATGAGTGACTACAAGAGAGTGAATGATAAGTGATGTAGATAATTTCATCAGTTGAGAATCATATAAATACCTTCACTAATCATATTTACACCTCTTTAGGTCAGTGTGTATGTGTCAATGACTACTACAATATTTTTGGTCAATTTGTGAACTCATCAATAAGGGCAGTTTCAAGAAGGAGAATGAAGATCTATATGTCAACTTCAAGAAGGTGTCATGTTTCATATGGAAACTTATCAAAGAGTACCTTGTGACCTATTTTATATCTCTCTTTTATTTTATTGTAACTAGATTTCAATTCTTGACACTTGACCTTATGACCATCCAACTTCACTTATTCTCTCTCCTCTCCTATGCTCTAAAGGATCCACAATTGGTATGGTGAAGCCCTACTGGTTTGACATCTTGTTTTGCCTTTGAATAAAATTATGAAGTTGACTTTGTCTATGTAACTCTTTCTTGAGTATGTCAAGTAGTCCATTTGGATGATAAGTGATGAATGTCCTCCTTGCTTCCATTCTGATCTTGTATGCATTATGTGAGTAGTAGCATTTATTATAATAGGTCTCATGAAGTGTATGTGTTTGTTAAGGTATATTTAAAGTGTGATAGAGATTAATAGTGTCTAGAATCAAACTTCCTTTTCTCCCACCTCTGGATATGCATGGCAATCTACCTCCATGTAGAAACACTTATGCTAGAAGAACATTGAGTTGAGATCATTTTTAGCAATCTTCTTAGTGAAAATGCAAGTATGTTTGTGGTTATATCTTTGGTGTATCACCTTCATTAGTGTAGGTTATTTTCAGTTTTTTTCTTCACTTTTCATCCCCAATAGTTATTATCCTAGTGTAATGTGTGAGCCTAGAAGATAGATCAAAGGAGTTAGCCCATAATCTAGAGGTTTACCATTGTTATAGATAACCCATAGGTCTAGGGGTAATCACATGTTATCCAAATTTGGAGAGGTCTAAACCACCTTCTCCAAGGGTGAAAATTTGGTTATAACAGTGCCTACACATACTCGTTCTTGCATTGTTTCTTATAGTTTAACTACAATGGGTATTTCTATTGAGTAAGGTACACTCTATGTAGTCGCTTGGGAGGTGGACCCAACGTCACTCATAAACTAAATTATATGGGGATCCTATAGTAACCCTCTGGCTCCTATGATAACTATTTTAACTTGGTCATCAATGACCTCATATGGTAGGGGGGATTAGTGTAGCCTTATATCTAAATATTATTAGCATCAATTATAAATTTTACCTCAGTATAATATTCTTGGAAAATTCAGGAAGAGTTTTAAAATATTCCTTATACCATGTTTCTAATCATTTTATCCCATTCAATAAAATGTTCTATCTCTCCCTCCCCTACATATATGATCTTTAATATTGTTTTCACTTATTCTCCTAAAGGGGTATTAGTATCCCACTGAACCAACCCCTTGTGTCATAGAATTATATTTGTGAAGTAAATGGATAAAGCTAGTAGGAGGGAGACATAACATAAATTTTGTGTACCTTTTCTTTATCTTACATTAATTTTATTGGTATTGCTCTCAAAGTGTGGTAGCAAGGTCATACTTCTTGCTAGTTTTGACCATGTCCCAGGAAATTTACATGCTCCTTATAGTATCTAAATCTTCCTAGTTGGTGTAGTATACTTTACATGCAATTACTTTTGGTGGCATATTGAACCCTGGGACTTCCTATTTCATTTAATAGAGAAGGCAAATTAATTTGGAATTGTTCAAGGAAGTGATGCTACTATATTATTACTCATGGATTTCTTATTTTAATACTTATGGGTCTTATGTCCCTAGTTAAACAACCCTATAACCATATGGATTATCATCATTTTAATGTGGTATGGTATATCCAAGTAAAATGCATCTTTGTGTCCTAATTATTAATACTCTAGTGGTAATATGCATGAGTCAAAATTAGGGGAATCAGATCCAAACATTTAGGTGCATTTTATGAATGATATTATACTCTACCATATATTCGAGTTGTTGAGTTTGTGGGTTCATCTACATCATTTCCATATCTCTATCTCCATAGTTTGATGATCAATTTCCACAAAATTTGTGTGGATGTATTTATTAGTGTTTTCATAATGGGATACCAAGGTAAAAACACTTGCAAATAATCCATGGGGATTTGGGAGTTTGGACTTACCATAATATTTATTTACCTAAGTCACTTGATGTGTTAGACATTAATTACTTGGGGCACCTCTATCTAGTGTTTTTATCATATCTTATAGTTATCCACAAATTATAACTTGCACTTAAGTCTAAGTTTCAAACCCACATGAAAACTTATATTAAAGTCCAAGTTGTACACAAACATGGATTTTATGCAAACAATTAAATTTATGATTGTAGGCCAACTACTTACATTTATGAGAACCTTCAGGTTATATAAATTCAAGCCTTTTCTACTATCATTTGTGAGACAATGGTGAGACAGTGTGGCATAATAGTGAGAAAGAATGTGACAAATGATAGCTCATGTAGGAGCTGTGTAATGCAAGAGAGTTTTTTGTAATCTTATTTGTCTCATAATATGAATTATATCATTATGTTATCACATTTTGTTCATTTTATGTTAGTCTTGATTTATTGATCCTATGATCAGACTCTACCCCCTTTTCAATACTTTCAAATAGGCTTAAGCCATGCTCACATTCCCTTGCTTATCCACTTCATCAAATTATAAATACCTCTCCATCTTAGTGATCTAATCAATTTATTCCTCAAGGTTCAAAGTTTCTTAAAGCTTTAAATTTTCATCTTGCTTCTTCTTCCAATATTTGAGATGGATCTAAAAATCCTATCTTCTCCTTCATCTAACTACTCAAGTTCTAGTCTTATATCTTAGACCCCTAACTCTTCATCTTTTGCATTACTCACATCATCCCTTGGGATAAATACCCTTCTTATATCCTCTTTAAAAATAACTAATATTGTATTTTTAACCTTTAACATCTTAACAATCTCATTTAATCTTCCCTCCATATTGGTAGTTGTATGCTCCCAAAATTTACATGGTGCAACACTTTCAATATAAATTCAATGATGATCCAATGACCTCTTGTTTTATGCTCCACAGGGAACTCTCGAGCTCTATTCCTTCCCTATGCCTTCATATTCCTCCCTTGACCCTTTTTGGTCCCCTTGGTTTTGACTTTCCTAGCTACCTTGTTTCAAAAATTGACCATAGATGACAAAATAACTACTCTAAGTAATGAAACCACCCTTATTTGTTACACAACCACCCCTTACTTTACACAATTTCCACAGTGATTATGTAAATTAGGTGGTAGTTTTGATGATAAGAGGTAGTTTTGTATTAAAACCACAATAGTTTTGTAATATTTAGCGGTGGTTGGTAAACTTAAGCAGTAGTTCTGTAATCACCCCTTGCATAAAGCGACGATTCTATCACGGTTGAAATGCTTTCTAAAATTAGCTCTCATGTCTCTAGTTTTAACACATTTTTCATACTAACATCGTGTTTCTTATTTGTATCACCTTGTGTTCACCTCCAATCAGGCCCAACTCACTCCCTCTTATAAAAATAGTCCTCTTTAGTTCTTCTTAAGTTTAACTCACCATTGGACTTAGTTGAACTCCTCCATGCAAGCTCTCATCTCTTTCTACAAGAAGGCCAATTTTGGTTAGATTTTAGATCAAAAAAATTTAATTAGATGTTTCTATTGATAATATTTTACAACCATAACCTTTTTACAATTGCCAAAATATTTAGCCTCTATTATTTTTGAGTTTACTACACAGTTACAAGTGAAGAAGTGTTCTTGGCGAAAACAACTCAGACTTTGCAGGCCAAGACATCAACTAGCCTTAGTTCTGATGCTCTCCATTTGTGGATTGTGTCTCACCTTTTCCCATAGTGTTCCAAAGTTTGTGTATCTTCTATCTAGAGATTTTTTAAAATTTATACAAATAACATATGGAGCTAGCATACTAAGGATTCTTCTATCAGCATACCATATGCAATTCAGCTAATTTATTCCAGAATTAGGTTGGAGTACTCTTGATTTCTAGTATATGTTTTCTTTATTAGATTAGATTTAGTGTATTTTATTTATGTGTTAGATTAGTTTTCTATATTCATAAAAAGAATCAAATTTGATAGTGAAAGAGACATATTCCTTTTCATTTGTCTTTGCTACAAAAATATAGCTAGCTTTGATTTATGCTTTCATATCAGTAGATTAGTTTCCTTCTAAATTAGAAATACATTGTGTCAATCATTATGAAAATGATCTTATCAAGTATTTAAATTATTTCCATCCAAGACAACCTTTCTCTTTTAAGATCTCAACAAGTCTCTTGCATTTTAAACAATCACCTAGACAAACATAGAAACATAGACAGTCGTAAGTGCATACACAAAAGTAGTAGATTGTTGATCTTATTTGTTTTTAAAGGATTAAAAAATTGGAATTTTCCTCTTTAAAACTAGAAAACCAAAATTTAAATCTTGTGTTTTCATCATAGCAATCCATTAAAAAAAGGGGTTTGTTTGTACTAAATTAGAAGGGTTAAAAAGCTAGTCTAGTTTGTCTCTGAACAAGAAAATCCATAGAAAGTGTTTTATTATTGTTGTTTTAAATCATAATTTATTCTCATATTAATTTCATGCATATATTTGATTTATATACTTATTTCATTTCATATAAAACAATAAAAACAAAAAAATATTTTATCTAGTTTACATAGAAGTAGAGCTAGGAAAAATTAGCATCTTGCATAATAAACATAGGTTCCTTCCCTCCTTTGAATATATTACAAACATTGGAAAGGATAATATAATATTTTTGATTTCTTTTAATTTCAACTTTGTTATTTTTTTACTTTCACCACTTCATTTTTAGCAAACAAGCATTTATTTCTACAAAGCTAAGAAAAGTCCAAAAACAAATAAAAATAGTGTTAAAATCTTTGTTAACACATGTAATCCATATAAAATACCTTTACAATCTATGTAATAAACCAAATACCACATATTCCTTATCCCTCTACACAACCATCATATACCAAGCCTTGCTTCAACATTCCAGCAAGCACACTTTACAAGCTACTACCTGAATAAGCTCATGTGATATTCCCTGGCTTCTACCTAGTCTTCGTCAAATGACCCTCCCAAGACACTAGGTCTTGTCTGACATGGTATATTCCTTAGAGATAGAGAACCTAGTCCCACCATCATCACACAATATTTCATTAGCATTGAGTTGAGACATGAGGTCTTTTGATCCACTCCCATTCCTCACCTCATTGTAGGTTCTTTAGCCACATTAGAAGAGCAACAACGCATCCCCAATCTACCTATCATTGTCCTCCCTTAGAATATAGGAAATTAATATAACCTTATTCATGCCTAGCCTCTCATCCACATCTTCTTCTCCTCCTCAGGTCTAGCATCTTTATAAACTCATGGGTTATGACACTCAAAGTTGTAGAAATTATAACAAGTTCATACAAATGCTCCTAAAAGACCAAAGTCAAACATTTATGGATATATCCCTAAGAAGTGTTAATGAAAACACCCAAAACTCCTCAAATTATCTCATTGCTTCCCATAACCAAAATCTTCAAATCTATCACAACCCTTTCCCCAACCACCAAACACATCTTACTTAGAGTTAATAATAGAGTAACCCATAGGGCCACCCCATTAAACCCATACAACCTAAAATGGTAGGCACTCATGATGTTGAATCTTCCACCTTGAGAACTATAAACCTTGATGTAGCTCCTAAATTTGGAGTGCAAGGTAAAACCAAGATGATAGGAGCCATAGAATTAGAATTTGAAGAGGAAGTAGACACTATAAATCACACTAGACAATATCAACCTATGTCCCTCCACCCTCAAACATATTAGAAATAGAGACAATACCCAAGCCCATGGGAAATTATGACTTAATCTCTAACCTAACAAAAACATTCTCCCACATTTCATTTCTATACCTACTCAAGCACTCTCCCACTCATCGATCAGCCTTGCTCAACACCCTAGGATTGGGACACCTATCTAACATCATTCCTACCCCTCAAAATTATATTAACCACCTTGATTTGGATATGTTCCTACCTAGTCAGGTTTCATGGGATGTTAGCTACTTCTTTGATCTACAAATCCTCACACATGACTTTGAACTATCAAGGAGAGGAGATCTAGACTTGTTCCTATAAATATGTATCTAAAATAAATATGTGAAGATATCCATGGTTGATGATGGAGTGACTGTGAGCATCATCATGTAGACATCCAATTCCTAACACCATTTATGTGGAAATTATCAATCTTACTCGAATTGCACTCAAATGCACATTTTAGGTCAAAATCCATAAAATGCCCTAAATGGTTTGAACTTGTCACTTATAAGTGCCATTTTAGGTCAAAGTGTCCCTAAATACGGCAATGCATTTTATTAGCTAGCTAAATTTGATCAGATCATTTCAATTCAAAATGACAATTTCACCATTTAGTGCTCTGAATCACTCTTTTCTTCTAATTCATTGGTACACATCACGTACCTTTGTTATTTGTTATTGGCAACATCTTAAATGGGAATACAAATCCAATGCATCTAACATCACCTTCCAGTTCCTCTCTAGTCAAATTATGATGTATTAATATGACTTTCTTACCATTTTGATTAATTACACACCAATTTCCAAAGAATTGTACTAAACTTGATTAAAATTACTTAAGCTAATTAATCCAATTTAAGAGCTTAAGTAAGAATTCCATAAATATTTTTGAATATCTCATTATTGGAAATTGATTTTGAATATTTGCATCACCTAGTGACATCATCTATGGGGTGGCATCCATCAAGCCATAAGTACATAAAATATCAAGATTATGGGTCAACCATGCCTAGTTAATGCTTCCCATGCCTCTTTAATTCTTATTTATCTTGAGTATATTTATGAGTTTAATTTTAAATATTAGGATTATGCATGGCCACACATCTCAATCTTAATATGGATGATCATGGTTGATCATGACCAATCTCAAAAATCTATAAATAGAGAGGCCATGGACATGAATTTTAAGCTTGAATATTGCAAAGTTATAATGTTAAATTGTTTCCACAATCCTTTGCATTTGATCATCAATTTTTTTTGTAAGCTTAATTGATAGGCTAGTTAATGATTTGGAATCATGAGCCTAGGTTTTATGGAGTGTTCTTGAGACATTGGAGGAGTTTGCCACCTTTGTTGACAAATACAAGGATGCTTGATCAAGGGAGAACATGCTTTTGAGCCACATAGGTATGGTGAATCCATTTGGGAAGGTAATATGATGTTGCTTTCTTTCATTTTGTTTCTTACAATCCTTTGTAATTCCTGTAGGAATAGATAGGCTTAGTTAGCCAGTTCTTTATGCATTTTTCATTATTTATGGACTAATGTTTGACTAACTTGCTTTGTAATCCTCTCTACATCTTGGCATGCCCAATGGGACTAGACGCATCCCACATATAAAGAAGATCATTTTTCAGCTTTAAAATCTTCATTTGGATCATTAAAATTCTTATAAATTGATTTTCTAACTTTGTTTTACCATTTTTTGTTTGCCATGGGTTTACACAGTAACTGACATCGATTATTAAAACCGACATCGATTGAATAGATGTCATCAATAACATTGATATAATTGATGTCAATTAGATAACCGTCATCAGTTAGCAAATGTAACCATCATTGGTTATATAACCAACGTTGATCACTGTGTTTTTCTTAAAACATAGACCTAAGAACTTTTTTTTTGAAGTTCATTATTTCAAACCTAAAAGAGCTTCAAGACTAAATGGCATGCTAACATTTTTGTTGTAGGACCAAACTCGAAATTTGCTAAAAACATGTTTAGATCACCTTTTGCATGCTTAAAAATGAATTAGGAACATTATTGTGGTGCTTAAAGTAACATTTAGGTGATTAAATAAGTGTTTTTAGCATTATGTTTTCAAAGTTTGCAATTAAGACCAAGGGGTCAAATGAACACCACCTCATTTTCCATTTGGGCTTAAAAATGAACTCACCTTTCCAAGTTTTTTTGTATTTACTTAGTTATTTAAGTTATATTTTGTTTGATAAAGAGAGGGGTGTTGCATGTATGCTCTTCCATTTGTCCCCTTTATGGAACCCTTGGAATAAAAAGTGCCATTCCTATTGCAAGTAGCCTAGTCAAAGGCTTAGAAATAAAGTCATCTAAAACACTCTCCAAAAACTAGTCAAATTTTGGGTGATCTTGAAAATGACCCTAAAGTCTTTCTATTTTATGCTTTATTTATTTTTATGCAAACTTGGCTTGCGAGGGGGATGTCATTACCTCTCACAAGTTCTTTAGGGAAGCTTTGACCCAGGGTTTCATCTCCCAACATCAACTTCATTTGGCTCCTAACTGAAGTTTCACATGGGATGTATCTGTATTTGGACATTTCACTACACTAAGCGATTAGTACGATGTAGTGATTGTGAAAAACACTAAACCTTTTTACAACTAGCCAATGTCATGGTCACCCAATTTTCATTCTTGTCTTTTGCATCATTTGACATGAAATTAATTATGTAATTTATTCCCCTATAATGATCAAAAACTTGCTAGTTTAGTAGACCCCACTTTGCCATACCTTGTCAATTTAGACATAAGACATTTGTTTTTTGTCATTAGCTTACTTGGTCTTGATTTGTGTCTAAACCTGCTTGTTAACTCATTGAACTTAACCAAAACACATTGTCCTCAATTTTCTTGAGCAAGGGAGGTATTACATTGTTCAATTGAAAAATTCACCTTTTTTTTGTTCAAATTATTATCAAAAACTTTGTGTCATGTCATCCACTTTGGCACAGTCATGCTGCCCAATTGAGTCTAGATATTTCACCCAATTTATTTAAATCCTTCATTTATAATCCACATTTGAAATTGAACCTTTCTGAGTTCTATGGGTTGGTGTGTCAAAGTGGGTTCACCATTTGCACACTAAGCTTATTCTAGCTTGGGTTCAATTTTCCATTTGGATTGAAGGTCATTTATTAAGACTCAAAATCACATTATCATCTTGGTGGACTCAAGTCATCTTGTGTATCACTCATACTTTGAATCCTAGAACATATTTTATCTTACTGGAATCATGTGGTGACGTTGTGTTGCCTATTTGGTCCTAGTTTTATACTTAGTGATTCACGTATGTTTTTACATCTTGAGTTGCTTAGTCTATTTTGTATTCTTCATAATTTAGAGAGCTTTCCTCTAAACTTCTAGGGTTAACTTGTCAAAGTTCAAACTAGCTTTTACAGTACGGGTGTATCACAAAGATCTAGGTTTTGGTGTACTAGTTTTCACCTTGGGTCTTTGAGTTACCTTACCCTCTTCCGATCTATATGATTTCAACCTTACCAAAGGTTGATTAAACTAATGAACCAAATATTCTAAATTGTGCATGATTTCAAACCACGCTCCCTTATAGTCTCATTGGTACCTTGGTTATTTGTTTAAAAGAGAGCCAAAACATGCTTTGTTTGGTTGCCAAGTATTGGTCCAAAGTTAGTCAAACACACAAAACAACTCTTTTAGACATGACTCAAAGGTTCACTCTTAGTGGGGCCTCTTATGGCCTTAGTTATGAAGATGATAAATTTTATGATGGTCAAAATAACCCTGTTATTTTTTATGATATCCCCACAATAGTAGGATCTAAAGATGATTACAATGAATATCAACCCCAAGAAGATCAAGATAAAGCCCTTCTTAGATTGATGGAATCGGGTGCTAGACTACCTTCTGACTTTCCTACAAAACAATTGTATACCTTAGTTAGAGAATGAGAACAATGATGATAAGAGTAAGCTTTTGCATAAATAGACATACCTTCTTCCTCTAACAAAGGAAAATAAATACAAATAGATTCAAAACCCACAAATCCAGATCTTCTAGCTAAGATCAAGATAATAAGTCAATGATATGCAAATCAACTTGTCATAGACTTAACTAACTCCCTAGTTGCCACTTCAATTCACAATGATGCTTCGAAAGAACAAGAAAATATGCTTGAAAGTATGCAACAAATATTATATGAGGACATTACCATAGTGGATCAAGGTAACCTAAATGAATAGTTAAAGTCACAAGAGACCTTACAAAGTGTTCCATTTGAAATAGAACATATATTCTTCAATCATCAAGAACCTCTTGTTAATTTACAAACTCAAAAACCCAAACATTCAATTCAAATTAAGGAAATCCCTCAAGACAATTTGGCTAGTTCTTTTCAACCAACACAAAAATTGGTAAATAAACATAGAAATTTCCAAAATCAACAAAGTACAAAACAACCAAATTCAAGGAATGTCATATAATCCAATAATCAATAGCCTATATTCTCAACTAAAGGAGAAAATTAGAACTAAGTCATGGATAAAAAGGTATACACTCCCTATAGATCCACACAAAACTAGGGGCACATTCCACCCCAACAACATCTTATTCGCACCACATATGTGGCAAACATTTAAGAATGGAATTCTATGAAGGAAATTGTTCAAATATTGGAGATGAATAATAGAGTCAAAAAGTACAAATTCGATGAGATATGCCCATATCCATTTGATTTATCTATTATCCAAAACCCCTTTCCACCTCATTTTGAGGCACCTAAATTTGACAAGTACAAAGGAAAAGGAGATCCACATGAACACATACAGGCATTCTTTGTCTTATGTCAAGAGGTTGATTATAGTAGCGAGTACTTACTATGACTATTTCCACAAAGTTTAGCAAGATAAGATCTTGATTGGCTACTTAAACTACCCAAGGGATCAGTTGCAAATTGGAATGACTTATCAAAAAAGTTTGTTAACCATTTCTTATATAACATAGAACATGAATTAACCATTATTGACTTATGCAAAGCTAAGCAGCATGATGGTGAATGTTTCACCGCATATCTACAAAGGTGGAGAGCATTGGCAGGCCGCTTTCAACATAATTTGCCAGACAAACAATTGGCTGATATCTTTGCACAAAATTTGCATCCTAAATTTGTGCATAATCTACGGTTAGCTTGTGATAACTCATTTGAATAAATTATTGACAAAGGAGTACATATTGAGAAGGCTCTTATTGCTAAGGTCCTTGTTAATATTTTTGCACAAGATCAAGCACCTAATCAGACTAAATCACCAGTTCAAATAGTTATGCAGGATAAGCCTAAAGGCTTTAGTAAAAATAAGAACATGGTTGGAAATGGGGTGACTGAAACAAGATGTACAAATGGTACAATCTATGCCTCCCCTAAATGTACAATTAACTACCCCAAATCCACAACCTACTTTTTAGAGACAACCTTCATGAGGGACATTTCATAACAATTTTAGAGTCTTTAACAAGTTAGGATAATCAATTGAAATAGTGTTCAAAATCTCATTACAGCTAATTTAATTGTATGGACAGTATCAAGGTCATTTCCTCAAGATCAACCAAAACTAGATTGGTACAAAGAGAATGAATGGTGTAACTTTCATCATGTTGTTGGTCATAGTGCATATCATTGAATTCAATTATGACATATTATTGAGGACTTTATTGAAAGCAGTGAACTAGAAATTAAGT
This sequence comes from Torreya grandis, assembly GCA_037957365.1. Taxonomy (NCBI): domain Eukaryota; kingdom Viridiplantae; phylum Streptophyta; class Pinopsida; order Cupressales; family Taxaceae; genus Torreya; species Torreya grandis. The sequence goes on from JARHVA010000079.1 coordinate 3,060,716, forward strand.
TGGCCCCTAATCAGGATACAAATCAGGATATGGGAATCTACAAAGACCCCTTTCCTCAACATGATCCACCACCACCAAGAAATAATCAAAATAGTAACAATCAAGGATAGAGGTAGAATCAGAACCAACAACAAGATCAAAATTATAATGATCATAATCGAGATCATAATGCCCATACTAATAATGTGGCTTATAACAATGTACATTATGACTATAATAATATTGTGGGATGCATTTATGCAACCCACATTACCATTGTTACTATAAAACTGTGTGGCCAATCTCATGTTCCTCGCAACATGGGACCCATCATTATAGGGTCAGCACCCTCTCCCCCTGGTAATATCATGTCGGGTTCACATTATCATGTTTTTACTTCATTTATATAGGTTACTAATCTTGAACAATAGCACATTTCTTCTAATTATAAAGGCTCCTCATTGACCCATAATTGTAGAAATACAATTAGTCACCCACGAGTCACCATCTAAGGCCCTTTGCCTTCCTCTTCTAATTATAATAACTCTTTTCCACCTCTAGGTTATGCAATTGCAACTAGATTCCCATAAGTTACCATCCAAGGCCCTTCACCCACTTCTTCCATAAAACCCAATGAGAACATTATGCCAATAGTTTCAAAGCTGAATACTATCCCAACAAAGACTAAAGTAGTTCAATCCACAATTCAAATGCCTTATAGTCTAATGGATCAATTAGATAAAACCCCTGCACAAATTTCCATATTAGAACTCTTGTAGACATCTGATGTCCATATAACCATCTTCAACAAACTTTTGCAAGAGTCTATTGTGCCTAATGGTATAAACATTGATTAGTTCCAAAACCTAGTTGGACACTTGTCTTCATTTTGGCAAATCACATTTGATCAAAAAGACATGTCCACCCTTAGCCCAAACCACAATAACCCACTATACATTGAGATAATCATTATGGATCACAAGATCAATCAGGTTCTTATAGATAATGGTTCAGGGCTGAACATCATATCTCTAAAATTGGTACAATGATTGGGCTACATAGATAAAGATATTCAGCCAAAAACTATTACAATCAAAGCTTACAACAACACTGAGAGGGAGTCATTTGGTACAATTTGGTTGTCAGTCATGGTTGGGTCTATTTTTCATCACACATTATTCCATATTGTAGATATTAAGCTTCCTTATAACATACTTCTTGGTCATCCTTGGATCTATGAAGTATAGGCAGTTCCATCTACTCTTCATCAATGCCTTAAGTTTCCCCATGATGGGATCGAGGTTACTATTCCCATTTATCAGTAACCATATCAATACTGCAAACATCTTGAAGCAGAGTTTCATAATTATAACTATTACCTAGGTTCTGAATTCATTATAAAGAAGAACAAAGCCATCATTTCTCATCCATCTCCATCTAATTATATAGACCCTGTTGATCTAGCCTCCACTTTGACCGATCCATTTTTTGTAGCTCTAGCCAAGCAAGTTATTATTAAAGACGTAGGCATTTCCACGTACCATCTGAAGGACATCCTCTATATTAAAAATTTACAAAAATCCCCTTAAAGATTTGGTAATCCATAAACTTTCCAAAATCCTAACAAACCCAATCAAATTTGGCAACCAAAGAAGAAATAACCAAAACCTCATGTGGTTTTTGTACCTATAATTGCACCAAAGAAAGATTGAGAGGCTTTTACTGAGGGAGATTGGTTATGTTCTAAAGGCCTTGCTAATTATTTTCAAAATCTAAAATATCCTATCCCTAACAAGATAATGGATCACCTTGACTATACAAGGAAAGGCCTTGTCCCATAGGCACAAGGAATTTTAGAACCCTTATCAGTTGGATTTATCAATTAGAACCATGGTCTTAGATATAAACCACCAGAGGATGACCTCATGACATTTAATAGTGACTCTTCCAAAGTGACTAGTAACAAGACTCCTAGTAGTGACACAATGTCCCATTATAGCTTTTTTGATGAGCTTGTTGACTCAAATTTGTTTGATTCAAATGCCATATTGACCATAATGCCTATTGGAGCTTCCCATCCTAAAGTAAAAAACCATCCTAGTGGTGCTTCCCTTCCTGAAGTAAAACATTATATATTTACCATTGGTGCTTCCCATCCTAAAGCAACCCTCACTGTAACCTATGCCTTCACCATCCTAAACTCATAGATTGAGATTAGCAAAATTTGGTCATATGCCTTGATGAGTTCCAAAATGAAGAATCGATTGTAGAATACATGGGCCTACAAGATACATTCCCCATTAGTGATCATAAGCAGGGTTTTGATTTTTCATTGGATTCTTCTGCCTAATTTAGAGAGTAGGCAAACTTTCTTGGTCATAATAAAGAATAAACATCAAGATCTTCAGGTGAAAACCTCTTTGAAGCACTTGTTAAAAAGGAAAAAGTAAAAAAAAAGACAAGTATTTGAGTGAAAACCTATTTTATGTGCTCCTAGCTGGGAAATTTTGCTCATCCCCTTAGGACATGGAAAGCCCATCTAGCCCAAGTTCCATAGCTAGTACAAGCATCTCTTCAAAATAATATCAAATATTTGAGCATCTTGCTCTTGAGTTTCCAGAGGTTTTTACCAATTGGCCTTTACCTAAGAAGGCAAATTTCTATTCTTCATATTATTTAGATCTTTGGGAGGAACAAAAATAAAATATAACAGAGGAAAATGATCATGACCATACATTACCTAAAATTCTAGAAGATGGATCCACACTCCTTATGGAGAGCACAACAGAAGTGAATTTAGAAACCCATGAGGATCCCAAAATTTTTTATCTTGGAGCTTCCCTTATTGAAATAGAACATGAACATATTATATCCACTCTTAAGGATTATATAGACATCTTTGCATGGACATACTCTGATATGCGAGGCTTGGACCTAGATTTAGTTGTGCATCATCTTGTTGTTCACCCTGGTGTTAAACCAATCAAGTAAAAATTAAGAAATATACATCCACGCATCAACCTTTTGGTTAAGGCCGCGTTGGAAAATTTGTTAGGAGCTAATTTTATTAGACCACTAGACTACTCTAAATGGGTTTCTAACATAGTACCAGTGAGTAAAAAGACCCCAGGCATACGTATTTGTACTAATTTTCATGATATCAACAAAGCTTGCCCTAAAGATGATTTTCCTCTACCCAACATCGACATGATCATCAACTCAACTGCTGGGTCCAAGATTTTATCCTTAATGGATGATTTTTTTAGTTATAATCAGATTAAGATAGCCCCTGAAGATCATCATAATATCGCATTTACCACTCCGTGGGGGACATTCTATTACCAAGTCATGCCATTTGGTTTGAAGAATGCTGGAGCCACATATCAGTGTGTAATGACTATCATTTTCCATGACATGACGCATGACATTGTCAAGGACTATGTTGATGATATACTAGCAAAATAAATAATAAGAGCTGGACATCCTGACATTCTACGAAGAATATTTGAGAGGCTTTGTGCATATAAAGTTTGCTTGAATCCTAAGAAATATGTCTTTGGAGTCATGTCAAGAAAATTGCTAGGGTTCATTGCATCACAATGAGGGATCGAAGTCAACCCTATAAAGGTCAATGCTATCATGAAAATTCCTCCACCAAATAATCTTAAATAGTTACAAGGTCTACAAGGAAAGATCCAGTCTATATGTAGGTTCATTTCTCAATTGGCAGATAAGTGCCACCCATTTACCCATCTCTTAAAGAAAGGGGTAACTTTTTAGTGGGATGAAGATTATCAGATAGTATTTTCAAAGCTTAAAACATACTTATCCAACCCACCAGTCTTACAACCTCCAACACAAGGAAAGCCACTACTTTATATATTAGCCACAGAACATGCACTAGAGGCACTTTTGGCTCAGCATGATGATCATCGTAAGGAACACATTGTTTATTATTTAAGCCACACATTGGTAGCTTATGAACATAATTATATGCCTATTGAGAAGTTATGTTTAGCTATCATGTTTTCCACTCAAAAATTGTGACATTATATGCTAAATAACAAAACTATTGTTATCACCAAGGTAGATCCTCTTAAGTTCCTCTTATCTAAAAAAAATCTTCAAGGATGCATGGCTAAATGGATTATGCTCCTTAGTGAGTTTGATATTGAGTACCAGAATCAAAAGGCAATCAAAGGACAAGTTTTTATTAACCAACTTGTAGAAGCTCTTATTACAGCCACTCAACCTCTCGACTTTGACCTTCCAGATGATTCTATTATGACGATAGAACAAGCATCACAAGAACATGAATAGTGGATGCTCTATTTTGATGGATCCTTCACATCTCGAGGGTCTAGAGTTGGTATATTTTTTATCATGTCATAGGGGGACTTGATCCCTAAATCATTCCATTTACAATTTTTGTGTGCAAACAATATGGTTGAATATGAGGCATTGGTTGTAGGGCTCCATCTTGTTATACAGTGGGATATTCAAAGCTTAAAGGTCTATGGAGATTTGTAACTAATCATAAATTAGACAACTGACTAGTATCAAATAAGGGATGATAAGCTTGTTCCTTACAAGAAAATTGTTGATAACCTCAAAACACATTTTAAATCTTTGTAGTTTGAGAAAGTTTCATGAGTCAACAACAGATCTATCAATGCCATGGTAAAAATTGGTTCCATGATTCAAATGCATGACAGTGCTAAAGAGTATCAGTTCTTGATTGAAAATCTTCTTCATCTGGAACATATTCTATCAGATTTAGAGAGGATATGCACCATTGTTGATCTTAATCCCTCACCTGAGTTACCATGGTACCAAGCTTTTTATAACTATTTCCATAGTCATTTATTTCCTATCAACCTTTCCAACAACCAAATCAAACTATTACTTCATTGCTTAACATGTTATATCCTCCTTGGAAACATGTTTTATCATAAAAGCTATGATGGAATGCTTTTTCATTATTTATATTTAGGAGAATCCAAGCTAGCACTAAAGGAGGTTTCAAGAAGGAATGTGTGGGACCCATACCAATGGTGTAGTCCTAACAAAGAAACTCCTCAAAATAGGATATTATTGGCCTAAAATGGAGATATATCCTTGTAATTATGTAAACAAGTGTGTTCCTTATCAGCAGCATGGCAACTTGGTACATGCACCTTCCTTACAATTGCAGTCGATTACAACACCATGGCCATTCTCAACATGGGGTCTCAATCTCATTGGAAAAATTAACTTGACATCTTCAGATGGCCATAAGAACATTTTGACTGTAACTAAGTACTTTACCAAGTGGATTGAGGCCATTCCTCCCACTTATGTTATCGATAAACAAATAGCCAAATTCATTCATTACCATATCATCTATCGATATGGCATCCCATCCCGTATTATATCTGATAATGGTGGATACTTTGTGAACTAAGATGTAAAATCTCTTTGTGTAAAATTCAAGATCAAGCACAAGAAATCCACTCCATATAACCCACAAGGCAATGGACAATTTGAGGCATCAAATAAAACCATTTTATCCATCTTAAAGAAGATTGTCAATGATGTTGGCTATAATTGGCACTTGCAACTTTGGGCTTATAAAACCAATCATCGCACCCCAACTGGAGCTACTCCATACTCCCTTGTTTTTGGCACTGAAGCTATCATCCCGGTTGAGATTAAGATCCCATCATTAAGAATATCACTGGAGCATATTAAAGATAATGAAGACTATAGAGCATCATGACTGCATGAATTAGAGCTTCTTAATGGTAAGCATTTCATTGCCCTAGAAAACTTATAGGCCTATCTGAATAGATTACAGAGAAGCTATAGCAAATGCATTCTCCCTCAAGAATTTGAGATTGTTGACTTAGTTTTAAAAGAGAACCAGAAGAATATAAATGTTGAACCCAAAAAGAAAGGCAAGTTTTAGCCTAATTAGTTAAGACCATATATTGTCACAATAAACTATGGATCAGGAGCATATCGATTGGCTAAACCTAATAGTGAAGAAATTTTAGATCCCATGAACATCATACATCTTAAAAGGTTCTATGCATGAACAACTTTGAACCATTGTCTACAAGACCCCTGACTTAGGGGCAACTTATGCTGTCATAATTTTATCCCACCCTTTTATCTTACCTTGAACACATGTTATACTACCCTGGTCCACTTTTCATGATTCCCAATAGTAAAGGCTTTGAATCCTTGGCACTCTAAACATTTTTTTCATCCCATTCTGGATTGCTCTCTTTAAGAAGCATATTCTTTGTTATGTCTAAGGCATGTTATAAGCTTGAACACTTTTCATCTTTTGACCAATTATGATCTCAATTATGTCTCGTGAACATTATGAACATCCTCAGCAGCAGTTCTACAAAGCAGTTAAGCCAGGATAGTATTGTGTAGCTTCAAACAAGTGAACAAAAACATCTTCTTAGTTCCAGACCATTGTTACACTATTACAAATAGGTGAATGCCGATACTTCTTTCTTACTTTAGGTTGCACATTATTCTATATCACATTTGCTGCTTTTTATTATTTTATCAAGATCCTAGCTCTCATCAATTTGTGAGCATGGGACATTGCAGCTAGCTTAGATATCTTATTAGAACCTCTACTCTTATAATGTACATCTCCTTGACTAGATGGTCCCACCTTGTGCATATTTTATCTCAAAAACACCAAAAATATTAGAAATACTTTGAAAATACCAAAAACATCAGAACATGATCCATAAAAGAACATAAGCATTGTCTCGCACTTTTATACATTTGTATATTTCTGTTTCACCATGCTACACTCTTGCCATTTCGCAAGCACAAAAACACTAGTTCATTTCATCTTGTCCAACACACTTGCCATTTTACAAGGTCATTCTTTCTCATGTCATCAGCTTCTTGTTTGATAGACCATTCTTGTTTGTTTGTCATATCTTCCATTTCTTCGATAACATTAATCAAGCTAGTCTGATCATCATTTTTTTGCTATCCCATTTCTTGGGAGAACTACATTTGGCTTGAAGTTCATGTTGGAACATGCATCCATAGAACTATGTAGGCAGTGTCCACTTGTCTTATACATCTGGAGTCAGCTCCTCCAACCCCTTCCTTTTCCTCTCTTCCCCCATTTCTACTGTCATTGTTCCTCTTTAATTAGGGAGTAATTGTCGTGTCATTATTCTTTGCTATGATGTGGTAAAAAGTAACACCTTTACCACACATGCATGAATATTTGTCTTTAAACTGCACTAACAAGGGGTTTTTTGTGTGTGTGTGTTTATTTGAGTTCTCTTGGTGTTTTCTTGTGTTTTTTTTGCTTTTGTATCTCTCCTTTTATTTCTTCTCCTTTTTCTTACTTCTTGTCTCATCTTGGTCTTGTGTTTCCTTGTTTGTTTTTGCTTATCTCTTCTATGTTTCAGAACATCTTGATGATTCACATGGATCTCAATTGTTCATCTCTTCATCCTATGTTATTACATTGTTCTTGGACCATTTTATTTATTTTATTATTGTTGGTGTCTTGTTTTTCTATTTGATTTTTCTTTTTCTCTTTTGTGTTCAAGAATGCCTTGATGGTCCACATAGAACTTGATTATTCATATCGTAGTCTAATATCATTAAAATGTTCTTGACTTTTGTTTTTAAAAATTTTGTGTCTACCTAAGATCATATATTTATTTCAAGCTAGGTTCATGTATGTTTATCTTTTTCTTTCTTTTTGATATTTTGTTTAAATGTAAATCATTATAACTCTGGTTTTGGTCATTGTTTTACCATTATCCTTAGTTTTAGGCATTCACATTTGAACTGGCTTAGCGCAATTGGAATCTTATGTCATTCTAAGTTATTCATACTTATGATGCCTAATTTATTTTTCTATATCAATCACTTTGTGCTTATGTCTCAATATCTTAACGTCAACATCAGATCTGATGAACGATTCTCAAGAACACTCTACAAAACTTAGGCTCATGATATAGAATTAGGATTCTAGGTAACATGCATTTTAGGATTTTTTTTCTATGCTTAGATGTGCATCTCTTTGCATACATTATAAGTCTAAGCAAATTCTTGGTTTGTTTTTCATCATTCCTCATTCCATTCTCTCTGAAACTTGGGTGAACTACATTGGCCTAAATTTCATGTTAGAACATGAGGCCATGGAACTATGTAGGCAATGCTAAATCTATATTGAGGTTAGCTTGGCTATCTCCATTCTTCTTTTCATCTCTCTTATCACTTTTTACATTCTCATATAGTTGGTTTTATATGGCTTTCTAAGCCATTACACCATCGTATGTATGTTTGCGCTCGCTCTCTTTAACATATTTTTTTGGTTATATCCTTGAGCTATTTTGCTTGTCAATTACCCATGTTGGGGCACAACATCTGAACCACATCTGAAAAAAAAATAGATCTATAGGGGAAAAATAATTATTTATTCTTTATTAATGATCAAAAAATTTCCTACTAGGGCAAAACTATTTTATCATGATCACATTTGCTCTATTGGAGTACTTCTTATTATCTTCTCTTTAGAGACCCTATTCTAGTGGTGCTTCCTTTCCTGAAGTAGAACGCTGTCTCTTTTCCTCTAATTCCAAGCTCTCCACACTAATTCCCATGATGGTAATATTTTAGTGTGTAACTTGTCTCAGGATTGATCAATGTTATAAGTGCGCAGCTTATACTCTCAAATTGGGTACATTTACAGTGTGTCCCTTATATTTATGGATTGTATATTTTCCATTCCCCCCATCTTTGGGGCCTATAATACCTCTCATTATATTTTTATCATTGATGGTAATCACATGTACAAGCATTATCTCATCTGGATGTGATCTATTCCATGGGTTAATCTCTCACTTTCTTTCTCTTTTCGAGAGTCCATCCTTTTCTTCCATCCTAGTATGTCCTCTCGAGGGGGCATCATGGGTCTGTTCCAATTTCTTCTTGACAACTCTTTTCTTTGAAAATATGTCATTTCACCTGAATGTCTTGCTATACCTTCTCAAATAGTGGTAAAATGTAGACATCCAATTCCTAACACCATTTGTGTTGAAATTATCAATCTTACTCGAATTGCACTCAAATGCACATTTTAGGTCAAAATCCATAAAATACCATAAATGGTTCAAAATTTTCACTTAAAAGTGCCAATTTAGGTCAAAGTATCCCTAAATAGGGTAATGCATTTTATGGTCCATTTAACTTTGATTAGATCATTTTGAGTCAAAATAATAATGTCACCATTTAGTGCTCTGGATCACTCTTTTCTTCTAATTCATTGGTACACATCACGTACCTTTGTTATTTATTTTTGGTAAGATATTAAATGGGAATATAGTTCCAACACATCTAATATCACCTTCCAGTTCCTCTCCAGTCAAATTATGACCTAGTAATATGAATTTTTGACTATTTTAATTAATTATGCACCAATTTCCAAAGAATTGCATTAAACTTACTTAAGCTAATTAATCTAATTTAAGAGATTAAGTAAGAATTCCATAGATATTTTTGAATATCTCATTATTGGAAATTGATTTTGAATATTTGTATCACCTAGTGACATCATCTATGGGGTGGCATCCATCAAGCCATAAGTGCATAAAATATCAGGATTATGGGTCACTCATGCCTAGTTAATGCTTCCCATGCCTCTTTAATGCTTATTTATCTTGAGGATATTTATGAGTTTAATTCCAAATATTAATAGTATCCATGGCCACACATCTCAATCTTGAGATGGATGGTCATGGTTGACCCTGACCAATCTCAAAAATCTAAAAATAGAGAGGCCATGGACATGAATTTTAAGCTTGAATATTGCAAATTTATAATGTTAAATTATTTCCACAATCCTTTGAATTTTATCATTGATTTTGTTTGCAAGCTTCATTGATAAGCTAGTTTAGTGATTTGGAATCATGAGCCTAAGCATTATGGAGTGTTATTGAGACATTGGAGGATTTTTGCACCTTTGTTGACAAAGACAAGGATGCTTGATCAAGGGAGAACATGTTTTTGAGCTACATAGGTATGGTGAATCCATTTGGGAAGGTAATATGATGTTGCTTTCTTTCGTTTTGTTTCTTTATATTATTTTTAATTCCCATAGGAATATATAGGCTTAGTTAGTTAGTTCTTTATGCATTTTTCATTATTTATGGACTAATGTTTTACTTTCTTTGTAATCCTCTCCACACATTCCCCTTTTCTTTCCTACAAAAACTTGGTTAGGAGGAATGAACTATTATATAATGTGCAACACTCTAAGAGGTTATGATGGTCTCAAATCTACTTCCATTAAGACTATCATACTCCTAGTCACCTTGGGCCCCAAGATGGTACTAATATATTTCAATATTATATACAAGGACACCAATTATAACATGATCTTGGGAAGACCTTAGATACATCAAATGAAATCTATTCCTTCTACCTTGTTCTATAAAATATGGTTCTTACACCTAGGGAGGGTTTTTTATCCCAAGGGGATCCTAAACCCTTCGATATATTACAAGATACCATTCACAAACAACTTGGGTTACACATATAGTATCACTTACCTATTAATGGGGTCATCCTGAAGAAGGGGATGGAAATACCGCAAGCATTATTCAAATATAAACCTAAAGATAAGGACATAACCACAATTGAAAAGATTTATGACTCAAAACCAGTCATCGATGTAATAATTTCCACCATATCTACCACTAAAATCATTAGTCTTTTGGATAAGGATGTTCCTCTGATTCTCTCATTTGATATGTGAGGAGTAGGGACCTATGACTTTTTTATGCCTTAAGGTTGGTATCCCTAAGAGGGTCTAGCTAGCCCACCAAACCTTTGTATGATAGAATTGTCTTGGAATGAGGAAACTCCCCTCCATAACAACCCTCTCAATAGTCATCACCAAGTCTAGCTGAGAACCAATCATAAGGAATCAAATCATAACCCATGTTATACTCTTATCACTTAAGAACCACTTTAGAGTATGTTAGTAGACCCCACCATGATAGGACCATACCAATTTTCTAAGGTCCTGTTGGCCAAATTTGGCCCATATAAGAATATTTTACCTAGAAATGGTTTAAATAGATGAGCAAAGATCTGGATAGAATGAGTGGACCAAAATTAGGGGAAGATGATCTCATATTTATTACAAAACTTTTGAAACAATTTAAACAAGCATAAATTGCAATTTGTTGATCCTTAGGAAATACACTTGGAAATAGGTCTAGGATTGCAATGTCAAAAAGACCAACAGGTTATCATAGTGTTTCAAGAATTTAGGGGCATGAATTAGGTTTCACAAAGTTTTAGAAGTTCATTAGAGCCTTCTAAAGAGAGAACAATTTCTTGCACAAGTCCAGAATAACCAGACCATCATAAGCATGTCACATAGGGATAAATAGGCTAGTCTAGTTGCACATTTGATAAATACACTTAGGAAATTGGTCAAGGCCAAAAGACCAAATTGACATGATGTTTTTCATGTCGAGAAGGTCCCCTATAAATTTTGTATCTTGATGAGTTATTTACCTAGAGATATAATCTCCCAAAGATGAATTTATAGAGTGGGATGTGCACATAGGCATCAAATTTAGGCCTCATAAAATAGTCATTTGAATTCAAATGTTCCTAAATATAAGCATGTGGATGACAAGTGTCAAGATCTTGAGTACCTAAAAGGAGATCTAATGGCATGTGATGACTGATGAAGATAGTGTGTCCAAGCTGATTGATGGTATGCGATCCATCATGCAAAGGCAGATCAACAGTGAGTGAAAAGTTAACAAGTTAGTCATCTTGAAGACAAATGCATAATTATCAAGTGTCATTACCATGGTAACTATTGATTAAATAAAAAAAGTGTGTGTAAGCCATCTAAAAGTAGATTGATGGTGTGCATAAAGTTAAGATTCAATGCTTGTAAGGATAAATGTGAGAATGCCACATGGTGCAAGCACATTAAATGACGTAACTGATAGTAGGATCCTATGAAAGAATGTGGAACTAATAAATGTCATAATCTGGAAGGCCCAATTCAAGATCAATGGCTGACATTAAAAGTTAAAGCCAAGAGATTTCAAGCAGAAGTTGAATTTGACTCATGTCGAACCAAGGCAAATATTTTGAAGGACATATGTCACCATTAAATTTTAGGCACAAAATAGGTTTGCCTAAACCTAATATAGTTTAGAATGGGACTATGTGGCCTATAAGCCTTCCATTAATAGGGAAAATATAGGAAAACTAATAAATGGATTGGTTTTCATTCTATAGAAATATTTGTGCTTAGATATTGTGATAGGGATAGGTATGTGATTAATGAAGGAGTGTCTCATCTTCTAATATGGTCATAGCCTCAAAAATAGGTACCTATAGCTGCTCAAGATAAACATGGTTATGAATCTGTCAGGACTAAAGATATTAGTAGTTTGTCCTTTTAATGAAAGCAAGTGGAAGATGGTGTAGAATCCCATGATGAAGATCTAGTGGTTAGAGAAATAAATTGGAGAATTAATAGTTTTTTAGGGTGTTTAAAGGTTTCCCTCCATAGTAAAATCATGATTCATCACCTTTGGAAAACTCTTGTCCTTTAGCATGTTGCTCAACTAATGAGGAGATTCAGGGGTTATTGGGACAAATAAAAAGTTAACTTATCAATAGAGAAATGTTGTTTCTTTGAAAAAAGATAAAGGAGCAATCATAAAAAGGTGGTATCTAATTTAATGATCTAAGGTGGCATGCTTCCTCTCTCTTTACCCTTTCTCTATATCTTTCATTTTATGGCACATTATAACTCTCTCTTTAATTTTGGATTCCCACAAGGACTCTTTGATCTTGAAGAGCAAGGGACTCTCTGAGATATTTCAAGATATTCTCCTCTTGATTAGGTTAAACCATATCAAGCATTTGTAAGAACTACCTCTTGATGCAATAAAGACTTTCTTTACCTATCTCTTTCTTAGATCTATCTTGAGTAAGTTGTGCATGATGGCATTGTGAAGGAGAATCTTCTTCATCCATTGTCCTCATTTTTGACCTCCTTTCGGGTGTTTTCAAGTTATTACAAGTCTAGATTAGTGTTTCTCCTGAACCTTGTCCATGAAATACTTATGCAATCAGTTGGTCTATGAGGTTGTGTGAGCTAGCATTGTATTGTGTTGATCTAGTGTGGGTTCAAGCTTATGGGAATTTTCCATTTTTATTTGGCACATCACCTTTTACCATTATTAGGAACCCTTTTCCCCTTTCTAACCCTTTTCCCTATGACAACATTAGTTAAGGTGATCCATCAAGAAGAAGTTGGCCTTCTCTGGAGGTTCAACCCTATCATAGGTTACCCACAGCTTGGGGTTGTTCCCATATTGTGACTGGGAGTGGAGGAGCCTATATAACTCCTCCACAAAGGTGAAATCTAAAGAAACAATAAGTCCTTGACACATCTAGGCTACTCCCTCTATAAATTTTGGTTTTCCTCCTTCGACCCACACCTAGTCTCATTTATTTTCACACTCAAAACCCTCTAATGATCAACCAAGTCATCCCCCCTCCCTAGGTTATCCTAGTACTCATGGAGAAGGATCACACCATGGCTATCATCAGGATAGATGTCAATGTTGGAAACCATAATTACCCATAATTTCAAAGAGAAAAACCTCTTTTGTCCACTATAAAGGAAGAAGACCCCAAAAAATCACTCACCAAATTTTTGAAAACCTTCCCCCATATAAGAATGACAAGATAAATAGTGTTTCCCATGTCCTCTCTATAATATTTCAAGTTACATAACTATACTTATGCATCTCCTCCACCAAGGCAAAATCCTAACTATGCTAGAATACTTTGTATGCCCAAACATAACCCTAACTATATTGGTATACTCCCCACCCTGAAGAAAAATCCAAATAAACAGTCTCTCAAATTTTTGGAAGTCCTCACCTATCTTGACCAAAAACTTAGAAAACATCCTTTTAAGTTCTTTGAAGTTCTTCCCTTCCTTAATCTATAACATGAGATTGAGTCATCCACACCTTCACAAGCCTTCTCATTCACCCCATGCGAGGGACAAGTTCATCATCTTCCTAAGTTTCAAATCCATTAACCCTAAGGGGGATTCCTTGACATCTTCAATATTCATATGGTTTAAATATTAGAAGACCAAAAACTCTAGCCTAATGACTACCCTCTTTTTACACATGATCAGTGGGTCCTACACTATGACGGGGCCAAGTGCCACATGGGTGTTGGGGAAAGATTCAACATCATTTCCACTAAATAATGAGTTATGACTTTTGGGTTTAAGTTATAATTCAAATTTACAAACAATGGAGCTAAGTACAAGGCTCTATTAGTTGGTATGCTCATTATGAATTTCATAGGTATCTAAAACTTGAGAATCCAAGGAGATTCATAGCTATTTTCAAACCAAGTGTTCAAAGTCTATCAGACCAAAATCGAGCACCTCCAGTTGTAAAAAATTGTTGTCTATGAGGTTACCAAGGACTTTAATTTTATTTATATCAAATCAGTCCCTAGAGAAAGAAGCTAACTTGTTGACTCTATGGCTACCTTATCTTCATATTTCATCCCTCATCCAATGATCCCAAAATTAGATTTTATAATATTGATCAAGCATAGCTTCTCATAAGTAAGAATCCTAATGACCAAGAAGTCACCCATGTTGGATGAGACAAGGACCCTCTTTTCCTAGATCTAGTTGATAATGATGAGGCCATCCTTGAGTTCCTATAAGATTAAAATGACCTCCCCTCATTCTATCATAAGAGGGGCTTCTTGAGAACTTTTTATCCTAACTCAATCCTCAGAACCAAGTTTGAATATTCCTACTAATATGTAGAGGATTAGTTGTCCTCTGATAATGAGCATGATGTCTTTAACACTGAGGGTGAAGACCTTGACCTTCCCCTAGCTCTCAATGTATTCAAGGAGGGAAATGCATTCCTCATTGAGGAAACTAGTAACATTAATATCTAAATAGGGGAGAACCCTAGACTCCTCAACCTAGGATCTTCTCTCTCTAAACAAGAGGTGGACCATAATCAACTCCTCGTAGAAATTTCTAAAGACTTTGCTTTCTCCTACATCAACATGATAGGCATCAATCTCGAAGTAATTGTCCAAAATCTATTTACAACACCTAATGTGAAACCCATCAAGAAAAAACTCGGACCCATCAAACCTAAGGTCATATTAATGGTAAAAGAGGAAGTCATCAAGATCTTAAAAGTTAGCTTCATTAATCATGTTGATTACTCCAAATGAATGTCTAACATCATCCCTATTCTCAAAAATAGCTATAGGATCAAAATGTGCATAGACTTTTGGGACACTAACAAGGCATGTCCAAAGGATGACTTCCCCCTCTTATCTATTGATGTCATTTTTGATGTTATTATGGCATATAAACTACTATCACTCATGGAGGGATTTTCAGGATACAACCAAATTTGCATCTCTGATGAAGACCAAATCAAGACTTCATTCACTACACCTTTGGGAACCTTTTGATATGTTGTAATTCCCTTCAACCTAAAAAAATTAGGGGTAACATATAAAATGGCTATGGCCCACATCTTCCACAATCTCATCCATAAAATAGTGGAGGTCTATGTAGATGACTTGCTTGGAAAAACAAGGCAATGTGAGGACCATTTAGGAGGGTTACACATCATCCTCACACAGTTGATTGAATACGAAGTTGCTCTTAATATATAGAAATGCATGTTTGGAGTCATCAATAGAAAACTCTTGGGGTACATCATAACCTAATGTGGGATCAATATCGAGCCCACTAAGATCCAAGAAATCTTAGAAATGAACTCTCTCATCAACAAATCTAGCATCAAGACATTTTTAGGGAATCTAAGATCTATCTGATGATTTATCCCTGATCTTGCCTACAACATTCGTCTCATCAACAACCTGCACAAAAATACAAGCATCCTAACTTGGACAAATGATTCTCAAGAAACATTCATGGCAATAAAACTCTTTTTTATGTCTCTTCCTATTCTTATTATACCTAATACAGATACACCTTTGATACTTATCCTTCACATGTATGTTAGCTCAAGAACATGACATTGGTAAGGATTGCATGATTTATTTAATTAATCGCACCCTTGTCGAATATGAGACATGATACACCCAAGTAGAAAAGGAAAGCCTAGTAATAGTGTTTACAACTAAGTGATTATGACACTATATGCTTAATCAAGAAACAAAATTTATTATGATATCTCAATCCCTAGATAATTTCCTAACCCAACCAACTCTATCTCAGAAGGAGGGGTACTTCATTATGCTCCTAAGTGATTTTGAATTAACTTATATCAACTGAAAGTTTGTTAAAGGATAGACCATCATGGATTGGTTGGTTTAATCCCCAATAAAGGTTAATGACCTTGTTAATACTGATTTCCCTAATGAGTTGATATGTTATATATAAAATCCTACAATTATTTCCTCTCCTTGGTACACAAACATTATCAATTACCTGGTAGACTGAACCTACCCTGAAGGTGCCAATTCATAATAGAAGAGATGTCTTCATATTATTGCATCCAAGTACACTATATTAGATGGGATCATTTATCACAAGGCCCCATCAAGGGACATGGTCACATCTCACTAATTCTGAGAAAGAAAAATCATACAAGGACATGTGCAAATCTCTACATATGCATAAAGTAAGAAAGGTTAGATTAGAGCCACATTGAAGGATATGTTCAAATGTCTGCATACACAATCAAAAATGCACGCACAAGGACATGGCCACATATCTAAAGAATACACATAATGAAATAAGTGGATTAGATCCATAGAACAATGGCATATTCAATTACCTTTGAATAGATGTCAATGCAAAGAGATACAATCAAATCTAAACTAGGAAAGTTAGAAATAAAAGTAATACATGAACATGTGGTACAAATCTGTATAAGATCAAATATGTACATAAGTTGAGTCTATATTATTAGTATTTAGAAGAAGAAAAAATTTTAATATGGGATGATTAATATCAAGATATAATCAATGTTAAATCTATGATATAGAGTATAGAAAGATATAACCTGGCAAACTGGACACTATGTAGTATGATGCACCCAATGGATGAATGTACCAATGCTGAGTTTGTGTCTCTATGTATGTGCCCCCAATGGGTAGATAATAGCAAATCTAGATCTGTGTAGAGGACCTAAGTCCTATAGTGATCTGCAAACACTAGAAGATAATAATTGAAGCATGTATGTATGATAAACCTAACTATACTAACATAGATAGCATATGTAGTACCTAGCAAATATAAGGAATATAAACATGGAAATGCGTATGATCTAAAAAATATATTTTCTAAGAAAATATTTGAATGTTTTTGTATTTTTTGAAATGTTATATTTTTTTGTGATTTTTTAGTATAAGTTATGTACAAGCAACATGAAAAATAAACTATATACAAGGATCAAGGTGAGATAAACTATGTACAAGTAATGTGTAAGTAAATGATATTATATAAAAATTAAATGTAGTGCCTCTATAGACCTAAGAGCACATCCATAGGATGTTTATAGTCAAATGGTGGATTTGGTGGGAGGTCATCCAATGTCAGATACTAAATCTTCCCAAACTCAAAAAAATAATCATCATTATGATCATCATACCATGATGTTGATATAAATATAGCCTTATCCTTGGCATTAGTCTGAATTTTGTGCATCTGAATGGTATGCTACTCTCATGTTTAAGAGGTATCTTATGTGGTCCCAAGTTAAACCACATTGGACCATGGGGTATCTATATGAAATTTTTTATTCTCATATGTGCCATCATATAGAATGCAAATTGTGTGTCCCTCATAACTAAAATTCAGACATCTATCTATTAAATCAATTATGGCATCTATTGCCTGTAACCATGTATTGACAAGTGTAAAATGTGTATAAGTGTCTATGCTCATGATGAATATTAGTGTGTTGAAGACCTTTGGGCCACATGCAATTGGTAGTGTGATATGTCCTAAGGAGTCCTAATATTATATAGCATGTTGTAGTTCATTCTCTTGATGTCCTATGTGTTGTAAGAATTTCAATGTACACGTGTTGGGATCAGAATCCTCATATATAGTAGCATGAGAGATGTATTGGTCCTTGATGAAGGCATGAATAGTCAAGGGATCATTCCATAAATGTCAGTATCAGTGAAGAATCCATTATGGTGGCTATACTAGTGGATTCAGAGGCTATGTAATCTAGATAATGCCCTAAGCCTTAAACTAATTGAGTTTTTATGGTAATGTTGAGCATGTATTTGTATCATGTCTAGTAATCCTGTGAAAATTATAAAAGGGTCTATCATCCTACTATGACAATCTGCTAACGGATCTGTGTCAAACTATGGGTAGTGTCATCAATCCTTTGTCAAGTAATATCTATAAAATTTGGTTTGGTATGTCTTATTTACTACCTACTTGAATTCAGATAATTAGATCAATATCTATAGATGTAACCATATGTACTGAGTGTATAGAAGAATATTCCTTTAACTACAATTGAGTATCTAACCCTATATTTATGGAACTATGAACTAGTGGTGATGGATATGTAGGTAAAGGTATGAGTTCCCTAGAATCATCTTTGTACTCTATAGGGCCTACTGGTGTAAATCTCAATCTACATAAATAATCATCAATATTCATGGGTTTTATGTTAGCCTCTGTGGTGTTCTTAGAATTTGTATATGAGTTTCTAATGTATACTTCCTCTAAGTTAACAAGTAATGATAACTATGCTATGTAAATTTTGTCAGCCATCATGGGCAAGGATAACTATGTTGTAGGAGGATTAGTCTCCATCATGGGTAACACTAATGGTGCTATAGGAGGATCTAGAACTAGTGCAGGAATAGTGGTGCTAGATTTCCTAATCTCATATGTATGCATCTATTCCATAAGAATGATATGAGGTGGGGACTTTATGATAACATGAGGTGTCCCATCTAAATATATACTTGGGATAGTAGTCTTGATGACTCTGCAATATCTAAATGGTTGGTTATTAGCTGGACAAGTGTATAAATATCCCTCATGTAAAACCTAACACATATGTGCAAGGTAGAGGGTATGGCCTTCATGTCATGTATCCAAGGTCTCCCAAGTAATAAATTATAATCCAAATGATTTGGCATCACCTAAAAATATGTGGATAGGGTTTTTGGACCAACCTTGATATCTAATGTAATAGAACCCAATGCCTATCGAGGAATGTCATCAAAACCTTGAATGTTCTTATATCTCTTCTAAATAGATGTTATATCAACTCCCATAGTCTACAAAAATGTGAAATTGTATATGTTAAGACATGAACCACTATCAAGTATAACTTGTTTAATATCAATGATTTTGATTTGTGCATGAATGAAGAGTGGTAGACTTTAATCGATAATTGTCTATGAGGGAAAATCCTCATTACCAAAAGATATAACATCATCATGAAGTTGGTTTGGTATCCTAAGATAAATATGTATGATTGAGTGTTTGAAAAAGACTATCTTTGAAGATGGTTGCCTTTTTAAGTAATTCCAATATATAAGTCTTAGCTGGTGTATTTCTCAACTAATACATAATATCATATGTTATGTGTTGATCCCTAGGTCCCATTATATTATTTTGGGTACAAAGAGGGATGGTGGTATTACATTGTTCCTATATAGGTTGAGGAGGCATCTGATTCCATCTAGTAACAGCATGAACCACAATATCCACTATTTATTGAGGGAAAGTAGTAGAGGTAAGATGGGAACGAAGGTAGTCAACTAGTATAGGTAGAGGAGGAACAAAAGGAGTCTTTTGAGTTCTCTGTTATTGAGTAGTAACTAGAGGTAACTCAAAATTGGCCATGAAACAATGCTCTCCATAAAAGGTGATCTCAAGAGGAGGTGGACTAATGTGTGAAGTAAACTTAATTCTAATGTGATCCATAAGAGGAGTGACATACTTGTGCATCATTATACAAATGGTAGGTAATAATCATGCAAGACAAACCACCAAACTTTGTACCAAAAAGTAAAAAATTGCTTTCGTCATAATAATCATGATGAAAGGCTAAAAACTAAAACTAAGTAAATTTTGGAAATAAGAAAAGAAACCCTAATGGTACACTAAGGTTTTTAAGCAATATGTTTGACGTAAGTCAGATTCACCAAATGATTCAGATTTTAAGGGTATTAAGGAATGTAAAACCCTAGTTTTATAAAGTTCTAGAATAATAAATCAAGGAATAAATATACAATAATTATAGCCTTTGATTTGTATAATAATTGAATTTTCTTATTATTCTATAAATAATAAATGAACTATAAGAGATATACTTAGCTAGAAACTAGTTGAGACTGATGAATTATAGGTTGAAAACTGGCATAGAGACTATGTAGAGTGTTGTGAACTAGAAACAGGAGTCAAAACCCATCTTGGATAATAGTTTGGTCTTATGGATAGTAGTGTATTATCCTGTGTCCTCTCAGGTGGTGCAGTAGTGTCCTTTTATAAGCAAGGATAGTGATCTTCTGGGTAGAGCTTCACCTAGTCTTAAGATGCCTATGCCTGAGTGGATGAATGTTGGTTCACTATTTATTCTCTATTATTAATTTATTTACATGCATAATGCTAGGCCTCCATGTTTGTTAGGGTATTTGATGAGGATAGGTAGAAAATAATGTCATTAGCAGGGTAGGTTGGACGTGACCTCAACACCCCATGTGTTGAGTGTTGCCTACATACCAATACCTAGAAAGGGGATCAATCCTGATATAGTTATCTAAATATAAGTGATGGTACAAGTACTAGTGAATTTTATGTAGAGCATATGCAAAAAACAATTCACTTATCCTTATTTTCAACAAATATTTCCTGATAATGGTTGAGAGACTTAATAGTCATTCATTGGTTATTGGATTCTTGTTTGTTTGACTAGTTTCAGACACCTTTTACAAACTCATTCCAGTCCTTTTACAAAATCAATGTGTTATCCTTCCAAAACATTTGCACTCACCTTTCACTACTATTCTTACTAAATATAGCTTTTCCCATAGCACGTATCTATTTCTCGTAGCAACACACAGTTGAAAACACTTTTATGCTTAGAAACCTTAGCTATAGGTTTACATAGTCAAATCAATACGAGAGCATTCATTTTGATTGTTAAAGCTCTAAACTAATTTTAAAAGGGTTATAATTGTTGTTTTGAATCTATCTCATCATTATATAGCTTTATAAATCAATAGTAAGTCTCACCTTCACCTCTATTCTGCTTATATATTCAGTTTTGTTCCCACTGTATAAGCAGACACAATCTATGGGTTCTTTAGAATTGTCTAAGTATTTTGACTTATTCAAAGGATTTAAACCTAAGGTATAAACAAAAAATATGAACCTTTTCCACCTTATAATTATATTCACACTCCTTGCTTCCACTCTTCACCACATTTTTATGACTAAAACTATGTGCACAGTCACCATGTGCAGTCATTTGAGAACCAATAGTTGTTAGTGATGAATTCACCAAACGTTATTAAGCTTCTATGAAACCTATTTTACATATGTGGAACATGAAAATACCATTAACCACTATTTGATGTCACCTATCTTCCTATATTGCACACTTTTAGTAGGATTTTGACCTCTCTACGCATATAGACAAAATTTGTAAACTTTCCAAATATTATCTAAAGGACTTGGATTTCACAATAAGGTTTTTACAGACTTTAAATCAAATATATATCTTGGCACAACTCCCACTTTCCTTATATATTCAATGTTCTCTACTTTTGATGTTTTACCATATACTTACTCTCTTCTCTATTCTTGACTATATATGCAGTCATAGATTGAGACAGAATTTACATATCTCATGCAAGTAGACACTTTGTCAAATGAATAAAATAACCAAAACAATTTGAGAAAATTTCAAACAAATCTTCCAATCACTTTAGCCTCTCCACTATATCTCTTAACAATGGTCTATGTAATGACAGTCTATGTAAAGGTAATATTGACTGTGTGTGTGTGTGTGTGTGTGTGTGTGTGTGTGTGTGTGTGTGTGTGTATTTAGTCTATAACTTTAAATCACAACAACCATAATCTTGGAGTTTTTCAAACATACCCATACCATGATGGAGCATCAAGTCACAACACTATCAAGTCTTTTCTCCTTGAACAATTAAAAACTCAGTTCATCACCATTGTAATACACAAAAAATAGGGTGCACAATCTTTCCATCAAGATGTAAGATTTCTCCTTCCTTATTTTCTTGGGACTAAATCCCCTTTACATTTATGAAATGTATTATCAAATACTGATTGAATAAATCAAAATGATAATATTTTTGAACACAAATAACTACCCTAACTACTTTTGATAACCTCTAACCCATTCTTGAAATTACCTCATATGGGCTTACAAATGATCTATGACTTAAAGCATTTAACCACATGTTTCATGTCCTTTATAAACCTCATATAGACTCAACATAATAATTAGATAATTTTATCTAGATAATAACATCAAAAAACCTCTCATAACTGTCCCAAGCATTCAAATATTCAAATAATGGTTTTTGGAGGGAAATGTCTATTTGATGATTTCAAGTAACCTAACACCTCTAGAACACCAAAATGAGACGCTATATGGATTTTAAGACAACTAGACACCTAAATCAAACCAAAATTGAAACTAACCAATGCCCCTCCATCAGACTACCAAGGGTAGAAGAAAATTGAGATCCAAGCTTAATGTGACTTGCCTACTTTTATTTCCCTTCTTCCAATCTCTTGAAGGTCTCTTATCTATCATTTCTTTAGTTGGTCTGTAGCTTTCATTATCACATCCTTAAATGGATTGAGCTCTTGATGTATATTTTTCTTGCCTCAAAATGTTGGTAGCTTAAGAAAAGATTGTTTTTCCTTCATGTTTGCATTGTGGTGCTTGAAATCAAACATGTCTTCCATCATCTTGGCTCCAACTAGTCCTTGTAGCTCATATTTTGCTCTTGATTGGTTGATATCTACTATTATGGATTGCAACTCTATAATTTTAATGCTAATATGACTCTCATATGCATTGAGAGAGTGCTTCAATTGTACCTCCTTGTCTTTACCTTATCCTTCTTTATGTTCATCTTGCTGCAAAAACTCATGTATGTGTTCTTCTATCTTTGTCTGGTCCTTACCCTTCACTTGTTCTAAACTTTGGTTAATGGATTTTTTCTCTTTACCTACACTCATATCACAAAATGTATGGTTAGCATCACAATTTAGAGCCTTCATACATCTCTCTTGTGCTTCTTTCTTGGACACTTCATTGTCCAACTTCCTCTCTTGCTTGGTGTCATTCCAAAGCCACTTCTTATCCATCTCAGTTGTAATTTATATTAATATTATGCTATCTTCTCTCTCATAGGCTTGACTTCCCTTCTTATTTTGATTTTCTTCTTTCTTGAGCACTCTCATAGGTGTTATGTCTTCTTATTTTGGAAGACCACTCTCTTGTTGCCTCTTGATGACCTTTGTTGTCACCTTGCATTCTTGTTTAACCTCTCTCACGTCCATCTTTGTGGACTCACAACTCTTCATACTCACCATCTCAAGACACTTACCTTTCTTCTTTCTTTGGTGCCTTGACCAAACCCAAACTTTCCATGACTTTGCTCCAATATTGCTTTGTTGTCATCATCATTATTCTCTCAGCTTTTGCTTCTTCTTCACCCTTAAATAGGATAAGTACGTGTATCTCTCCATGTTATTTGATGGTTTATGTATTAGCTTGACTAGGATGATTATCCTGCCTATCAAATTGTCAAGGTCTTCCTCAAAGTAAATGACAAACATCTATGTGCATAATATCACACAATACTTTATCTCTATATCCTCCTATATGATATTTAATGCAACTTTGTTCACTTACTAAGATTTGATGTCCCTTCTAAACCCATGCAAATTTATATGGTTGTGGATGTGGCATCCTCTTTAAGTCTAATTTTTGCACAATCTCTAAATACATAATGTTATTAGTGATTCCTCCATCAATCATTAAAACACAAACCTTACCTTTTGCTTTGCATCTGCTTTTGAATAAGCTACTTCTCTGAGCTAGTTATTTGAATTTCTTCGATTGCAATTATATTCGCCTCATGAATAAAGAGTCATTTATTTCTTGTCTTCTTACCTCATTGACTTCTCTTATACTCTACTATTGCATATTTTTACCAATATTCAATGGACACTCTATTGTTCTATGTCCCTCTCTATGGCATTGCCAACATTGTCCTTGAAACCTTTGTCTTGTTCCGCTTATCATATGACCTTCATCTCTTCTTGGTCTACCTTCTACAAATGATCTGATCTACCATGCATGGTGATGTACTCGCATGCCTTCTTAAAATGCTTCTATATGCATTTGTGGTCTTTCTTGAACCACCTCTCCATTTTCTCTCTCATTTCTTCTTAGCTACAAAGGTATTACTTGACCTTGCTAATTGATATTTCCTTCTTCTTTCTCTATCACTGTTCTTTGTACTCTCTCCTTGAGAGCATCCTCATGAACAGTGGGGCAATCAAAAATGTCACTTGGTCTATCATATTCTCGACCAAATCTTATTTATCTCTACTAACTCTCTCCATGAAACACTATTCTTGGTTCCTTGTCCTATAATTCATCTCAAAACACATGATGTTAATATTTTCCACAATCCACTAAGAAACTTTTGCTAGCTATAATACCAAAATTATATAGAGCGTATGTAATAAACAATGCACTTGTCCTTATTTTCAACAAATCCTTCTAGATAATGGTTGATAGACTTAATAGTCACTCATTGGTTATTGGATTCTTGTTTGTTTGACTGATTTTACATACCTTTTACAAACTTATTCCAGTCCTTTTAATATTCTTAAACCAATGTGCTATCCTTACAAAACATTTACACTCACCTTCCACTAGTTTGCTTACTAAAGATAGCTCTACCCATAGCAACTATCTATTACCTATAGTAACACACAGTTGAAAATACTTTTCTGCTTAGAAACCTTAGCTACAAGTTTACACAGTCAAATCAATCCAAGATCATTTGTTTTGAGTGTTAAAGCTCTAAAATCATTTTCAAAGGGTTTAATGGTTGTTTTGGGTATGTCTCATCATTATACAGCTTTATCAATCAATAGTAAATCTTGCCTTCACCTCCTTTCTACTTATAAATTCAGTTTTGTTCCCATTGTATAAGTAGACACAGTCTGCAGGTTCTTTAAAACACTCTCTGAGTATTTAGACTTATTCAAAGGATTTAAACTTAAGGTCTGAAGAACAAATATGAACCTTTTCCACATTCTAATTTTCTTCACACTCCTCACTTCCACTCTTCACCATGTTTTGGGGACCAAAACTGTGGGTATAATCACCATGTACAGTCGGCTAAGAATCAATAGTTATTATTAACAAATTCACCAAAGGTTATTAATCTTGTATGAAACCTATTTTACATATGTGGAACCTCCAATGACCATTACCCACTATTTGATGTCACCATCTTCCTATATTCCACACTTTTAGCAGGATTTTGACCTCTCTACGCATATAGATAAAATCTGTAGACTTTTTAATTATTGTCTTGAGGACACAGATTTCACAATAGGGTTTTTCCAGACTTTAAATCAAATCTATATATCTTGGCACAAATCTCACTCACCTTATAGATTCAATGTTATCTCTTTTTGATGTTTTGCCATATACTGGCTCTCTTTTTTATTCTTGATTGTATATGCAGTCATAGATTGACATCGAATTTACATATCTCATGCAAGTAGACACTTTGTCAAATGAATAAAATAGCCAAAACACTTTGATAACTTTGCAAACAAATATTCCAAATACTTTAGCCTCTCCACTATATCTCTTAGCAAGGGTTGTAATGATAATCTATGTAAAGGTAATCTCAATAGGGTATATATATACACACACACACACACACACACACACACACACACACACATGTACGTATATATTTAGTTTGCAACTTTAACTCACAACAACCATAATCTTGGAGTTTCATATAACTCAGTTTTAAGACATATCAAGAAAGCATATGCAAACATACCCATATCGTGATGGAGCATCAAGTCACAACACTATAAAGTCTTTTCTCCTTGAACAATTAAAAACTTTGTTCCTCCCCATTGTAATACACAAAAAATAGGATGCATAATTTTTCCATCAAGAAATAAGATTTCTCATTCCTTATTTTCTTGGTACTAAATCCCCTTTACATTTACAAAATGCATTACCAAAGACTGATTAAAAAAACCAAAATGACAAGCTTTTTAAACACAAATAAATACCCTAACTACTTTTGATAACCATTCTTGAAACTACCTCATATGGGCTTACAAATGACCTATGACTTAAATCATTTAACCACATGTTTTATGTCCTCTATCAACCTTGTATAGACTCAACACAATCATTAGATAATCATTATCTAGCTAAGAACATCCATAAACCTCTCATAACTGTCCTAAGCATTCAAATATTCAAATAATGGTTTTTGGTGGGAAATGTCTATTTGAAAGTTTCAAGTAACCTAACACCTCTAGAACACCAAAATGAGACCCTATAAGGATTCTAAGACACCTAGACACCAAAATCAAACCAAAATTAAAACTAACCAAGATGCCCCTGCATCATACTACCAAGGGCAAAAGAAAATTGAGTTCCAAGCTCAATATGACTTACTTGTTTTTCTTTCTCTTATTCCAATCCCTTGAAGGTCTCTTATCTATCATTTATTTAGTTGGATCTGTACCTTTCAATATCACATCCTTAAATGGATTAAGCTCTTGTTATATGTTTGTCTTGCCTTCATATGTTGGTAATTTTAGAAAAGATTGTTTTTCCTTCATGTTTGCATTATGGTGCTTGAAATCAAACTTGTCTTCCATCATCTTGGCTCCAACTAGTTATTATAGTTCATCTTTTGCTTATGATTGTCTAATATCTACTATTCTAGAATACAAATCTATAATTTGAATGCTAATTATGAACATGGGATTTTAATAGGGGGAGATTAGAATGGTCTTAGTGAATGAAATCAAATCAATCAAAAACACACTAAACTAACATCCTAAGCCTATCTCAAAGGAGGAATTTAGTTAACAAAAAAAAATGGAAAACACAACTAAAACATGAAATAAAGACCGTCCTTCACCTTCCTTGGATGCTCCAAAATGATTGTTATAGTGGCTTTCTCAGTTTGTGCTCATGAAGTCTGTATCAATGAAATGTGGCTACCTCCATCTCTCCTTGGCACCTTGTTTGGCTTTGACTTGGCTTGGCTTGGCTGAACACTTGGGCATTATAACACTAAGATGCAATGATTTTGAATGCATTTAAGCATTATAAGTTTGGCATAAAAGAGCTTAAAAATCAATAGGCAAGGCCTCCTATTTATATATTTTTGAAATGGTTTAGGATCAACCATGACCATCCATCTCAAGATTGAGATGTGTGGCCATTAATTAAATTAAGATCTTGATTTTGTTTAATTAGCCTTAACATGATTAGTCAACTTTGATGCAAAACCCTAGCAATTTGTACACAAATTAATCAAATTGGTCAAAATATCATATTATTGACTCAAAATTTGACTAGATTGGAATTAGAAATCAATGTTAGATGTGTTGGAAGCATTATCCCATTTAGGATGTTGCTAGGCACATGTCTTGTACAAGAAATTTGATAGAAAAGAGCAATCTAAAGCACTCAGGTGCGAAAATGTCATTTTGACTCAAAATGATCTGATCAAAGTTAGTTTCTTCATAAATTACATTATCCAATTTAATGATACTTTGGCCAAAATCATCACTTGAATATATCAATTTCAACTAATTTAATATGTTTTAGTGTTTTTAAGCCAAATTGTGCATTTTGGTGGAAATTGGTCAAAAGCTTGATTGATGGTCATTGGTGGCCAGATTTAGATGTCTACAGTTTGCCCCTATTTGGAAAGATGTTACAAACTGTAGGCAAACTAATATCTTCTCAAATAATGAGAGATGGCCTGTATGCCAAAAACAAGATGATGGTTGAATAAAAATCTCTAAAGAGTGTTTGGGAAGCCTATGATGATGCCCACTTGAGGTAGTGGCTGTCACATTTGTTGATGGACGGTCCCTCAAAAAAGAAGCAAGAAGAAAGGTAGAATTAACCCATGGTTGAGATTAATCCAAATGAGAAAATGCTTGCATGCATTAATTTAAAAAGGATATTGATTTGCCCAAAGGTGGCTATAATCAGGAATAAAAGTCAAAATAATGATTTGCCTATAGATGATTATAATCATTATGGGGACCTAGATGATTTTATAAAGATGATTATTCCCCAATTAGGACTGATTAGCAAGCATAACTCAAGGATATAACCTAGAATAAAGATTAAATTTGAGTGGGTTCAAAGCGATGAAAGAGACGAATATAAGAATAAGATTGATCAATAGAAATGATTTAGTTGTACCTGCCAATAAGGAGATGCTCATCCGTATTAGCAATAATACAACTAGAATAGTCAATGGGTTGATTTGATCAAGGGTGGGAGGATTGGCCAAGGTACCAAGGAGAAACTTCTATAACTCCATTGTATGTAGACCTTCTTGAAGCTGATTTTTGTTGTGGCACATAATGGTATGCATCATGATAGAACACCATGAAGACTATCCAAAAATATGCATAAGGACTGACTCTCGATCTAATAAACAATTTAAAATAATGCACTAATGATAAAAACCATGATGACAATGTTGACGTATGAATATGGAAGAACTCAAGAATAATGTACGCAAGGAATCACCCAATTCAAACATATAGACTGAATCAAGGCAACAGTGCTGAAAGTAAACAAATAGGTAAGAAAATAAATAAACAAAGAAACACATAGAAAACACACAAATAGACAAACAACTTTGAAATAAACAAACAAAAAAAAAGCCTAAAAATAAAATCAAAAGAAATCATCCTAATAGTGACCATGCCCTAGTAGGATAATTTGAGGATAATTGACTAGGCTTAGATAGGATAAATGTTTTTAGTATTTTTAAATATTTGAATTTTTTTGGAATTTTGAGGTATCTTAACTTGATTGAGAATGACAAGATACCTGCTCATAAAATGGCAAGAGTGTTAGGCTTTGGTTGCTTGCAAAATGGTGAGAGCGTGGCTTAGGGGGATTGAGGTGACCTCAACATAAATTGAGCTTGACCTACATAGTCCTAAAATGATGTCAAGTCATAGTAATTCCATCCACATAAAAGGTGAGGAAAAACCAACTAGGTCCCAACAAGTTCTCATAGCTGACAAATGGCCAGTAAAATGAAAATAGTAATGGCAAGGTGAGACAGCAATGCATGATACACAAATGTTACCCCTAGTTTTCCCATAGGTGGTTATAACTAGGATACAACAACATAGATCAATGATACTAATTTTCCCATAGGTGGTTATAATTAGTAGCAAGCCCAGTGAAACACTGATTTGCTCATAGGTGGTTATAATCAAGCTCACATAAACCAAGTTTGATATAGGATGGAAAATGAAAGATATCTTGCCAAATCAAATGTCATACTATTTTTATAGACTATCATTGTAAACATGGATTTGATTGATTATTAAAACTTGATCAGAATCCCCTCACAAAAAGTACAAGAAGAACCAAAGTAACCAAGATCAAAACAAGATTGGATAGGATGACAAAAATCAAGCTTTGGTCTAGATAAGAATGATATGGTAAAATGCCTTCTTAGGATAATGATGGGTTTTGATAGATTGGATAAAATGGTAGTAGGTTTTCCCCCAAGTGATGGGGTGAAAAGTATGATATGTGACAACAACAAAAGGATATGCGACAACAGAAAATGGATATGGCATTTCAAAATGGCAAATGAAAATGGCATGGTACATGTTTTTGGTATGGGTGTGGTTTTGGATTATGAATGTGTTTATCATATGTATGGTATATGGCATATGATTCTGTTATTCCTATTGAAGTGGATATGCACATCTTGAATAACAAATGAGACAACTAGAACAGTCAATCATGTTAATTATTACCCCACAACTCATCTAAATAGTATCTTTGTGAAGAACTAGTTACATATTTGGTTATCAAGAATGCTTTTATGATCTTCATTGGTCATTGATTCTAATTCATTCAAGCATCGAGACAAAATATCTTTGTAGACTTTATAAAGGAAAGTATGGCTAATAATGGTAAATAAGGAAAAATAATAGATGGTAGGTTTGATTGTAAAATAGAATGGTGGATGATAATGGAATGGGTAATGGTTGGGAAACAAATGAAGATCTGGACATTTAATCACGCAAAATTTTGTTGATGATAGATTCAACATAACTTTGGATGTGGTGAGGTTGAATACCTTTGAATATTCTCTCGATAAGATCTCCAAATTTTTTAGTTATTTGATCTTGAGAGTAGCTACCATTTGATTAGGCTATAGATTGGAAGCTATTTTGATTTGATCTTTGATATTATCTTCATCAAGCAGTGAAGGACTTTTGTGTTCAGCTATCAGTGCCTCGATGAGGTTTTCACCAATGAAGTTGTCTTGATTGTTCCATGATGCCTTTAAGAAGGTTTCACTATGGAACATTGAATTTTGACTTTGATTATCTTCTAGCACTTCTAAAAAAGTTTCACTAGAAGATTTTGAGTTTGAACTTTGCTTATTCCCTAGTGCCTCTAAAAATGTTTCACTAGGAGAGTGTTCTTCTACTATATAATGTGGTCTTGGCCTTCTTGTTTTTCTTCAATTCCCATGTCACCATGGACGTATTTCAACAAAGTGTGTTTTTGTCAGCTTCAATCAACACTTGTGGGAGATAGAATGTCAATAACATGGCTATTTTGGTTAATGGTAATGGCATGTGTAATGGTAATGGAATGGGGAGAGGTTGAACAATCCTTATAGAATATACTAGGATAAATCATGTCAAAGTTGAAGTAATCAGCCTCAAAAACTATAGAAGGATCATAAATGTATTCAAATTGATCTGTGAGGCATGCATAACCAATATTATAATAGTCATGAATGTATTTTATTTTTGAATCTAATTCTGACTTAATGGACTCTGAATCTGATGTTGAGACTAATTTTGATGCTAAATCTGATGTCATTTCAAGAATAGAACCTAAATCTAATTTTAATTCTTCATCTGATGGGTACTCTATTATAATGATGTCTTGTTGAATGTTTGGTATTGGACAAGTAATAGCCTATGATGGCATAATAGGCTCCACAAAATCTAGTTTGTCAGAGTGGGACTCCTCTAGGATTATAAAAAGGTCAAGAGACAACTCTTCAGAAGCTGGCTTGTCAATAGGAGGATCTTAAAAAATAGGCATATGGTCAAGGTAATGATTTGTCTAAAGGCGATTATAATCATTAAGAAGTGACTCAGCAAAGATTGGCTCATTAGAGTGAAACTTCTTGATAACTGGTATAAGATCAATAGGTGATTCATCAAAGGTCAACTTATCACAAGTGGTTGGTTCAATAAAAATATCTTAGTTTAATTGGTTTTCTTGACCTTGGTTTTTAATGAGTTAAAAAATACCAATTTTGAATATAGCTTGGTCTTCAAATGATTGGATCAATTGAGGTTTTGATATGATGGGTACCATATGAGGAATGACCTATGATTGGATAATGGTAGGGCATTGGGGAGCATGATTGTTCACATGAGCTAAAGGATGAAGTCCTAAACTAGTAATGATAGGGGAGTGCAAAGCTTGGTTGCTCACATAAGCCAAAGGATGAGGTTGTGGAATGATGAATGGGCATTATGGAGCTTGATTTATCCCACAAGCCAAAGCATCTAAGTCCACCTCATAAACCATATCATCCCAACCTTTAGTTGGATCATAAGTTGGTTCTTGAATATGTTTTATTTACTGATTATTGTAAAGAGGGTATGGATCTGTATCCCAAACAACATTATCTGTACTTGGGTCTTCAAAGTCCTCCTCATAAACCATATCATCTCAATTGGTAATTTTATTTGGATTTTGTGGATTTTGACTATATTCTACATATGGATTATTATAGGGAGAATAATAAAACTCCTTAGAAAATCTTTCTCTATAGGGGAGTGGGATTTTGTGTAGCCATTCTATCATAAGTTGGATTGTACATGACTCCACCATAATTTTAGCTAAACATATCCACATAAATGATGAAAGATATAAAATAAAAGGCTTAGAGTTCAACAAACTCTAAAAAACTATTTTCAAATGACAAATGGTTCAAACTAGGTCTAACATGGTTGAAAGTGGAGCTGTATTTCCAAACAATGATTTGATCATAGAGTTGTATCTCCAAAATGGCTTGTGCTAAGACTTGGCATAAAATAGTCTAACATAAAATGTCTAATATAAAATTTCATACACATAAAAGGTTAAGCATTTGAATAAAAATTGGCATGTCAAAGTCTAGGTCAAAGTGTTCTAAACAACGTCTAAACTAGGAAAGGGAAAAGAGTCGCTAGGTATTTTGTCCAAATGTGGAGTCAAAAGCTAGGCTCAAATAGGCTGTTCTAGGAATTTTGGCCAAATGGCATCAAAAGATAGACTTGAAACAAAGGATTGTTGTGAATTTAATTTAATCTAACAAGTTTAAAAATAAATGTGACATAGACTCGACACACAAAATCAAACATAAACATGATCAATTGGTATAAGCCATAAGGCAAAAGGCTCTTGGAGAAAGGCTATGTTATCCCAAACAAAGGCATAAACAATGATGAGGATAGGTATTAAACAAAAAAACAATCAATAGTCTTCAAATTTGAGTAATCAATTAACCAAAGTTATACAACCCAAAAGAGAAAGATCTGTGTATCAGCCCCATGAATTGAGGCTTAAATAGAAATCAATCAATGTTTGAATCTAAACTTTGACAAGGTTAATTAAAAATTCAACATTAAAAACTAGGATTTGACTAAACAAGCTATATAAGATTGGACAACATGACGGAGCATAAACAAGGTCCAAATGGTTGATGTGACATGGTTTGAAACAAACAATTTTTAGTGTCATGGTAAACAAGTCTTAAAATAAACTGAGAAATCTAATGGCATAAGCATGCTCAAATGATGTGATCAATGTTATGTTTCAAATACTCAAATGTGAAATTGGTTTGACATGTTTTAGGCATCATAACGCTAGCCTCCCCTTAAACATGTAACACACACATGAACATGTTTAGCAAAAATTTCAAGGCACAAGTGTGGTATAAAATGGACAGCATAATGCCTCTTTAAACAAAATAATGATGTATAAACAAATTGGTTTTGACATGGTTTACAAATAAAAATATTAGTTTCAGTCTCAAAACACCAAGTAAGAAAATGACAAAATACAAGTAAATCACCCAAATTCCTATTAAGGGTATGGCAAAGTGGAGTTGACTAAAACTAATTGGTTTTCAATTATTTCTAGATGGATCCCATGTCTACCAACTTTCACATTAACAAATAAGATAAGCAACACTTTAATTGACTGTTTGTGGTACTTGGCTTGTTGTAAAAATGTTTTGTTATTTTTGCAACCACTACATCCATCACTTGTTCAGTGTAATGTGATGTCCAAAGTGTAGATACGTCCTGTATGCAACTCTAGTACTAGAAAGTGGTTTAACTGCTCAAACCTCTAATCCTATTGGGAGTAGTTGAAGTCAATGATGGGAGATGAAACCTCAGGTTAAATCTTCCCTATAGAACTTGTGGTAGGTAATGAAGTCCTCCTCACAAGCCAAGATACAATAAAATAAATGACTGATAGAAAGACTTTAGGGTCGTTTCAAGATCACCCAAACTATTCTTAGTTTTTGGGGAGTGTTTTAGATGACATTCTTTGTATGCCTTGGACTAGGCTCAAATTGTGATGAGATGGCGCTTTTGATCTCAAAATTTCTCTAAAGGGGATGGATGGGAGAGTATACATGCACATCTCTTTTTGCTAAAACAATCAAGTAAGTTTTGTAAACAATTGAAGTGATATTGATTTTTTGCACCAAATTTGAAAATGTTTTCTTAGATTTGTTACTAGCCCTTTATCTTTAGTACAAAAATGGAAAATATTGCACAAAATAACCACATGATGGCAATAAAAACCTAAGTTCATTTTAAACCCAAATTAAAAATTCAAGACTTAGATTAGATTCATGATTAAAACACCAAATTGAAAATGTTTCAAGATTTATGATGTGTTTTAATCACTAAATTAAAAGTATCTAAGACTTATCTAAATTTTAGGTTCATTTTAGGCACCAATTCAAATGTGTGAGAAACATGACATGTTCATTTTAAGCCAAATTTGAAGTGTGCATGATTTTTGATCAAGTTATTTTTAAACCCAATTTGAAAGGTGTGTGGTTAGTCAAAGCATTTAAATATGCTTCCAAACTACCTCCTCAACCTGAAAAAACAAGATTACAATGATCGATTTTGAAGCACTTAGGAGTCTGAGTAAATGACATTAAGAATTTAGCTCTCGGGTTGACAGACGAGTTGGGTTGATAGTTGAGTTGGGTTGACAAGTGAGTTGGGTTGATAGTCAAGTTGGGTTGGACAGTCAAGTTGGGTTGGATAGGAGATTTGGGTTGACAGGTGAGTTGGGATGATAGGTGATTTGGGTTGATAGGTAAGTTGGGTTGACAGTCTCGAGAACAAAATCGTGGCTTAGAAAAAATGGATTTTTGCTCAAATTTCTATCTTGTTTGCCTCCACACTCCAAGATCCTACATGACAATGGTTAGTATGTTACTTATAGATGCAATCTGACCAAATTTGTTAGGCTAGATCCCACCGACCATGCCATTTATGAACATAGGATTGCAATAGGGGGAGATTAGTATGGTGCTAGTAAATAAAATCAAATCAATCAAAAACACACTAAACTAACAACATAAGCCTATCTCAAAGAAGAAGCTTAGTTAACAAAACAAAAATGGAAAACACAACTAAAATATGAAAGAAAGACCTTCCTTCACCTTCTTTGGATGCTCCAAAATACTTGTTATATTGGCTTGCTTGGTTTGTGCTCATGAAGTCTGGCATCAATGAAGTGTGGCTACCTCCATCTCTCCTTGGCACCTTGTTTGGATTTGACTTAGCTAAGATTGGCTCAACATTTGGGCATTATAACACTAACATTCAATGATTTTGAATGCATTTGGGCATTATAAGTTTGGCATAAAAGAGCTTAAATATCAATAGGCAAGGCCTCCTATTTATAAATTTTTGAAATGGTTTAGGATCAACCATGACCATCCATCTCAAGATTGAGATGTGTGGCCATGAATTAATCCAAGTTATGTAATTAAATTCATAAATATCCCATATAAATATTTGGGAAGAAGGGGTATTTAATAGGCATGGGAGGCATTGATGAGGCTTAGGAGGGTCTTAATGAGGCATGGGGTGGCTTGATGAGATATTTTGTGCATTTATGGCCTAGGGATGCCTTTCCAAGAAATGATGTTATTTGATGATGCAGATATTCAATATCAATTTCAAAAAATAGATGTTCAAAAAGTTCTATGAAAAATTAACTTAAGCTCTTGATTTGGTTAAATTAGCCTTAAACATGATTAGTCAACTTTGATGCAAAACCTTGGTAATTTGTGCACAAATTAATCAAATTGGTCAAAATGTCATATTATTGACTTAAATTTTGACTGGATTAGAATTGGAAGTCAATGTTAGATGTGTTGAAACCATTATCCCATTTAGGATGTTGCCAATGCATAATAACAAAGGCACATGTCTTGTACAAGAAATTTGATAGAAAAGAGCAATCCAAAGCAACCAGGTGTAAAAATGTCATTTTGAATTGAAATGATCTGATCAAAGTTAGCTGCTTCATAAATTGTATTTCCCTATTTAATGACACTTTGGCCAAAATTAGCACTTGAATATATCAATTTCAACTCATTTAATGTGTTTTAGTGTTTTTAGGTCAAGTTGTGCATTTTGATGAAAATTGGTCAAAACCCTAATTGATGGTCATTAGTGGCCAGATTTAGGTGTCTACATTAATATGACTCTCATATACATTAAGAGAGTGCTTCAGATGTACCTCCTTGTCTTCACCTTGTCCTTATTTATGCTCATGTTACTGTGACAACTCCTATATTTATTCTTTTATCTCTGTGTGGTCCTTACCCTTCACTTGTTCCAAACTTTGGTTAATGGTTGCTTACTCTTTACCTATACTCATATCACAAAACATATGGTTATCATCAAAATTTGGATCCTTCATGGCTCTCTCTTGTGCTTCTTTCTTGTACACTTCATTATCCAACTTCCTCTCTTGCTTGGTGTCATTCCCAAGCCAGTTCTTATTCATCTCAGTTGCAATTTCTATTACTATTTTGCTATATTCTCTCTCATAAGCTTGATTGCCCTTCTTGTTTTGATTTTCTTCTTTCTTGAGCACTCTCATAGGTGTTATGTCTTCTTCTTTTTGAAGACCACTCTCTTGTTTCCTCTTGATGACCTCCGTTGTCACCTTTCATTTTTGTTCAACCTCTCTCATGTCCATTTTTGTGGACTCACAACTCTTCATACTCACCATCTAAAGACATCTTACATTTTCTTCTTTCTTTGGTGCCTTGACTAATCCCAAAATTTCCATGGATTTTCTCCAATACTGCTTTATTGTCATCATCATTATTCTCTCATCTTTTCTTTCTTCTTCACACTTCACTGGGACAAGTATTTGTATCTCTCCATGTTGCTTGATGGCGTATGTATTAGCTTGACCATCATTAATAGCCTACCTATGAAATTTCCAAGGTCTTCCTAATAGTAAATGACAAACATCTATGGATATAATATTATATAATACTTTATCTCTATATCCTCCTATATGGAATTCAACCCAACTTTGTTCACTTACCAAAAATTTGATGTCCCTTCTGAACCCATACAACCTTATATAGTTGTGGATGTGGCATCCTATTCAAGTCTAATTTTTGCACCATCTCTAAAGACATAATGTTATTAGTGCTTCCTCCATCAATCACTAAATCACAAACCTTAGCTTTTGCTTTGCATCTACTTTTAAATAAGCTTCTTCTTTAAGCTGGCACTTTGACTTTTCTCTATTGCAATAATATTATCCTCATGAGTAAAGACTCATTTCTTTCTTGTCTTATTTCCTCATTCACTTCTCTTATACTTTGTTGTTGCATACTTCTACCAATATTCAATGGACACTTTGTTTCTCTATGGCATTGCCAACATTGTCCTTGAAACCTTTATCTTGGTCCACTTCTCATATTGCCTTCATCTCTTATAGTTTTCCTTATACAAATGATTTGATCTGTTATGCATGGTGATGTACTCCCATGCCTTCTTGAACTGTTGTTACATGCATTTGTGGTCTTTCTTAAACCACCTCTCTATTTTCTCTCTCATTTGTTCTTGGTTGTAAAGGTGTTACTTGACCTTGTTTAATGATATTTCCTTCTTTCTCTATCATTTCTCTATGTACTCTCTCTTTGAGAGCATCCTCAATATCCTCCATCCTCATGACCAATGGGGTAATCAACTTTTTCACTTGGTCTATCATATTCTTGACCAAATCTTCTTGATCTCTACTAACTCTCTCCATGGAACATTGTTCTTGGTTCCTTGTCCTGTAATTCATCTCAAAACACATGATGCTAATCTTTTCCACAATCCACTAAGAATATTTTTCTAGATCTGATACTAAAATGATGCATATCATATGCAACAAACAATACACTTGTCCTTATTTTCAACAAATCCTTCTTGATAATGTTGACAGACTTAATAGTCACCCATCGGTTATTAGATTCCTATTTGTTTGACTAGTTTCAGACACCTTTTGCAAACTCATTCCAGTCCTTTTAATATTCTTAAATCAATGTGTTATCCTTAAAAAAAATTTGCACTCACCTTATACTACTCTTCTTACTAAATATGTCCCTGCCTGTAGCAACTATCTATTGCCCGTAGTAACATAGTTGGAAACATTTTTCTACTTAAAAACCTTAGCTACAAGTTTACACAGTCAAATCAATTTGAGAGCATTCATTTTGAGTTTTAAATATCTAAACTCATTTTCAAAGGGTTTCTAATGGTGTTTAAGGGTTTATCTCATCATTATATAGATTTATCAATCAATAGTAAGTCTTGACTTCACCTCTTTTCCACTTATATATTCAATTTTCTTCCCACTATATAAGCAGACACAGTCTGTAGGTTCTTTAGAACACTATCTAAGTATTTGGACTTATTCAAAGGATCTAAACTTAAGGTCTGAATAACAAATACAAACCTTTTCCACCTTCTAATTGTCTTCACACTCCTTGCTTCCACTCTTCACCACATTTTTGGGATCAAAATTGTGTGCACAGTCACCTTATGCAGTTGTTTGAGAACCAATATTTATTATTGATGAATTCACCAAAGGTTATTAAGCTTCTATGAAACCTATTTTACATTTTTGGAACATTCAATGACCATTAGCCACTATATAATGTCTCCTATCTTCCTATATTATACACATTTATCAAGATTTTGACCTCTCTACGCATACAGACAAAATCTATAGACTTTTCAATTATTGTCTTGAGAACTCATATTTCACAATAGGGTTTTTCTAGACTTTAAATCAAATCTATATATCTTGGCACAACTCCCACTTGCCTTATAGTTTTAATGTTCTCTCCTTTTAACATTTTGCCATATACTAGCTCTCTTCTCTATTTTTGATTGTATATGCAGTCATAGATTGACACAAAATTTACATATCTCATGTAAGTAGACACTTTGTCAAATGAATAAAAATACCAAAACACTTTGAGAACTTTACAAACAAATCTTCCAATCACTCTAGCCTCTCCACTATATATTTTAGCAACGGTCTGTGTAATGACAGTATGTGTAAAGGTAATGTCAACATGGTATATATATATATATATATATATATATATATATATATATATATATATATATATATATATATATATATATATATATATATATATATATATATATATATATATATACACACTTAATCTTCAACTTTAAATCATAAAAACCATAATCTTGGGGTTTCACATAAATCAGTTTTAAGACATATGAAGAAAACATATGTAAACATACCCATGCCACGATGGAGCATCAAGTCACAACACTATCAAGTCTTTTCTCCTTGAACAATTAAAAACTTTATTCCTCCCCATTGTAAGACACAAAAAATAGGGTGCACAATCTTTCCATCAAGATGTAATATTTTTCCTTCCTTCTTTTCTTGGGACTAAATCCCATTTACATTTATAAAATTCATTATTAAAGATTGATTGAAAAAACCAAAATGACAATCTTTTTAAACACAAATTACTACCCTAACTACTTTTGATAACCTCCAACCCATTCTTGAAACTACCTCATATGGACTTACGAATGATCTATGACTTAAAGCATTTAACCACATGTTGCATTTCCTCTATCAACCTCATATAGACTCAACACAATCATCAGATAAGCATTGTCTAGCTAAGAACATCCAAAAACCTCTCATAACTGTCTCAAGCATTCAAATATTCAAATAATGGTTTTTAGAGGGAAATGTCTATTTAAAAGTTTCAAGTAACCTAACACCTCTAGAACATAAAAATGAGACCCTAAAAGGATTTTAAGAAACCTAAATCAAACCAAAATTGAAATTAACCAAGATGCCCCTGCATTAGAATTCTAGTATGTGTGTTAGTTTCAGTGCATTGAATGTGTCTTGAGACTATAAATTTAAGTAATATGGGATTTGGAATGTTGTAGGTGGGTGTATGCAAAATTAGGGTATAATTGGGATCAATGACCTTGATTTTCATAACTATTTTTGAGTTTGTTTATAAGTATTTGCAATTAATTTGCATCTAGTGGATAAGTGAATGAAAGTGGAATATATATAGTTTTATGTTGCTTGTTAAGAAATGAAATAGGTCTAGGCTAACCTTAAGAGTGATTTGAGGAATGAAAATATATCTATTGGGAGAGTAAGGAGCAAAAGGATAGTAGTGCAGTCCCTAAGTCAATGGTGCAATGCACTAGGGTCTAAAGGGTCTCACTAATGTCCAAGTGGGAGAAGTTGGTGAACATGGGGCCTGGGTGCCTAAGGGATGGCTTAGTGTTTCTTTTGGTGTATTTGGGAATAGGCTAGACTCATACAAAAGCCAAAAAATAATCAAGAGAATCCCTAAGATAGGTTTAAGGCTAAGCTAGGACAAGGTGATATCAAGTGACAATCATTGCATTGAAATGACATTTTAGATGACTATAGTTATTAATTGTATTCTTTAGACCATTACAATTAGACTGGTATGATTCCACCTTAACCCTCATGATAAGGTGAAAGGGTAAATTTGTTTACATAACATTTTTCGTCATCAATAAATTTAATGAGTTCATTGGGGATTCTTTTTTCATAAATCTTCTTTCATTTTTGTTTTATATTTTATTTTACTTCTCTTATCCATGACCATTGGAGGTCTACCTCCAATCATTCAACCTTTGATTGATATTGTTGACGATCAAGTTAATGTTGCTTTTAACCTAACTCATTTTGTTTGGTATAATAGATCTTATGATTTACCTAATATCATTGAAGTTATACTGAAGAAGAAGAATAATAATAAAAAATTAGTGATTTATAAGTAAATTTTGCATGATAAACACAATATCATATTCAGGAAACTAATCCACAACCTAAAGTTTAATTTATTTTTGATTATCTTCATCTTGAAGATTTTATTATCCCTATCGACCATAATATAATTATACAATTAAATTATCTAGGTCAAGCAGTGAAATTTTCTTAAATTCTAATAGAAGAACAAGCATCACAAATTTAGCAGGTACACCAGAGAGTTTGATACCTAATTTCAAGCCTTTAAAACAATAGAAATCAAGATGAAAAAAATGATAATGAGGTAGATTTTGATGATTATGTTGCTCAGTCTTTATTGAATCTCTGAATTCATATAAATCTTATTAATATTGGTACTCATACAAGTAACCTTCTTTCGTGAAAATGACTTAATATTCCTAAGTTTGTTGGAAGTCCTAGTGAATCTTGGGATGATCATTTGGATACCTTTAAGTTAATTTGTATTACTCTTACTATTGTGAATTAAAATGTTTCTCTTAGAGTTTTCTCACAAACATTAGAAGGTAAAATTTATCAAACTTTTATTAGTCTTCCTATTGTGATCAAGTAATCCAAGAAGGTAGGTTAGTCTTGTGTTGGTACAAGCAATAAAACTCAAGTAAACACACAAACACTTACACTCCTAGCCTAGATACTAGGGAAAGATTAGTAACAAACAACTAAATAAAAGCACAACAAAAATATAAAAGATAATAACTCTTTTACCTTCCTTGGGAGCTCCAAATGGCTTGATCAGCTTGTGCATCAATAAATCTTTGGCAATGAAGCTTGTGTAGCTCCTTCTCTCCTTGGAACCTTGGCTTTATGATTGTTTGGCTTCAGATTTAGGCATGGTAATGCTACTTTCATGAGTTCTATGGCACAAATCCTACATAATAACTCTATAACATCCAAGCTTAGAAATGAAGGGGTATGGCCTTGTATTTATAGCCTTGAGAATTAACTCTCACCCAAAGTGAGTTAAGGTTGAGTTTAGGCTTGGAAGGGTTCAAACTAAACATAGGTGAGTTAAAACTAACTCTAGTAGAGTTAATATTGTCAAGTAATTATAATTTTACAAGTACTGGGCATGGCTTTCAAATTAGATATTTTAAGATATTTTTAAAGAGCTTGTTGGCCCCTAAATTCTGATTAAGTATTGTTTCACTTTTGGTGCTTGGTGTGGAAGGATCATTGTTCATTTTGATGTAAGTACTAGCACGACATGAAAGGACCATGGTGCAGGAAGACCATGGCATGTAGTTGATAGGTACAAAAGTGTCATGGCATGGAACTTATTGGGTGTGAAAGGACAATGACATAGGAGA
Organism: Torreya grandis; assembly: GCA_037957365.1. Classification (NCBI taxonomy): domain Eukaryota; kingdom Viridiplantae; phylum Streptophyta; class Pinopsida; order Cupressales; family Taxaceae; genus Torreya; species Torreya grandis. Next base: position 3,102,864 of record JARHVA010000079.1, read on the forward strand.
CCCAATGCAAGAGGACCCAGTCAAAAGAGAATGTGTCACAAGGAACCCAAGAATAGAGGACTCAGAATAGAAGTAGAAGACTAGGAGAATGCATGGGAAGCAGAGCGTAAGGGATGTAGGAGTAGTTAGAAGAACATTTCAAATATGACACTTTGAGCCCATTGATTGGAGGTTTTGTACAAACCCATGAGGATTAGAACACTTGGCTACAATAATATAGCATAGAGTGAGGATCTAGGGGTATAGAGACTCGATTCTATAGGAATAACTAGTTTTAAGAGCCATGACTCTCAGTTTATTGGAGTCCATGTGCTATCTATTCATGATAGATAGAATTATGACACTTGGTCAGGGCAAAACAAGTATAAAAATACATGTTGTAATCATTTGCAAGATGGTCCTTTGGAGAATAGATATAGCATTTTGTCTTGTAATTCAATAAGCAATTAATGAGAAATCAAGGTTTGCCATATTGTGTTACAAGTGATGAAATATTCTAAGTGTTGGATGATGGATATGGTTTATTCCTAAGTCATGGGTATCTTTTTCTTTTATCACTATTGTTAGATAGTAATGGTGATCTTAGTTATAGTGGTAGGTAAATCTGGGACAATAAAGATAATAATAGTATATTTATGGTATTGAATAACCTTTTAATAACTTATTACAAAAGATGAATAAACATACAACATTGTGTTACAAAGCCTTCGAGAACTACTATTTCACTGTGTGCTTCAGGTGAGCACATGAGACTTACCTCTCGTATGATAGGGTCAACATGCTAGCTTGTTGGGGGAAGCTTCAGTACTAGGAATCTAAGGGTGGGATCCTACAAGTTCTTGATATGCATTACATGCCCTTACTTTTGGTACATCAACATTGTGGTAGTATGCTAAATCTCTTCCATGTCCACCAAGTCTCTTAGGGATTAAAGTACAACTAGGCACTATACTTTGTCCAAAAAATAATTAAGGATGCAGAGAAGGCCCATAAAATACCCAAGTATAGGTTTCCTTGGGGAGCAATCCTTTTATTGCTAGTTTTTAATGAGATCAAGGTGTCTAATTATAGTTCAAGTTCATTGAAGTGGATGTGCCCCCCCCACTCACAATCCCCAATCGAATCCTTCAAAGCTTTTACCTATCTCCAACACATTACCCTATCATACAAGATGAAGATGAGGTATTGATTCGATGGGATGAAGGTAGATTTTGGAATGAATGGCCCATCCCCAAGGATTTACCCCCCTTAGTTGTGGACCAAGTAGAATTTTTTTTAAACCAACACTATCCCTAGCATGCATTCACATGAATCCTTAGGGAAAGCTTTCACCATGGCTAAAAATGTCGTATTCCTTATTTGCGTGATACTTTATCAATTACATCAACTGGATTTATGATGCATAGTTTATCATTTTGCAGGTGGAATGGAATGACGCAAAGTGTCACACCCTCTAGAAAATGTATGTATATCTAGGTAAGAAGGCCTATTTGGAGAGGTTAGAAACTAACTTAATTGAAATCAAGGTTAAGGATATCCTAGTTGGGGATAAAGTTCATAAATAATTCTATATGTTATGCCCCTATTAGTACCATCAAGATAGAGACCCCAAGGAGAGGCTCCCCCAAGCACCACAGCCATGAAGGAAGTAGCCAGAGCTAAGTGTTAGTTCTAGTGGGCATCAGGCCCAAAAAATATAGCAAAGGATGGTAGAGGTGTAACCCTCAAGACCCACTACTTATCACCCTTTTGTGCTACATCCATCTCCACCTCACACTTCACCTTTACCACCTCGTCCATCTCCATCCCCTCCTCACACTTCATCACCTCTTGCCTCACCTTCCCTTACTTATTCCACTCCTTCCCACTTACCTACCTTGAACCCTTTATCTCCTCAACCAACACCCCTACCTTTTCCACCTCAATAAACACCTTTACCTTCACCATCTCCAAGGATTATCAAAGGGTCAACCCCATAATAGCCTCCAAGGTGAGCACCCCAACAAAACACCCCTTAGGTATAAATCCATAGTTTGAGATCAGACTCTGAAAAGACTCTATCCCTAGTATAAGAGGATCCATCCGATGATCCCCAACTTAATGATGGAGTATCAACTAGTGAGATGGCCATAAGAAGCCATCAAGAGGGTGAGCTTGAATGAGACCCAGAAAAGGGGAAGGGGCCAATTGAAGAAGAACAGGAATAGAGAGAGTTATCCACTACACATGAATGTTACTAGTTCAGCATAGAGGACAAGGACCTCTATCTTTGGTCACACTTCCACCCCAAGGATGTGATCCTATAAACAAGGAAGCAGGTACCCTTCCTTTTGGAGATATACAGTGAGGAGCCCTAGTTTGATATTCCTTTAGATTATTTTTTTTCTAGTCTAGATGCTCCAAGACAGCCAGACCTCATGAAAATCGATTCGTAAAGGCTCACTCCAATAATGGCAAGTGTCACATTTTTGAAACTCAACATAGAAATAATGTGCATGAACATTTTATCAAATTTTCATGTACACACGATGGAAAGAAAACATGCCAGAGTAGTTGATATGTACAATAAAGTGGTTGTAAAGAAGCAAGCACTCATCGAAGAAGTGGCCTCCTTAAAGCAACAAATCCAAGAGGCCACTGAGGATAAAGTGAGGGTTTTAAACCTTTGTAAAATGATTTTGATAGAAGAATTAACACTTGTGGATGTCATACCATTGGATAGGGATGCCATCAGGAAATTAATGACCTTGGTGGAACTTTTGCTTAAGAAGCACAAGGAACACCACATGTCAAGAGATGAGGGAAAAGAAATAATGAAACATTTCACCACGGTAGTTGACATTTTCAAGCATACCCTAGAGAGAGTTAGGGAATTCATCCCCATTTTGGAAAACATTTTTACATGGCTTGCATGCCCAAATAAAGTCTTAGAGGCTCAGCTCCAAGCTAAAGAAATAAAGAGGTAACAAGTAATAGATGTTGCCCTTTTAATAAAAAACTGCACCAAGTGCACGAAGGCATTCAAGGACATTGATATGATGGATTAATCCATTAATAACCATCATCAACAAATAAATGTAAGTTTTGCCACACTCCAAGGATAGGTTGATAAGGAGGTCTCCACATTGGAAGATGTTTAAAAGGATGTTAGTGTAGATCTAGATGAATAGGTGAAGAAGATCAAGACTCCAACATAGCCTGAGGAGCTAAATAAATCAAAATAAGCAATTAAGGGAATAACTATGTAGGTTCTCAAAACATTATCCCATTGGGATAATATACAAAAGGAAATTAAAAAAATGGTGCCTAAATTTTTGGAAGATGCTAGTGCAGCTTAGTCCAAGATGGACTAAGACATGGAGTGATGTTGGCCCCTAACTTTTGATTAAGTATTGTTCCATTTTTAGTGCTTGGTATGAAAGGATCATTATCCATTTTGATGCATGTACTAGCACAATATGAAAGGAGCATGGTGCAAGAGGATCATGGCAGGTAGCTGACAAGCATAGAAGTGTCATGGTGCAAAACTTGTTGGGCATGGAAGGACAATGGCATAGGAGACCCGGCACGAAAAGACCCATTCAAAAGAGAACATGTCATGAGGAACCCAAGAATAGAGGACTCGAAATAGAAGTTAAAGATTAAGGGAGCATGTGAGAAGCAAAGTGCGAGGGAATTAGGAATATTTAGAAGAATAATTCAAATAAGAAACTTTGACCCCATTCATTAGAGGTTTTGTATCAACACTCAAGGAATGGAACACTTCGCTACTAGAAAATAGCATATAGCGAGGATCTAGGGGTGCAGAGTCTTGAGTCTACAAGAATAAATAATTGTAAGAGCCATAAATCTTAGTTTATTGGAGTCCATATGCCATCCTTTCATGGTATTTAGAATTATGACACTTGGTTAGGGAAAAACAAGTTTAAAAACCCCTATTGTAATCATTTGCAAGATGATCCTTTGGAGAATAGATATAGAATTTTGTCTTATAATTCAGTAAGCAATTAATGAGAAATCAAGGTTTGCCATATTGTGTTACGAGTGATGAAATATTTTAAGTGTTGGATGATGGATATGGTTTACTCCTAAGTCATGGGTATATTTTATGGTTTACTCCTAGGTCATGGGTATCTTTTTATTTTATCATTGTTGTTAGATAGTAATGGTGATCCTAGTTATAATGGTAGTTAAATATGGGACAATAAGGATAATAGTAGTATATTTATAGTGTTGAATAACCTTTTAAGAACTATGTTACAAAAGATAAACAAACATATAATATTGTGTTACAAAGCCTTCAGGAACTGATCTTTCGCTATGTATTTCGAGTGAGCATGTGAGACTTACCTCCCACGTGATAGGGCCAATGTGATAGCTTGTTGAGGGGAAGCTTTAACACTGAAGTGGAACTAACTAAAAGAACCCAATAGAGCTTGACAAATCATAAAGACAATGATGAAAGGCTAGAATATTTTGAATTTTTGAATTTCCTTTTTTAGATATTCATTAATTTCATAGGGATAATTTAACTATTCATTTAATCTTGTTTAATTTATTAATTGATTTTGATTAGCCTTTTAGCTCTTTCAAGATTTAATTAAGTGTGTAAGTGCCCCACTTAATAGGTCCATAGGCTAAATTGATGATTGTGATGTCGTAAGGTGATTAGAGATGAATTCATGAGAGGTAATTATTGTATATGATAGAATACCCGAATTAGGAATGTCTCAACATGATTCTAAGTATTGATAAATGATGCACAAGCAAATTTGAGATGTTCAATTATTCTCAGACTTAATTTGTAAAGGTTGGTAGGAATCGGTCTGAAGTCTGGTCAGAAGCTAGTTGTGGCCAATTTTAGGTGTCTACACCTACAAGTGTGATTAGTATTTGGAATTATCTAGAGGAATGGTTATAACTTTGCTTTGGTAAACTTAAACAAGATTTAAATTTAGTCATTGAATTAGTTAATATCTCTATCGATCAAGATGAAACATTTTACTGATTCATAAGTAGATCCAATAGATTACGGTAAAAGATTCCATGTGATGTTAGACCCTTAAAGAGATTATCTAGATATTATTTTTGTAATTCTTTTCATTTAAGGTATAAAATGGCTTTAGAAAAAAAAAATTATGGATTATGATGTAACTATAATTTTTATTGAATATGAAAAGAAATTAAAATGTGTTAGTGTTAATGATAGAGCTATAGCATGTTTAAATTCTAATAATATAAAAAATTTAAAAGCCATTCATAGTCTTAGTAATGAGTTAGTCACCTTCAATCAGTAACTTGATGATAATCCATCTACATCAGGTAAATCTTCTCTTCTTCAAAAAAGTAAATCTGAAGAAAAAGTTTATTTTTATAATGTTTGTGAGGTAAACCATCATCTTAACACTTATGTAGTTATGCAAAAAATTTAAAAATATATTCAAGGAAAGTATAGTATCTCTATTGACTTTATTAATAATATAAACATGTGTGGATCTGATTAATCTTTATATAACATCAAAACTACAAATGTTTATATTGTCAATACTAGACAAAGAAACTATTCTAATCAAAAAGATATTTTTAACATGACTAATAATTAATCATATTTTTGAAAAATTATGATAAAGGCAAAGGTACGCAAAATAATTCTACATTTTACAATGCAATAATTTAGTTCTTAACAAAATATTCCCTTATCAATCGGCTTTTAAACTCCTCAATCTCCTCCTTATAATCCCAAAAACTACACTCATATACATCATCCATATGTTGGTGCTTATAATATTATAGATGTTTTGACTACTATTAAAACTATTTTTTCATTATTACATGTTGTTGGTCTATCTAAATAGCTAGATAAAATTAATGATGCCATTAAAAAATTCAAATTCTAAGGATGTGTTAGGATTTCAAGAAGAAACAAAGAATAATGGACAATCACAATCTGTTATTTTTTATCAAATTTATGATCCCCTTACTGATTGCATACCTCCTTTCTATGTATCGATCAAAATTACTAATAAAATTATCCACAATTATATTTTAGATATTGGTTCTTCTAAGAATATAATGCCTAAATTTATTGTTGACCAATTGAGTATTTCTTATGAAACTGATAATCGAAAACTTTTAGGTTTTGATTCACAACAAACTAAGAGTTCTGATAAATTATGTGATATTTTTATCAAAATTGCATAAGATGAAAGAATTAGATGTGTGACCAATGTTCAGGTATTAGATATTCCTAGTAATTATGTTATACTTTTAAGAAAAGATTGATAAAAAACAACTGGTGCTTTCATAGGAAAGGATACAACTTGGGTTCTAATGGGTAAATAGATCACTTTTATATAAAGAGAAGAATGGTTTAGTAATCCTATTGATTTCATTCCTACTATTGTTTCTTAAGTAAATATTAGAATTAGTACTTACGAGTTGTTCATCTTGGACAAACCTAAAAAAAATAATAAAATACCTTTTCTAGAGATAGTTTATGGTCATTATATTCTAATGGAGTATGTTTGTAACATGGAAGTGGTATTGGAATTTATTTAATTTATCCAACTAGTAAAATATTTTTTTATGCTTATAAATTTTTATTTGATAATACAAATAATACAATAGAATTTAAAGATTTGTGTTTAAGTTTTAAAAAAGTAATTGAACTTATAATTAAATAATTAGATTTTTTTGGAGATTTAGAGTTAGTTATTAGACAAGTTAGAAAGGTTTATAAAACTAATCAAACTCATCTACATAGATACACTCAAAAGGTTTGAGCTTTGCTTGAAAATTTTGAAGCCTTTAATATTACTCATATACTTAGAGAATTTAATGTTCAAGTTTGTAAGCTCACTATTTTTGCTTCAAATCCTACTCTAAGTGAAATCAAACCAACTATTGACTTCTCATTTTCTAAATTTTTTAATCTAAGATTCTTGATTTGAATAAAAATTAGCCTATTTTTATTTGTGATGAACAAATTGACTCTTTTTTAAAGGCAATTATTTTGATTATGATGATTGTGTTGAATTGTTGTAATTATCTACAGCTAAATTCTAATAAATTATATGTTGGTTTAGTTAGTCTAGAATCAATGTTCACTCCAAATAATCAACCTAGTATTTCATGAACCAAAGAGCTTTTTAGAAGAATAATTGGTGAAACTATTCCTATTAACCTTGATATTGAAGAAGATCCTAAATTTGTATATTTTGGAATACAATGTACGTTTGATGAAAAGATTAAGTTTATTAAACTTTTCAAATAATTTATTGATGTTTTCTTTTGGTCTTACAAAGACCTAAGAAGTTATAATACCATCATAATTAGACATGATATTCTTATAAAGCGTGGTAGAAAATCTGTTATGTAAAAAATAAGAAGAATAAGCCCTTTACTAAAAGACACTATCAGCGAAGAGATTGATAAGATACTTGATGATGGTGTCATTTATCCTATTAAATATTCTAATTGGGTAGCTAATCTAGTATCCATAAAAAAAATGGTGACATTAGGTTATGTGTAGATTTCAGAGATTTAAATAAGGCTAGTATAAAAGATAATTTTCCTCCTAACATTGATTAAATATTACAACAAGTTGCAAGATCTGAAATGATGTCTTTACTTGATGGATTCTATGGTTATAATCAAATATTGGCTAATCTAGATGATAGACATAAGACAACATTTACTACTCGTAGAAGGATGTTTACTTTTAATAGGATGTCTTTTAGTGTCATGAATGCAGGTGTTACTTTTCAAAGATATATGAAAGTTGTTTTCAATGACTTAATTGACATAATAATTTAAGTCTACTTAGATGATCTCAATAATCATTCAAAAAAGGAAAAAAGGTATATAGATCATCTTTGTGAACGTTTCACAAGATTCATGAAATATGGTATTTCTTTGAATCTGAAGAAATCTATTTTTGGTGTTACTATAGGTAAATTATTAGGGTGTATAATTTTTTAAAAATGATATTTCTATTGATTTTGAGCATATACAAACAAGTAAAGAGTTGTCACCTCCTAAAGACCAATCTGGTCTTATATATTTCTTTGGAAAAATTAATTTTGTTCATAAATTTATATCAGATTTTGTTGATAAATCTAATTTATTACAAATTCTGTTAAACAAAACCCAGTCATAGTATGGGATTTGCGAGTAGATTTTTTTAATAATGTTAATGTCATTGTAAGTGTACTTGTACTTGTAAAACCTGATTTGACTAAATATTTTATTCTTTATATACACGTAATCGATAAAGCAATAGGTGTTTTAATTACTTAGAATGATGAAAATAATAAATAAAAACCTATTAATTATATGATTCAAATCCTAAAAGATACAGAGACCAGGTACCCACTTATTGAAAAAAATATTTTTGCATTAGTTTCTTCTTTAATTAAATTTTTTTATCAATTAATGGGAAATAAGGTTATTTTAAAGTCTAATGTAAATGTCCTTTCTTATATATTAAAGCAACCAACTATCTAAGGAAGGCTAGCAAAGTGGATTTTAAAGATTCAAGAATTAGATCTTGAATTTGAAACTTTCAAGACTATAAAAGGCAATGATTTGGAAAAACATTTGGCTAAAAATGTTTCTTCTAATATAAATATTTTGGTTTTATCTATTGATGATTATTTATGTGCTAAGATTCATTTTCAATCTATAAAAATTGTTGATTTCTCTAGAAATTTTAAATTTGGTCATGAGATGAATGATTATGATTGCTTGTTGGCTAAAGATGATTGGTATCATGATTTAATTGATTGTTTTCAAAATCATATGTGTCCTAACAATTTACACAAAAAGTAAAGGATGATCTTTAAGAATTCAAACTATGAAGTTTTATTTATTTAAAAACTTTATGTTTTATAAAAATAGAGATGGTGTTTTGTTAAGATGCCTAACTCATGATTAAACTCAAAAATTTCTTACAGATGTCACAAAGGTAGTTGTGATGGTCATTATGTAATAAAAATTACTGATTATAAGATTTTGTGTGCAGATTATTATTGGTCTACATTTTTTAAGATGCTTATGAGTTGGTTTGTGAATGCACGCCTTGTCAATTATTTATTGGTAGAGATAGGTTACTAGCAATGCCTTTAAATCTTGTTATTCCATAGAAACCCTTCACCAAATGAGGAATTGATTTTATATTAGGCATTTATCCTCTTTCTTCAATTCACCATAAATATATTTTGACTACTACTAATTGCTTTACGAAATGGCCTGAAACTAAATCATAAAAAGTTCAACTACAACTAAAGTCATTTCATTCTTTGAAAATCATATGTTCTCTAGATTTGGTGTTACCTACGAAATTATCTTAGATAATAGTCTTCAATTTATTTCAAATGAATATTTAGAGTTTTTAGAATATTATTCTATTATTTTGAGTCATTCTTCAAAGTATTATACCCAAGTGAATGGCCAAGTTGAATCTATGAATAAAATTTTTATTTCTATTATGAAAAAACTAATTTGTGAGAACAAAAGGAATTGGCATCTACATATTTTTGAAGTGTTATGGGTTGATCATACACTTGTTAAATCAGCTACTAGTTACTCTCTTTTTACGTTAACTTATGTATTTGAAACCACATTACGTATTGAACTTAAAAAAAAATTGCTCTTACTATTTTACAATACTTATCAAAAGATAAAAATTTGATAGAACAAAGACTTAATGATTTGATAGTCTTGGATGAAACCAAAGCTATTGCTTTACGAAAGTTAGAAAAGGTTGAGAAATGTTTTTAAAAGTTTCTTGATAAAAAGGTTTCTAGTAAATATTTAAAATTTGGTGATCTTATTCTTTATTGGGACAAAGTATTATAAGTTTGATTCTCTTTGACTTGGTTCTTATAAAATTGTTATTATTTTTGGAAATAATGCATTTTACTTATAGGATTTAGATGAAAATTGACTATGTTATTCAGTCAATGGACATCGTTTAAAGTTGTTTCATAGTTAGTTTCTTTCAGTCTTTTTTATTTTCATTTTTTATGTTTTTTAAACTTTTAGTTGTTAGTTATTTATTTCCTATTTTTTGTATTAACATTTATTTCAATAAGTGAAATATTCATCATTCTAAGGAGGAAGTATTGTGAGAACTGCCATATCATTATAAGTTTTCAATTATTTAAATAATTTCATATGATTATTCAGAATATTTTTTCTTTATAACTAGAACATGAACCGAATATACATGTGTTTAAAATGTTACTAAATTTTTAGAATTTGTATTCAAGATTGCATTAATTATTTATCCAACTTGAATCTCTATGTTTAATCTATTATTTTATTCATGCCACATTAACTGAACAATTCATCCCTTAGTATATTTATCATTTTTGAAGGAGTTCGTACATAGCTACTTGAGAAATGATTAAACCTAGATTGCAGTCTCAAGTTAATATATTCTCAAAAGGTAATTTATGATTGCAACTCAATTTTATAAGTAAAACTGACTAGTAAGGTCACCAATGTTAAGCCTATTCCCCCTTTCTTATCTAAGCATGTTATCATGTTTCAGACTTTATGACTTAGTGTCATAAAGTTTAAAAATATTGAGGGTACCAACTCATTTGCATACAATCAAATACACATTTTCTACACATAAGTAGACATTTAATTACTATATTTAAATGAAATTTTTACTTTTAATGTTAAGTAAGTGGTTTTGAAAGTATAAGTTTGTTCTAAATGAAATAGTTTTCAATATCAATCTCTAATGTTTTGTAGAAATAACTTACAGTAAATATACATTGATTTATAATTATAGCAGTGTTTTGTTTGAACTTGATAAAATACACGATTAATGTCAAATCAGATAAAAATCTTTTTATTATACTATGTTATAATATTTGGGCATATTTGAATTGATGAAAACAAGTCAAATACATATTCAAGCATTATTCATAGAAATTCACACATTTAAAATTATTTTATTATCAACATATGTCTTCAAAGCCATAATATGTATTATTAGGCATTCCATATTAAATTGTTAATTTTGGAAGAAATGGTTTCATTAAGTTTCAAATAAATTGCATGCAATTTGATATGGTTTCATTGAAACATATGGAAATAAGTTTGATCATTTTGAAATGCTTTCAAGTTGATTTTGATATGTTATGGCTTGACCTAAATTCTCTTGGCGTTTTGCTTATCAATGAAGTTTTTTTTAGTAATTATTTGAATAAATTTTATAGTTTTATCGTGCATACACTTTTTCTTGATAAAGATTTTAGTCTGGCCATTTTGTCAAATTTTACATTGTATCATAAATTGTTCTCTTTTCATCACACTAAAAATTATAAGCTTTATCAATTAAAAGGATAATAAACCCAAACATTTTACATCTAAAATCATCATATAAATAAATAAAAAATAAAGCTTCATTATTAATTTTATCTAACATGAAATAAATACAAATAATCTTTATTTTCTTTAAAATGTACATTTAAAATATTTATATATAAAAATATAAATTAATTAAATGATTTTTTATTTTTATATGAATAAGCATATTTGGTATATATAACTAAATTGCAAGTGAGCAAATAAATTCATATGTGAATGAACATCATTCTTGTGCAACCTAATATGACAATTTCACGGTTGTCATAAATTTTTGTTTATTAAAATAAACAAAGTGTGTTATATATAAATTGCATATTTTTATATTTTTAATATGCTCATTTTTAGTTTAATAATTTTTTATCATTTTTTAGTTAAAAAATCATTTTTAATTTTCTATGAATTTCATGTTCCATTTGTTTTACATTATTTACATTTTATAAAAAAGTGTATTTTCATAAATACATTTTTTAACCATTTAATTTTAAAATATTATTTAATTTCTATATTTTTTATCATTTATTTTTAAAACACTTTTCAATTTATATTTTTTCCTTTTTATTGTTAATGTCTTCTAATTCAAACACAATCAATTGAAAATATTCAAATTTAAATCCTAATTCTTATAAAGTAAACTTTCAAAAATATTTTTATATATATTTTTAAATAAATATAGTCATTTAAATATTTAATTGATTTTCATTTAATTCTTATTCAATAAAATTTAAAATACCTATATATATCAAAATAATAATCCAAATAAACCATAATTTGTGGCAATGATTATTTATTTTTGGACTCTTTTCTATAATATTTATTAAACTTCACTCATCAATTTTTATTAGATGCGGTCTACTACTACACACAAATAATAATTTAAATATATATATATATAATATAGTACAAGATCCTCATTCATATAAATAGCTCCACATTCATGTTAAAGTATGTAAATACTTACAAATAAATTAATAGCTTAAGATCTAACAATTCTAACATAAAGAACTTCAAGTACACAATTATTACCATGCACAATTACTATTATACAAATACCTACAGATAAATTAATAATTTAAGACCTAACAACCCTGACATGATACCCTAACCTAAGATTTTCAACTGCACAATTAGTACTATTTTTTTTCCAATACTATCTATACCTAATAAATACAAAAATTGCAAAGAATCAACCAATCTTTGAACAAAATTACTATCACTAACCTCAAACACGTCAAATTCACAAAGCTTAAACTATCTTTACAATAATTTATCATAAATCTTCAAAAGAATAACTATATTTAACTAAATAAACCTAAACACTGATCTAAAACTATGAATATTAGTAACCTTTATACAATTACTACCATTTTTTTCCAATACAACTTATACCTAATAAATACAAACCAAAATTCTTTTGAAAATAAAATTTCTCATATAAAAAAACCTCTATCTAAATCATCCATTAAACTCGATTTTATTTTTAAAATATAAATCATAATTCTCTCGAAAACAAAGTTTCCAATATTAAAAAACATTGAACATTATGTAAAAAGAGTGAAATGGCTCTCGTCTCTATCTAAATCATTCGTTTAAGCTCAAATTTATTTTAGGATATTAGTCTTTTTTATATTGAAGTAATGCAAAATACAAAAAATAAACACAGCGAAATTACAAATAAGAAAAAAAACTATAATGCAGCTTTTCCAAGAAACAACCAACAACCTGGCAAAGCTAAAATTGTCCATAAGAACTATGGTTGTACATGACAACTCGACCCTTTGAATAACAATATAGAAAAAACAACAGAACTACCTCTATGAAGTGAAATGATGATTAGGACATCTAAGAAAATTAGGATATTAGTCTTGATAAACATATAATACCTCTCTCACCATCTTTAAACATATAATACCCCTCTCATGATCTTCCAATTCACCCAATCACATTGATATTACGAATATTGTCTTTTATAGCATGCCCTTTTCATGATAGTAAAGTCATGTTTTCTCTCTCTTCTACTAGAGAAAAGTCATGTTTTCATTTAAATTATTATTTTCTATATATAAATAACCGTGGAATAAGGACCTTCAAGAATTTCTAATAAAACTTGTGAAATGTAATTCCAATTAAAAATTGTGGCTTTCAAAATACAAATCCAAATCTAAGATTTATATGTATAATTATTTATTTATTATTATTTGTATAAAAGAGGTGCAATGTAAATGTCGATAGAACGAATGAACTATTTTGTTAATTGAAAGAGAGAGGAAATATCATATGAAAAAATATTTTTAAAAATTACTTGATATTTTGTATTATAAGAATATAATACAAAGGAATTAAAAAGTAATTCATTTTTCATATGATTAAAAGATGTCAAAAGATAAAATAGTCACACGAAAAAAAAATAGATGTCTAATATCTATGATGCACAAATTTTGTTGTGTACGACTCTTATTACATTATATTTATTCTAATTCTCTCTACAATTTTTTCACAATAAATTCTAGAAAAGCAAATACTTGAAAATATATAATTAGATTCCATACAATATAATTAATGAATTGCATCTTATACATTAAGATATTGCTCAAACATTAGAAACCAAATTTTAATTTTAAATTATATAATGAAGATAAAGAAATGTTTACAACGGAATTATGGATTGAAATAAAAAGATATAGTTGTAAAAAAATAATCATAATATTAATCCATGTGATTTATCATTAATTTTCCAAATTATTATACATATTTGAATATACTAAGAATAATACACTAAAAATCTTGTTAAACATATTTGGTACAACCTTAAAAAATTAATATATTCTAAAATCCATATATAAATCTAGGAAAAATGCTTCTTGGTCAATCCTATAAAAATTATATAAATATATTTATCATTTAAAAAAAATAAGCAAATGTTTAATGAAGCATAATACATTATATAAGAATTTCCTTGCTTGCATTTTAAGCTTGTCAATTCTCTCAAAAACATTCATTGCATTGGAAAAATATTATTTGTTTGCAAAGATGATAAGAAAAATATATCGTAAGTTAGTTAATATTATTTCATGTGAATATTCAAAAAGATTATATATATTTTATTTTTTCTAACAATTCAATTTGATAGTACATAAGTTTTACCATTTTTACGTTGCTTATAAAAATTATTTACAGTCTCATAAAATATAACATGTGTTTTCATTTGTTACTATCAACAAAATCAAATCCAAATAATCTTTCACATTTTTTCTTATTATCATATTCTTGAAGGGAAATATTTTCTAAAATTCTTTCCTTTATTGTCCATTATTTTTTTAGTAGTTAATTCATTGATAGAGAAAATTATTTTCTGAAATATGCTTATCTATGGTAAGTATCCATCAATCTTTGGTGTACTATTTTTGGTTTGTGAAGAAACGACACTTGTCAAATAAGTTGTTTGCACTTATTTTTTATATGTAACTGGGACTCATGTTGGGTTATGAAAATTACTATATTTGGATGCAATGATATTTAATTCAAGTATCACAATGGTCATGTTTGAAAATAAAGTACATGATTATTTGAAGAAAATATTAAAATAGAAAAATGTCACTTGTGTGTAAAAGAAAGAAAACAAAAACCAACATACATTTCATCTTCAATTGTTATACATTGTGTTGTTCCCAAAATTTGTCACTCATTTTGGGACAACATATGAACTATTTTTGGTTCAACAAGCCAAAATTCTTTCTTCCCTTCTCAAAAATTGTTCTGAGCATTCAAGTTCTTCATTTTTTAAAGCTTTTCTAGAAATCTACGGACTCTGCAGGCTTGAATATACAGACTCTACAAGCTTGAATCTACGGACTCTACAGGCTTGAATCTACAGACTCTGTAGGCTTAAATCTACGGACTCTGCAGATATGTTTCTACAGACTCAACATGCTTGAAATTAACATGTTCAAAGGGTTCAATGGCTTTAACAAGTAAATTCCTTCAAAAGAGCAAGTTTCCAACACTTAGATATTTCCAGTTTTGGTTCAACGCCAAGGTTCAACCAAGAGGTTCATCGGCAAGTTTCTAAGAAAGGATTGAACCATTGAACTGTTGAACCTTGAACCAAAAAGGGTCAAGGATTCAATGGTTTCAAAGTTCAACGTCGTTGACAAGAGTTAAGCACTTCGGCAAAGGTTCAACAAGTTCAGCCACTTTAAGGTCTAACGGCTTCAAAACACTTATCAAAGAGAAGGCTTGAACCATTGAACAATTTCAGTTCAAAGGTTCAACGGGTTCAATGGTTCAAAGTTTAAATGAGCGGTCGGTTCAACACGTTTTTTTTCTAGCGATCAAAGGACTTAGCAAAAAACAAAGGAATGAACCATTGAACCGTTGAACCTTGAACCAAATTGGTTCAACGGGTTCAACGAGTTTAATTGGTTTAAAGAGATCAAAAGACTTAGACAAAAAGATGGCTTCAAAATGCAAGACTGAACCGTTAAACTGTTGAACAAAAGTTGGTTCAATAGATCGGATCAATCGACAAGTTCAAGGGAGTGAACCAAGCTGAGTGCCCTTACGGAGAGCAATGAACCAAGCCAAGTGCCCTTGCGGAGGATAGCGAGCAAAAGCAGACAAAGAAAATTCCTTCAAAAAAGTGAATAAGGGAAAGACAAAGTGAAATCCTTCGTACAAATTGTTTGAAGGAATTCGCCTGAAATACAAAGCAAAAGCCCGGTGGGAAAGATGCAAAGGTGAAGGAAGATTTCCTTCAGACAAAATGTCTGAAGGAAGTAACCCAAGGACTCTCTGAGAAAAAGAAGCCCGAAGGCCATCCGAAGACTGCCCAAAGGGTAGGAACCCTTGCGAGGGGCTCTCCCCAAGCAAAATTAGACCTTTCTCAAGACCCCGAAGGGCATGTCACCTCTAGAAAAGGATCAAATGATGAAGCTGAAGGAATTGCCAAGGAAGATGATGGGCCTGCAGACGTCAAAATCAAACATCGTGAACTAGCCGTTGAGATCTAGATGTCTGGTGATGTCCCCATAGCTGTCAAATTCATGGCAATGAAATAACTGTTGATCTTTGAAAGTTGGAATGCATACCTGAATGCAAAAGGCCAAAATGCCAAAGGGAAGAACCATTGATGGAAGAGCATAAGGAGCTAGTAAGACTAAGGATATAGCCCTGAGAGCTCAAATTCTAGGAAAAGACAAAACTAGAAAGGGGAAAAGATAACTTTAGAGCTCAAATCGCAGCAAGAAGAGACAAAGAGGAAAATATCTATGCAGTAGTTATTTCGGTAGCTGAAACAGTCTACAAAGTAGATTTTTGAGCTTGCAAATGTTGAAGGCACAACCTATTGGTCTCCTTTGGAGTAAATACAAAATGGACAGCTGCGAAGACATTAGAGGGGACAGACCAGATGATCCAGACCTAGGAGAATACATGTGAAATGAAATAACATGCCATAGTTAAGGTAGCTACCTTGTTCCAACATGGTCAAAGGACAAAACTGAAGACACATTCAAAGCATTAAAGGCAACATGGGTCTCTCCAAGGAAAAGCGTGCTAGTCTTTTTTGGGCTACTATATATTGTAAAATCTTATTTTATGCAAAAAGAGATCTTTTCATTTATAGAATCAAAACTCTGCCCAAATTGAAAGGCGAATACTGAGACTTTGAGCTCAGATTGTTGTTCATATTATTTTATCTAAATGAGAAAGCAAGTTACTTGCAGACTTTGTGTTGTTATAGCTTGTGCTATTTTAGAAAATTGTTCTCATGTTTGTTTCCTAGGAGCATTCTTATTTATTTAATCTAACAAGCAGAACTAGTGGAAGTAATCAGGAAGGTGTCATGAAGCCAACTGTGGAGAGACTTTGTGCCCCCACAATTATCTTTAGTGTGTTTATTTATTTTCTATTCTTGTGTAAAGGATCTTGGGACAACTTTATGCCCTCATTATCCTTCGTATTTTGTTTTTATGTAAAGGACCTTGGGACGACTTTGTGCCCTCATTGTCCTTCGATCTCACTCTTGGGCAGTCAAGGTGGAGACTTTGTGCTACATCTTAGTCTGATGGTTACTACGCCCTTGGTTACCAGTTACTTGTCACTACCTGAAAGAAATCCTATTGTTCTCTACAAGATCACTTCTGAAAGAAGAGAAGTGCCTTCAGTGTCTTCACCAAGATTTTATCCTCTATTTGTGAACATCATCTATAAAAAAAGAGAGATGGATGGTGTTGTCCTACCCCTGAGTGTTATTTTTTGCTTATATATATAGTATATAGCGCCTCATACTTATAGGGAACCTCCCGTTGATGAGAAGAGAGATTTGTCCCCTACTGATGTAGTAAACCTGCACATCTGGCCAACTAATTTCTTTATGTTGTGGTTGAAGAGACCTATTTTGCTCACCAGTTGGCTAGTTGACAAAATAATCACCCAACAGTTTTTTGGTGACTCTACTAGGGATTTATGTGTAATCTGAAGCCTCAAGTTTCAAATTGAAGCAGTCCCTACCCTTATCCATTATAGACTCTGGTGACTCCATTATTTGTCTTACCCATTATCATTATAGCCTTACCATCTCCCTTCACCCCCATGCCAACTGGGATAGAAGGCGTAGTTTGAAGCCTCGAGCTTCAAGCTGAAGCAAGGCCAGTTCTTTCCCATTTTTGTTTTACAATCTGGCAACTCCACACTGTACCAGGAGCCAGAGAGCCCAAGGTGTTGTTGACCCTATTTTTGAGTTGGTACAATAGAGCAATTTTGAGTTGTTTCCTCCACAAACTCACCTTCAACAAACTAGGAGTCTTCCTCCTACCAACACCAGGTCACCAACACAACGCAGAGCTTCTTTTTCCTCTGCTAGCAGAGCTTTGCCCATACATACCCCACAAAGATTTTTTATCCCCCTTTTTCATAATCCCATCATGGCAGTTCAAGGCCCATGGGGTAACTCATTTGGCCCACTTAATCGAACTCTACCCCTATATGAGCTACCAAGCAGTTTAAGGAAGAATTTCCCTAAATTCTTTGGTGATGGGAGAGTTCATCCTGATGAACACATTGCAGCCTTCAGCATAACTTATGGCATAATAGGGGAGAAATTTGAGGACGTGGCAGCCAATATTTTCATGGAAACACTACAAGGTGCTACGGTAGACTAGTTATACCATCTGCAAGCTAGATCAGTGACTGACTGGGACACACTTAAAGCCAAGTTTGAAGCCAAGTTCAAGCCTGTAGATGATGCACATGATTTGTTGGCCCAGCTTACACAGATGAAGAAGGAACCTCATGAACCCATGAGGGATTTCATAGCAAAGTTTGACAAGCTCAGGAATCATATTCTTGCCATTGCTCAGCCAACACTTGAAAACCTCAAATGCTTCTTCATTAACTCATAGCTGCCTAAAGTGAGTTTTTTGCTGAGACGTGCTAACCACATAGACCTTGAAGATGCTCAAGACTTGGCTACTAAAGTGTAAGATGACCTTATCTTGGCTGGGAAGATAGGAGAGATCCAAATATAGGTAAATCTTCTTCATCTTTTGAGTATCCATCTACAGGCACCACAGATCAAATGGTGCAAAAGTTGGCAAATGAACTGCTAACCTTGAAGAGACAAATGGCCCAATGTATGTCTAATCCTCCTAATCAAGATATGCCAAGGAGGATGTTCCCTAATCAGGCATATAAAGGCAATGCTGCTAAGAATCAAGGGCATCCAAATCATCTTCCTCCCCCACAGACAAACCTTGCCCTTGAAGTACCTCCAACCAACTCAGCTGTTGGATATCTGGAAACTAAACATGATTTCTCTTTCCAACCTGAGTTTGATCAAGAAAATGACGTTGATCTCTTCACAAAGGACCAAGAAGAATCAGCTAGCAAATCCAACATTGGTTTTCTAAATTACCAGGATGAACCCAGAAGTAAAGGTGAAACAGTCGAGGGATCATATGCAGTGCTCACCCAGTCCAAGAACTAGTCAACCAAGCAAGATGATAAAGAAAAGACAGACGAGCGACCTCAACCAACAATTTCAATTACTAAGTGGGGAACCACTCTACCTTTCTAGCCAAAGGACCCAGTGATTGCCAGAAAGGTAAGTACATCAAACATCTCTGCACCTTCTACTTCAACTTCGCAGATCAGTCTTCCCCCTCCCAAAAACTAAAAGGATGAACTCCTATCCTCTCTTCCTAGTCCATTTCAGTCATTTGACATAGTCAACCATATCAAGAAAACTAAAATTCAAATGACTAAATTTGAATTCCTACAAGCCAACCCTGAGCAGTTGGATAGGTTGGTAGAGTGTGTGAAGAATAAAGTTGTCCCTGCAGGATAAGAGATTATAAAGATAACTCATGATCCCCCAAGGAACATGCCCATCCCAAATAATCTTGTCATTACTCCTCTTGTTGCCCCTGGGAAAGTAGAAACTTTGTATGTTTCCCTGTTGATAAATAGTCACAAGCTGAGCAACTGTATCATTAATTCCGGTGCTTCAGACAATGTCATGCCTGCCAAGGTGGCAGAATCCCTTAGTCTCACATTGACCAAGACATTTGGTAGATGTTTCTCCATGGAGAACAAGCAAGTACCACTACTGGAGCAAATCAAAGACACCCAATTTGCATTTGCAACATTCCTGAATAAGAGAATCAAAATGATAGTTCTGGTGACCGACGTCCCAGCATCTTATGGCATTTTGCTTGGATGAAATTTTTGCCAGGATGTGGGAGGAGAACTAAGCATGGACCTATCTGAGGCAAGGATCCCTGTCAAAGGTGTTATGAAGAGATTGCTTCCTGAAAAGGAGGCAAAATACGTGGTCACCCAAATGTCAGCCCCTGAAGCTCAAATTTTGTTTGAGTCTTCAGGCAGGGGTAATTACTTCTTGACCACAGAGAATGTTCATGTTTTAGCAGATGAAAGTCCTATAAGTGGCAATCTAAAAATTGATTCAAATGAGACATCAAAAGAATTAGTAGGGCACAGTATAGATGAAAAAGGATCTTTTGTCTCTAACGGAGAAAAATCTGATAGAAGATCAGTTTCTGATGATGTTTGGATCCAAGAATTCAATGGCAGCAATTCCTCTACCGGTGTTGGAGTTAGGATGGTATTGATATCTCCTCAAGGAGATATTATTCCTCCTTCAAATGAGTTGAAATTTAGCAACACCAACAACACTGCCGAGTATGAATCACTGCTACTAGGATTGAAGGTTGCTCAGAATGAAGATGTCAAACTCCTCCATGCCAAAGAAGATGTTAAACTGATGGTTTATCAGGTGTTTGAGGGGGACAATCAAATCATGCATGGGACTGAACTAGTAGAATAGTAGGATATGGTGGTGGACCATACTGCTACATGCCAAAGTCAGGAGGAGGAACTCTTCTCTGAGATAGCAAAGATTTATGGTTTTCAGATTGGAGACCATGCCTTGCCATGGAGCAAGAAGAGAGAACCAAAAGGAGTGCATAGGAAATGTGATTCTTGGTGGAGAGTTCCATTCACCCATCACTGATTCTAGGCAAAAAATGGTTTCTTATTGGTTTATCAGGATAGAATGCCATTTTCATTGTCTCACAGTGGGTAGCATTTGAAGCGCTTCAATTCTTGAAGCATTAGATAAGATCACCTGTACATATGTATATTTGTATAGTCTTTCATTTTGTTTTGTGCTTTTTGTTTTCATTTTTGGCACCTTTTTTTTTGGGTAGCATGACTTCATAGCCCAATGGCATACTTCAAGGCACTAGAGATTCTGGTTTCTACTCCCCTCAGTTGTTTCGAGTTTTCAACTGAAGGAAGTTCCCCAACTGGACCCAGCTGTTGTTCCCAAAATTTGTCACTCATTTTGGGACAACATATGAACTATTTTTGGTTCAACAGGCCAAAATTCTTTCTTAAATTCTCAAAAATTGTTCTGAGCATTCAAGTTCTTCATTTTTTAAATCTTTTCTAGAAATCTACGGACTCTGCAAGCTTGAGTCTACAGACTCTATACGCTTGAATCTACGGACTCACAGGCTTGAATCTATGAACTCTGTAGATATGTTTTTATGGACTCAACATGCTTGAAATTAATAGGTTCAAAGGGTTCAATGACTTTAACAGGTAAATTCCTTCAAAAGAGAAAGTTTCCAACACCTAGACATTTCCAATTTTGGTTCAACGCCAAGGTTCAACCAAGAGGTTCATCGGCAAGTTTCTAAGCAAGGATTGAATCATTGAACCGTTGAACCTTGAACCACAAAGATTCAAGGGTTCAATGGTTTCAAGGTTCAATGTCATCGACAAGAGTTAAGTGCTTAGGCAAAGGTTCAACAAGTTCAGTTGCTTCAAGGTCCAACGGCTTCAAAACACTTATCAAAGAGAAGGCTTGAACCATTAAACAATTGAACCATCAAACCATTTTGGTTCAAAGGTTCAATGGGTTTAATGGTTCAAAGGTTCAACAAGCGGTTGGTTCAACATGTTTTGTTCAAGCGATCAAAGGACTTAACAAAAAACAAAGGAATGAACAATTGAACCGTTGAACCTTAAACCAAATTAGTTCAATGGGTTCAATCGATTCAAAGAGATCAAAAGACTTAGACAAAAAGATGGCTTCAAAATGCAAGACTGAACCGTTGAATCGTTAAACCAAAGTTGGTCAATCGATCAGTTCAATCAATAGGTTCAAGGGAGTGAACCAAGCCGAGTGCCCTTGTCGAGGGTAATGATCCAAGCCAAGTGCCCTTGAGGAGGATAGCGAGCAAAAGTGGACAAAGATAATTCCTTCAAAAAAGTGAACAAGGCAAAAGACAAAGTGAAATCCTTCGTACAAATTATCTGAAGGAATTCGCCTGAAAGACAAAGCAAAAGCCCAGCAGGAAAAATGCAAAGGCAAAGGAAGATTTCCTTCAGAAAAAATGTTCGAAGGAAGTAACCTGAGGACTCTCCAAGATAAAGAAGCCCGAAGAGCATCTGAAGACTACCCCAAGGGCAGGAACACTTGGGGGGCTCTCCTCGAGCAAAATTAGACCTTTCTCAAGACCCTGAAGGGCAGGTCCCCTCTGGAAAAGGATCAAATGACAAAGCTGAAGGAATTGCCAAGATGATTGGCTTACAGACGTCAAAATCAAACATCTTGAACTAGCCATTGAGATCTAGACATCCAGTGACGTCTTCGCAGTCGTCAAATTTGTGGCAATGAAATATCTATTGATCTTTGAAAGCTAGAACACATACCCGAATGCAAAAGGCCAAAATGCCAAAGGGAAGAACTACTGATGGAAGAGCGTAAGGAGCCAACAAGACCGAGGATATAGCCCTAAGAGCTCAAATGCTAGGAAAAGACAAAACCAGAAAGGGAAAAAGATAGTCTAAGAGCTCAAATCATAGCAAGAAGAGACAAAGAGGAAAATATCTATGCAGTAGTTATTCTGATAGCTAGAACAGTCTGCAAAGTAGATTTTTGAGCTTGCAAACATTAAAGGCGTGGCCTGTTGGTCTCCTTTGGAGTAAAGACAAAATGGACAATTGCACAGACATCAAAGGGGACAGACCAGATGATCCAGACCCAAGAGAAGACATGTGAAATGAAATAGCATGCCATAGTTAAGGCAACTACCCTATTCCAGCATGGTCAAAGGACAAAATTGAAGATGTATTCAAAGCATTAAAGGCAACATGGGTCGCTCAAAGGAAAAGTGTGCCAGTCTTTTTTGGGTTGCTATATATTGTAAAATCTTATTTTATGCAAAAAGAGATCTTTTCATTTATAGAAGCAAAACTCTGCCCAAATTGAAAGGTGAATACTAAGACTTTGAGCTCAAATTGTTGTTCATATTATTTTATCTAAATGAGAAAGCAAGTTACTTGCAGATTTTGTACTATTATAGCTTGTGTTATTTTAGGAAATTGTTCTTATGTCTATTTCCTAGGAGCATTCTTGTTTATTTATTCTAATAAGTAGAACTAGTGGAAGTAATCAGGAAGGTGTCCTGAAGCCAACTGTGGAGAGACTTTGTGCCCCCACAATTGCCTTTAGTGTGTTTGTCTTTTTTCTATTCCTGTGTACAGGATCTTGGGACGACTTTGTGCCCTCATTATCCTTCGTATTTTCTTTCTGTGTAAAGGACCTTGGGATGACTTTGTGCCCTCATTGTCCTTCATATCTCACTCTTGGGTAGTTGAGGTGGAGACTTTGTGCTACATCTCAGTTTGTTGGTTACTACGCCCTTGATTACTAGTTACTTGTCACTACTTGAAATAACTCATGTTGTTCCCTGCAAGATCACTTTTGAAAGAAGAGAAGTGCCTTCAGTGTCTTCACCAGGATTTTTTCCTCTATTTGTGAACATCATCTCTGAAAAAAGAGAGATGGATGGTGTTGTCCTACCCCTGAGTATTATTTTCTGCTTATATATATTGTATATAGGGCCTCATACTTATAGGGAACCTCCCCTTGATGAGAGGAGAGATTTGTCCCCTACTGATGTAGTAAACCTGCACATCTGGCCGACCAATTTCCCTATTCTATGGTTGAAGAGACCTATTTTGCTCTCCAGTTAGCTGGTTGACAAAATATTCGCCCAACACATTGGAACTTGATAATATGGATAATGGATCCTTATTGAATCTCATTGACTACAAAAAGAGCACTAAATTACATTTCCAAAAGGATTGTTTGCAAAT
Organism: Torreya grandis; assembly: GCA_037957365.1. NCBI lineage: Eukaryota > Viridiplantae > Streptophyta > Pinopsida > Cupressales > Taxaceae > Torreya > Torreya grandis. Next base: position 3,126,933 of record JARHVA010000079.1, read on the forward strand.
ATAAGCCATCAGAAGTTGAAATATAAAACACACACGCGCACGCGTGCGCTTAAAAATAAACAGATAAGTCATATCTCTAATATTTGAAAAAATATGTTTATTTCAATGTCTTCTTTCAACAAACAAGTAACATAATTATTAGTTAAAGATGTAATCATTATGCCAATATCAATGTTTATCATCATGACAACATATTCTTAAACCAAACACTATATATAGAAAATGATATATATATAATTTTTCTCACTTATGAAATTGAAAAATATTCGAGTAGTATATATCAAGAAAAATATAAACAACACCATCATTAACAAGGAGAACAAAAATTGGTGCAATAATAAAATTATATCTCTTTAAGAAATCGTACATTTACTTTAATACATAATTATAATTCTGCATAATACATTAAATAAATAGATTCTTCAATGTGCATTATATTATTCGAATATAAAAAATCATAATTTAAAAATATACTATATACATTAAGAAAAATATAATAAATCAATTTATCAATTAAATTTATAATGATTGATTAAATATTTATTTTCTCATAAAATGTGATGTTATTAATGTTATCTTATCTATTAATTTTTTCTATATTACATTTGTTTTCATATTTTCCTATATTTAATATATAACAATAATATTGATTTCAAACAAAATTAATATTTTAACATGTTAATTATTCAAATTAAATCATAAAACAATTATTTAATATAATATTATATTTAATAAATTTTATAAATTTTCAATATTATTACCAATTTAATAAATTAAAAAATGTACAATATAACTTTAACTTTTTTAATCTATTATGTAATTAAAAAGTAAAATAATGATATATTTATCATAACATTTTGTCTAAATTTCATTAGATTACATATGATAAAAATATTGTATGTTATATTATGCCCAAAAACAAATATATCATTATGCATCCATTTAGATATCAAAACTACATTGCAAGTATAATATCATATTATTGTCTAAAAAAACCAATAATTGTTATTATAAAAAAAAAAAAAAATTAAAATTAAATATAAACATATTTAAGGTTTAAATATTAATTGTATGTTCACCTTCATCTCATATATAGATTTAGTCATATAGAATTTAATGGGACCATATACAGTTTAATGGGGATTGAAATTGAGATTTAGATTGATTTATGAATACAAGTCTTGATTTCCCCTTTATATATATGGCAAGTCTCTATGTCCTAGATAAATAGATAGGGCCATCTCCTGCCCATATAGTTAGATAGGCTCTTTATTGGATAGCCTCTATATAGGCGCCGAGTCTAAGGCCTCTATCTATATGGGGCTTTCAGCGACCCTAGAAATTTATATGAGTGGGCCTTCAGCGTCTAGCTAATAGGGTAGGTGGCCATAGGTTACTTGTATGATTCATTCCCAGATAGATATATAGTGGCCCCTCCCTAAAATAACAATAAAAATATTTAAAATTAAACATAAATATATAAATATATTTAAGGTTTAACAATTAATTTATAAAATTTGAAATTTTGTATAAAATTTATTATACATTTAACCACCAAAAACATTTTTTACGAGTTAAAAATAAAATAATATTAAAAAAATTGATAATTATTATTCATATTTATCAAATATATGAGATTAAAATTTTATATTTCATGATATTCTGAGTATGTAAATAGTACATAAGTTTTTTGAATTAATGTGATGATATTAAAATTTCATATTTCATAAATATTTTATGAGTATGTAATAATAATACACGACTTTGTTGAATTAGTTTTATATTTATTTAGTTTATTTGGAGACTCATATTTAAACAAAAAGAACTTTGTAGAATCATAATTATATATTTAAAATATACTTTTGAAATTCCTTTGCTCTAATGAAAATTAATATTTTATCTTTGTCTAATTATATTTGATATATAATGTTATGCTCATTTTGTTCTTAAAACAGACGTGACACCACGATGGCCAACCATAAACATGAGTAGATATATGAATTCACATTGACAAAAAAAATACATATAAGTTATTTATTACATCTGCGATAATTCAAATAAAAAGCCCATGCCACTGATTAAGAAGTCAAAAGCTCCAATCATTTGGACGTAACACTAACAAATTTATTTGTTGTCCTACGCCCAAAGTTATTGCATTAAGATGTTGAGATAGCCATTGAATTAACCTAGGCCATTGTTGATGCAGTCAGGGTGCCACATGGTCGATTCGAGACTACTCAAATTAATCCCACTGGGCGTCATGGTCATGCCACTTGTCATGATTATGGGACCCTGGGTCCAATGCTAATCGTTAAGCCCCCTGGCCTTTCGAGCTTCAAGGTGCTACCACTTGTCAGATCCTCAGGCTCTTGGGGACTCAGAAGCATTAGGAGATTATCCCTCAATGCCTTAATCCTTCCAATGTTCTGAGCTCTAGGAAGTTGCCACATGGTAGCCTCTCAGGCCCTTGGGACCTCAGAGGCATTAGACGATTATCCATAATGGATCAATCCTCTCGAGGTTCCAAGTTATAGAATACTACCACTTGACAACTTTTTGGGATATTGGAGGTATTAGATGATTAACCACATCTCTAATACTCTTATCTATCAGAATGATGCCATGTGGCATCATCTGGCCAACTTTCAAAAAGCCACAAAATTTACTAAATCAATTATTGATCGAAAGACCAAAACAAAAAATGGCTAAGGTAAAAACCAAGAATCAGTCGACATAGAATTTTGATGAATGGAAAAAATCCATCAAGAACTCATAAATTGGAAAAGGGAAGGATCCACTTAAAATATAAATAGATCAAAGTTAAGATATGAAGGAAATACCAAAACCATCAACTAAACAATTGATGGGCACAATTTGAAGTACAACATAGAGAATGGCTCGATGAACTAGAACTTGGCTAAGGTAAATTAATATACTTATATTGACTACTACTGACTATATTATCAAGGTAAAGTATTTGTTTCACATAATAGACTTTGCTAGTCAAAGATAAGGCATGGGACTGCCTTACTTAATTACAATAATAAGATTTTGAAACTAAATCGATCCATTGACCCTAAACCAATACTTCCAATTGGTTTAGTCAATTATGGAGATAATCCAAGAGACTCTAACTTACACCTAAATCTCTAAGGTTTAAGGAATTGTTCATTCTAAGAAACCATCTTATCTTCTCATTTGGATACTATAAACAATTAATGGCCCTCGGGGCCATTCACTTCCATTCAAATAGGAAAGGATCAAGTGACATTATTTTTTTGTAAGGAATAAGTAACTCATATAATTAAAGTCATCATAACTTCTTCTTTTATTAATTCCTTGTAAGGGTGACCTCAGTCAAACGTAAAAGTTATATGTCTTGTTATATTTATAACAGTAGAGCCAAACTCTATTAAAATTATTCTTTTATTATTAGTTGGTCTTATTGCATGAAAATTCTATAGCATATAACTTACTTAAATGTTTTAATTAATTACTTCTTCCACAAGACATTTTTACCATAATAACCTCAATGTTCAAATTATACAGACAAGCTATATTGTTATTCCCAATAACAATCTCACAACTATTTAATTGAGCTCCACTCATATTTTGATAGGTTTACTCCATTTTAATATATCAAATTTGAATAAAATTTGAGGCACAATGTAAATTCAGTAGGATGATCTTAACGTAGATTTAAGAAAGTAAATCACATTGTCATTTTATTAAAGGAGCCATACAAGCTAAGGGGACTTTTCTTTAAATAATAAATCCTTCCCAAGGATATTCATTTAGAGTATACCCCTTCCGATTACATCTTAATTTATAAAATAGGTTTCAACATATGTAGTAAATTTTTTCACCCATAACTAGGTCATTTCACCAAAGACTATCTTCCACAAGGTTATTACAAACAGGTTGGTTGCTACTAATATTATCAATGCACAAGATCTTATCCATTTATTTACATAAGCATAAGGCACCTCTCTAGGCCTGATTTAATAATAGAAGAATAATCAATATTCAACAATGGTCTGCATCTTATCTAAAATAATTATAGATCATTTGAAGCAGAGATCACCACCCAACCTTTTGTCATCATTAAGTTACTATAGTAGACACCCCCAAACTCGAGACTCCTAGCTCTGAACATGTTTACATAACTTGGTAAAGGCAAGTATGGGTATCTAAGAAAGGGTTCCATAACACAAGGTAATGACCATGCACAACCTATAATCTTAGTCTTAGTTCTTACCCAAGGAGACTCCTAGTCCCAAATACAATTCAAACAAGCATACAAATAATCATTCAAGTGAATCTAATCATTCATAAACATAGAAACTAGAAGGCAAGCTTTCACAACATAACAAGTCCTATCATTTTATTTGATAACAAGAGGATACCTCACTCAATTAATTTCATCCAATAGTCTCATGAGGGTTAATTATTCTACCACCATGTCCCACACGGGAGGGCTTAACACTCTGCCACCATTGAATTCATAGGAGGGTCAAGCAATCTACCACCATGCCCTTCACGGGAGGGCTTGAAAATCTTCCACTATGAAATTATTGCTCATATAAAACCATTATATGGTGTCACAACAACATGAATATATTAAAGCAATAAATATGATAATATTCTAGTCAAGCGAGGAGGAAAACAACCTCTCCAAGGCCCTCAAATGGGCAAAGAACTACATGGTGGCCAATGCACAACCATGGACAAGACAATAAAATGGGCATCATAAACTAAGTGGTTTTATTCTCCTGAAAGTAGAATATCAAATGAAGGAACAAAATTATTTTTATTTCAAGGAAATAAATTGTAACAAGTTGATAGGAAACTCACCTATTGACTCCAAGACCTCTGAGATGTTATCCACCAGTTGTCTAAGGGATTTAATTCTATTAACCAGCTCCTCCTATACATTTTTCTTCCTCATTTTCCTCTTCTCTCAAAATTTCTCCTAGCAAAAAGTTCTTAAAATGGAGAGCTCCACTTGTACATATAGACATCCTAGAATCAACCAACCACCCTTTGCTCACCAACCCATGACTCATTAAGGGACTTTCTTGTCCATGTTCAATTAAGGTGCATGGCAGATCCACAATCTTCTATGGTTATTTCTTCCACTCACTCACCTCTTCTTACTTGATTCTAAACTTAGGTAATCAATGGAAAGATAGTCAGTCGACCACTAGACATTCTAGACATTGGCTTCAAGATCTTAAGGTGAAGAGACAACAAGTTTCACCAACCAAACTTAAAATCTAGATACCTAAATAACATACTAAGTCTGAAAGAGATGATGAATGATATCTTAGATAACTTACTAATTAGAATAGGTTGTAGAAAGGTTCAAGATAAGGTTGTTTAGTGATTTAACCAAGTTTGGCATAGTTTATTTCCTTCATTGTCCCTTCCCTATTCCTGCACACTCGATGCACACAATAAATTCCTCTAACCTAATAGTTGAAGCTACTAAATTTAATCACAATAGAGATACTCAATCAATTATAAGAAACTAGCATATCAAAGATCACATGCATCTACATGGATAGGTTCGCATAGCCTTATACATGTGCAATTGTCATTTTACCAACTTATGCACAATTATCCACATCATTTAATCAATATGTCACAATAACATAGTCAGATTCATAACTATAACATCACATAAATAAATATGAGTATTTTAAATTTCAATAGTAACCAATTAATATATGGTTGATAATAGGTCTTTCTCGTGGTTCCTAACACATCAAAAGCCTTCATGAAATTCTTGCACACCTTAGCTAGACATGACTAACAACATAACCTATAGTCAATTATAGATTAACCATAATTCATAGTTATCGAATGACAAAGATGATCACTATACAAAATGTGGATTTACATCCCCCTCCCCTTGTTCAAATTTCCCTCTGAAAGTCACTGAAACAGGTAAGGGTATTAAACCCTTAATGGTGTTGTATCTTCCCAAGTAGTTACTGACTCATCATATTTGTCCCACTAGACCTTGACCTGGTCCAAGTCTCTACTTTGAAGGTTTAGCTTCATATGCATTATAATCTTCACATGCTCCAAAACCAAAGCTCTGTTAGTCTCAACTTATAGTGTTGTCCAATCCAATACATGTTAAATGTCACGTACATACTGACATAAAACTAAAACATGGAATACATCATGAACATGAGTTAGGATGGGTGGCAAGGCCAGTCGATAGGATACTGGGCCAATGGTCTCAGGGTCTCGAATGGCCCTATAAAATAAGGTGCAAACTTTGAACCTTTTCCATAATAGATAGGGATCTTGTTGGGTGTCACTCATAATAATACCTTGTCACCAACATTAAAATGTCGATCAATTTTCTTTGTATTAGCATACTTATTTTTTTGATCTCTAGTAATCTAAAGGTTTTGTTGAATCTTAACTAGCTGTCATTCCATGTCCTCTAACATAGCAAGACAAATCATGACTCTATCCTCAATTTGAACCTAACTCAATGGGATTTTACAAGCTTGGCCATATAAAGCCTAGAAAGGTGCCATATTTATTAAACTATGATAGCTATTGTTGTAAGCAAATTCAACAAGATATAAATAGTTCTCCCAATCGGATTGATGCCCCATAGCATACATGCAAAGCATGTATTCAAGAACTTGATTGACTCTCTCAATCTATCCATCTGTTCCAAAATGGTAGGAAGTAATGAAATTAAGTTATGTACCCAATGCCTTTTACAAATAAGTCTAGAATTTTGAAGTGTATATTGGATCTCTATCCAAGATAATTTTATAAAGAATTCCATCCAATCTAACAATGTATTCCAAGAAGACTCTTGCCACTGAATTGGCATTGTGGGTAGTCTTCACGGGGTCAATATGAGCTACTTTGGTCAATTTATCCATAGTGACCATAATTGCATCATGATGATATAACGAGGTAGGCACACCTACAATTAAATCCATGGAGATAGTATCCCATTTTCATTTTGGAATCTTGTGAGGATATAATAATCCTACTGGATGTTGATGTTCGGCCTTGACCCTCTAGCATTCTAGGTAATGGGATAAAAACTCAGCAATATCATGCCTCAAACTAATTCAATGATGCAATTGCCTTAACTTTGCATGCATCTTCTTAATTCTAAAGTGTTTTTGGTGAGGAGCTATATGAGACTCAATAAAAAAAATAGTTCACGTAAGCAACCTATTACAGGAACATAGATATGCCCTTTATGATGAAAAAGGCCATCTGGTTAATGAGAATAACCTTCCAATATTCCTTTTAGATTCAAAATATAATCCAACATCTGTCACACTTTATTATAGAGGTTATCCTCCACAGGTTGCTCCATAATCTGACTTCTCAAGTCTATTCATAGATTCATTGTTTCTAACTCATTACGCCTCCTACTCAAGGCATCAACAACCATGTTTTCCTTTCTTTTGATATACAAAATTTCATAATCATATTTCCACAACAGTTCCATCCAATGCCTTTGACATGCATTGAGGTTAGGTTGATTGAATAGATGTTGTAAACTCAAGTGGTCTGTCTTTAAAATAAAGTGATGACCAAGCAAGAAACGTCTCCATCTTAGACAAGCATAAATCATAACTATAAATTCCATACCATGTGTGGGGTATTTCAACTAATAGTCTTTAATTTTATAATAATCATATAGTATAACTCTACCCTCCTATATGAGTACAACTCTTAATCCTATCTTCGATGCATAAGTACAAACGAAGAACTTCCCAGTGAGATTAGGTACAACTAAAATTAGAGAAAAAGTGAGTCACTCTTTCAACAACTGAAAAGATTTATCACACTCTGTTGTCCACACAAACTTCTTCCCCTTCCTTTGAAGTGAAGTAATTGGATTCACAATGCAAGAGAAATTCTCAACAAAGCATATTTAATATCTTGCCAAACCCATGAAGCTACGAACCTCTACAACATTTGTGGGTATCAACGATTCCATAATGGCATGAATATTTGAGGGTTCTATATAAATTATTTCCCTTGAAATGATGTGTCTGAGGTATTACACCTCTGATTGTGCAAAAGCACACATTTCTAAGTTTCCAAACAACTAGTTTTCTCTCAAAACTTGTAAGACTTATTTCAAATGGTCTTCATGTTATTATTCATTTTGTGAACATATCAAGATGTCATCAAGAAATATTAACACAAAATGGTAAAATTAAGTTTGAAACACTTCATTCATAAGGTTCATGAACATTGTTGGGGAATTTTTCAACCCAAATGGTACAACTCTAAACTCATAATGCCCATACTGCATTCAGAATATAGCCTTATGAATATTAGGCTCTGTGATACACAACTAATGGTATCTAGATTTCAAATATATCTTGGAGAAAACTTTGGCTTCCCACATTTGATCAAACAAGTCATTAATTCTAGGCAGGGGATAGTGATTATTAATTGTCACCTTATTAAATTGGTGGTAATGAACACACAAATGAAGATATATGTCCTTATTCATGAAGATGAATGGGGCTCCCCATGGGGACATACTATGATGAATAAGGCCCTTATCTAAGAGTTTTTCAAGTTGCATCTTGAGTTCAAATAATTATGGTGTGGTCATTCAATAAGGTGATTTCAAGATGGGATCAGCACCTGGTAAAAGGTTAATCTAAAACTCAATATCTCTCAGAGGGAGCATACATGGCAATCCATCTGGTAACACATTGGGTAAATCCTAAATAAGGGGATGGTCATATAGAAGAATCCTTCTCTGACTCATCCAACCTATTACTCACCACGATAGAAAAAAAAATGGACATACTTCCTTGTGTTCTTCTTAAGTTGTATTGTGGAAATCATCTGAAGGTAAATATGCGTCTTGACCCCAGATATCACCATAAGAATACTAAGGTAATCTACAAACTCGATAACCTTTTCATGGTAATCCAACTTGGCTTTATGATTCATAAGCCAATCCATTCCTAGGAAAACCCTTAGGTGCCTAAAGGTATAATCCATAAATCCACCATGGTGGAAAAGACACCGAGGTCTAAAATATAACTTCTCACTAAAGAGATAACAGATAACTTGTCCCATGTGGAAAACTCTACTGCCTAACTCTTTAACTGCCTAGTAGCCACCAACCCACAATGGTCTATAATAGAGGGAGAAATAAAGGAGTTTGAAACTCCACAATTAAACAAAATAATTATATAAACTCCATAAATCATGCATGTGGTCTCAAGGACCTTTGCCTAGTGTTCTTATTGGTGGTCATACATTGTTTCATAAATCCTATGTTCTCCACCCACATCTCCCACTATTTACTCTGACATTGGGGCTTATGCATATTACTAGCTAATGGTCATATAGGACAATCATGTGCACATGATCAAGGGTTCCACATGTAAAACACACACCTCTTCATTGGTTTCATCAAAAGAGGGATCTAGCTAGTATTTGTCTAACTAAAGTTAGCAACCTTAATGGTCTCCCCTACTCTGACTATTAAGTCCACATAGGTCCACTATGTTGATAATCCTAAGGTCTAGCATCACCTCATCTCAGGCAATATCTATCATACCGATCTCTATTCTAATCACAGGTAGAATGGTTACTCTCTTGTTTCTATTTTTGAGGAGATCTAGAATTAGATTGGGTTGTCTTCCAACCTCCCTAAGGTGCAGGTTATGTTGCTTGTGACCTTGAGTCACACTATGATTGAATCTTGCCCTGAAATTTCTCTCAAGCATTCTAAGTATTTCCTCAAAACTCTTCAACCTAGTAGGACTTTTCAAATATAGTTACCAAGGTTTTGCAATATAAAATGTGCATTGCACTAGCCAACTCCAAATTCAATCCTCTAATGAACCTATTTACTTGGATAGTCTCATAAATGAAACCTTATACATATTTGATCAAGTCTAGGAAATGACACTCATATTGTGCCACTGTGATACTCCCCTATCAAAGGTCATGAAGTTCATCTACCTTCTTCTGAACATATCGATGGGATAGGTATCACAGTCTAAAATGCTCCTCAAATAATTCCCAAGTGAGGTAAGTTGGTGTCAAATGGAGCTTCTATTCCTCTCCTTCCCACCACATCTTAGTTGCATCCCTAAGAAGGTTTATTCCCAAATAGACATTCCCATTTGTGTCATAGTCAAATAAATTAAAACATCCTTTCAGGTTGGCTAACCAAGCCTATAATACAAATCCCTCTTGTGTACCATCAAAAGTAGGGGAATGAATTATGATGAAGTCCTTTACCAAGTCTTAAGGTGCAGGCCTAGGAGGGCAGTCTAAGTCTCACCTCTCCTAGCACTCACCATGGTGATGTAGTTCACCTCTGGAACCTTTTGAATGGTTATGGGAAGGACTTCAAGACCTCTCTCTCCTAGCTAATATCTATTCATCCATAGAGTATTGTGGAGAGTGCCTCTCAGCCTCATGTTGGGTTGTTGGTAGTCTCTCCTATAAGATATTTAGCATCTATTGCATGGCCAAGAGTACTTGGGATCCTATATCATTTAGCCTTGATTGATTGGGGGGATCATGCTCACCAATATGACCATCATCCAGTTATGATCAATGTCTTATCCTCATGTTTCACATCAAAAGGATAGTCATTAGAGTCCATGTGGAAACTATAAAACCACAAAGCAAATCTAGAAACCCAGGACTCGTAGTGTTTTTACCTAGGTTCTGATACCGAAATGTCATGCCCAATTTTTTTCTGAAAATAGACATGACACAACCATATTTCATACAACCAACCATAAAAATGAATAGATGTACAAATTCACATCAATACAAAAATACATATAAGATATTTCTTCCATCTACCATATTTAAATTAATAGGAGCATGCCACTGATTAAGAGGGGAAAAGCTCCAATCATTCGATCATAACTCTAGGGAATTTATTTGCTTGCCTGCGCCCAAAGTTACTATGTTAATACATTAAGACAACCATGAAATTTAACCTAGGCCATTACTAACATATTTAGGTACCACATGATTGTTTAGGGTTTGTTCAAGTTAATCACACTAAGGGTTGTGGTCATGCCACATGTCACAATTACGAGACCCTAGATCTAATGCTAATTACTAAGCATCCCATGATTTAGAGCTTTGGGATGCTACCACTTATCATCTCCTTAGGATCCTGGGGCCTTGGAAGCATTGGAGGATTAACCCCCAATGGTTTAATCCTTATGAGGTTCTAAGCTCTAGGAAGCTACCACATGGCAGCCTCGTAGGCCTTCGAGACCTTGGAGGAAATAGAGGATTATACCTAATGGCTAAATACTCCTAATATTTTGTGTTTCAAAATGTTGCACTTGGTAGCTTCTTAGGATCCCAAAGGAATTAGATGATTAACCACCTCTCTACTACTTCAAGCCACCAGAATGATGCCATGTGGTATCATCTGGTCAACTTTCAAAAATCCACAAAATTGACTAAGGCAAACACCAACAAAAAGGCCAAAGAAAAAATAGCTAAGGCAAAAACTAGGAATCGGCTAACATGGAATTTTGACGAAGGCAAAAAGGTATCAAAAACTCAAAAACTAGTAAAGGGAAAGATCTACTTAAAAGTTGAATAGATAAAAGCTAAGGTATGAAGTAAATACCAAGACTGTCAACAAAGTAATCTACTGGGGCACGAGTTGAAGTATAACACATAGAATAACTCAATGAACTAAAAATTGGCTAAGGAAAATTAATATGCATGTATTGACTAATTCCAACTATATGATCAAGGCAAAGTCTTTGTTTCTCAGAAGAGGCTATGTTAGCCAAATATAAGGCTTACAACTGCCTTAATTAAATAATAAGACATCAAACTCAAATCAATCCATCGACCCTAAACCAATACTTCTAATCAATTAAGTCGATTATGGAGATAATCTAAGAGACTCTAACTTACACATAAATCTCTAAGGTTTAATGAACTATTCATTATAAGAAACCATCTTATCTGCAGCTGAAATTCCCCTTGATGGTGGTTATGTCACAGTTGAAATGCCTTCCAAAATTAGTTCATATGATTATAGCTTTCATGCATTTTGCATAACCAGAATCACATTTATTATTTTTATCATCTTGTGTTTGCCATCGATCAAGCCTAATTCACTCTCTCTTTTACTTTTAATCCTCTTCAGTTCCTCTTTATTTGATCTCACCGTTGGACTTAGTTGAACTCCTCCATGCAAACTCCCATCTCTTCCTACAAGAAGGCTAATTTTGCCCTGATTTTAGATCCTAAAATTACAATTACAAGTTGTTATTGAGAAGCTTTTGCAGCCATAATCTTGCTACAATTGCCAAAATATTCAGCCTCAATTATTTTCAAGTTTACTATATAGTTGTAAGTGAAGAAGTGTTCTTAGTGAAAGAAACTCAGACTTTATAAGTCAAGACATTAGTCGATCTCAGTTCAACTGCTCTCCATTTGTGGATTGTGTCTCCCCTTTTCCCATCTTATTTCAAAGTTTGTGCATCCTCCGACTAGAGAGTTTTGAAAATTTATATAAGAGCATACAGAGCTAGCATATTGAGGATTCTTATAATAACACACTACATGCACTTCAGTTGATTTATGTAAGAATCAGGTTGGAGTTCTCTTGATTTCTAGTATTTGTTTTCTTTATTAGATTACATTTAGTTTAATTTTTTATTGTGTTAGATTAGTTTTTCATATTCATAAAAAGAAGCAAATTTGATAGTGAAATAGATTTGTTCCTTTTCATTTGTCTTTGATACAAAAATATAACTATCTTTGATTCATGCTTGCATCTCAGTAGATTAGTTTCCTTCTAAATTAGCAATACATTTTGTCAATAATCCTAAAAAATATCTTAGCAAGTCTATATATTATTTCCAACCAAGACAACCTTTCTCTTTCAATATCTAAACAAGTCTCTTGTATTCTAAACAATCACCTAGACAAACATAGAAACATAGACAATTGTAGGTGCATACACAAAGGTATTAAATTATTGATATTATTTATTTTTTAAGGGTTAAAAGCATTGTCATGTTCTTTTTTAAAAACATAAAATCAGAATTTACATCTCTTTTTTTCATCTTGGCAATCCATTAAAAAAGGGGGGTTTATTTGCAGTAAAATAGAAGGGTTGAAAAGCTGATCTAATTTGTTTGTGAACAAGAAAATCCATAGAAAGTATTTTATTATTATTATTTTAAATCAAAGTTTCTTCTCATATTACTTGCATGCATATATTCAATTTATACATTTAGTTAATTTCATACAAAACAATCAAAACAAACAAAAACATTCCATCTAGTTTGCATACAAGTAGAACTAGGTAAATTCAACATCTTGAATAATAAGCATAGTTTCCTTCTCTCCTTATTTGCATATATTACAAATATTGAAAAGGATAGAAAAAGGTTTTTGATTTCATTTACTTTTAGCTTTGTTATTCTTTTACTTTCAACACTTTATTTTTAGCAAATTAGCATTTATTTCTACAAAACCAAGAAAAGTCAAAAAATAACAAAAATAATGTCAAAAGCCTTGCTAACACATGCAATTCATATCAAAAGCCTTACCAATCCATGTAATCAATCATATCCCACATAAGCCTTATCCCTCTACACAAGCACCATATACCAATCTTTGATTCAACATTCCATCAAACACACTCTACAAGCCATTGCCTAAATAAGCTCATACCCTTTTCCCTGACATTTGCCTAGTCTTCTTCAGATGACCCTCCCTGAGACACCAAGTCTTATTCGGCATGGTTTATTCCTTATATTTAGAGATCTAGTCGCACTATCATCACTCAATATTACATTAGCACTAAGTTGAGATGTGAGGTCTTTCAATCCACTCACATTCTTCACCTCATCGTAGGTTTTTTAGTCACACTAGAAGAGCAAGAACATATCCCCTATCCACCTGTAAGTCTCCCCCTTCAAAATAGAGGACGTCAGTACAACATTATCTAGGCCTACCCTCTCATCCACATCTCCTTCTTCTTCTCAGGTATAGCCTCATCTTATATCATTCACACTTAGTGTATGACAATGACTAGGTAGAGTCAATCCAATAGAGAAGACATTTTCCCACGGGTCATCCAACCCAATCTACCTCATTTTCCTGAAGCTAAAATTGACCAAGAACTTTGCCTTTTTATGATATCAGACACTGAAGGACCTTGGAGCTCTATTTCTTCATATCTTGATACTCTTAACGAGCATCAATATGTTGTTAATGTATTTTAGATCCATCACGAGAACCTATTACCACCACCTATCCCAAATCTCATTCCACCAAACAATCAACCAAACCCCTAGCCCATCCATTATTTTGGTTGCCTTGGCTAGACCTCAAGGAGTCAAGTGCATAGTTTAGAGTGTGTTATTCATGCGCATACAGTAGCCACTGCCCCAATTATTACATTATTTTTGGACACTGTTAGAATCTCTTACAACTTGAACTACTACTGCAACATCTTGTTACTAAACCTACATATGCCACACACTTATCTAGACTACTCTTTCCACTTTCACAATATAGAGAACACTCAACTCTCACTCATCCCAGAGTTTTTACTAGCTCTAATACTAATTGATACAATCAAGGATATGTGTCTAATGAAGAATTACTTTATCCTTGCAATATTTAAGCCAAAGACACATAAAATATGAAACTAGAAACCAAAATACATATTTATTGATATTTTTTGAGAAGGTACATAGATTTTACACACCACTTACTTTCTCACTCTTCCCATGTATACAACACATGAGTAGGATGACACACAACAATACCTGCACAAAGTAAACACTATTTTATACTAATATATGTTTCCTACCTAAGCACCAAAACTCCCTTAGAAAGTATCCTTTAACTCCAATGTGCATGCTTCCAAACCTTCTCATCCAATTTTTGCCACATCAAGTGACTCTTGGAATCTACACTAATCTTTAAAATACTCAAAACGAGTATTTAAATGTTTATGGGATATTACTGGGAATGTGTAATTGCAATAGGAAAAATTATCGTTTAATGCAGAGCAATAGTTTCATAACCACCATAGTGATTATGTAATCATTGGTTAAAGCAAACTTATGTTAACTGGGATTTTCATCATGAGACAAAAAAAACTTTGTGTCTCACTAACTAAGATGGTTTGTTATTTATCCTATGATCCTAATGAAATTTTATTAGTCTTTTAAGGTCATCGTTTTTACTACCACATTGGACCCAAATGAATGTGAACATTACTTGATCTTTTAAAATGATTTATATAAGATTATTTGATTGACCAAATACTCCTACATCATTTAACATACATTATCTATCAATGGAATTTGGATGTAATACTAATCACGAGAATAATGGTGAGCATAGCCATATTATCATGGAAAAAGTTATAAGTTTTTTTATTAGTAACCCAAATATGAAAAATTTGAATAATTTAAATGCAACAAAGGGTCATTAAAATTGGTGACAAATACAAAGTAAAATAATGAAAATATCACAACTTCCAATGTGGTATTGTTAACCATAATTCTAAAAAAGTGCATACCAATGTCATTAAATACATTGGCATATTCCATGATGGGTTTAGTTCCATGTTAATAATCTTTTGTGTGGGATTTTGTTCTTTATTAATATTATAATAATATTAATGTATTAACATTTATATTTATATTTATTTTAGTGTTTATATTAAATTATTTTAAAATTTTGTTAAGTGAGAAATTTTAATTTCATATTTAAATATTTAAATTGATGGATTTGAAAGATGAAAATGTATGTTAAAAATTTTAGGGTCAAAATTTCTATATTAATATTGACGTCAAAATTTTCACATTAATATTGACGTCGAAATTTCAACGTGTATACATTAAAATATCAACATAAAAATATTAAAATTTTAATTTTATTTATTGTCAATTTTCACATCACCTCTTTCATTTATTCATGCATACATATTTCAAAACAAATTATATATGGTACATTGTACATTAAGATATCAATGTGAATGAAAAGTATTTTAAAAAGGAGAAAATTTGATCATATAGCCTTTTGATTGCAAACTTGAATTAGATTTTATATGCAAAAACTATCAACAATTAAAATAAATCACAGGGAGCTTCTATTTTAACTAATTTCATAGATAATTTGAAGTTGAATAAAACCGATTTCATATGGAAATTTGAAACCAACATAATGAATAATAAAGGATATATAATAAAGTAGGTAAATGGTGAATTACTCATTGCAGGTGTGTTCATTGAAGATTAAATATTTGGTAAATTATACCATTGAATTTAAGGATATTATGGTTTTCAGTTTAATAAAATCTTACAAATAAAAATAATTAAATATTTAAATCATTTAAAAATTAAAAAGGAAAGGAAAGGACTATGTAGAATGCATAATAATGATATTACAGGTATAAAATTTGATAATAATCTCAAAATTACATGTGAAGGAGAGGACAGTGGCTATTAGAATTGAAACTATATTTTATAAATAAATAATTATAGAGATGAGAGAATTGTGC
This sequence comes from Torreya grandis, assembly GCA_037957365.1. Classification (NCBI taxonomy): domain Eukaryota; kingdom Viridiplantae; phylum Streptophyta; class Pinopsida; order Cupressales; family Taxaceae; genus Torreya; species Torreya grandis. Next base: position 3,143,494 of record JARHVA010000079.1, read on the forward strand.
ACTTTACATGAGTATAAAGAAGATACCTGAAATGATCCCTGAATAGAAAGGCTTGAGTTTATTGTTAATAAAGGCAGTCACTAAAGAGAAGCTGGAGAGTTGTTCAGTTTCAATAGGTATTCAAAGATAACAAGGAAGATGAGAAACATGCTAGGGTCAAAGTTTAAAGAAAAGTCCAAGAAAGAGTTGTATTGGTGGAATTGCAACAATCAGTCTCCAAGTGGGAGATTGTTGGATGGTGGAGCCTGATCTTATTTTAATGCCCAATTCCCGATAAGGAGGGGGGGGCAGTGGGGTGGGGCAATACCCCCCCACTGGGGTTTCCATGGAGATCCAGGGAGCGCTGGAGACCCCCTGACGAGGGGTCGGGGGTAGCGCCCCCAAAGCAAAATTTTGTTAAAAATACACTATAAAATATTGTAATTTTGTATTGAATCTAGATTGTTCACTATTAGGTTACAGATCTAACGGTAGAAATTATGTTTATGCATTTTTGCCCTAAATATAACCCTCCTTTTGATATGAGGGTGTTGTAATTATGGTGGTACGTTGTGTGTGAGTGAAGAGGATATTGCAATGGTTATATTGTAGGGTTTTCCCTTCATTTATTGAACTAAATAATAAGGACTGGTTGTTTTTGTGTGGACATAACCCATATTGGGTGAATCACGTTAAATCTATGTCTTTATTGTGTTATATTTTTTATATTTTATTTATCTTTAATTCATTAATATTGCTATGTGTTCTATATTCCTAACAATTTGAAATTGAAATAATAAGGAATTAATACACTTGTATGTACACGAACCAAGTTACCTTTTGGAGATAGTGAAGAATGGGGTGATCATGCCCCTTAGAGATGTCAGTGTTAAAACCATGGGCTGAGCTAAATATGCCCCAACTAACATTGGAGACAAAAAAATGCTTATAAATTGAGTCGCACATAACCTCCACCACACTGCTCATTATATTTTCTAAGAGTGGGATCCACCATGAGTTTCAATCTATTATAAGTATCTAAGAATCTAAGTCTGATTAAGTTTTTTTAATCATCCATTGAAGATAGTTAATACATTTCAATATGAATATCTGAGTGTAGTTAAGTATGTCTCGATAAGTTTTACTCTAAAATATGTTGCATATTCCCCAAATCCAATGATATGTGTAATCTAAGTAATATAACATGTGCCAAAGTATCACAATATATGTTAAATTATTTGCATATGTCATGTATATGCCCTTAATCTAATAACCTATATAAATTGAGTCTTGTAATCTATGTAGTGATCTCATAGAATATGTGAAACATCACTCATAATCCTATAAAATATCTGAAATATGCCCCCTATCCATGTCAAATATGTCATAATCTATGTAAACCTATAATAATATACGTAAACTTGTACCAATATGAAATAATATGTGCCGAAAATATGATTTTTATGTGCCAAACTTTGAATATAACTATGTAAAGGACTTCATATTTGAAGAAATCCATTGTGTATGCCCCCCTTTTAAGGTGAGGAATGTATCATGTGAATTACTCATCTCAAAAGAAAAGAGTTATACACATAATGCTATATATAAAAAAGATATGAGCATGTAAAAGCATGTGCTGACTTGATAAGATTATGTCATCATATTAAGATTAGATCTTTTGAGCATATATGAAACATGTATCTTAAAGTATACAAGTGTCATGTTGAGATATCTATAATAATGAGAAATGCAATGTTAGAGTCAATAGAGCAATGATGATATACAAATTAGGTAATAACTACATAGAATATGCATGATGTACATAAGGATAAAAATGTATGATATATATCACAACATCACAAGCTCAGCAAATAATTATAGACTTATCCACACAAAAGCACACAAAGTCACAAAGTCACATATAATGTCATGGCCATGATGCATATGAGCAACCATATAAATAAATATGATAACACATAGTGTCAAACAAAGTAAATAACAACCAAAAATAAATAGAGTAACAATCGAGCATAAAAATGAGTCGCATAATGAACACCCAATGTCACGTACATAAAGAGTCACACAATGCAATGGACAAAAACTAACCACAACACATAACATGCAATATCACCAATCATGCATAAAACAAGTAAGGTTCAATGTATGTCATCATCACATATAACAAAATATTGTTACTGTAGGATTTTTCCACCTCTTTTTATTGTATCTATATGGTAGTTAGTCAGATTTTTTAGGGTTGTTAAGGTCATTAGGGAAAATACACTTAATGTATTTTATAACTATTACATTTTTGATGACCTAATCTCTCACTATATAATATACCTCCTTTATACTTTTTGGTTGATCAATTAGCTAATGAACTATTATGAAGCTTACTTTTATTTTGTATCTTACTCTCATATGATCCTAGGGTTTCATATAATCTATGACATTTAAAGATCTTGGAGTAATCTAACATGGTATCAAAGCTCTGATCTGATGGTCATTTTATCATTTCTAAAATCCTTGGTGAGATCTTTCTTGCTAGCATTCTTGTTAGTTTTCTCGATTTTTGGTGGTTTCATAAGTTTGGTGGGATTTCATGAAAATTCATGCAAACTATACAACTAAAGTCTTCAGTCAAAAAACAAACAACACCATCAGTTTTGAAAGGCATAAAAACCCTAAAATCAATTGTAAACACAACTTAGATTTGTGACATCGATTTTCAGGTATTTTTTAGGGTTTGGGGGCTTTTCAATTATTTCACGTACATATATACAATAAGAATCTCAAATTAGGAAATAATTTTAGGTTTTTTGGGGGTTTTTCAAGTTATCAAATGGGTTTCTCTTCATTTTTGGAGTAGTCATACCAAATCTATAGATATATATGTTTTCCAATTTTGGCAAAATTTTTAACCCTTGCAAGTAGTTTTGGTAGTTTATAATATGGGTCAGACTTTTGGCATAAAAAAAATAGGTTTAATCAAACTTTTACTTGGTAGTGTACATTTCAGTGTGTGTGTGAAAGCCCTTTGGATCCTGACCCACTCAACATATTGCTTTATCAAAATTTTGGTTCCATTAGACATTCAATAATCATCAGAAATTTCAAGTCACCTGAACACACATCAAAACTTGACACCTATCCAAGAAGTAATCAGATCCTAATAACATGCCCAACACACCATCAGATCAGATCCCAACAATGTGCCCAACACACCATTGGATCCTGATAATGTGCCTGGCACACCATCGAATCCCGGTGAGTGCACAAACAATGCCTAGACTCTTACAAAGTTTAAAAGCATTACCATTGAACCCTAACACTCATGAAAACACCACTATAAAACTTTGGCCCCATTTTTGACACATGTTTTGGGTTATGATGACTATAAAACACCTTGCGGGTTCTGACCACCCCTTTTGCATGTTATGATGTCTAAGAGGCCATCAAATTTAACTAGATGAAAATTGATACTATTCATTTGAAATTTAGAGGTATTTTTGGATGATGTCACTCATACATCAATCGAAAGAGGAAGGGGGAGCATCCACGAAAGGTTTTAGCCCCCTGGTCATAGGAGAAATAAGCCCCTAGTCACTTCCAACCCAAAAATGCTTAACTTTTGCTCTAATGAGCCTTAAGTTTTTTTGAGGAAATTGACTCATAATTTTCTAAAGATTTTTCCCCAAGGGTGCTCGAGTGTTTTTTGGAAGTTGACTCAAACATTAACTTTTAATCGATAACTCGAATTTGAGTGTCATTTTATCCAAAAGTGCTTGTTTTTTTGTGCTCTATGTACTGGTGGTTTTCTTAGGTCCACTATAGCTCCCTTAAAACCAACTATTATACCCCTTTGGATGTATTATCGATTGAGCTCGACATCCCTCCAGTTCTTTCATACTTACGCACATATTACTCAAGATGCATTCTCAGTTGTGCCCAACATCTATACGAACATGCTTGCATTTACAGCTTTGGAGGGGTCACTCTGATAGTTTTAAGGAGGTTTGTGTCATGCTTTGAATTTATTTTTTGGTATTTCTTATTTACCTTTTGTATCATCTTTTCTTTTTATGTTATAGATTCAAGTCCAATAAGTCTACTCACACCCTTTAATTATCATGAATAGAAATCTAGAATGGAAACCATTTTGCAATCCAAGGCTTACCATAAAATTATAATGGGAACTGATACTAAACCTTTAACAGCAAAAGAAAAAATCTAATGGTTCAACTATTGTCATCAATTCTATGGGCTATTGCGTGTTTTCATCTTTTCTGGTCTACTCTTTCACATAGAATCTATCAAAACACCTACTCAAGTGTGCACCACTATGTGAATGTTTTTTGAGAAGCAGGATGTGATGAGAGGTCATGACCTAGAGATTGAGCTCATCAGTTTGAGCCCAGATGAATATGACACTCTACAATACTTCTTCACAAAGTTTAGACTTCTGAGGTTGCAGTTGTAGTTGAAAGGGTGTGAAATTAATAGGATAGATGAATAACTTGTTCTGTTGATAATCTTCAAACTGCATCTAGAGTATTCTCTATTTGTGTCAACTTTTTATGCCATAAAAAGTGCTCTTGGAGCCGCATGTTAGATGCCTTCTTTAGATACCTTTGTTGTTGACTTGGTTTAGGAGTAAGATAAGACGATACATATGGGTACAATGAAGTCTTCAAAATATCATGCACTTTTTGCTAAGAGAGATAAGGCTTCAAACAACATAGAGAAGAAATAGAATCAAAAGAAGGATGTAAATCTTCCCACCTACAAATCAAACAATGAGACCTCTTATTCTAGTGTTAAGCTTGAAAAAGATAGGATAAAATGTGGGTTTTGATTGGGAAAGTATGATGGAAGCAAATGTTTGAAGAAGTAGATTGACCAACTGATTAAAATGACCGAGAAGCACAATGGTAGTGTCCCTAATTCTACCATTCAAAGTTCATCAACCCATGAATGATCTAAAACAAATAACCATGATAAATAAAAGGCAAAATAGAATGGTAGGGGGAAATAAAGGGCAAAGCCCTAGTTACTATTGTACCTCTAACTTCTACATGAGTCATTGACTCTAGTGATTCACATCACATAACATCTTAACATATAGAGTTCAATTCCTCATAACCATGTGACATGTCCTCTATACAAATGGGTGATGACACTTCTAAAAAGGTTCTCAGGAGAGGGTTTGTTGAAGTGAATAGTGGAACATTCAATGATGTTTTAAGTATTCTCTCACTTTTAAGTACTCTCCTATTAGTTTACCAGATCACTTGCCTTGGTTCGAGCATGTGAGTTGATTTCACTCCATATTCAGTGTATGTTAAAGAACCTCACAATGATATTATATTGGCTATGGAAATGGTCAATCATCATACTCGACTACATAACTTATCACACTTTGCTCCTGACTCTCCTTTAGATTCTTCCTCTTCAAACTCACTTGAACTTGATGAGATTTATGAGCTTGAACACTCATATGATATTGATGACTCTTCTTCTAACACAAATGACTACACTAGTGATGGGGACACATCTCATCCATCTCCTTGTCACCTTCCTAATGTTGAGGAGTTATTTCCTAGTAAACCTACCTTTGGTCTACTTCAAACATTACAGGGAACTATTGGCCAATTTTGGACTACATACAAAACTTTGCCTAGATGGATCAGTATTTTTAAAAAGTCTTGGAGTAGAGTGAGAAGCTGAATAGAGTTCCCATTGAGTGAACGATCAAATGGCTTAGAAGCAAGTCTAGAATTGTAAGAGAAAGGATTCAAGAGGTTCCCATGATATTCATGTCTTTCAAGGGGCATGAAGCAGGTTCTACTCAAAGTCTCAAAGGTTTATCAAAGCCTTGATGGGTCTAAAGATGATTAACACAAGCATAGAAGAGCCAGATCGTCATGACATATCATGCAAGAATGAACATGTCAGTTTGGTTGTGCATTTAATAAGTACATTTGGGAATTCAACCAAGGCAAAACGATCACATGGAGATGATAAATTTCATGACAAGAATGTCCCATGCAAATTTGGTATCTTGATGAGTTTTCTATCTCAAGATATAAGCCATCAGAGTTGAACTATCAGGGTGGAAAGTACACGAGGACGTCAAATAAAAACCACAAGAAATAGGCATTTGAATTCAAAAATCTTCAAAGGACCCTAAGAGTGAATACATTACTTCTAGGTGTCAAAATCTCGCTTGATTAGATCATAAATCAATAGCATGTGGATAAAATCTCAAGTAATGGGACCATCTAGACCAATGACATGAGTTAAATTGTGTAAATCAAGATCAAAGGTGAGCTTAAAGACAACAAGTCAAAGGATCTTGGGATTAAACATGGGACTGACATGTGGCATGACCACAATAAATAAGAGGATTAATGGTGCACATTCAATCAAGTAGAAGGAAGATCAATGGAACATGTTCAACCATGCAAAGCAGATCAATGATGCGCATGAGGTCAAAATATCAATGAGTTAGATTGCACATGAGGTTACCACATGGCACAATAATGTTAATTGGATGAAATTGATAATAAAATCCTAACGATAAATGTAGGGCTACCAAGTGGCACAATCTATAATGCATATCACAGATCAACGATAATGATGAAGGTCAAAGCTATGAGACTTTTGAGGAAATCAATAGAGCAGAGTTGATCAACTCCCAAAAGGCACAAAGTAAGGACACATGATCAAATCAACAAATAGTCATATTTTTAAATATGATAAACAATGTGGTAGGGATGCCACATAGGCAGACATGTCAGATCAAGGGATTTTACCACCTAGGCAGATAAATGAGTAAATGAAAGATCAAGATACAAATCTAAGCTACTAGAACCAACCCTATAGGATCAAAGGATGTCATTAAAGTCAATAGAACCACTCAAAAGCTTTTAGACATGTATTTTACGTCTTATTCATGATTAAGAGGCTAAGTAGCCTGTGGTTCTTCATTTGAAATCATGACTATATTAAACCCAATAAATGGGATTGGTTTTCATTTACAATGGACCTATGCTCAAAGTTTGGAGTAATGACACAATGGTGATGGAGGAAGAAGTTGACATAAGGGCATCGTGATTCTGATAATTATGTTATGAAGGGACACTAGACAAATGAGCTCAAGTGACTATCTAATAATGTAAAGGACATATCAAGATGAAGCATGGTGCGACAAGCTCATTAAGCATATGGAGAGTTTGGAGGGTGAACAAGCCAAGTGGAGCATTTAATGAAATTCTAAAGTCTTTAGGGGACTTTCCCATTCGAATGGATCATGACTCACCATCTTCAAAGGATTCTTGTCTTCTAGCATATTTTCCAAACCAACGAGGGGCTTGAAGCTATTTAGAGATAATAATTGGCTAATTAGGAGGCAAGATCAATCCTAATGGATCAAAAATTGGTTGGGCCTCATTTATTCATCTCAGTTTGCTCGCTTCCCTCTCTCTCTTCCCCTCTTCTCCTATATAATCCATTCTTTCCCTTTTTCTAGACAATCTCTAGCAATTCTGATTTTTTTAAGACAAGACTCTCATTTGATAAGGCTAAACCCTGTCAAAATTTGTATGAAAGACCTCTTGAAGCAATAAAGACTTTCTTTGCCTATCTCTTGCCTCTGAATTGTGTTTAGTAAGCTTGTGCATGATGGCCTTGTGAAGGAGATTCTTCCATATCTATTGTTCTTCTTTCTAGCCTGTTTTAGGGGTTTTCAAGTTAGTTGTAGGTCCAAACTTGTGTTCTTTCTGCCATTAATGTAAACTTGTTGTGGATATTAGAATCCCTCTTTGTTTCATTCATTGCTTGTGAGCCTAGTTCATGAAACACTTATGCATATTAGCTAGATTATGAGATTATGTGAGCTAACATCATATTGTGCTTCTTTAGTGTTTATTTAATGCATATGTGAGTTATCATTTAAATTTGATGCAACACCTTTTAGCTCTCTTAGTAACCCTTTACCCCCTTTCTATCCCTTTTCCCAGTAGAAACATTATTATACGTGATCCATCAAGAGAAAGTTGGTCTTTTTTGGAGGTTTAACCTCACCACAGGATACCCATAGCCTGAGGTTATTCCCATTGTGTAGCTTAGTTGGGGAGAGCCTGAAGAACCCTCCCCAAGGGTAAAAACTTTACCTACCATAATTTCTAGCATGCCCGATGGGACCCAATTTCAAAGAAGATTGGTCAAGTTTGATGTTGGTTTGATCAATTTGTAGTATTTATAGTTTTCATGCAACAATATCTGGTGACTTCGAGAAACACTCAAACATTCTTGTGTAGAACAATAGCTATCTTTCATGCTAGAGGTGAATACAAGATAAAATTCTAGAATTATTCCTTTTGAATTTGTTGAATTGCCTTTAAACTAAGTAAAAAGGTTAAGATTTGCTAATACACATCCATATAAAGGGATATTTCCTCCTAAACTAATGAAGTGATACATCCAAAAGTGTATAATAGTGAATGAATGTAGTGGTACTTGAGTTGTATATGTTTGGTTCTTGAGTGGAATGTCAAGTTCTTTGCTAAATGAATCACACTTTGGCTATCACTATAAAACTTGCAATCTTCCTGCTTATGCCACAACTCTTCCATGAACTATTGCATCCATATCATCTCCTTGATAACTTTTTTACCTGAAACATATTCTGCCTCTATAGTTGACAAAACAACTATCTTCTACAATTTTGAAATCCAACTAATTGTTGTATCACCAATAGTGAAAACATAACCCATGGTGTTCCTCTTGCCATCTAAATCTCTAGCCATGTTTGCATCAACATATCCTTATAAGGTAACATCTGAACCTTCATAACATAACTGTTTATCAGTGGTCCCTCTTAAGTACTTGAGAATTCACTTGACTGCATCCCAATACTCTTTTCCTAGATTATTCATAAACTACCCAACAACTCCCACTGCATGAGCAATAGCTGGTCTCATGCACACCATAACATACATTAAAATTCCAATTTCTAAAGCATATGGAACTTTAGACATGTAATTAATTTATTCTTATATTTCAGGACACTATTCCTTGCTTAATTTGAAGTGCCCTCCAAAAGGTGTACTTATAGGTTTTACATCTTGCATATTGAACCTGACTAACACCTTCTTTATGTACTCTTCTTGAGACAATGTCAATTTTCTATTTTTCCTGTCTCTTGTTATTCACATACCAAAGATTTGCTTTGCATCACCCAAATCCTTCATTGCAAATGAAATTGCTAATTTTATTTTGAGATCATTTATATCCTACATGTTAGACTCTAGAACAAGCATGTCATCTACATACATTAACAATACAATATAATATCCATTATCTAATCTCTTAAAATAGACACAGTGGTCAAATTGACATCTATTATAACCTTGTTCTGTCATAAACATGTCAAATTTCAAATACCACTGCCTTGGAGCTTGTTTTAGACCATACAAACTCTTCTTCATTATGCACACCATTTTCTCCTTACCTTTTACTTCATATCCATGTGGCTACTCCATATATATTCCTCCTCCAAATCACCATGAAGGAAAGCAATCTTCACATCTAATTGTTCAAGATGTAAATCTTCTATTGCTACCAAACTTAAAATAGTTCTTATGGAAGTCATTTTTATAACTAGAGAAAATATTTCATCAAAACCAATACCCTTCTTTTATGCAAACCCCTTTACAACAAATCTGGCCTTGTATCTCTTTTGCCCTCCATATTCTTCCTTCAACCTTGTTGACGCAGGAAAATGCACCCAGTGACAGGAAGTCAAACTCCTACCTTCTCCTCGCAACATGAAAACTCCCCTCTCGCCTGTGGGACAGGCGAAGCTGGAGGGGAGAGTCTCTAGATAAGGGCTAGCTCCCTTTGATGTATCATGTTTATTCCAGCAAGTGCAAAATATAGGTATATATATAGATATAAACTGGGGGGGAAAGGGAGAAAGATGCAGTAAAACAAACCTACTCTAAAGAGGTGATACACCAAAATGAAATGACCTTCTCACATCCACTCTTGAAATCAGACAAATGCATACGTACCCTACACACTTGGCAGAAGGACCAAACTGCAAGAAACTGACAGGGAGGCTATAATGGAAAAACATAACAGAGATTCACCAAGGCACTATGGAATGCACACTGTAAGCGACTTCCTCTATTTTGGTCTTCTCAAATACAGCTCTTCTCCTTTCAGCTACAAAAATGGCACCTTGTAGATAACAGGTCTGCTGGTGTTGAACCTATGAGAGCATCAAGAAATAATGACTGGACACAGACAAACACTCAAGACATACTCTGAAAATATCTATCTACATGGAGGTAAAAACTGCATTTTATTTGATTCAGGTGAAATTTTGCCAGGGCTACACCTTTTGCAAAAGTGGAAGATGATTACAAAATGACCAAGTTCACAATATATATGAGAAGCAAAAAGGCCCATTTGGCACCTTTTTTTTACAAGTGGCATACGTGTCCCTTCATGAAAAGAAACAAGTCACTCAAAATTTTAGTGAGTTGTTTGTTTTGTCTGCTCAAAATATGCATTTCTTTTTTAGGTGACTTACACGGTTTGCCTTCTCATTTAATACAAAATGGAGAAAATAATTGCTTCACTAGCTGCTTGCATCCCAAATGATCAATTTGCTGGCACTATTTCACCTACTGGAGTCACTTCTTCAATTAGTGCCAGTTGGACCAGCTGCTCACTCATCCTTGTGTGTCGCTTTGTCTATTTGTCTTATCTAGCTCATTCAGCCCTTGGGGTGAACATCTTGGCAGGTCACTACATTTTGAGCTCCTTCTAGTTAACGTTTTCTATTATTTTGAACACAAACAGCCACCTCGCTCTGCTAACTTTGACGACTCCTAGGATGTCCTCGGTCTTTGCTGGCTTCTTCTACGGCTTACTTTAGTCTTAACATCCTCCCGAGCAGTGCCTCTGCCTTGTATACTTAGGTGGGTCCTTGTTTGCCTTAGACTGTCTGCCGAGCCTTTATATGTTTTCCACATACTTTTGTCTGCAGACAAAAAGTTCACGAAAATGTCTGTCTGCCCCTTGCCTTTGCTTTTTTGAAGCGCACCTAAAGAAATTCAGAGTTTTGACAGAATTTGGGACTTCGACAAATTTCATAAGACTTACCCAGATCCTTCACAATTGGAGTGCTTGCCCTTCGAAAGGGCACTTGAACTTTGAAGACTACCCCTTCGGCCAAGGACACACCCTTAAACCAAGCCCATTGAACCAAAAGGTTCAACGGTTCAATTGGTTCAATCAAGTGCGTCGATGATAAATGAAATAAAGCCGACGGATTGTTTGCTTTGAACCAACACCATTGAACTGAAACATTGAACTGAACCCATTGAACCAAAAAGGTTCAACGGTTCAATGGTTCAAAAATTGAATGCTGATGAACCTCTTTTGCCGATTGAACCATCCTCTTTGAACCAAGAGATTGAACCAAGCCGTTGAACTTTCGTCATTGAACCAAGTACGTTGAACCTAGCCCGTCGATCCCAAAAATTGGTTCAACGGTTCAACGATACGAAGGTTCAATGCTATTAAAATGAAATGCTTGAACCAAACGATGAACCAGGGCCGAACCGAACATGAACTTGCAAACTGAAATGACTGGTTTCGAAAAGCCAAGGAAGAAGGTGACCACAATTTTGCCTGCGGGCAAAAATTGGTCAACAAACCTATAAACCCATTTATTCTGCAATGCTCTTTTACCAATGTTGGGTGAATATTTTGTCAACCAGCTAACTGATGAGCAAAATAGGTCTTATCAACCACAACAAGGGAGATTGGTCGGCGAAATGTGCAGGTTTGCTACATCAAAAGGTGACAAATCTCTCCTCTAATCAAGGGGAGGTTACCTGTTAAATATGAGGGGCTATATATATATATATATATATATATATATATATATATATATATATATATATATATATATATATATATATATATATATGCAGAAAGTAACACTCAGGGGTAAGACAACACCATCCATCTCTCTTTTTTCAGAGATGATGTTCACAAACAAAGGGGAAGATCCTAGTGAAAACACTGAAGGCACTTCTCTTCTTTCAAAAGTGATCTTGTAGGAAACAACAGGAGTTATTTCAGGGAGTGATAAGTAACTGGTAACCAAGGACATAATAACCAGCAGACTAAGATGTAGCACAGTCTCCACCTCAACTTCCCAAGAGTGAGATACGAAGGACAATGAGGGCACAAAGTCATCCCAATGTCCTTTACACAGAAACAAAAAATAGACAAACACACTAAAGGCAATTATGGGGGAACAAAGTCTCTCCACAGTTGGCTTCAGGACACCTTCCTGATTACTTCCACTAGTTCTGCTTGTTAAATTGAATAAACCAGAATACATTCAGGAAATAGACATAAGAACAATCTCATAGAATGACACAAGCTATAACAGCACAAAGTCTAAAAGTAACTAGCTTTCTGATTCAAATAAAGAAATATGAAGAACAATCTGAGCTCAAAGTCTCAGTAATCGCCTTTCAATTTAGGCAGAGTTTTGCTTCTATTTTGGGAAGATATCCTTATCTTTTCTGCCAAGATAAGGTCATATTCTACCTTAGGATCCAAATTTTGAGCAGCTTCAAGGTCTATATGGCCAGCACATCTCAGTAGAAAACTCACTTCAGGCAGCTGTGAGTTTATGAAGAAGCATTTGAGTTTTTCAGGTGTTGACTGCGCAATTGCAAGAATCATGTTCCTCAGCTTGTCAAACTTTGAAATGAAATCCCTCATAAGTTCATGAGGTTCCTTCTTCATCTGTGTGAGCTAGGCCAGTAAGGTGTGTGCATCTTCTGCAGGCTTGAACCTGGCTTCAAATTTAGCTTTGAGTGTGTCGCAATCAATCACTGACCTGGCCTAAAGATGGTAGAACCAGTTTGCAGCAGCACCTTGTAGTGTTTTCACGAAAAGCCTGACTACCACATCCTCAAATTCTACTCTTATTATGCCACAGGCTATGCTAAAGGTTGCAATGTGTTCATCAAGATGAACTCTCCCATCACCAAAGAATTTGGGGAAATTCTTCTTTGAACTGCTTGGTAGCTCATGTAGAGGTGGAGTCAAATTTAGTAGACCAAAAGAGTTACCCCAGGGGCCTTGAGCTACCATGATTGGATTATGGAAAAGGGGGATAATAAATTTGGATTGAGTATGTATAGGCAAAGCTCTGCTAACAGCAAAAAAAGTAGCTCTACCTTGGGTTGGTGACCTGGTACGGGTAGGAAGAACACTCCTGGATCATTGAACTTGAAGTTGGGAGGGAATAAGTCGAAATTTCCTTGCTACACCAACTCAAAGATAGGTTCAACAACACCTTGGGCTCTCTAAAATCTGGTATAGTGTGGAGTTTCCAGATTGTGAAACAAAAATGGAAAAGGATGGGTCTTGCTTCAGCTTGAAGCTTGAGGCTTCAAACTGCTTGTCCTTCCCCAGCAGAGTCACCAAAAACATTGTTGGGTGAATATTTTGTCAACTAGCTAACTGATGAGCAAAATAGGTCTTATCAACCATAACAAGGGAGTTTAGTCAGCCAAATATGCAGGTTTGCTACATCAAAAAGGGACAAATCTCTCCTCTCATCAAGGGGAGGTTCCCTGTTAAATATGAGGGGCTATATACTATATATATATGCAGATAGTAACACTCAGGGGTAGGACAACACCATTAATCTCTTTTTTTTTAGAGATGATGTTCACAAACAAAGGGGAAGATCCTGGTGAAAACACTAAAAGCACTTCTCTTCTTTTAGAAGTGATCTTGCAGGGAATAACAGTTCTTTCAAGTAGTGACAAGTAACTGGTAACCAAAGACATAATAACCAACAGACTAAGATGTAGCACAAAGTCTCCACCTCAACTGCCCAAGAGTGAGATACAAAGGACAATGAGGGCACAAAGTCATCCTAAGGTCCTTTACATAGAAATAGAAAATAGACAAACACACTAAAAGTAATTGCGGGGGCACAAAGTCTCTCCACATATGGCTTCAGGACACCTTCCTGATTACTTCCACTAGTTCTGCTTGTTAAATTGAATAAACTAGAATACATTCAGAAAATAGACATAAGAACAATCTCCTATAATGACATAAGCTATAACAGCACAAAGTTTGAAAGTAACTAGCTTTTTGATTCAATTAAAGAAATATGAAGAACAATCTGAGCTCAAAGTCTTAGTAATCGCTTTTCAATTTAGGCAGAGTTTTGCTTCTATATTGGGAAGATCTTTTTATCTTTCCTGCTAAGATAAGGTCATCTTCTACCTCAATAGCCAAATTTTGAGCAGCTTCAAGGTCTATATGGCCAGCACGTCTAAGCAAAAAACTCACTTCAGGCAGCTGTGAGTTTATGAAGAAGCATTTGAGGTTTTCAAGTGTTGGATGCGCAATTGCAAGAATCTTGTTCCTCAGCTTGTCAAACTTTGCAATGAAATTCCTCATAGGTTCATGAGGTTCCTTCTTCATCTATGTGAGCTGGCCCAACAAGGCATGTGCATCTTCTGTAGGCTTGAACCTGGCTTCAAATTTAGCTTTGAGTGTGTCCCAATCAGTCATTGACCTGGCTTGAAGATGGTAGAACCAGTCTGCAACAACACCTTGTAGTGTTTCTACGAAAATCATAACTACCACGTCCTCAAATTCCAATCTTATTATGCCACAGGCTATGATGAAGGCTACAATGTGTTCATCAGGATGAACTCTCTCATCACCAAAGAATTTGGGGAAAATCTTCCTTGAACTGTGTGGTAGCTCATGCAGAGGTGGAGTCAAATTTAGTGGACCAAAAGAGTTACTCCAAGGGCCTTGAGCTACCATGATTGGACTATGGAAAAGGGGGATAACAAATCTAGGTGGAGTATATATAAGCAAAGCTCTACTAACAGTAGAAAAAGTAGCTCTACCTTGGGTTGGTGACCTGGTACGGGTAGGAGGAACACTCTTGGATCGTTGAACTTGAAGTTGGGGAGGGAATAAGTTGAAATTTCCTTGCTGCACCAACTCAAAGACAAGGCCAACAACACCTTGGGCTCTCTAAATTTTGGTATAGCGTGGAGTTGCCAGATTTTGAAACAAAAATGGAAAAGGATGGGTCTTGCTTTAGCTTGAAGCTTGAGGCTTCAAACTGCTTGTCCTTCCCTAGCGGAGTCGCCAAAAAAATTGTTGAGTGAATATTTTGTCAACCAGCTAACTGATGAGCAAAATAGGTCTTATCAACCATAACAAGGGATATTGGTTAGCTAAATGTGCAGGTTTGCTACATCAAAAGGGGACAAATCTCTCCTCTCATCAAGGGGAGGTTCTCTGTTAAATATGAGGGGCTATATATATATATATATATATATATATATATATATATATATATATATATATATATATATATATATATATATATATATATGCAGAAAGTAACACTCAGGGGTATGACAACACCATCCATCTCTCTATTTTTAGAGATGATGTTCACAAACAAAGTGGAAGATCCTGGTGAAAACACTGAAGGCACACCTCTTTTTTTAGAAGTGATCTTGCAGGAAACAAGAGGAGGTTTTTCAGGTAGTGACATGTAACTAGTAACCAAAGACGTAATAACCAGTAGACTAAGATGTAGCACAAAGTCTCCACCTCAACTAACCAAGAGTGAGATATGAAAGATAATGAAGGCACAAAGTTGTCCTAAGGTCTTTTACACAGAAATAAAAAACAGACAAACACACTAAAAGCAATTGTGGGGGCACAAAGTCTCTCCACAGTTGGCTTCAAGACACCTTCTTGATTACTTCCACTAGTTCTACTTGTTAAATTGAATAAACCAGAATACATTCAGGAAATAGACATAAGAACAATCTCCTAGAATGACACAAGCTATAACAGCATAAAGACTAAAAGTAACTAGTTTTTTGATTCAAACAAAGAAATATGAAGAACAATCTGAGCTCAAAGTCTCAGTAATCGCCTTTTAATTTGGGCAGGGTTTTACTTCTATATTGGGAAGATCTCCTTATCTTTCCTACTAAGATAAGGTCATTTTCTACCTCGGTAGCCAAATTTTGAGCAGCTTTAAGGTCTATATGGCTAGCACGTCTCAGCAAAAAACTCACATCAGGCAGTTGTGAGTTTGTGAAGAAGCATTTGAGGTTTTTAGGTGTTGGCTACGCAATTACATGAATCCTGTTCCTCAGATTGTCAAACTTTGCAATGAAATCCCTCATAGGTTCATGAGGTTCCTTCTTCATCTGTGTGAGCTGGGCTAGCAAGGCATATGAATCTTTTATAGGCTTGAACTTGGCTTCAAAATTTAGCTTTGAGTGTGTCCCAATCAGTCACTGACTTGGCCTAAAGAAGGTAGAACCAATCTGCAGTAGCACCTTGTAGTGTTTCCACGAAAAGCTTGACTGCCACATCCTCAAATTCCACTCTTATTACACCACAGGCTATACTGAAGGCTGTAATATGTTCATCAGGATGAACTCTCCCATCACCAAAGAATTTGAGAAATTCTTCTTTAAACTACGTGGTAGCTCATGCAGAGGTGGAGTCAAATTTAGTGGACCAAAAGAGTTACCCCAAGGGCCTTGAGCTGCCATGATTGGATTATGGAAAAGGGGGATAACAAATCTAGGTGGAGTATGTATAGGCAAAGCTCTGCTAACAGTAGAAAAATAGCTCTACCTTGGGTTGGCGACCTGGTACGAGTAGGAAGAACACTCTTGAATCGTTGAACTTGAAGTTGGAGAGGGAATAAGTCAAAATTTCCTTACTGCACCAACTCAAAGATAGGATCAACAACACCTTGGGCTCTCTAACTTCTGGTATAACGCGGAGTTGCCAGATTATGAAACAAAAATGGAAAAGGATGG
Source organism: Torreya grandis (assembly GCA_037957365.1). NCBI lineage: Eukaryota > Viridiplantae > Streptophyta > Pinopsida > Cupressales > Taxaceae > Torreya > Torreya grandis. The sequence continues at coordinate 3,160,410 of JARHVA010000079.1, forward strand.
GTCTTGCTTTAGCTTGAAGCTTAAGGCTTCAAACTACTTGTCCTTCCCCATCGGAGTTGCCAAAAAACTTTTGGGTGAATATTTTGTTAACAAGCTAACTGATGAGCAAAATAGGTCTTATCAACCATAGTAAGGGAGATTGGTCAGCCAAATGTGCAGGTTTGCTACATCAAAAGGGGACAAATCTCTCCTCTCATCAAGGGGAGGTTTCATGTTAAATATGAGGGGCTATATACTATATATATGCAAAAAGTAATACTCAGGGGTAGGACAACACCATCCATATCTTCTTTTTTAGAGATGATGTTCACAAACAAAGGGGAAGATCTTGGTGAAAACACTGAAGGCACTTCTCTTCTTTCAGAAGTGATCTTGCAAAAAACAACAGGAGTTTTTTCAGGTAGTGACAAGTAACTGGTAACCAAAGACGTAATAACCAACAGACTAAGATGTAGCACAAAGTCTCCACCTCAACTGCCCAAGAGTGAGATATGAAGGACAATGAGGGCAAAAAGTCATCCCAAGGTCCTTTACTAGAAACAAAAAATAGACAAACACACTAAAGGCAATTGTGGGGGTACAAAGTCTCTTCACATTTGGCTTTAGGACACCTTCCTGATTACTTCCACTAGTTTTGCTTGTTAAATTAAATAAACCAGAATACATTCAGGAAACAGACATAAGAACAATCTCCTAGAATGACACAAGCTATAACAGCACAAATTCTGAAAGTAACTAGCTTTCTGATTTAAACAAAAAAATATGAAAAATAATCTGAGCTCAAAGTCTCAGTAATCGCCTTTCAATTTGGGCAGAGATATGCTTCTATATTGGAAAGATTTCCTTATCTTTCTTGCCAAGATAAGGTCATCTTCTACCTCAGTAGCTAAATTTTGAGCAGCTTCAAGGTCTATATGGCCAGCACATCTTAGCAAAAAACTCACTTTAGGCAGCTGTGAGTTTATGAAGAAGCATTTGAGGTTTTCAGGTGTTGGTTGTGTAATTGCAAGAATCTTGTTCCTCAGCTTGTCAAACTTTGCAATAAAATCCCTCATAGGTTCATGAGGTTCCTTCTTCATCTATGTGAGTTGGGCTAGCAAGGCATGTGCATCTTTTGCAAGCTTGAACCTGACTTCAAATTTATCTTTGAGTGTGTCCCAATCAGTCATTGACTTGGCCTGAAGATGGTGAAACCAGTTTGAAGCAGCACCTTGTAGTGTTTTCACAAAAAGCCTAATTGCCACGTCTTCAAATTTCATTCCTATTATGCCACAGGTTATGCTGAAGGCTACAATGTGTTTATCAGGATGAACTCTCCCATCACCAAAGAATTTGGAGAAATTCTTCCTTGAACTGCGTGGTAGCTCATGTAGAGGTGGAGTCAAATTTAGTGGACCAAAAGAGTTAACCCAGGGGCCTTGAGTTGCCATGATTAGATTATGGAAAAGGGGGATAACAAATTTGGGTGGAGTGTGTATAGGGAAAGCTCTGCTAATAGCGAAAAAAATAGCTCTACCTTGGGTTGGTGACCTGGTACGGGTAGGAAGAACACTCTTGGATCGTTGAACTTGAAGTTAGGGAGGGAATAAGTCAAAATTTCCTTATTGCACCAACTCAAAGATAGGGTTAACAACACCTTGGGCTCTTTGAATTTTGCTATAGGGTAGAGTTGCCAAATTATGAAACAAAAATGGAAAAGGATGGGTCTTGCTTCAGCTTGAAGCTTGAGGCTTCAAACTGCTTGTCCTTCCCCAGCGGAGTCACCAAAAAACTATTGGGTGAATATTTTGTCAACCAGCTAACTGATGAGCAAAATAGGTCTTATCAACCACAACAAGGGAGATTGGTTAGCCAAATGTGCATGTTTGCTACATCAAAAGGGGACAAATCTTTTCTCTCATCAAGGGGAGGTTCCTTGTTAAATATGAGGGGCTATATACTATATATATATGCAAAAAGTAACACTCAGGGGTAGGACAACACCATCCATCTCTCTTTTTTCAGAGATAATGCTCACAAACAAAGGGGAAGATCTTGGTGAAAACACTGAAAAAAATTCTCTTCTTTTAGAAGTGATCTTGCAAGAAACAACAGGAGTTCTTTTAGGTAGTGACAAGTAACTGTTAACCAAGGACGTAATAACTAGCAGACTAAGATGTAGCACAAAGTCTCCACCTCAACTGCTCAAGAGTGAGATACGAAGGACAATGAGGGCACAAAGTCATCCCAAGGTCCTTTAAACAGAAATAGAAAACAGACAAACACACTAAAGGCAATTGTGGGGGCACAAAGTCTCTCCACAGTTGGCTTCAAGAGATCTTCCCAATATAGAAACAAAACTCTGCCCAAATTGAAAGGCAATTACTGAGACTTTGAGCTGAGATTGTTCTTCATATTTCTTTGTTTGAATCAGAAAGCTAGTTACTTTTAGACTTTGTGCTGTTATAGCTTGTGTTATTCTAGGAGATTGTTCTTATGTCTACTTCCTGAATGTATTCTAGTTTATTCAATTTAACAAGCAGAACTAGTGGAAGTAATTAGAAAGGTGTCCTGAAGCCATCTGTGGAGAGACTTTGTGCCCCCACAATTGCCTTTAGTGTGTTTGTCTATTTTCTATTTCTATGTAAAGGACCTTGGGATGACTTTGTGCCCTCATTGTCCTTCGTATCTCACTCTTGGGTAGTTGAGGTGAAGACTTTGTGCTACATATTAGTCTGTTGGTTATTACGTCCTTGGTTAACAATTACTTGTCACTACCTAAAAGAACTCATACTTTTTCCTGCAAAATCACTTCTGAAAGAAGAGAAATGCCTTCAGTGTTTTCACCAGGATCTTCCCCTTTGTTTGTGAACATCATCTCTGAAAAAAGAGAGATGGATGGTGTTGTCCTACCCCTGAGTGTTACTTTTTGCATATATATATATATAGCCCCTCATATTTAACAGGGAACCTCCCCTTGATGAGAGGAGAGATTTGTCCCCTTTTGATGTAGCAAACTTGCACATTTAGCCAACCAATCTCCCTTGCTGTGGTTGATAAGACCTATTTTGCTCATCAGTTAGTTGGTTGACAAAATATTCTCCCAACAACCTACATGAAATTTAACCATATCTCAAGTTTGGTTATGTACCAAGGAGTCCATCTTCTCTTTCATTCCTTGTTGGCACTTCTTTCTAGTTTCTACCTGCATTGCTTGTTCGTTGCTTTTTAGCTCACCACCATCTATCAATAATAAATAATGAAGTGAAAGAGAGTATCGTTCAGGGAGTCTACTTACTCTGGTAGATCTTTTAACAACACTTTCAAGAGTTTGAGGTACTTGTTGTTGTATTTGTTGCACATTCTAATTTTTTAGCACTTTTGGAATTTCATTTCTTGTGATTTCATCAAGTACTACATATTATGTGTTTGGATTTTCTTGTTTCTTTTCTTGCAATTGATCTATATACATGAACTTCTCATTAAAGATCACATCTCTACTCCTAATGATTTTGCAATTTTCAAAATCCCATAAATGATAACAAGAATCATTAACTCCATATCCAATAAAAGTACATTTCTTTATCGATATGGATAAATGCTTCACAACCAAAAGTCTTTAAAAAAGAATAATCTACTTTTTTACCTATCCATGCTTCTTCTAGAATGCCACCATCCAAAGGACTTGAAGGCCCTCTGTTTATTAAGTAAACAATAGTATCTACAACATCTACCCAAAACTATAAGGGCAACCTTGCATTTAATCTCATTCTCCTTGCATGCTCCATGATTGGCCTGTTCATCCTTTCTAACACACCATTTTGTTGTGGTGTTCTTGGAACTGTCTTCTCTCTTTGAATCCCATGTGATGACCAATAATTATCAAAATACTTGCTACAGTATTCACCTCCATTATCTGATCTGATACACTTCAAATTATTTTTTGTCTCATTCTCAACCAAAGCTTTCCATTTCTTAAAAGTATCAAAAACATCAAAGTTTTTTTTGTAAGCAATAAACACAAGTTTTTCTAGTTGCATCATCAAGAAAAGTAACATAATAATAAGACCCACCAAGGGATGATATCTGAGCTAGTTCCCATACATCTATATGCACAAGCTCTAACTTTTCATCCTTCTTTGTCTTCCCAACTCTGAGAGATTTGACTCTCTTTTATTTTTCGTACACACAATGCTCACATAATTCCAAATCCACCTTCTTCAAATATGGTTACACATTCTTTGAGTGGAGAACTTGGATCCCCTTCTCACTCATGTGTCTAAGTATGCGGTGCCATAATTTTGAATTTGATTTTGTAGAAGCTAAAGCAATAGAAGAGTCAACATTACCATTAGAAAAATATAATGTACCTACCTTTTTTCTTTTTGCTATTACCAGTGATCCTTTAGTGGCCTTCCACAAATTTTTTGCAAATATAACTATGCAGCTCTCACTTCCCAACTGCGTTGCTGAAATTAGATTTCTTATTAACTCAGGAACATGTCTCACCTCTTTTAACAACCATTTATTTCTATTCTATAATTTTATCTATATCATACCATTTTCTACAATTTTACAGGGTTCACCATCACCCAAATAAACCAGTTCAAAATCACCTTGAACATAGTCTTGAAAATATTTATTATGGGGTGTAGCATGAAATGAAGGCCCTAAATATAACACCCAAGAATCATTAATATTATCTAAAGAAAAGATTAAAACATCTTGTAACACATCACCTGCTACATTTTCTTCATGATTGTTATCTTGTTGTCTGTCTCCTTGTTTTCCTTTTCGAAACTAATAATTTTTATTTAGGTGTCCTTTCTTCCCATAAATCCAGGACACCAACATTCATCTGGATTTGGATCTACCCTTCTTAGACTTACCATGATTCTCTGGGCCCTTTCCTCTATCTTTTTGTCTTCCCCTATTCTCCATAGTCAAAGCATTACCTGATGTCTCACTTGTGCTTTTGCATTGCATTTCCTCGCTAAGAATAACACCCATAACATCATCAAACTTTAAAGTGTTTGAACTAGAGACAAAATTACTCACAACCATGACCAAGCCATTCCCAATTTTTGGCAATGAGCACAAAATCAAAAGATCCCTAACCTCATCATCAAAGTTTACTCCTTCAAAGCTTAACTGATTTGTGATCATGTTAAATTCATTTAAATGATTAACAACAGACCCACCTTCTAACATTTCTAGATTAAATAAATGTTTCATAAGAAATACCTTGTTGGAGGTTGAGGGTTTTTCATACACTCTATCTAATGTCTTAATCACATCTTCTGTTGTCTTTTCTTTTAAAATATTGAAGGCCATCGATGCTGCCAGGCACAATCATATTATTCCTAGTGGATTTATGTCAAGAACCTCCCAATCTTCATCCTTCATAGTTGCTGGCTTCTTTTATATTCCACTCGATGGTAGGAAAAGATCCCTCTGATATAGATAGTCCTCCATTTGCATCTTTCACAACTAGTAGTTTTGGCTGCTAAATGTTTTGACCTTGAACTTACCTTCTTCTACCATTGCTCCCACTCGAACCAGGAACCCTCTTTTTCTACGAGTTTATCTACCAAATAAACCTTTGACTCTGATACCAGTTGTTATGAATACATACATAGAGCAATATTACTGAATTAAAGATGAAAATAAAAGATATAAAATAGAACACAATAAAGACATAGATTTAACGCGGTTAACCCAATATGGGCTATGTCAACACAAAAACAACCAGTCCTTCTTATTATTCAGTCTAAAAAATGAAGGGAAAAACTTGTAATACAACCACTACAATATCTTCTTCACTCACATACAACGTGCCGTTATAATTACAACACCCTCATATCAAAAAGAGGGTTACATATAGGGGAAAAAATGCAAAAACATAGTTTTTACCATTAGATCTGCAACCTAATAGTGAATGGTCTAATTTAGTACAAAATTTACAATATTTTATAGTGTAATTTTAACAAAATTTTGCTTTAGGGGCGCTGCTCCTGAACCCCCACTAGACCCCCATGGTGACCCTAGTAGGGGGGCATTGCCCCTCACACCCCCCCTATCAAGAACTGGGCATTAAAATAAGATCAGGCTCCACCATCCAACACAAATATTTTTGATGTTTTTACTTAAGAATTTATATAGTAAGTGAAAGTTAATTTTTACATATTTCACTATATGTTTAACACGAAGCAAAGAGTAACACTCATGGATTACCTTCTATATGAATAGAATAAAGGGGTCAAGGGGCACAAAAGTAAACACTCATATTTAGTGTTAGACACTTGGGAATGTTAGTTTTGGCCAAGCCTTGGTATACTTGACTTGTGCTCACTCTCTCTTTTAGCCATTCACTCATCTATAGGCCCAATCTTCCCAAATTATTATTTTTACTACACTGGATTTCCCTGGTCTCTACCTAAACAACTTATTATCTCATTCAGATTGTCTCTTAATCTTAGATCACTATTTTTTGCTTTTTAGACAACTTCAGTCTTCATCAAATAGCTTCAGTCTGCTAGAACTATCCACATGGGCCGGATTTGTCTACATGGCCTTTAATGGATATTTTCCCAAATTTAGATTTTTTACATGGGTTGGCCTATATGTTTTGCATGTTAGTGTGGAAGGAAATCATCCAAAGATTCAACTATTTATACAAACCAAGCCTAATCCTAATCTCGTCTAACACCCATCTAACAATCACTTGTAAAATCACTACTACATTCAAGAATATATCTACACATTCAGAGGAGCTACCCTAAAGCTTATAAATCTGAAACCCATCAAAGGAGCAAGGTCTTAGCCAAGTTTTAATACCATTACAAGGTCAAAATCACAGGTTATCAAGTGTCAAAATCCATACTCAGGATTACACTACATGTTAGTATTACATTGATTGCATGCACATAGTATGTGGGAGAATTACATGTGGTTTAAGCCATTGTAGAGTATTGGAACACTGGACAACACTTGGACACTTAGTGGGGAGTAATTATGGTTAACGTAACTTGTCTCACTAACCTATTTTTACATGTGAACCTAGTGTCGAAAGTGAGGTTAGGGTTTTGAAGCAAGGAGAAGAAAAACAAAACTACCTGCATATAATCAAAGGTATCTAAATACACAAGAGTCACTTGTAGACATAGGTGCAACAATCCAAATTTTCAAAAAACTACATAGATATCCTAGATGGTTTTAATCCTTTATATATGGTTTCACCTTACCATAAATGTTTAGGAAGCACCAGACTTGTCATAACAAGCGTAAACACTCTGTTTCTAGCTTTGAGTGACTGTAGCCCCATTTTAGACCTATGCTAATTATTGTACCCTGTCATAGACTAGAAACAAATTAAACAAGCTAAGTACCCAATTCCTTTACTTTTTCTATAAATAGTAAATTATAATAAATCAGTAATACTCTGCTAGTTACACTCAGATCTGTATGTGAACTATTATATCTCATGTAGTCTAAATATTTTATAGTTTTGTCTTGTTTACATAACCTAAATCCCAAATTGTATAAAACACTTGGAATAGTAAATGAAAGGTTTCAATGGGAACTGAAAGGTCACTCCACATGGAGATGACATGTACCCAATATTGTCAATCAGACTCGCACACTTGTGAAGGTAGTTTTAGGCCTTCATAGTTTGCTAAAACATGGAAACAATCCTAGGCTATGGGTGACCTAATCGGTGGATTGAATCTCTAGATTCTAAGGGGTAGTTCCCTTTGGTGTATTAATTAAGATCTCTACTCTACGCTACAAACTACCGGGAAAAGGGAAGAAAGAAAACCAAAGGAAAAATCCTATCTAATGATGGTGATACACCTAAATTTTTGTTTATCCACTCGATTTGAGCTCCTAAAAACACTGATTAGACAAGAAAAATAGTAAACTTTCAATTCCAATTGACTCCTATGCATCAATATTTCATGAAAAGGTTCTATCTGGTGATCAAAGCTTGAGGGAAATGAGGGAATAGGCTTGATTCAAGGCACTAACAATGACTTACATCTGTTGTAACTTTAGCCAAATATATCAAACACAAAACATGACCTGCATAATCTGATCAACTAGTAACTAGGTAAGAATCAGGACTTGATAAGGAAGAAAATTCTTTCACATATGCAAATCACTAACATAAATACACTATACCAACATCCTAGATTATGAAAACAGTCCTTCTATTTATTTGAAAAGGTTACAAAACTCAAATTTTGGTAGAGTCTGATCTTGCCAAGAGAGGGATCTTCAAAATGGCTAAAAAAACCAACTTATATAGAAAAAGCATACAAAAGCCAAGAGATTGGCGTTAAAAATAGAAGAGGATATCAACTCCCACATCACCCCAAGTCCAACTCCAGCTATGCCAAGATAACCAAGCCTTCAAATAATATTCTTTTTGTCTTCTGTCTTGCATGAAAAGCTCTTTGGCATTGAAAATGATGGAGAGCCCAAGTTTGAGTCAAAAATTTCATCATGTATAATGCTATGCCAATCTCCAATTATATAACTCCTCTTGAACTACCTCAAATAAGAGAACAATCTCCTTTGCATGAAATCAATTCCAATACTGAATTTAGAAACTGCTAGAAACGTTGAAAGCCTTCAACAATACAAACAAGAGCACATGCATGAAATTCCATGTTGGCATAGAAGGGATGAAGTGGACCCAAGTTTGATAAGTCAACTCTTGCATGGAAAGCCATGACATAACTTCAAAGGAATATGTCTCTTGATTGATCTTGAAGCTAAGTTGGATCATTGAATGCAATGATGACTAGGAGATAAGAATGACTTCAACAAATAGTCAATTGAAGCTTGGACCAATCAACTATAGATAGCCTTTGCCTACATGGAAGAGGACCTTGATGAGTGAGGGGTGCATTTAGATTGAACTCCTTGTCTTCGTTATGGTAATTTCTCTGTCTAACGCTTTCAGGCTCTTTGCTTATGTGCATGTATTTCTCCAGCATTTATTTGTCTACGGCTATTTGTTTTATCTACTTATTTAAACCTTCATTTTTGTCCCAAGCTTTTAATTTCTATCCATTTCCATTCGTTCATTCCTTCAATGTTGTTCTTCTTTCATTTCCTTCGAAGTTGTTTCTGTCTATTTCCTTCAGATAAAAAGTCTGAAGGAATTCTATGTCAGGCTTTTCCTTGAACCATTCCTTTGGACAAAAAGTTTGAAGGAATTATATGTCTTCGTGATCTTCCTCTCATATAATTCTTTTGGAGAAAATGTCCGAAGGAATTAAGTCTTCGAGCTTTTGTCAATGCCCTGTTTATTTCCTTTGGACAAAAAGTTCGAAGGAATTCGTTTTCTCATAATTTTCTCGTGGATACTTCCCAAACTTAATTTCCTCAAACTTTTCTTATGAACCTTTCCTTCTTTCATTTCCTTTAAACAAATTATCTGAAGGAATTATTTTTGTTTATTTCTTTCAGAACCTTTCCTCTCATTCATTTCCTTCGGACAAAAAATCCAAAGGAATTCATGTCCTCAGAACCTTTGCAAATTGCCTTTCAGACTTTTTGAAAATGAACTCTTCAAAGGGAAAGTATCCTTTGGAGTTTTGAAATGTGCCCTTCAGACTTTTTGAAAAGTCCTTTTCTTTGGATAGTTTGTCACTGTCTATTTCTCGTGGACTATTTGTTTGAGACTTTTCTTTTGGCTTGAACAATACCTTCGAGTTTTTTGCAAAGGATAATTCCTTCGGAAAAAAAGTCTGAAGGAATTCATGATATGGAATTTTGTAAATTACCCTTAAAAAAATTTGGAATGGTCTTTTTGAAATGGTCTCTCGGCTGAGGAAAGGCCCTTCGAACTTTTTGATTGTCACTTTCTCGAAAGAAATGACCCTTTGGAAAAGTTAAGTGACCTTTTAGCTTTTTTGCATTGGTCCTTTCTTCGGAAAAATTGCCTCTCCCTTTTGAAAATGTCCCTTCAAAAAAATTGGAATGGTCCTTTTGTCTTTGAAAATGCTTTTTTCCGAAGGGCATATACCCTTTGACTTTCTTGCAATGGACTTTCCCAAAAGAAAATAGCCCTTCGAAAAAAATGAAATGGACGTCTCCCTGGAAGTACCTTTCAAATTTCTTCAATAGACCCTTCAGAATTTTTGAAATGGTCCTCTTGCTCTAGAAAAGACCCTTTCAGAAAAATTGCAAAGGTCCTATTGCTCTTCGAAAAATGTGTAATGGTCTTTCAGAAGAATTGGAATGGTCCACTTGCCCTTTAGAAAAGTTGTAAAGGACTTTTCTGAAGGAAAAGAACCCTTCGAAAAAGTTGTAAGAGACCTTTGGGATCTTTGAAATTGACTTTTTCGAAGGAAAAGAACCCTTTGAAAAAGTTGTCAGAGACCTTTTTGAAAGGAAGGAGCCCTTTGCCTTTTTTTTTTGCAAGTGCACCCTCTTGAAAAGAAAGAACCTTCAGATTTTTGTAATTGCCCTTTTTGAAAAGTGAAAAGTGCCCTTGCTTTTAAAGATGCCCTTTGGGATTATGAAAATGCCCTTCAGACTTTCTGCTTGGACAATTCTCCTGAAAGAAAGTGACCATTTGGACTTGAACAATTCCTTCGGACTTTTTCTGAAATGGACCATTTAAGGACCCAAAGAAACCTCCATTATGTTTTTCTAAAAAAAATCCTCTGAAAGCCAAAGTGAATGCCTCAAAAAGGCCTGTTAATCATGCATTATTTCAAGGACTTTTTAGGACCAATAACTAACTCACAAGATAGACTGACATGATATGCAAAGTTTCGAATGGTAGAGGTGACAATTTGACCTGCAGGGTCAAAATTGTCAACACCCACCTTAGGAGTGGGGGTTGAGTGCGAATAAGTGGATAAATAACTTAATTTTGGTTGTTATTATTATTATTATTAGTGGCCCCTATCGAGGTCATATCTCCTAGCTCATTCATTCAATTTGTAAACAAAAGATGCATTAGAAAGCTCTTCAAATGAACTAATTTTGATACCCTACAAATCTACCTTCAACTACCATGTAAGGCACCAACTAAATTTTAGGTCTCAAATTTTGCACCAAAGGGCCCTAAAAATGCAAAATATGAAAATGTATCAAAACCCCCAAAAAATGTTTTTTCAAAATTTTGCTCTAAACAATCATCTAGATCATTATTGTCGACATGTCACTGTAAATATGACCTAGAAATGCATCCCCAAAGATGTGGCACATGTCTCATTGAAATTTGGAGGAGAAGATAATAAGACGAGCTTTCTACAAAAGTCCCTGACTCCTTGTTTTGTTTAACCCTAAATTTTAGTGCGATAAATGTCACATCTTCGTGGGTGCATTTTTAGGTCTAAATTACGATGATAAATTTATGATAATGCATAAACAAGATAAGAGCCTACCATTTCTTTACATATTTGATCCAACATTTAATTAGACATTATTGTTGTGTTTTTACTCGTTGTGTGATGCTTAATTAGATGTAGTTCATTATTCACATAACTTGCAATGGTAGTCGATGGCGATGATGGACTAAATATCTATGAGATGTTAACAATTAATGGATGGCGTTGAGTTTAACATCCATGTGACTGTCATAGGCCACTTTCAACCTTAAATTTCATGTCCATTTGACTGTCATATGAAGGTTTTTCCTTCATGCTTGGAGAAGTCGATAAAAAAATCATAAAATCTTGGGCATATGTAGAGTTTGAAGTTCTTTTTTTTCTTCAGAAATATTTTTTTCAATCCTAACATAGTAGCCCAACTAGATTGAGGCCATCTATCACCAATCAATGAAAAATTTATAAAAAAATAACAAACATTAATCAATATGGTACGTGACAAATCTAAAATAAGCGTCTCAATATTGATATCTCTCGACGTTTTTCAAATAAATGCATTTACAATATTTATACTATTTTTTTTTAATTGATTAAACAAGAGATCATTGGTCCTTCACCCACTAAAACACTGTGAGGAGTCCTAATACATGTACAATAAATTATTCTATTCGCTAGTAGGCCATATTTACCACTACTACACTACATTATACAGATTTTGGATATCCTCCACTATAAATTACCTAACCGCTAACAAAATTTAAACTAGATCGTAAATGTATCCACTCAACCATTATATTCCAACTATGAATAATACCACACTATAAAAGACAAGCAATCTATTTTTAAATGCTTTTTCAAAATTACTTTAAGAACTTGTAGACTTTGGTGAACACTAAGCTCTCCACTTCGGAGAATGAGAAGGGAGAGGGAGCAAAAATAAAACAAAACAAAAAGAACAAAAAAACCCTTCTCCCATGCATGGGCCCTGCCCACTGTCCCATCCACCACTAAACACACTCTAAAACTCGAGAAAGCTAAAACCCTCCCAAAATACATACCCTATAAATTTGGGGGTCAACCAAACCAACCCTTCCTCAGGACGGGATTTTCTCGCTCACGTCCCTTTAGGAAGGGTATTTTTAAGATAAAGTCAAAGAAATTAAAAAAAATATATATATATTTTTATAACAAAAACGAAAATAAATAGGCGGAGGATGTAATAGGTATGAATCTCCTCGACACAAAAGTGTGGTTTTTCGCACTGTGTTAAATGGAAGGGTTAAGGGTTTCTGCACTCATTCTATCGGATTCATAATTTCAGATCCTACATATACGCTCCGAAGCGGCGGAAGCAGAAGAAGATATATATTCTGAAACCAAAACATAGATTGGATGCTGCTCTGGTCAAACCCTGACAACATCAAAATTTTCATCCCTGTTTGTGACTAGAAGATCAGGTGCAGGAATAACGTTCAGCTTAATTTCTTTATTGCATAGCATGCATTTTATTTCCTTTCTTTTTATCTCAATTGGATTATGGATTCTGGTTTAAATTTATTTATGTATGCTACTGAGACCGCCGATGCAGAAGCTTCTTTTGAAATCGTAGGCGAAAATGGTTTAGAATAGAATAAATTGGAAGCATAAGTAGAATTTATGTTACGAACAATCCTTAGTAGGATAGATGCTTGCAACGATGATTTATAGGAAGGAGATCGGAGGGTTGTATAGGTTTAAATAATAATTGGTAGAATTTGCCAGTAGTTTTCCTGAGCCGTTATGCTGTAGGATTTTCCTTTCTTAGAACCAAAAATTCAGCAAAATTTTCTTCAAATTGATGGAATATCTACCTGGATTGTGAAAATTTGGGACAGAACCATTTTTCAAATGTACGCAAACATGGACGGTTGGGAATAGCAGTATTATAGAATCAAGGTGCCGGGGATCGCCGGCTTATTTAATTGGACTTAGAAACTTCGACGTGGAGCTTCAAAGCAAACTATAAAAAAATAAAACATCCTGGAAATCTTGAATATTTAGAAAGGAAAAATTTATATGATTTTCAAGAGCGCTGTTTTTAATTTGTTGGATAGAAGGCCAAGGGATTAAACATTTAATAAACAAAATGGTCTATAGTTTTCAAGAGCGACTTGCTGGTTATAATTTATTGGATAAAAGAAACCTAAAACATTTACTAAGCAAAATGTGCTATCATTTTCAAGAGCGAATGGCTGGTTATAATCTATTGAGTAGAGAAGGTCAAGGGATGAAACATCCAGAAAACCTAAAACATTTAAAAAGCAAAATTTTCTATAGTTTTCAAGAGCGATTCGCTAGTTATAATTTATTGGATAGAAGGGGGCATTCTGTAATATTCACTTTGGGGGGTAAGAGTTTTTGGTATGGAGCTATTTTTTTGTGGTCCTAGTCTTTTTCATGCAGAATGTGCATCACTAATAGCTCAATTGAGAAAATCCTACAAGAATGCAAGACTGCGAAAAGAATCTTAAAACTCAAATAGCTTAATAATTCGGTATTCATGAATTCATTGTTGTTTTGTTTGATGAATTTGGATGTTGTCTGCCTCGTGGAGTTAATACTTATTGTAACCATCCCATGGCAAGTCAAATGAGTTGTCTCTTAAGCATGCTGTTGATATGTAAGAATATAACTTTATAAATATTCTTGCAGTGCATGTGTCTCAATTTTTTTGGGAATGTATTCATGGAACACAAGTCCTCTATGAGATTTCGGGAGCATGATATTTGAGCTGGGAAATTGTTCTTTTCATATGTTTCAGTATTAAATACGGGAAATTTAAATGGATATCTTATACAATTCGGCAATTAAAAATGGTACAAACACTCTATATTCTTCCCAGAACTGATTAACATATAGGGCTACAAGTGTCCATCTTGTACAAAGATGCTTGATTAGGAAGTTTCATGAAATTGGGATCTGCTTACAACAATGTTGAAATCCAAAGCATTGCGACAATTATATATTTGGATAATAGACAAAAATGAAGTGGGAAAACTTGGCATAGGTTCTACTTATTAATACATTTTTGCAGAAATTTATGTTGTTGGTGAATATTCCAGAAGCTTATGGGCCTTTTGGACCAAGATTATACTGGTCTTTGGTCAGGGGAGCTCAATTCTATTCTAGTATCAGAAAGCAGTAAAATTGACTTCCAGATTCAAGGATATGTCTAGGAGCATTTAAAAGGCTTTTCAGAGTTGGAAATTCTTCCTACATTTATTTTTCTTATTATTATTGCCATCAATGAAGGAAAATGACCATTTCAGATCAGGAAATATTGCATAATTGATAGTACTGAGTAACTTGCCTGGACTCTCAGAATTTGTAATGAATATGAATGATTATCCGTACCATTTTTATCCTGGATATCCAAAGCTTTGAACTATGTACTTGGATGTTTGCAGGATATCACTTAGCATGGAAAGTGTGAGTTCATAAAGCACACAAGTAAAAGGGATTTCAGATAGTGGAATCATAGGTTAAGCAACAGGGCCTTGGGTATGCATATACTTTGACTGAAAACATAGGTTTCATGATTTGCATAAAATAAAAATTTAGTAAATGACCTTCTGTAGAAGTAAAATTAATGAGATAAACTTGAGTATCGATTTATAAAGGGTAAATTAGGACTTGCATGTAGCCTTCTAATTATCATTTTTCAAATTTCTACACGAGTGGAAGATGTGCCTGTATTATAGGACTTGATTGAAACTATTGATTTTGGACCGGATTATAGTTTAAGCTTTTGAACCCTTTGTTAATTTATGGCATCTGTGGTGAGTGCAAGAGATGCATCCTATTATTAGGAAATTAATTTTGATGTAAAAATGAATCATATGGTCTTTGCTACTAGAACCAGGCAGGTTTACCATGTAGCCTTTTGTTGCCAATAATTGAGTTCTATATGAATGGCTTGCTTTGGAGGAGCTGGTTAAGACTTGAAACATTGTGAGGCATAGATCGTTTTATTGCCAAGTTATTATTTAACCTTTTGCTTCCTTGGTTGATCTCCTACATTGGTTTTCTTTTTGGATATGAAATTTAACTTTATTTGTCTCTTACCCATAGTAGCCATGTGCTTGGCATTGACTTAGTGTGGCTGAAAAGAGTATATTAATATTACTCTTACCTGGGAAAAAATCATCAATTAAAATTTAAAACATGAAAAATCAGAAAACATTTTTTTTTTTCATTTCATGCAAAATATAGGTTCATAGAAAAAAAATAGAGCAGCATATTTTCAATATGTAAATGATAACATCTATCAATAATATGTCTTTAAATTGTGTCACCATCAAAACACCACTATGTACACATTGAAGCTTTTTCAAAATTTAATTCCAAAGTTTTATTAATATTTTCTTAATATCAAATTTGCACTCTCTAGAATCCGGAGTGTCAGGATCACTGCTAATTATAAAGTACACAACAAAAATATGTAATTTAAAATTTAAATCTATGTGGCTGTGGCTACTGAGCCCAAAGTACGTGCTCATACTACTTTTAATAAAACATGATGGTGACTCGATGAGGTCAAAGAGTAAGAGTCCGAGTATAAGTCCAACTTAACTCAGAAAGTATTTGACAAATAAAATTTAAAAAAATAAATCATATTTTAAAATCAAAAGATTTTTTTCTTTTCATCTGATTACAAATTCATGTGAGAAATATAAAAGTGAACATAAAACATATAGTTAATATGCAATCATAATTGTAGTAGAATGCAAATCATTAATAATCAAGGCATTTTCCATTTTTTAATTATGTTTTCTTTTGATACTTATAAAGTGTAACTGCCCAACTTCACTTTGAGAAAAAAATCAACAAGCTGAAGAGTAACAGTAGAGTTGGCACTTGGTGAACAAATGGACAAGAGCTTGGCAATGATTGACATTGCTTGTTTTTGTGAAGAGTACCTGGGAGAATTAAAATTCCATCTTGGCGACTTTGTGTCAAGGATGATTTCTTATGCCGGACACAAACCTTACATTATCAGTTACTTCAAAACAGCAATCATATCTTTATCAAAGCATAATGTATCACATTTTTTTCTTTCGAGATAATGCTATACATTGGAAATTGTGGAAATTTATAAAAACATCCTTTTTCAGGCGAAGTAAAAATGCAAATCATTTAGCTATCAGAAGGCAAGTATACTGATGAAATCACAATGTGCCCTAGGAAACTTGATTTAGTTCTAAAAAACCTAAATACATGTCTATTTGCGAGGCATTTGATATCTATAAGGGTAATGGATGGCGAGTTAGGTGAACATATCACTATTATTGAATTTGTATGCCTGTTGAGTAGGTTTACCCAATTTTAGGTGTCGAAATTGGGCCCTATTTTGTTGCTCCATTGCTACGGATCTAAGTAGGTGGGTCCTTAACTGCAGGGGGACAGGTCCTGAAACAACGCATATGGGGTATCTGTCCTTGTTCAAAACATGTGCAGGTATTGCCTGGGTATGTTCCGCTTCAAAGTGCCTGCGGGTACTGCCTGAGAACGTCTTGGCAGGGTCAGGTACCCTCTGGTTCGACCATATGGTGCATACTGGGTATTGGTCTTGGTTCAAAACACTTGCAGCCTTGCAGGTATTGCCCGGGTATGTCTTGATTCAAAACACCTGTGGGTACTGCCCGATTACTTCTCGATAGGGTTGGCTATGCCCAGGTTTGTCCACTTAGGAACCTGGGCGTGCTCAACCCTGCCAGGACATAGCCGGGTAGTACCTGTAGTGAACCCACAGGGAAAATACTTTTTTTTTTAATTTTAATTTTGTTTATGTATACACAATGTGGAAGCATACAGAAGGCAAGCAAGTTGTTTGACAAAATGCCTCAATGAGATGTTGTATCATGGACTGTAATCATTGTTGGACATGCACAAAATGGCACAAAATGGGTTTGTTGGAAAGCTTTAACAAATGCAATTGACAGGTGAAAAGCCAGACTCATCAACCTTTGCCAGCATCCTGCCAGCTTGTGCCAAACTTGGAGCTTTGGAACAAGTTATGGAGATCCATGAAAAAATAATTGAAAGAGGATTTTTGTCAGATGTTGGAGTGGCGACTGCCCTGATAGACACTTATGCAAAATGTGGGAGTATACAGTGGGGATGTGATTTGTTTGAGAAAATGACTAAACAAAACGTTGTTTAATGGAGTGCGATGATTACAGGATATGCACAAAATGGTGTTCTTCATGATTCTTTAAGGCATTTTCAAAGAAATCCTTGAACCAAATGTAGTCTCATGGATTGCAACCATTGCTGGATGTGCACAAAATGGGCTTTTTGAAAAAGCTTTGGAGATTTTTAAGCAATTGCAATTGGTAGTTGTAAAGCCAAACTTTTTAGACCTTTGCCAGCATCCTCCCAGCTTGTGCCAAACTCAGATATTTGGAACAAGGTAATAAGGTGTAGAGATCCATCAAAAAACATTTGAAACCATCCTTTTGTTTGATGTTGCAATCGTGATTTGATAGACGTGTATGCAAAGTGTGGAAGATATTATGTGGTTAATTTTGCTTATTTGGCTATATTTTTAATATTTAATATATATATTTTTTTGTACGGCCGTACCCAAGCTGTACCCGGGCAAGATAAAAAAATTGTTGTAATAGCATATCCGAACCCCGTACTGGTCCGGGTACCACGATTGGCTACTTAGGTAAGGATAGACCTTGTATTGAATAGATTCATGAATGTTTCTGGGGGAAATTCTATTTCAATTATTGGAGGCAGGATGCCTCTTGGTATTTTACCATTTTATAATAATGTAGGTGCTGCACACAACTACTTCCTACGTATGATCTAGTGACATTCTTTCGATAATATTGACCTACGATATCAAGTTATTTGGCATGTTCAAATGCTGCTTTAGTTTATGCATGTTTTGGGATCTTTTTTATTATCATTTTTTCATATATTAAAACTGGGGAATGACAAGTAGTATCAGTGCATTCCTGATCTTGGACCTAAGCAAGGCAGTACTTCATGTTCACAAGCAAAAACTTTGAATTGATATGAAAGATTTGAGTGAGAATTGGTTTAGATGAAAGTATAGATCTTTCGAATATTTTGACATAATATAATCCCTAAGTTATGAACTCCTGATTTATTAAAGATGACTTACATAATCAGTCTGAATTGCTTGGACTACGAAAGTTTGCTACATTCAGGAAGGCATAATTTGTGATATGCAACTCAGAGTTGAATGTTGTTTGATCTAGGGAAAAGTACTGCTCTTGTCAGTATGTTTGATATAACCGTAGTCCATACTTGCAGCAGAATTGAGAATGCAAAGCTTGTCCAATTTGAGTTGTAGAACCCTTTCAAATTGCTTGGTTCATGAATAATTTTCAAAGTCATGTGGCTAGTAACTTTGACATGTATTTGGTGAGAGTGGGTTTAATCTCAGAGAATTATAGCATTGAAAATTTAAGCTGTGGAGTCTTGAAGTTGAAACTCTGGAATGAAAGAGAGAAGATGGAAAACACCAAAAGATCAATTAAAGGAATCAAGAGGAAATACTTTTAATGGGAAGACGCTTTTGCTAACTTGATTTAAAGAGCCCAACTTTGTGTTGCATAGATGTTTCCTTGGAAGGTTGGAGCATGTACCAGAACTTTGTCGCAAATATTGCCCATTTATCATCATTCATTGAATTAATCACCTGTTTCTTGAGGTGCCAGTGAAAAATTACACATTCTTCCCATGACGGCCAAACCATTTTATCTCTTGCATCGAAAGTAACTATTAGGGTTTTTATAGTGGGGGTTTGAATTTTTCCATACCCTTGCTGCTACACAGACTCCAAGAAATTGTTGGAGTGGGATTCCTATTTTTTTTAACACCACCCCAGTTACACTAAATATTGTGGAAACTTTAATTAGGAGAGACTCAACTTTGTCTTCATTTTTGTACCTAAAATGCTAAAACAAATGTGAAGGACATTTGAGAATGGGGAACTCAACGTTCCCCAACTCTTGTAGCCATTGTAATTTTGGAGAACTTTTATAGTCATTTTTTAATTAATTGGAGCTTCCATGGCTAAATTTATTTGATGTTTTAATTATTATTATTATTTATTGGGGTTTGTAATCAAGTTATTAAGTCGTCTCTTTGATGATCAATTTCCTTGAGTAGTCATTTCTACATGACCTTTCTCACATGTTCATATCAATAATAATCACAAGGCAAGGGGACATACAAAGCACACAACCACCTTTAAAAGATTTAAGTAGTAGAGAGAATGAATATGCTAACACACTGACTCGGGGAACAAAACTCCAAAGCTTCTTTGGATTAAAAAAACATTTTTTATTTATTAGTAAATTGAGGGGATCTGTTGGGGCCCACACCCATTTAGTAAAAAGGAACAGAGCAACATTATGATTACACAAATATCAAAGTTCAAACACAACAACAGTCAATAAAACAACCCATTAACGTGCCACCTCTGTAACCAAATAGAAGCAAAATGAACCTAGACCTTTACTTGATTTGAGAGACATATTCCTGGGGGAGACCAGTTCACTATTTTTCTTTATATGCTTGACCTCAATCCATCCCTGATTAAAGGATTCAGCAACAAGTTTCTCCAAGGGGCTTGCGAGGAGGTTCTGACCCTCATTGAAAAAGACACTTTTCCTATAGCTGACTGCTTCAACAAAATCTCTTCATCCTGCACCTGAAGCTGAGAGGAGGGGACCAAAGGCTCCTCACTTTAGGGGAGCCTTGGTCATTATCACCTTAGAATCAGAATTAATACCATGCCTTTCAGCAGGGGGAGCCTTAAAATCCAGAATCCTCTTTGAGGTTGACACAAAGGGGGGCACTTCTTTCTTCGGAGAAGCAAACCTGATATTAACATCACAAAAATGTGAGCAGGCACCTCTAGGGCCTCCTTGTGCAGCTAAACCCACTTATGCATCCAAGCCTTTAGATGCAAGTTCCACCAAATGGTGGTGTGTCTTTACCCCATGCCACCAAGTGGGCGGAGACTTTCTTCCTTTTTTCCATTTTCCACCAAAGGGCTTTGAAGAAATAGAAGCCCTTGCCACCAGTATGTTAGGGCAAACTGTAGCCAAGTGCGCATGAGAAAAACATGCTCTGCATCTAAAGGTGGTATGCTCGTAATCTAACTTTTTCTTTTAAATCCGACCCTCAACCTTGAGCCAGATATCTACTGGCAAGCCTTTTGCAAAGTCCACCTCAACACACAACTGAGCAAAGGTTTTGGTATGCTTGAGAGTAGTTACCTTGGAGCAAAAAAGGAATTTGCCCAAAGCACCCCTAATGCATTGGAAACAAGGAGCACTCCAAAATTGCAAGGGAAAGTTTGGGAGCTTCATCTACACGGGAGTAGAAGAAAAAATATCATAAGAGGGAGCCTTAAATTCCAGAATCCTCTTCGAGGCTGACACAAAAGGGGACACCTCTTTCTTCGGAGCAGCAGACCCGATTAACATCCTGAAACATGTGGGCAGGTGCATAAGTAGGCACAGCTAGGGCCTCCTTAAGTGCAGCTAAACCCACTTATGCATCTAAGCCTTTAGATGCAAGATCCACCAAATGGTGCCATGCCTTTACCCCATGCCACCAAGTGGGCAGAGGCTTTCTTCCTCTTTTACATTTTCCACCGAAGGGCTTTGAAGAAATAGAGGTCCTTGCCACTAGTATGTTAGGGCAAGCTGTATCCAAGTGCCCATGAGAAAAACATGCTCTGCCTCTAAGGGCCATATGCTCATTATCTGACTTTTGCTTCCAAATCTGACCCTCAACCTTGAGCTAGATCTCTACTGGCAAGCCTTTTGCGAAGTCCACCTCAACACACAAACGAGCAAAGGTTGTGCTATGATTGAGAGCAGTTTCCTTGCAGCAAAAATGGAATTTACCTAAAGCACTTTTAATGGATTGGAAACAAGGAGCCCTCCAAAATTGCAAGGGAAAGTTTGGGAGCCTCATCCATACGGGAGTATAAGAAAAAATATCAGAAGAGGGGTCGAAGGAGGGGAACCTAGGTTTCATAGACAAACCAACTCTGCCCCAAGACCAGGTCCTGGATTGGAGAATGAGGTCCTTGTTAACAATGAAAAAACCATGAGTGCAAAGGTAATGATAAATCTCTTGTGATAGCAAGGGTTTCCAAGAGGCCGAAACCTAGTTATGGAGGTTAGAGAGTCTAGGCCAAAGGCCATTAAACCTGTAAATCAGACTGTGGTCCTTGTAAAATTCTTCCTGATCTTTGACCTCCACATCTAACTCAAGAACTGGAATGGTGGCAGCCTCTGCCACAAAAGTAGAACCAGCAGTAAAGGACGAGGAAGGTAGCTCCAGTGCATCTTTAAAGGACTACAGAGAGTTTTTCTTGAGGAGACAGAGTCAACCAAAGCAGGAGGAGAGGAGGGAAACGGATCAGAGCAAGTGTGACAGGCTGTAGATGCAGAAGCCTGAACAGAGGTCACAAGAGAGGGTTTGATCGGAGGGAAACAGATCAGAGCAAGTGTGAACACTGAAAGGCTGTAGATGCAGAAGACTGAACAGAGGTCACAAGAGAGGGTTTGAGCCCCAGATCAATGTTAGGAAAAGCAACATGAGTACTGTGGAGAGGTGGGGCGTCACTTGCAACTTAATGGCATGTAAGCCATGAAGAACACCATTGGGAGGGTTCTGCAAGTCCTGTAGCAGTGGCAGCAGCAGCAACTCCACACATTTCTCTGTCGTGCAACTCTAAATTTACTTCAGAAAAGCTTTTTAATAAGCATGTTTCTTCAACATTTTCAAGTTCAATTTTATTAGTTGCTGATGTTCTATGGGAAATTTAAATATGTGAAGGATTTCAAATCTCTTTATTGAATTGTAATGGTGTCTCACTTTGTCCAAGTCTAATGTCAATGCAAGAAATAATCTCAGATTTTTTAACTTTATTGTGTATGATGATCATATCACCCTGACCCTGGCTGATTTTTGTGTAGAAAATTCTCAAGGGTAGGGAAATACAGAGCGTCCATTCACAAACATAGGTTTTCAAGCTCATTTAGGCTGCATGAGCATAAGGAAAGTGTTGAAATGGCGGCTGATAGATGAACACTTTCATCTCAAAGTGGCCAGTATATTATATTTGGTGTGAATAGATTGAGTTAGATGGTAGAGTTATTGCATCCTTTAATTTTAAAATCTTATCTCCCAAGTTGGAATGAAAGCCTCTATCCTCCATCATGTGATTGCATCAAATCATGCATGGGCTCTACTTTCTCAAATTTCCAACATATTAAATAGACTTGAAAGGATTGCTTTGTCTCTTATACCTACTTGCCTTTTGTTATATCAATCAATGGCTAGCTGTATATTACATTCATATCCAAGCTCAAATATTTGCGAAGCAGATGCTTTTTTTACCAGTGAACTTGTGTTATAAGTTTTAAGCTAAGCTAATAATATATGGATATAGATACCGATAAGGATAGGGAAGTTTGTCCAGAACCCTAGGATACAATACAATGTCAATTCGTCTGCACAAAAATGTAATGTATTTTCTTGGATTTTTTTGTGTGCATGTACATATATAATCATATTTACACAAAAAAGGGTCTTTATATATTAGGAAAAAATTCAAAACATAGGCTCTAGATGTTGAACTTCTTATGTTTGAATAAAATTCTTCTGGATTCATTTGTGTAAAATTGTTTTTGTCTTGCATTTCGCATCTCACTATTGGGTCCATCTTCAGGGGAATAAGGAATGAAGCCAATGCTTTGGGAAGAAGAATAAAGCCTGAATACATAAATAGTTTCGTGACACAGGGAAGCCGGGGTTATAAAATCATTATTAAAACCAAAAAGGTTGGCCCAAAAATATATTTCTAATTATTAAACCATTTTATTAATTAGTAAATGAATTAATTATTTTTAAATTAATTAATTATGTTTAAATTAATAATCATTAATGAATTAATTAATCTTTGAAATTGTTTAGTGAATTAGATTCACTGATTAACTAATTAATTTAATTAATTAATCGATCAATCTAAATAATTAATCAATGAATGTAAGTAATTAATCAAGCAATTCAATTGATTAATTAGCCGTAACTAATTTAATTATCTAATTAATTAAATAATTAGATTAATTAAATTGAATTAATCGATTTAATTAAGTAGTTAATTGATTAATTAGTTTAACTTCTAAGCCCTGGTTTAGTAATCAATAGATCAGTTCCACGGACATGGAATGGTAAGTACCACCTTGACACCAGAAGGGTTGAGTTTTGGATTGGTGTTTTCCATGTATGGCTGAGTTTGTGTCTACCATCCTTGTTTAGATTGTGAGGACGTTTCTCAATCTCGAAAGCTTCTCTAATCCTCCTATCTTTTCATCAGTATTCCAAAGCTAAGATCTTAGCATTACCAAGGAGCATAGCATGTTTAGTCTTGTATTTGTGTTCTGCCAAAGCTGATCTCTTGATATGACCACATATTTCTTGTGTGTGTTCCTTGAACCTGGTCTAAAATGATCTTCCTGTCTCACTGATGTAGGGTATGACACTTGAGCATGGGATTTCATATACTCCTTTTTCAAGATTAGGTTCTCGAGGATATTTTGCACTTCTGAGACAATTTTTAATTGTTTTGATGGGTTTAAAAAGTTTTGATGCCATTTCTTCTGAGTATACTTTCTAGTTTTTCAGTGGTACTTCGATCATACAGTAAGCTTTCTTAATTTCTATGCTTGTGTTTGGTTTAGGATGAACTTGGCATCTTTTGACCACCTTAAATGTTTTGTTAATTTGCCAGGCTTCGTACTCAATCTTCCTTAGTATCTTTTTTGTTTCATGGCATACTCTTTCATAATTGTGAGTCCAATGTTTCTTATGTTTGTTTCTTTGCATAATCTTTCATAATTACTCTTCCAACATTTTTTTGTGTCTTATTGACGTTTGTAAGAAATTTATTGTTCGATAGTAGTGCCATTCTGAACTTTGATGCCATTGTTTGTTTTCCAGATTTTCATTCTATATACTGTTTTTGTAATGTCTTTCATGTACTCTCCATCTCATTTTACCAGAGTGCCATTGATACACAGTAAAGTCTAAAATTTTAAGGACTTCAAATGTATTTTAGTGTTTATGTTCGTAGTTCATTAAAATAAATTTATAGTTTTTCTACTATTTTAGTCTATATTGGGCATTAAACTTTATTCTTCTTAGAAATGAGAAATTATTAAGAGTATATTACTGTCTTGGCCAAGACCAAATATTAGCCAGTTTTTCAGTTACTGTAAGCAGGCATACTAAATTAGTGTCTCAGTATGATGAGATTCTTGCTATTTCTTTTCCTTAAAATACTTGATTAATGCTTCGATATGGCATGGATAAGACCCAGATATGGTTGTGCCTATGATACAACGACACTGGCATATCCGAGCCTTTTCTGGGTATGGCACAAGAATTTGGTGTGTTGGATATATATCCATTAAGTATTGTATCTGAGCACATATTGGATTTACCACCACGGATATGACAGGACCACAGAGTATCCAGTAACTTAGATTTTAAGTCCCAGGTTGAAATGCTGTTGCCAAATCTGCAGTAATAATAGCAAGACAAACTAATAGAATGATCATTTTAAAATACATAGGTGCCTACCGTACCTAGCAAGACACCTAATTTCCATTTTATAAAGTTGGGATGTCCTAAAAAAAACTGTTGTGGAAATTTACAAGAATATAACTTGCTATATCATTAGGCAACAAAATTCCATAGTAAAATGTTTGCCTTGGTCATTGCTATTCCGACCATCTCGCATTCTGTTATACATATTTTGAATGCAAATATCTAAATCACCGGAAACACTGTAATGAGCCTAACTCAAACTGTCCACAATTTGCCCTAGTTGGCTGATTGTAATTTCGTCAAACAATTTAAATGCAACCTTGCAGCTTGCTGATGTAGTGTTTCAGTTTGTAGTAACTTGATAAAAATGGATGCTAAGGCTGATTTAAATACCCTTTTAATGCCTACAATCTGATCTATATGCAAAAATGTGATTCTTTTTGGATTTTATGCAAATATATGGGAAACTAGGTTTGCAAAGACTAGCTACAGCAAATAGACATTTTTACAAACAATTGGCTTACAAACCCTAATATGATTTCAAGCTTTGATTGCAACAAGAAGTTGAGAATTACTTATTACTCCTTCAATGTAATAATCTTTCCAATACAATAACAATTTCAACTCAGCCAAGACTCTTGGCAGATTACATATGAACTAATGCAAAATCTGAAATTAGTCACCTACAGCTGTACCATTTATTGTGCAACTAAATGACATCTAAAATGCATGGAATTTAACAATGGGACCTGGTTAGGAGTCGCCTTGCATTCTCAATGAAGAAGCAATGAAAATTCTGGAAGATGATCATATGCAGCCCATACGAATTTTTGAAGAAGTCGCCCCTGTTCTAATTGGAAATGTGAAATGAAATAATCTGCTAACCCTCCAAGCCTCCAATAACTTCTAACATGATCAGCATAACCCTGGAAATGAGGCGCACCAATCTCCAAGAGGAATCGACCTGGTTATGAGCTGGGATGAATGAAAATGCTCCTCCAAAGGCGTCCCTGTTTGCTTCAGATTTTGCCCAATGTAGATCTGACTTTTCTTTTCAAGATTCGATGCCACAAGACATTATTCTTTAATGCTAGCCAACTCCTAAAATTGTAGTCTTCAAAATTGGCCTTAGGCCACAAATTTTCTGTCCTAATGAAGTGACTGAAATATCAGCTCCAATCTGCAATAATTCAGGTGATATTTCACACCCTCAAAATTGCTATCGATGGGAGTTTTCATTCCCAAAGACAATCTGATTATCTGCAGATCACTTGGCTCCACAAATACTCAAGAAGAATTCACCAATCAACAATTCATGAAATCTGGATGCTCAAATCGTGAGACCTCAAGGTCTATTTATGCATTTCCTCTAGAGTTCGGCCTCAATAAAATAATATTATCCTTTGACTTCTAGAAGATTCCAGAATTATTTAATCTTGTTGCACTTTATAAAATATTAAAATATTATATTATTAATAAAGTGCATCTCAACATCAAATAATAAAATAAGGTTTCCATAAATAGAAATACTGATGAAATATAGTGGAAAACATTACTCCAATCAAAAAACTGAGCCAAGTAATCACCAATTGACTGCAAAATGACTGTCTCACCATGCCTTATTAGCCTACAAGAGCCGTTAATAGGCTAATCTTGCTGATATGTCGATGTCAACTAGAAGGGGACATGACAGTCCGCCCCTCCTGTAATTGTTTGTCCCCAAGCAATCTAAATTCAGGATGCTGCAGGATCTCCTCACTCTCCCATGTCGCATCCTCAACTGGTAAGTCCTTCCACTTGATCAAGTATTCACTGATAACTCGTTTCTGCGTAGTCTTCTCACGAACGTCCAATATAGCCTCCGGTACCAAAATCAGTTTTCCCTCATCATTTAATGGTGGCAATGTTGTGGAGGGAACTACACGGTGTCCCAATGCCTTCTTGAGGCGAGACACATGGAAAATGTTATGCATGCTACTGTTAGCAGGCAATTCCAACTCATAAGCCACTTCTCCTATCCTCCTGATAATCCTGAAAGGACCATAGTAATGTGGCTTAAGCTTTTCTGCTCCGCTCCTCTTAAGAGTGGACTGCCTGTAAGGCTGCAACATCAAGTACACCATATCGCCAACCTCGAAGGAGCGCTCAACCCTCTTCTGATCTGCATACTGCTTTTGTTGGTTTTGTGCCTTTTGAATATAATTCCGTATAGCCCTCATAATGTCCTGATTATCCTGTAAGAGACCACTAGCACTAGGCACACGACTGTCACTCAACAAGAGGTCCAGGAAATTAGGCGCATCATATCCATACAAGGCCATGAATGGTGTCATCTGAATAGAGAGATGGTAAGTGGTATTGTAGCAATACTCACAAAGATATAGCCACTTGACCCACCCCTTTTGCTGTCCTGCGATGTAGTTCTTTAGATACCCTTCCACCCATTTATTTACTATTTCTGTCTGTCCATCGGTCTGTGGTTGGTAACTAGTGCTTGGAAAGAGTTCTGTCCCACATAGCCTGAATAGCTCCTGCCAAAAGTGGCTTATGAATCTACTATCTCTATCACTGACAATGTTCCAAGGTAGCCCATGCAGTCTGAAAACCTCCTGGAAGAACAATTCTGCTACTGAATAGCTGTATATGTAGATGTGATCGGAAAAAAGTGAGCAAATTTAGTCAAACGATCTACAACCACATAGATACAATCTCGCCCTTGGGCTTTCGGCAAGCCAGTGATGAAGTCCATCGACAAACACTCCCACTTCCTGTCAGGGATTGGAAGTGGCTGAAGTAAGCCTGCGGGGTGTGTTTGCTCCTGTTTATTTTGCTGACAAACAGGACATTCTCTAACATATTGCAATACATCTGATTTAAGACCTTTCCATGTAAACCTCTCTCGCACCTGTTTATAAGTTTTGAAAAAATCGGGATGTCTTGCCATAGGTGCATCATGGAAGGCCCTCAAAATGGTGATTTTCATTTCCGATCCTGGAATCAAATAGATCCTCCCCTTGTAAATGATAAGATCATTTACAACTGTGTACCTGTCATCCTGAACTGATCCATCAACAATCCCTGTAGCCCAACTGTCCTTAACATATTCTGCCACAATCAGGTGCCTCCAATCTTCCGCAATCCCAGTCATAGTGCTTAAGTGGGGACGTCGGGATAAAGCATCGGCCACAATATTCTGTGTTCCTGTAACGAAGTAAATATCAAAGTCATATGATTGTAGCTTACTCACTCATTTTTGCTGACGATCATTAAGATCCCGTTGCCCTAGGAAGTGCCTCAAGCTGTTGTGGTCTGTCTTAACCACAAATTGGCTGCCCACCAAATATTGTCTGAATTTGGCCAATGCATGCATAATGGCCAACATCTCCTTATCATATATGCTATATCCCCTCTCTGGACGACAAAGCTTCCGACTCTCAAAAGCAATCGGATGTTTGTCCTGCATAAGGACTGCACCAATTCCCTCCCCTGAAGCATCACATTGTAGCTCAAAGGGTTTAGAAAAATTTGGCAAAGCAAGCACCGGGCATGAAGTCATGATTAGTTTGAACATCTCAAAGCAATCTTGCGCCTCTGGAGTCCAAACGAAAGCCCCTTTCTTGGTCAAGTCTGTGAGTGGTGCTGCATGGCGTGAATATCCATTAACAAATCTGCGGTAGAATCCACACAACCCCAAAAATCCTCTGAGCTGAGTAAGATTCACTGGTGTAGGCCATTCAACAATCGCCCTAATATTTTCAGGATCCATACGTACTCCCTCAGAATTGATGATGTGACCAAGATATAGTAACTCTTTCATCCCTAAGTCACACTTAGACTCCTTTGCATACAAGGACTCTTTCCCCAAAATGCCCAATACTATGTCAAGATGTGCTATATGATCATCCCATGTTTTACTGTACACCAAAATATCATCAAAGAATACCAGTACATACCTCCTCAACAGTGAATGGAAGACCCGGTTCATTGTGGACTGAAATGTTGCTGGAGCATTGGTCAATCCAAATGGCATAACCATGAACTCAAAATGCCCACAATGGCACCTAAATGCAGTCTTCTCAATGTCCTGTTCCCTAACCCGAATCTGATGATAACCAAACCTTAGATCAATTTTGGAGAAGAAATGTGCACCATGTAACTCATCTATTAACTCATCAATTCTAGGGATGGGATATCTGTTCTTTATTGTTCACTCATTCAAGAGTTTGTAATCAATACACATCTGCAATGTACCATCTTTTTTCTTAACCAGCACTACTGAAGATGCAAAAGGGAATTACTTGGTCTAATATGTCCCATGGCCAGCAACTCATTAATTGTCTTTTCAATTTCATCCTTGAGTCGCTTGGGATGTCTGTATGGAGTGACTATGACAGGCTTGGCGCCCTCCTCCAACTTGATGATATGCTCAATCCCTCGATCTGGAGGTTTGCCTGGAGGAATCTTGCTAAACACCTTCGTATGCTTAATCCTTAACTCCTGGATATTAGGATGGTACTCTGGTTTCTGCTGTTTCCCTTGTGTAGGCATTAACACACATTTTGCTGCCCACTCTACCATATCATGTCTTACTAGCCTCGTCATTCTCCTGAAAGAGATCAGCCTGAAACTAGAGTCTTGAATTGCTTTAAGAACATGAGTCTTTCCATCACCCTGAAAAGACATCTCCATCTCTCTAAGATCAAGGGTGAATTTCCCAATATCATGTAACCATCTCATGCCAAGCACCATGTCAGTATCACCCATGTTCACTACATAGAAGTCTGTCTTGAACTCATAGTTGGTCAATCGTATGTGCAAGTCTGAAATTCTCTTCTCACATTTGAGGGTATAGCCATCTGCAACCTTAACCCTTATCCCCTCAAATTCCTCTGTCCTGATGCCTCTCCTATCAACTAAACGAGCATCAATGAAGTTGTGAGTTGCTCCTGTATCAAGAAGAGTGATTATCTTTTGCTTCGCTAGGACCCCATGCATCCTAAATGAACCCACCTGTTGGATGCTAGTGATGTGTGCATCATGTTGCCTCATTGCTCCTTCATGTTCCTCTTCACTTTCATGCTTTTCTTCCTCCTGCTCTGCTCTTGAGTCTTGCTGATCTGATTTTTCTGATTCAGAGTCTTCATAATATGCCCACATTACTCTATTAGCCTTTCCCTTTGGTCTCAAGGGACAATCATGATTTGCATCATAAGGCCCCTTACAATAGAAACACAACTTCTTCCTTAATTCATTGAGTGTGTCATGATCCAAAGGTGTTGCTGATTTGCCCTTGAAATCTAGTTTGTTCTTCTTCTTAGAGAAAGATTTATTATCTCGATACGAAGAAGATCCTTTTGATACAAACTTATTCTGTGGTGTTGACAGTTCCATACTCCTAGCCTTCTTTGTAGCCTCCTGAAGAGTAGGAGGATCAAAGGCTTTTATCCATCCTCTCATAGGCTCTATTAATCCTTCAATAAATAGGACCACCAACCATCTCTCTGAGATGTTAAGAACCATCACCGATAATTTCTGAAAATCTCCAATGTAACTCTCCAAACTTCCAACTTGCTTGAGTTGGGCCAAATCCCTGAAGTAGGATTATGGATCTTTCCTATCAAAATGTTCCACAAGTCTGTCCACAAACTCTTGATAGGATGTAATCTGATTATGCTGTAATGTTACCAATCCATGATACCACCATTCGTGTGCTGCTCCTTCCAAGTGCAACGTGGCAAACTTGATGGCTTCTTCTTCTGTCATGGGTCGAAGAGCCAAGAAGGTATCCAACTTATGAATCCATGACTGTGCAGTAATCTTGCCACTACCATCAAACATGGACAATGTGAGCTTATTAGTAGCTTGCTTAAGGTCCTTATTCTGATTCCGAGGCCTCCTCTCCTGTCGAGACCTGTAGTAGTCCATCCTTGTTTGTACAAAACGATCAAAATGCATAAGCCCTCGTGCTTCTGGTGTCAATAGTTGCCATTTATCATGAGCAGCCATATATGCATCAGCGAAGGTAGGCTCCTCAGCATCTTCAACATTCTCTTCTACTGCACGTTCTTCCCTCAAGAAAGTGGGTTGTGTAGGTTTGTCTGCAGTGCGGGAAGATGCTCTTAGTATTCTCCTTGAACCAGCTATGCTTCTATCATCATCATGATCTTGGGGCTGCCTTCTCGGTAAGACCAACTGCTGTAGAGTGTTTTCAAGCCGCTCAAGTACCCCAGATACCTGCTGCTGACCATCCCTTAAACCCTTAAAAGTATCCAGTACCTCTCTATCATCATCTCTTCTTCCATTTCTAGGAGGGCTTCCTTCTCTTCTTTCCTCCATAGGCCCACCAATCTCTTTATCCCTTGCTGCTACAACAGCTGATAATGTGTCTTTTGTCTGCTTCCTTTCTTCTCTAGCTGTATATCTCTTGGTCCTGTCACTTTGTTGCATAAATGAAGACGATTTCTGACCCAAAGGATGGCAGGGAACCGCTCTGATACCACTGTAATGAGCCTAACTCAAACTGTCCACAATTTGCCCTAGTTGGCTGATTGTAATTTCGTCAAACAGTTTAAATGCAACCTTGCAGCTTGCTGATGTAGTGTTTCAGTTTGTAGTAACTTGATAAAAATGGATGCTAAGGCTGATTTAAATACCCTTTTAATGCCTACAATCTGATCTATATGCAAAAATGTGATTCTTTTTGGATTTTATGCAAATATATGGGAAACTAGGTATGCAAAGACTAGCTACAACAAATAGACATTTTTACAAACATTTGGCTTACAAACCCTAATCTGATTTCAAGCTTTGATTGCAACAAGAAGTTGAGAATTACTTATTACTCTTTCAATGTAATAATCTTTCCAATACAATAACAATTTCAACTCAGCCAAGACTCTTGGCAGATTACATATGAATTAATGCAAAATCTGAAATCAGTCACCTACAACCGTACCATTTATTGTGCAACTAAATGACATCTAAAATGCATGGAATTTAACAATGGGACCTGGTTAGGAGTCGCCTTGCATTCCCAATGAAGAAGCAATGAAAATTCTGGAAGATGATGATCATATGCAGCCCATACGAATTTCTGAAGAAGTCGCCCCTGTTCTATTGAAAATGTGAAATGAAATAATCTGCTAACCCTCCAAGCCTCCAATAACTTCTAACATGATCAGCATAACCCTGGAAATGAGGCGCACCAATCTCCAAGAGGAATCGACCTGGTTATGAGCTGGGATGAATGAAAATGCTCCTCCAAAGGCGTCCCTGTTTGCTTCAGATTTTGCCCAATGTAGATCTGACTTTTCTTTTCAAGATTCGATGCCACAAGACATTATTCTTCAATGCTAGCCAACTCCTAAAATTGTAGTCTTCAAAATTTGCCTTAGGCCACAAATTTTCTGCCCTAATGAAGTGACTGAAATATCACCTCCAATCTGCAATAATTCAGGGGAAATTTCACACCCTCAAAATTGCTATCGATGGGAGTTTTCATTCCCAAAGACAATCTGGTTATCTGCAGATCACTTGGCTCCACAAATACTCAAGAAGAATTCACCAATCAACAATTCATGAAATCTGGATGCTCAAATCGTGAGACCTCAAGGTCTATTTATGCATTTCCTCTAGAGGTCGGCCTCAATAAAATAATATTATCCTTTGACTTCTAGAAGATTCCAGAATTATTTAATCTTGTTGCACTTTATGAAATATTAAAATATTATATTATTAATAAAGTGCATCTCAACATCAAATTATAAAATAAGGTTTCCATAAATAGAAATACTGATGAAATATAGTGGAAAACATTACTCCAATCAAAAAACTGAGCCAAGTAATCACCAAGTGACTGCAAAATGACTCTCTCACCATGCCTCATTAGCCTACAAGAGCCGTTAATAGGCTAATCCTGCTGATATGTTGATGTCAACTAGAAGGGGACATGCCAAACACCTAGGCGGGTTGGCATTTTGTGTTTCTAGCATTTCTGAAGTGTCTTGGAATTGGGACTGCCTTTTAAACGTTTCAAAAGTATTTGGAGGTAGCAATCTTCTTATTGATTTGGAGGTGGTAATCAGTGTAGTATCAGGGAGTGAGAGTGACACTCTTAAAGCAGGTCCGTCCAGCTTTAAGACTATCATGATATGTACTTATAGACTATTAGGGATCCATTCCATGAGTATGATACATTGATATCCATTTTCAACAGCTAAATATATATTTTTAAACTTTTGAAGTAATTTAAATGTCTTTGCCTACTTAAAAAATTAATTTTATCACGTTCCATTCTTTTTTTGCAAAAAAATGTATAATTTGAACATTTTGTTTTTTAATGTGCTATATATATTTTTGTATGAAAACTTCCATGCTGTATTGATTCCAGGGGTCCTTGAGATTTGTGGTAGCCCCTTTTCCATTTCCATATCCATCACCATAGCTGATCTGTTTATGGTAACTCAGGGAAATACTTTTTCCATCTGGACCATTAACTGTACTTCCAACCAGTCATTGGAAATGCCTTTTTCCTTGTTAGAAGTTAGAATGCTCTTATTTTTCTTTGATGGTGTTTGTTTCCTCTTTAGACATATGAAATATAGCCTTTTTTAAATTATGACTGGTTAAAAGATCTTGATTCTGGGTATAAGAGGTTAAAAACCTAGACCACAGATAGATGGTTATTGAATATGCCCTTATTCTAATTCAGTAGTATTATTACGTACTAAAATTAACTCTAGATTCGTAAAAAAATGGCTGAGCTCATGAGCTAGCTCTATTTTTTTGAGAAATTTACTGCAACTGTGTCAGGAATTCACTAGGGTTTTTCAGAGGAGTCTGCAACAATCTTATTTGAAACTGTTTTGACTGTATTTTATGATCATTTGGCTAGAATTTAATGAACCAAAACATGTCTGTAGCCTTTACTTTCCGTACTTCTGCATGGACTAGTGCCCCATTACTCAGTTGTCTATTCATTTAGGGTCCACTCAGACTAGAGTGATATATCATACCCGGGTTATAATGGTATTTGAAAGTAAGACATTGCATTTTGCATGTAGGTCTTATCAGAAATAAGTGCTAAATGTCCAAAACATCATTTTTGATATATAAATTTTGTATTCTTTTTTCTGAGGAGTTTTAGGAGTATGTCATCTGCCCCCACTTCAATATAAGTTATGTGAGATTGTTTCTATTTTGCTGACATTCATTTTGCATTTCGTTCTGATTCGTTTTTCAAGATGTGATGCTAGTATTAGTTCTGGGTTTATGCACTCTGTTAAATATATTATCATGCATTTTGCAAAGCAGATATCTGATTTCCAAAGATATATCCAGGTTTTTCTTTCAAAGAATTTTTTGATGCTGCCGAGTCTTGCAGGAAGTTAGACATCTCCGACTTGGCTCACTGTTTCATGGTACCCTTGGCTGACCTCCTTTTTGTCTATTATGCTATACATTTCTTGCTGATGCAACTGCAATGTATTTGATTTCTTTTGTTGTGGTCAAGTTAAAGTTTCTTTCTGCTTATCGTCTAATGTATTTATTTCACCTGTAATATTTTTTGGAAAACAAGGGAAAAGCATTATATTATATCACAAAAATGGAATTATATCAATCGATCAGTTTTCTAAACTAGCATTAGTATATCTAAGACTACGAATTCAAAGAAACCAGGTAGCCCATAACTACCTATCCAAGTCCAACCCATACTGTTTTACTGACATTGCATAAAATATCAAACTGGATAACTATAAAACTACTAAAAGACTGAAAGTATCAAAGACCTCACAAGGAGGATCAGTATTAGCCATCAAAATAAGAACAAAAAAACCAAAATTACAAAATGATCATAAGGGCATTGCTTCCTCCATAAGCAGCTAGATGATAACCTGAATATAAGAGAGACCAA
Source organism: Torreya grandis (assembly GCA_037957365.1). Classification (NCBI taxonomy): domain Eukaryota; kingdom Viridiplantae; phylum Streptophyta; class Pinopsida; order Cupressales; family Taxaceae; genus Torreya; species Torreya grandis. The sequence continues at coordinate 3,195,309 of JARHVA010000079.1, forward strand.
CAAGAATTAAAAGGCAGCTTTGGGGAAGCTGTGGGTGCAATCCTACTCTGATCAACATCACAAATAATAACTTTAGGATGACAGCCCAGTTTAGGAACAAGCCCTTCCTCGTTGATCAGCTTCTCCATCGGTGGGTTGGAGAAATGATGCTGATGAAAAATTTCAATGGTCTCCTCAGCCTGTAGACCCCTGGTCACTAGATCATAAAGACAGCAAAGTATCTGTGCCATTTAAGGAGTAATATGATCCTTTATCCCATACAGATCAGAGTCCTGAAAAACTTATAGAGGGTGTTGAAATCCTTTTCTTGCTTCCTTCCATCCTTCACATTGTAGTTATTCAGAGCAATCAATTTTTCAATATTTCTAGCTGAGAGGTTGTAAGTTTCTTCAAAGTTGTGGTGTTAGAGACACAAGTTTCATTGTTTGAATGTGGCAGGGAGACCAAAGAAAGATCATCAGTAGGCTGAATTTTTATCAGATTGTCAATTTTCTCCTGTTGAATTGCGGCAGGCTGCTTCAGGTCGGATTGTTCTTTCCAAATTTTGTCGAAGTCCTTGAGGTGCAGAGTGATAACAGAATCTCCATCCATTTGCTACTTGAGCTAGCCTAGATTATCTTTAGAGGTGCTAGGATGAGAACTAGGAGTACGGAACAGGGATTGCTGGGCTTTGATGTTTGTCACCTAGTCCTCAACAACCAAGGGCTTCAATTCCTCTTTGATATATCCTTGACAGTGAGCAGAGCTGTCCAAGCTTTGTTGAATTCATTAGTCACAATCACATTGTTAAAGATGGTAAGCTTGGGCCTGGTTTGGTGTGGGTTGGGAGGAAGTATCACAACAAGAATTTTGTCTATGATACGACTGCCAGTCTTTGAAGAAAGCACTTCTCCAAGGGGAAGAGAGACAGGCAACAAACCATTCCTCATGAGATTTCACTTTATTTTATCATTTTTTTTTAGCGGAGAAGGCCGGGGAAAGACAGTTAGCTCTGATAGAGTTTGTATGGGCCATAGTACTGGGAAGAGAAACCCACCCAAAGCAATAGAAAATGAAGCTAACCAAATGCCTAAAAAACTCACACTGGAAAAATAGTTTTACTGGGATTCGAATATCTAGCAAGAAAGATTCCCCAACCTGATGCTAGCGTCAAGAGACAAGAAAGAGCTGTGAGAAACCCTTGTAAACCATGAACCAAGAGAGTTTCATGGATGTATAGACAAAATACCAAAATCTCCATTGAGCTCACAAGCAAGCACTAAAACATCCCCTCAAAATTCCATTGTTAGAGCAATAGAATTGAAAGATGCCATAATACCACTAGTTGTAGAGCCAAACAAACCAAATGAAAATGAAACGAAGGGAGAAATGAAGTGAGAAAAAGAAAGAAAGAAATTATATTAGTGTCCACGGATGACCAAGAGTAGGTCAATGGGACTTGAGGATACAACTGTTAACAATAGAAATTTCAAGGAAAGAGAATCCAAGAAGCTAAAGTGCATAAGACAAAGTAAAGCATTGTGCCACTAACAAAAGTGGTAAAGGAACCAACACAAATAGCAATGGGTGGTGAACAAGAGCCTTCAAAAGCATGTGGATGAAGACTGGAAGGCCTCATTAAAAATCTCTGTTTGTGTCTGAAGTGGAGGGGGTTGTCTGAGTGATCATCAATCACTTTGAGAAGATTTGATAGTGTTCATCAAGGAGTACCCAATGTCGTAGGGTCTCGATTGGGAGATCCTAGGGGGAAGCAAAGCACTTCCTCTAGAATCTCCCCTAGCATCTAAGGTTGATGTACATCCCAAAGTATAAAAGAAACTCGTAATGTGAGCTTGACCTTGTGGTCTGGGGGATGACCGGTAAGTTGTAGGCCCATGTTGTTGGGAAGGGGTGGAGCCATGTTGGCGGGAAGAAGCAGAGCCATGATGCCAACGGAGAGCAGGATGGGGGATCTAAGTACTCTGACTAGCAATGATATGTTGAGAGAATCATTGCCTAACTAATCTATTAGTTCTGATGTGTGATGCATTGGTGTCCAAAGGGCTCTTAGAGCTGCTAATCGTTTGGATGGGTTGGAGGAAAGAGGTGATCAACATGGGGGCTCTACAACCTCCAGGCTCTTTTTGTAGGGATTTGTGCTAGAGGGTGACCATGTCGCAAAGATAAATAGTCAGGCACTGTTGATCTGGATATCTAAAGAAAGTAAATAGAGAGATGGTTGAGTCCTTGTAGAGGAGTGACATCGTCCCTGGATCTCATAGTAAATGGGGCATTTGAAAATGAAGTGTTGCTTAGTGTCCACCTCCTGGAGGGAGCAAAGACAACAACTCTGATCCAGATGGAAAATGTGGTGATTTGTTTCAACTCGTAGTTGGTGAGAGCACACTCTCATCTGGCCAAGGGGAAACCTCAAGCCATGGGACCAATGGCATTGGAGATAGTGAGGGCGACAAATAATAACATCCACTACTTGTAAGAAATGCTTGGCATAGAAAACAAGCTTGGGGATGAGTGGCTCAAGGGGGGAGATCCAGGGGGTCTGGATATACTGTCTATGGATGTCCTCTCTAGTAGCTCTAGTGATGATGTCCTTTGTGGTAACCAATCCATAGAGATGGCAATAGAAAGGAGCAACCTAGTCTCAAAGTACCAATAGTGCCCACGTTTGGTGGGGACCAATGAATCAATCTTTTTTGAGGAGTAAGTGCCAAGTATGGATATCTCTCACGACTAGAAGTTGGGTCCTCTAGTGACCCGAGCTTGTGGATGTAGAAAGTAAGCTTGAAGATAGTATCAAGCCTTAGCGGCTAGGTGACAAATTAAGCTTGGACGATGTATTGAGGAACTGTCCGCTTGCAACGGATCATGCATTGTAACATGAGAGTATGGACCCTCTCAACATGAGCCTAGTCAATGGCCCCCAAGCTAGGTCCCCACACCTTTGAACAATATAAAATTCTAGGTTTGATGATTACATCAAAAAGGCATACCTTGGAAGGAATGTCTTGGAAGTGGATTTGAAAACATTAATGTTCTAAAACATATAGAGAGGCATACCCCTTGCATAGGCACAGATGAGAAGCAAACTTCATGCTAAAGCATGAATTGGAGAATTGGACCCTAGAATAAGTGTAAGCCGATGTGAACTATAGAAGTTCCCCTTTGTAGTAAAATTGGAATTTGGAGAGAGCGCTTGGAGATGTTGAAGATCACAACCTTAGTTTTACTAAGGATGGCCACAAGCTGTTGGAGTTCGCAAAAAAGAGCAAGGGCATCAAGCTGCCATTGTAAACCCTCGGTACAGTGTGAGAGGACAGCCTCGTCGGCAAAAATAAGGATAGCTATAAGCACCTCATGCGAAAAACAACCATAATTTATATGAGTATGTTGCCAAAGAAACTCTTCTAACTCGTCAACGTAGATGCAAATGTGTTTGTGAAAGAGGACATCCTTGCTTGACCCCTGCGGTACGCTTCACAAAGTCAGAAAAACCATGTGAATTACAAAATTTTGCCTGAAAACTGTCTCATAAAGCCTCCAAGTGGTGGTAATCAAAGAATCTGGAATACCGATCTCTCTCAATTTCTTGAAATGCAGGTGTCTCTGAACCGAGTCAAAGGCTTTGTTGAAGTCAACAAAACAGCAAGAGACTTTGGAAGCCCTGTGACGAGCTTCTTCAATAATAGCCCAAAGTTGAAAATGTGGTAGATGGTCTGATTGTTCTTTTTGAAGCCAGCCTGTTCCCTAGCTCTTAGATTATTCCTTTCTGCCTTCTGGGTACTTTGACAACTGCATGTCTAACACTGTGGCATAAAGTTTGGCAAATGTATGCCCTATCATAATGGTCCTAGAGAGATCTCCGGACTTGTGAGAGGAGTACATTTGTAAAGCCCATAAATTTTGTAATTGCCACCTTGCTTTATCAGGAGCGTGCGAAGATTTGATGGGAGTGACAAGATCATATCAGGAGGCTTAAAGAAATAATGAGGCTTCTCAAGGATCCTCCTCTAGCAGGAGTGTTTTTGCACTTATCTGATAACACAATCTTTGTTAATAATCGATTTGAGGCCTGCTCTAAGCATGTCAAAGGGGTCATAGGCCATATCTTCCCTGAATTTTGTGCCTTGAGATAAAGAAGAGGCATGCTTGGCAAGATGCTCATCTCCAACATTCCTTTCTCCTGGGATATAATTAACCTTGAAGTCTTAGAGGTGCTCAGAATTCTGCGCATGTTTTTGACCAATTTTCTGCATTGCCAATTGTACATATCCTTTGTTGACTTGATATTATTTGTTAATATTTGGGAATTTTCTTCGCAGTGATTTTGGGGAGATGATTAGCATTGGCCAACAAAAAGCCACGCCAGATAGTTTTCACTTCAGCTCGGTTATTTGTTGTCACCCCAGCTGAACCAGAATATAGTGTCGCCAAATTGATTGTGACAAATTCTGCCTGCTTGCTGGGACCGTGGTTTCTTTGAGATGCTTTACTGGTATTCAGTTCAGCCCAAGAAGCTTGTGGGGGCCATTAAGATTTATATTTACCAGCCCCATCATTGGGGGCTTCTACCTGAAAAGAATCTTGTATAGTTTATTGTAAAATCTGGTATGACTGATTTATTTGAATTTGCCTTCCAAAGAAGTGGACATGCTTCTATGAGCATCAAGTATTGGTAGATTTATTGGAGATTTCTATACATGATGTTCTTATACGAAGGGTCTATTTTAGTTTTCAAATAGTTTTGTGCATGCCTTGATTTTGAATATTGATTATATTCATGAGTTTACTCCGCAGTTCAATTTAACCATGAGAAATGTTATGTCACATGAATTGAAAAAACATAAATAAATATAGGCATGATTGTACTGGGATATTGCGTTTCGATAACTATGAGGTTTATTGTAAATGGTATGGCATACTAATCCTTGAGAAAAGATCATCTTTATGGAAGGTCAACGGGCAGTCTATGCAGCACATGGTTTTGAAGAAATGGATTGTCGAATAAATATGTATGATACATCACGTAGATGCAATTAAACATGATTGTGATCTCCATGGATTTCTAAAATGACAGTTCATCTCACACTATGGTGTGTGTTGTGCCTGTTTCCCACATTGTTCCTTTCTATACCAGCACATGCTTTTTTAATGAATCAATGGGGTCTGTTAACAGGATTCTCACCCTGCTAAACAAAATTTTGGAGAGAAAACCACCAACATACCCAGGAATGCATTTACAGGCATTTAGGCATCCATTACCTTTCCTGTGAAAGCAAATTTAAATATAGTCAGTTGCTTCGAGTTTTATCAATACTTCCCTTGGTTTTTAACAGGGTTATATAACAGACTCTGGACAGGTGGTCAAGTAGAGTCCCAAAAAAAAAAATGGCAAAATAGGCCCTGATACTGGATCAATGTTTGTCTGCCATTGCTAATTTAAAAGCAAGCATCTATAGACAAAAAGTTTCCATTTGCCCATCCTCTTTACAGAATGTTAGCTCTTAGAGCTCTTCGTTATATGCATATCTTTCCTCTAGCACTCAACACACTGAAAACCGCACAGGTCTTTGAGTCCATCCTTCGACAAGCTGCTGTCCCTAACACAAAATAATCTTGGAAGACCCCAGACATTACATCTGCACTGTTTTGATGTTCTGTGGTCCTCCTCCAAGTTTCTGAAGTCCCTGGGATTAATTCTCTCTGGGAAACAAGTTCCTAAGCTAGGGAGTGAGACCTTATTAACACTGGTTAGATATCTTATCGTTTTGACTTATAGTTTGTATGCAGGTTGTTTGCCATAAACTTTCTTTAAAATTTGCAAGACCATTATGCTTTCCCAATGTAGATATCTTTTAACCTGCAGGCTATTTTTGAACATACTTTTTGGACTTCTTATGTCACATGCCTTTCTTCATTTGCAAGTTCCTTGAAAAGCATGGAATTGTTTTGTATCTTCCAATTCTTTTATCTTGTGTATCAAAGTTGATGTCTTTATGTTTCCTTCCATCACTTGTGAGTGAACTGAATATACAGATGATTGTTCGAAATTTTTAATTGAAAGCAAGATGTTTCATAGTTGTAAGTTGCATGAAATGATAAGTTTCAGTTTTAAAAGTTGGTGCAAAATATGTTGAATGATTTGTTATGAATCGCAACTACAAGATATGCGAGTTTCTAACAAATATTCTGAATACGAAAAGAAAGGAATGATAATTTCACACTATGGTGTAAATATTATTCTGCATTGTACACTCTCAATCAGGAATTTGGACTTGAGATAACTTTACAGCTCACTTAAGGATTCAACCTCTTGTTTCACACAAAGCACCATTTGACTTCATCCTCGTAGATTTGGAATGTGCTGCATTTTTTGCAAGAGTTGTTTCTTGGAAATTATAGTAATTTGTACTTTATACTGCATGAAATCTAGTTTTAATATTATCCTTAAGGAGTTATATTTATTTATCTTTAATGTTGAGTAGAGAGAATGATTCTTACTTGTTTGCACATCATTTGGAAGCTGAGATAAAGATAGCTTCTGCATGTTTTATGGCATGCATTTTTGATTACAACATTATAACAATAACCTTAAAAGCATTTCATCTTGTAGGTGTATCTGCAATGCACCGGGTGGGAAGTACAGGGAATACTTCAAATTCTTCCCGTCCTCGGAAAGAAAGGCGGTTAACTTATGTTTTAAATGATTCAAATGATTCTAGAGTGAGTTTTGCTGTTTAATGGTGATCTATTCTGGTTTCACTCTTTCATCTTATTGGGCCTGGAATTGTGTGAATGAAATGTCTAAATGCTTGTCTATCTTAATGTTTTAGCTCAAACAAAATATGATTTTGTAGCACATACACTGTTTTGCATATAATACTAAACTTTGAATTATTTCGATGTAGCATTGCTCTGGAATAAACTGCCTGGCAATATCACATTCGCCACTGCCTGGGGGCAATGACTTGTTGTTCAGTGGTAGTCGAGATGGGACGCTCAAACGATGGGAGTTGGCTGAAGATTCTGCTGTCTGTCATGCAACATTTGAATCCCATGTTGACTGGGTACTGTTTGTTTCTCTTGATGGTCCTTGAGACAATATTTTTTGGTTTTCTAGTCTTTGCTAATATACATATATTCTTACAAGGTTTTCCTTTTAGTGATTTGAGATGCAACACAAATAAGACATTGTCATCATCCACTACCATATAAATCAATGCTATTTTAGTTATTTAAATGGTTTATGTGTTTTGAGGTTTTAAATGATGTCCACAGCATTATACAGTTACTTCTAAATGGCCATTTTCACAGATTGTTGCATGGACTAAATTCTGATTTACAAATATAAGTTTGGTACCTTCAGTCAGGTTTATCATGGTAATTTTCCAGGTAATTTTAGCAACATATAAAATGCAATGTATTTGATCTCTTTAATTGAATTTGCCTTAACAGAGTTGCAAAACAATTTTTGCGTGAAACAGCTTAAATCTATACCTTAACCTATAATTTTTATTTTAGTGTGTGAAATGGTTCTAAGACTTTTATTTTGGATTTGCTTTTGGCATTCTCTACATGTGAGAACTGTAGGTAGAAGTTTTAGTTATACGGATTTATCTATGACACAAATAAAAGTGTAAGGTACTTAGGCTTTTTTAAAATTTTCAGCACTTACAGTTAACTACGAGCAGCTGTGTCTGACCAAAGCACCTGTCGTGAGTCATCCCATATGAACTTCATTGATTAGCATTGAGAGAGCTCTCTCCATCAATACAATGGCCAATGCCATAAAGAGACAGTGCACATTGCATTTAAGTATAATGAAAACAGTCCCATTTTCCATGTCTGTATGCAAATTTTGTGTCAACATGTCTGTCAGATATATCTGTATGTTTCATATGAGTTTATACGTTTCAAGTAGTCCTCCAGTAAATTCACCAATTTACATTATGGGTGCCATTGCTGTAATTCTAAAGTCTTCCATAGGAAGTCATATAGTGTTTGGTCATATGTCCATGCAGTTCATGATTTAGAAATTGTGTGTAGTGTGTTCAATTATGTGTTTTCAAGAATCAAAAACAGAAAAGTGGAATGGAAGGGTAAGAAAAAGGCTTACCAGATAATTCCAGAGTAAGAAGAAAGCACTGCAAGAGCTGCTCGGCGTTTGGTGGGAGTAAGGGTGATGGGGTTGCTAGTGCTGATTGGAGACCTCCAATAGGGGTACATATCATGTTATTCTGGCAGAATGAGAGAGCATTGCAGACAGATAGACAAATAGAAAGGAGACTGGCTTTGCTGGAACGAAATAAGTGATGGTTAAAGGTGACAATATAAGTAATAAAGACAACGTGTTCTAATTTATATTAGAGTGTAACATGATTACTCTATTAAAGAACAAGCGCTAAGAGAAGTTTATTTTGGGAAGAATATCAACGGATGTGGAAGAACATGAAAAGGAATTAACGATAGGAGACAAAGTTCAACCTAGAAAAAATATATCAAATATGTAAACGGATTCAATACCACAGGAAGTTTAAAAGAAAGAAAGAAAAAAAATATATTAATGTCCACAAATGACCAAAAGGATGTGAATGGGACTTGAGAATACACCCAATTACAATAGAAAGAGCTAGGGTATACGTGGGTAAACCCAATGCAGGAAAACCCCCCAATCCATGTGGCTAGGGTAACAATACAAATAGCCATGTTGGGGGAGTAAGAGCCCCTGAAGAGCATTGGCTGATGAAAATCAAAAGTCGAAAAGATTGGATGGTAGTCGCATCAAACATCTTCGACCATGCCTGGGATAGAGGAATCATTTGTGTCATCATTTTTCACTGTGAAAGGGCCAATGCAAGATCTGGTTATGCTCCTCGGGGAATGTCTAGGGCCGAGGGGGCCAGGTTGGGTAATCCTAGGAGGAAGCAAAGCACTTCCCCTAGAATAATTCCTAATATTTAAGGATGAAGAAGTTCTTATGGCAGCAAAGAAACAAAACAAGTAAGAAGCTCGAATGGAAGCAGCCTGATTGCAGGCCCTATGGTAACCAAGTAAAAATGAAACAAAACCAATATATCAATACCCTGGCCATAGAAGGCAATCTGAATTTATGGAATAATAATGAGTAAACCGAGTGACATCTGGTGCAGTTCCAGGAAGAAGACTTTGCTATGTAACTAAGGGTTTTGTTGCCTATAACGTGGCCTTATGCCTTAAGATTTTTTGTCATGGGATTTTCGGTTTTCCAACTTTAGGATGTCAGACCTCTAGTTCACTTCTGGTTCTCATACTTTCGTGCCTTAGACTTAAGGCCCTCTGATTTTAAGTTCTATGGTTTTTCCCCCATCTGACCTATCATATTCTGCTCTATTATGTCTGACCCTAACTTAAAAATTGTGAACTACGACTTCAGAATTGTGGGCTAAGAATTTCAGTGCTGCGACTTTTGGATTGTTGGCTGAATTATGGTCCTATGTCTGCACGGACGAAGAAAGCATATAAAGTATTGGAAGTTGCAGAACCTGATAGAATCATATGGAAACAAGCTTAAGAAAACATTAGGTCTGTTTTTAGAGAAAACTTATAAAAAATGTGGCAGCCCAATATTCATATACTTTTAGCCATAGTTACCAGATTCGGCCGCATCTGGCCGAAATCCGGAACGTTCCGCATTTTTTGCGGGCATCCGGATTAATAAATTCGGTTTGCCAGGGAGAAACAATGGAAGTCAACAAAAAAATTTAGAAAATGTAAATCTAGTCCGAACCCAATAGTATATAAAATAAAATAAACATTTAAGTATAAGAACTTATACTTTTAAGTTATATTTTATTTATATACTTTCAGGGTGTTTGAGAGGGGTTTCGGACCGCTAGGAGCTATAATGCAAATTCTAGGTTTTGGAGGATCCTATCATATTTTAGAGTTAGTCAGATTCCAGGGTTTCAGGGTTTCAAACTTGGCCATATTTCAGGGTTTCAAGATTTCAAGGAGACATCATAGGAGGTATGAAGGCTGCATGAAGGGATGTATGCGTGATAGAATAGTATGAGAATATCTCTTGCAAAGTGCCACAAGCCGATCCCACCCCATTCCCAGTGCACCCCTTAAGGCATGCACTCTGTGAGATTCAATGCACCGATGAGCCCTTGTGAGAGAAAGTGTCAGTAAATGATAAAGTTGAAAAATAATGGGAGTGGCATTCATGATTTGGTGGGCAATCGAGATGATTTATTCTAGATTTGAATGTACATTTTGTCTTTGAAGTAATGAATGAATGAATGATGGTGCTAGTGCTAGTTTTGATTTTGAAGCTGGGTTTGATGTTGCAAATGTTTGAAACTTAAGTTCTATATCAATTTTGAGCTTAGGCTCTAAACTATGAATATTTTGCAATCTTTTAATGTAATTCAAGTTTGAAATTCTTATGCATTTCTCATTTTTGCAAGTGTTAAATTAATGTTCATTCCTCAGTAGATTGAAATATTTTGCATATATATATATATATATAATTTTATTTTCTGAACCGGATTTTACCGGATTTTTTCAAAAATTCCGCATTCCGCATTTTTTCCGCCTCCCGAACGCATCCGGATTTCCGAACCTGGTAACTATGCTTTTAGCAGTCAGCCCAATATTCATATACTTTTAGCAGTCAAATTGACCCCGGAAGTCTGCGCAGCCGCAAAATTGCAGACATTGATTGGTGCAACTAGAAGTTCTCGATCTTGCTGATTGTGCAAAGCCAAAATTTGTTGCTATCACAACCTGATTTATTGCAGGCTGTAGAGGAGAGGAGTCAATAGTTGGGCACCCTACATTGATGGGTCCACTATGCCTACTTGGAGCCATGGAAGCCAACCACATTTATACAATACAAATAAAACTATGTGCTGAAGCCAGGTTTTTCACTGCGGGTGTTTAAATTATTTGGGAAAACTGTAATTAAAGTCATTCACAAGGAGATTATAAATGCAAAGAAAAGAGGGTTGGTCTATAGCTTGTGCAGTAAGTCATCTATGTATGGTGCACCTATGTGTTAGGACATGAATTGATATTTTATTTGACATGATCTATCCTATTGATTACTTTTCATTCAAACATTAGTTTTGAAAGTTACATCAAATGCCCCTCCACTTTTCGAAATACCATAACAACTATTAGAGCCAGATCAAGTATTGGCCCCTCTCCCCTAGGTCATATTTTACAAAGTCCTAATTGGCTTTTTAACGAATCAAATCAGAAACTAAAAGAGAACAAGTTATTAAGTTTTTAAACCCATATATCTTTATGGCCACCCAGCTACTACTTGGCCAATAGATGTCAAGTATCAACTATCTAAGATCCAAACCTAGTCCTTTAAGATATGTAATTGGCTGTGGAGTGTAAACTCTGCCGTGTGTGAGATTTATGCATTTATATTGTATGTTATGGATCCCTATGACATTCCCCACGTACCGTAACAGGTACAAATCTGATCCTGATGCTGGGCTGGCTAGAATCTCCTTGGAAAAATACCTAACTCTTCAAAATCTTTAGGCCCTTGGAAACACACTGGATATTGTGATGACATTTTAGGGCAGACTCTGTTGGAACCAAAAAAAAAGAAAAAATGAAAAAAACAAAAACAAAAATTATGGACGCAACTCTGTTCCTGGGGAGCAGACTGATATTTTGAATTATCAACTATTTAGTGCTTTTTAATTTTCTTCTTGTTTTAAATTATTAATGCTGATTATGCACATAACATTGACATTAGGGTTAATTTTGAACATATTTTATATACAAACATTTCCAAGACGAACCAAACCTAAGGTCCCAAAAGAATTGGTGATTTCCGTAACTGTACTTATACCGAGTGGTCAAATATCAATTGTTTGAATTCCAAACTTACGCCTCTGAGGTATTTACGTGGCTGTTTGGATTAGAGATTCAGCCATTTTAAGGCATTTACATTATTTTTGTTGTTGTTTGTGCTGTCCATATATTTTCCTCTCATGGCATTTCTATGGAGGTGTTGACGTCCATAAGCTGTCTCACCATGCAAACTGGCTGATGAAATCTTGTCCACACATAACCTGGCTGTTCGAAGTTCCTTAGTCACGAGATTAAAACTTGGTAAAAACTCAGCAAGCTGATTTTTGACTTGGATCGGGGCTTGGTGAAAAATCATGGCCAAAACTAGGCAAATTAAAAAATTATAAAAAATAATGGATTGTAGAGAAAAAAGCTAATATCAAATCAATTTCAAATAAATTCAATTAATCGATTACATATACCATACACATGCATACACAAAGAAGTAAAAAATGCTATATTGAAAGTTGAACTTGAAACATGAAAGCGAATATGAAATAAAAGTTGCTTTTATATTGATAGAATTGTTTCCATGGTGATGACATAAAAAAATGGGTTTTAAAATCCATGGCAACGACATCAACAAAAAAACATAATACAATAGACCAGACTAGGGTGGAGAGGAGCCTTCATCGCTCGCACCAGCACAAGATGCACTTGTTGCATCCTATGATGCTTTGTATATGTCAAATAAGCAGCTGTAGTCATTCTACCCGCAATAGAGGTAGCAATAGGATCATCCTCCAGAACTTGTTTAGTGTTGGATGTAAGGGCTCGCTACTTGGCCAATGCTACAAGCTCCACCTCATGATCTACCTGATCTTCGCATGCAGGGTCCTCCTTGGCGATCCACTCTAATTGCAGATCATACTCCTCCAGCACAATGGGGGGATGATTTCTTATGAACCCTTGTAATCTTCTTGTGGCGGAGGCAAAGGTTGGAATGCACATATACAAGGTCGTTTAAACTTTGCATTGACAACCAATCCTGCTTTTTGGAGTGTATGCACTCAAACATACTCCAATTGCATTCACAATTTGAATGCTGGATGGCTGGCTCAACACTCAAAGAGCAATCTTTTGGATATCTTTTATGTTAGCACCAAAAGTAATGCACCAGGTATATGTAACAATAAATGTTAAAACTACACAAATTTCAATATCATTTAAAAAAAATCAATATTCAATAACAAAAATGGAAAAAATTAAACTTAAAGTTTACTTGGCCTATACTTTGTTGTTGCCACCTTGTAAATATCTTGAGAAAAAAGATCCCCTAGTTTTGTTTGTAGATCTAAATCTCAGACACAATCTTCACCCCCAAGTACGAATTTGGCTCCATGGCCTCTATGATTGTGCAAATGGCACTCATAAACTCTTCATCAACCTTGAAGCTCTCAAGGAACTCTGAGCAATTCGATAAACTCACAAGCTGTTTTATTCATTCAAGAGATTGCATATTTATACAATATAAATGCCTAGAATAGCCCCTATAGATTAGGCTATCTAATATATCCCAAAGACTAAAAACAAATCAACTAAATCTAATCTTCGTTTGGTTTGTAACAACTTAACAAAACCATTAACAATAGATTTATTAGCCTATAATATGATTGAATTAATTATTCTAACATTCCCCCTCGCCCCCCGCTCCCCTTAATACATCATAGTCTTAAGAGTGCAAGAGGGAAAATTTCGAAATGCCTCAAACATTTCATGTGTAGGTGATTTGGCGAAAACATCTACAAATTGATATTGAGTGGGGCAAAATTGGAGCTGAATTTTGTGTTGCTGAACATGCTTGCATATGCAATAACACTAAACCTCGATGTATTTCGTGTGCCCACGGAATATTGGATGCAAATAAGTGGTAGAATACCTTGATTGTCGTAGTACAAAGATTGTTGGTTGTTTCTGTGGCACTCTTAGTCCTACAAGTATACGACGTAACCATATTGCTTCGTAGACAACTCTTGCTGTACAATTTTTTGCTTCGTTGGAAGATCGAGAAACAATGTGTTGTTTCTCGCTTCCCCATGAAATTGGTCCAAAACCTAGAAAGAATACAAATATAGATGTGGATTTCCTATCATCAATAGATCCTGCGTGGTCTTTGTCCGTGTATCCAGTTAAGTAGAATTGATGATTCTTCTTGTATTCCATGCCGTGTTTCATAGTACCACAAACATACCTCAATACTCGCTTTGCTGCCTTCCAATGAAACCTCTTTGGTTCTCGCATGAACCGTGAAACATAATTGATGTTATAGTTGATATTTGGCTTGGGGTGGTTAAGTAAATGAGATACGCAATCATCTGACACTAGAGAGTGGCATTTACTTGTGGAGAGAGATCAAAATGAGACAACTAAAGTCTTGTCCCCATGGGTCTTGCAATAGGCGTACAATCCGTTATCCCAAAATTTCTCGAGCATAGTCTTGCAATACTTCATTTGAGACACAAAGGCACGGTGTCTTGTTTGCCTTACCTTTAAACCAAGACAATAGCATAGTAGCATGAGATCGATCATGTCGAATAATGACTTAAGATCATTCTTTGTAGCATCAATTATCTTCATTGAACTTCTAGTGATGACTAGATTGTTGACATACACATTGAGAATCACCCCCTCTCCCCTTGCTCTTTGAGGTAGAGGTTCGGTTCAATGGACTGTGATGGAATCTATGTTGGAGGAGAAGCTCATTGATCTTGATGTACCAGTGTCTAGGAGCCTGCTTGGGACCATTAAGGGATCTAATGAGTCTACACATTTTTTGCTTTTGGCTAGGCATATCAAATACCTTTGGTTGGGTCATATAGACCTCCTCTTGTAGATATCCCTTTAGAAAAGCACTTTTAATATCCATTTGATGGACCTTCCATCCAAATTGAGCAGCCATTGCAAGGACCATTCTGATAGTCTTTATCTTCGCTGTGGGAGTAAACGTCTCCTTATAGTCAATGCCTTCCTTTTGAGCATATCCCATTGCCACAAGTCTTGCCTTGTATTTGTCTACATTGCCATTTGCCTTGAACTTGGTCTTAAAGACCCACTTACAACCGATGGACTTCTTCCCTGTTGGAAGATCAACAAGCTACCATATATTGTTCTTCATCAGTGCTTGATAATCAACACCCATGACATCTTTCAAAGGCTTTGAATCTTGGGATTTTCAAACCGTTGAAGGGTCAAACGATTCTACAATTGTGCTCATGAGGGCTAAGTTTACCTCAATATGAGTCATCTTGCAAGTTCTAGACTCTGAAGTGGAAGTGCTTGGGAATACATCCAATTTTACATCTCATATTGTACTAGTATACCACTTGGGATTTTCATTGTGTGGTACTTGTGGATGCTGAACTGGTTGACCATGATCACCATCATCATCCTAATCATCACTGCCATCATCATCAACATTGTCTCTGTCATCATTAGAAGAAGTTACAGGAGAAACATTTGGAACATGTCTCAGTGTGGAAGGTGGTTTGGACTCACCCTTATCAAATACGTGTCAGGATCTATGAGTTTGTAAGCCTTTGAATCATTACTATATCTGAGAAAAATGCATTTCAAGGGCTATTTATCCAGCTTTTCCTTTGCTTCTTTGGAGTATGCATATATGTTGTACAACCAAAAACACGTAGGTACAACCAAAAACACGTAGATGATAAATAAAATTCTTATACCCTGACCATACTTTCTTTGGAGTGATTACATTGGGAGATTTTGTGGGTGCACAGTTCAACAAGTCAACCATTGTACGAATTGCTTCTGTCCAATATGGATGTGCCAGGTGGGCATCGTTCAACATGCACCTCATCATTTCAACAATAGTATGGTTTCATCACTCAGCTACACCATTTTGTTGTGGTGTGTAAGCAGCAGTCAAATGTCTCTGAATGTCATGCAGCTGATCAATTTTTTTCAGTACCTTTGCAATCAAATTCAACCTTAAGGTGGTGATCAAGAAATTGACTGACTGATAGGAAGTTCTTTGTTAAACGTGGAACATAAAGAAATTCAGTAATTTTACAAGAGTGTTTACTGAGTGGCAAAAAAAC
The DNA here is from genome assembly GCA_037957365.1 of Torreya grandis. Taxonomy (NCBI): domain Eukaryota; kingdom Viridiplantae; phylum Streptophyta; class Pinopsida; order Cupressales; family Taxaceae; genus Torreya; species Torreya grandis. The sequence goes on from JARHVA010000079.1 coordinate 3,211,223, forward strand.
ATCACCTAAACCTTGCACTTTATAGGATGTATCATCACTTAGAGATACTTGGCTGAGACATGATGAGTGATTCGGATGGCGAACAAATCTTTTCGTCTAAGCATGTGCCTTGTGGCATCAGAGTCCATGTACCAGATTGAATTTTGATGAGGGATCTCCTCATCTGTATGTGCAACATTAACTCTTTGGCAATATTTCCAGGTTGCTGCAATGTGGAAGGCTTCTTCTTCCAATTGTGTGGACACTATGGCTTTTTCTTTTATTCTTGTGGCGATTGTTGAATTGGTGGCTTCTTGTTGTTGGTCCTTGGATTAACCATTTGTGAATGCATTATACCAACAGTCTTTGAGCTCATGGCCATTCTCGCCACATATGAGACAAGTATTCTAGGAACATATGAGACAAGTATTGTGTGGACACTATGGCTTTTTCTTTTATTCTTGTGGCGATTGTTGAATTGGTGGCTTCTTGTTGTTGGTCCTTGGATTAACCATTTGTGAATGCATTATACCAACAGTCTTTGAGCTCATGGCCATTCTCGCCACATATGAGACAAGTATTCTAGGAACATGAATAATTCCCGGATTACTACTTCTGTTTGGGAGGGCGATTTATAGGCCGCATGGGCTTCTTTCCCTTTTGATGTGTAGCCAAGACCTGATCGTCCTCGTTGTCTTCTTTCTATGTGGACTTTTCTTGCTGGAGCGTGTTGACCAATTGATCGAAGGTAGGTTTTTGATTTGCGACATTCAGAGATGTCATGAAAACCTTATATATGGATGGTAGTGCTCTTAGAACAATGGGCACGAACAACACATCTTCACCTTTTCGCCTAATGCTTGTAGCAAGGCTTGCAATTCAGCAACCTGATGAAGAAACGCTTCAATTTTTTCCCTTGTCTTCATTTTGAGGCATTGTAACTAACTTTGTAGGTGCAAAATCTGATTCCGATTTTTTGCCTCATACACAATGATTAGCTTATACGTGCATCTTTTGTGGAAGTAGATATTCGGATATGAGGCTGGACCTCATCTGAAACACCAAACATTATAATGAGTTTTGCTTTGTCAAACTTTTGTTGCTAGTCAACATCGGTCATATGTCTAGTGAAGGTGCCCTCAACAATCACAAGTCTTTGAATTCCAGGTGAGTTTTTTCTTTTGTCTTCTATGCGGAATAGTTATTTCAGCTGAGAAGTTGAGAATCAGGCAAAGTTATTTTTGGAGCACTTGCGACCATTATAGTTACAATGTACAAATTGCTGAAAAGCAATAAAATGCGGAAAATAGGTACTTAAAAGCTTATTTTTTCCACAATTGTTGTTAATTGTCTATTAGGGACATCTAGGTGAATTTTGAGCCTCGGGGTCTACACAGTTTGAGAGAGAGACAATTAGTTGGACTCTTGACTGACACAGAGAAATAATTAAATAAATTATAAAGTTTGAAGTGTAATTAAAAAAAAAAAAAAAAACTTAATAATTTTTTTAATTAAATCTTATTAAAAAAAACCTTTTTCCCTAAATGATTATCACGTTGGAACAAAAGGAAAAACTATTAAACCAAAAAAAATTGCTTATGCTTGCGGTACGGCTCTCCTAATGGCATGAGGCTGTATGGATATGCAAGTGTTTGTAGGCTGCGCTTGTTGGTGCCTTGCTACCGTGCTTTTCGTTGTATTTGTATATTTTAATAAATTTATTATTCTCTCCGAGTTTTCAAAATGGTGGCCATATGGATCTCTGGGTTGTGCATTTTTTTGTCAAAATATTGGCTGCATTGATGGAGCAGCTGCTTGCTTATTATGCCAGGCGCTCCACATACGTGCTTCTACCACCTTCTTGGTGCCTTATGTGAACAAGACTGTACTTCTATTTGTCATAGCAGTTGACAAACATGATAACCCCAAAAAAAATTTCTGATATGCTGCACTACCGGCAGTACAATGCTTTAAAAATAAATAAATAGAAGGCCTCTCCTAGAGACCATGCACATTCTGCTTGTTTCTGTACATAAATAAATGGATCGCTGCATGCATTGGATAGGCATTAACTTGGCAAAAGGTTATGATTATTGGTTTTTAGTGAACTGCAGTAAAGCATTGGCTGCACTTCCAAAATACAATATATTTAATATGCTGCTGCCTGGATCTTGTCTGGCAATCTCGTCTAGCTGAACTTGGACACCAACGCCCTGTTTGGTTGAACAAGACCTCTGTCTCCTCTTGCCTCTTCCCTGTGCCGCACCCTCCCCTGCAAAAAAAAAAAAAAATGACGACAGTGTCTCGTTCATGATTCTTCAATAGGGATGGGCTCTCAATTACAGACTGCTGTGCCCACAAGTGTTTGTTGTTTTGTTTTGTTTTTTGGTGTGCCTTTTTTCCCTTTCTGCTGCACCACTCTTCACAGGGGAAATGTGCTGATATGAAGCTTGAACAAAACAAATAAAATTTGAGTCCCTAGGGCTTCTCTCTTCTTCCTCTCCTCCCTGATCTACTTCCTGCTCTAATACCAAATTTGAGCAATTCGATAAACTCACAAGCTATTTTATTCATTCAGGGGATTGCATATTTAGACAATATAAATGCCTATAATGGCCCCTATAGATTAGGTTATCTTGTATATCCCAAAGAGTAAAAACAAGTCAACCAAATATAATCTACGTGTGGTTTGTAATAACTTAAAAATCTCTAACAATAGATTTATTAACATATACTTTGATGTAACTGATTATTCTAACAGGGATTGGAAGGTTGGGTTTAGATTGTATGCACAAGCACGAAGTAGCCTACGGAGTTGTTTTATCCACTAAGATTTATGATATCCAAAATGAACTTATACTTGGCCTTTGTCTTCCCATAGGAAATTTCTATTTCCTACTTGGCTCGGTCCATGCTCTCATATATATAGCCCATTGTTGGATTTTCTTCGTCAACTACATGGAGAGAAACAAATGGACTCATGTTGGATATTTGTTATATACTTTGCATGATTTTACACCCCTTAGGTATTGTATAGCCTGGCATGGTTTTTTGGGTCAGAATGGGTGGTTTTGATGCCCACTGTGTATTGTAATACTACTTGGACGGTTTCCTATGGATGTGCCTTCAAATACTTGCATGTGCGTTAGGGTAAAGCAGAACTTTGAACTATGTTATTGTATTGTAAATGATTGAGTTAATGCAATAAAAAAGAAGATCTTTGTTGAGTTTATCCTGAAAGGGTTTTCCTAGGTGAAAATATTGTGTGTTGTGCATGTGCCATTTTTCTTGCTGTTAATAGCTTTAATTTTGTAAGCATTGCTTCTCCTACATTAGTTTATCGATCAATTTTTATCTTCACTATGTAGCTGTTTTATCCACCGCTAGTTTATAATATCCGAAATGGACTTAAACTTGGCCTCTGCCTTGCCATAGGAAATTTCTATTTGCTCCTTGGCTCAATCTGTGCCCTCATATATATAACCCATTGTTGGATTTTCTTCGTCAACCACATGAATAGAAACCAATGGCTTCCTGGTTTGTAATTTTTTTTAAAACTAAAATCAAATAAAAAAACTAAAACAAAGGAAAGTAAACCTCAAAAAATCTAAAAAGAATTATATCTACAATCTCCCTCGCCAACATCCTAAAGTGGGGCTCATCGAATGCCCACTCCACAATGTCAACCCCGACATTGGGCCTTGAATAGGAAGATTTGTTCCATAACTTGTTCACAAACATTCACTTCAATTAAGCTTTCGACTGTAGGAAAGACTGCACGGTGATGAAAGAGGTTGCAAAATGTGTTACACTAGGTCCGACCAAGTCCTTGTCATAAGTGAACTCTCTTGTTAAAGAGAGGACTCAAGTATGGCTGTAGATGTATTTGCAAATACACCACCATGCTCCATAAGTAACTTGACCCACCCCATTTTTCCAATATCCTCAAACATCGAATCAATGCAACGGGATGAGCAAGGAGTTCAAAAAATTGACGAGTGCCTTTGTGCTCATAGTGTAAGTTGCAGCAACATGATTTTATGCATTGACATTTACGCACAAAATTTTCATCTACCAACTCTGCTACAACTTCTACCAAAATGCCACAAATAATCAGTGTTTAGTATCCTCTTCGAGGCATCAATTGATGTAAAGAAAACACGTCCACTTGAAGAAAAAACTAAGTTGCTTAACACTATCCTATTTTTCTATCATTCAATCCATTGGATATAACAGTGTAGGCTTTCTTCCTCCAAACAGCCCGCTGCTCGCCAATGATTATTTGCATGTTTGCCACTCTCCAGCAAAATTGGTCCCTTCAAATCATAAATAGAAGGGGCTTTGAATCCTTGACCAAGCCCATCAACTACATCCACTAATGCTTGCCAATAATGGGACTTAAAAACCCCAAAAAATTAATTTTAAAGTTTAAAAAATAGATTGTATAATATAAATAAAAATAAAAAATATATATGCAATAACATAATTTAGAACAAAAAAAAGACTAAAAGTCAAGATTTTTATTTCGATCTATTAAACAAGGGGTTGTATTGGGTCTCTCACTTGTTAATATAAAACTAAATAGATACAAAAAGTAAAGAGGGTGGTGAAAAAAGTAGGAAGTATAAATATGAGAGACTAGAAAGAAAGAAATTGTATTAATGTCCATAGATGACCAAAAGTAGGCCAATGGGGCTGAAGGATACAACTATAAGCAATAGAAAGTTCTAGGAAGTGAGAATCCTAGAGGCGTACCAAAGAAATAGAGTACAAAAGACAAAATAGAACAATGTGCCACGAACACAAGTGGCAAAGAAACTAATATAAATAGCAATGAGGGGCGAATAAAAGCCCCAAAAGCATGTGCTAATGAAGACTGGAGGCAAATGTCATCGAATGTCTCTGTCTGTGCCTGAAGTGGAGTCATTCGAGTCATTATCGATCATTGTGAGAGATTTGATAATGCTGTCTAGTGAATATACAGGGTCGAAGGAGCTAAGTTGGGGGATACTAAAAAGAAGTAAGACACTTCCTCTAGAATCTCCCCTAACATCCAAGGTCAGTGTAACACATCTAGTAGAAAAGAAGCTCGTAATATTAGTTTGCCCCTGTGGTTTGCGGGGTAGTTGACAAGTAGCAAATCCATGTTGCCAGAGAGGTGCAGAGTCACGCTGACAAGGTGGAGCGAAGCCAAGATGCCGAGAGATAGTAGGCTTGGAGTTTTGAGTAGTATAAGTAGTAATGATGTGATGAGAGAAGCACTGCGTAATTGATCTATCAGCTCTGATGTGTGATGTATCGGTGTCCAAAGGACGCTTAGTGCTACCAATCACTTGGATGTGCTAGAAGAAAGAGGTCATCAATATGGGAGCTCTAGAGCCTCTAGGTTCCTCATGTGGAAATCTGTGTCAGAGGGTGACAATGTCATGAAGATAAAGAGTTGGGCACCGCTAGTTTGTATATCTAAAGAATGTAGCTAGAGTGTTGTCTGAGTCTTTGTAGAGGTAGTGATATCTTCCTTGTATCTCATAATAAATGGGGCATATAAAAAGGAAGTGGTCCTTGGTTTCCATCTCTTGGAGGGAGCAAAGACGATAGATCTGGTCGTGACAGAGAATGTGATGGTCAGTCTCAACTTATAATTGGCGAAAACAAACTCTCATTTGGCCAAGGGGAAATCTCAAGCCATGAGACTGATGGTGCTGGAGATAGTGAGGGCGATGAATAACACTATCTATCACCTCTAAGAAATGCTCGGCGTAGAAAGCAAGCTTGGGGCTAAGCGACTCACAGGGAGAGTCCAAGTGGTCTGTATATACTATCTGTAGATGTCCTGTTTGGCAGCCCTAGTGATGACGTTCTTTTTGGGAATGAGCTCGGGCGGGGGGGTCTAAGGAATACATCAAAGGGGGTAGCCTGTCCATAGAGATGCCAATAGAAAGGAGCAACAACCTAGTCTCAAAGTACTAAGAGTGCCGACATTTGGTAGGGACTAGTGAAGCAATCCTCTTTGAAAAGCAAAGTGCTAAGTAGGGATACCTCTCACGACCAAAAGCTAAGTCCCCTAGGGATCTGAGTCTGTGGATGGAGAAAGTAAACCTGAATATAGTCTCAAGGTGTAAAGGTTGGGCTGCAAATTAAGCTTGGATGATGCACTACCGAACTGTTCGGTTGCAACAAATCATGTGCTGCAACATAACATTGTACCCTGAAAATACGGGTCCAGTCAATTGCCCCTAGGCTAGGTTCCCAAACCTTTGAACAATACAAAATTGTAGGTTTGATGAGAGTATCAAACAAGCATAACTCGGAAGGGATGTCCTAGAAGTGGATCTGGAAACACTGAGGTTCCAAAACATAAAAAGAGGCATACCCCTTGCAAAGATGCGGTTGAGTGGTAAACTTCATGTTAAAGCATGAACTAGAAAATTGGACCCCCAAATAAGTGTAGGCTAATGTGATCTCAAAAAGCTCTCCTTTGTATAAAAACTGGAAATTGGAGAGAGAGCACTTGGAGATATTGAAGATCGTACCTTAGTTTTACTAACGTTGACCACAAGTTGTTGGAGTTCATAGAAGCGAGCAAGGGCATCAAGTTGTCATTGTAAGCCCTCTGCAGAGTGAGAGGAGTACACCATCATCAACAAAAATAAGGATGGATATAAGCACCTCATGTAGAAGACAACCATCATCCATATGGGTTTGTTGCTAAAGAAACTCCTCTAACTCATCAATGTTTATGCCGAAAAGGGTTAGTGAGAGCAGACATCCTTGATTGATCCCCATGGTACTCTTCACAAAGTCGGACAAACCATGAGAGGTACGAAGCTATCCAACGACTGTCTCATAAAGCCTCCAAGCTGTAGTAAATGGAGAATCTGGGATTCCGAAATCTCTAAACTCTTGGAAAAGCAAGGGTTTGGGAACCGAGACAAAGGATTTATTGAAGTCAACAAAACAACAAAAGGCTTTGGAAGATCTGTGATGAGCTTCTTCAATGATAGCCCCAAGTGTAAAGATGTGGTTAGTAGTTTGGTAGTCACTTCTGAAGCAAACATGTCCCTTAGCTTTGATATTATTCCTTTCCAAATATTTTGACAGTTTCATGTCTAACATAGTGGCATAAAGTTTGGCAAATGTGTGCCCAATCATAATTGTCTTGTAGATGCCAAGGATAGAGGGATCCCCAGATTATGAATAGGGTGAATGATGTGTTGGGACCATGAGTGAGGGAACCCTGAATACACCACCTAATTAAAAAACATGGCAAGGGGAAAGGCAAGGGAATCCACACCATATTTGATGAACTCAGCGTTGAGACCTTCACAATCAGCTGCTTTGCTTTTGTGTAAATTCAAAATAGCTCTCTTGATGGAGTAAGTGGAGAAAACAAAGGGGGATGGTGGAGGAGTGGGGCTAGTGGCAGTAGGATGGGCTGGAATATCATAGAGGGAACTGACATAAGAGACCCAAGCTTCGGGTGTGATGTCGGAAATGGTGGTTTTTCTTGGGAGAAGAGTACGCCAAAAAGTCTTAGGAGAGTGGTGGAGATCAGCAAGGGGTGAAAGTCATCTAGACGCAAGAAACTTTCATTTTTTACATCGAAGAAGGCAACGGTACTCCCTATGAAGGATGGGTATGGACGGAGGGTCATGGGTTAGGGAAATTTGAAGTCTCTGATGAAGGAATTTACACTCATAATACCACTAGTTCATGGGGCAAGTTTTGTGACAGGTAGGGGATCTAAGTAATGTATAGTGTGGAGACAGGTATCAAGGCAGCGTCCCAAAGGGTTTGACATAATAACTCATACATGGAATAAAACCTAGACATAAGAAAGGAGATACACGCAACATAATCAATGGTGTAATCTATCGGAGTTGTAGCCAAAATCCGGATAATGCGAGTGCAATGGAGACGTGATCAAACGAGTTGAAGCAAGTGCACACCATATAGATGCTAAAGCAATTTGAAATTAACACAATAAGATAAATTGCACAAGACAAAATGGAGAAAACCAAAATCTGATTAACATGAGATGGCCAAAGTGAGGACTACAAATAGGAGAATACGTAAGTAACTCCTCCACAAAAGGTGGACAAGACACCCCAATAATAGACTGTAACTCCTCCATGAAAGGTGGTGACAAGGTGCTAAGAATAGAGAAGTAACTGCCATCAAGGGAGTTACTTATGACATTCTTATGACATTTATGACACATCTATGACACACACCTCCACATAAGCTAGCCTATCCCACAAATGTAAGAAAACTCCATGTATGCACAAGAAATACAATTTTCCTAATTAATAAATAGGGAAAAATAAAAACCTACACTAATACCCCCCCCCATAAGCGCAGCTTAGGTGGGTAGTGTGAAAATATAAAAATGGGTGTCGGCAACTAGGCCTGATGAGGTACCCATGTACAAATGCAATTTCCCATAAGATAGAGAAAAGGAGAAAACCCGTAGGAAAAAACTCCCCCCCAAAAGAGAGACATAAAAGAAAGAAGAGGCTAGAAGGCCCCCCTGAAGATGATGCTGCTGCAGATGTAGACTGCACCCCAAGAAGAGCTCGTAGATGAATGAACTTGCTCTCAGTGAAAGGTTTGGTGAAGATGTCTGCAACCTGCTCCGAAGACTGGGAAAATATCAAGTCAATGCCCTGACTATGAATAAGCTCTCGAATGAAATGCATGTGAATCTCTATTTGCTTGGTCCGCTGGTGCTGAATTGGATTCCTGCAAATCTGAATGGTACTCTGGTTGTCACAATAAATGATGGTGGGCTAACTGATAGGAATGCCAAACTCAGAAAGTATCCCTTGAAGCCAAATAGCCTCAGTAGCTGCGTTAACAGCTCCCCTGTACTCTACGTCTGTGGACGATATAGCAATAGCATTCTGCTTCTTGGTAGACCCACTGATAGGACCAGAACTTAGAGAAAAACTGTAACCAGAAGTGGACTTGCGAGTTTGTGAATCGCCAGTCCAGTCTGAATCTGTATATCCAACCAAGTCAACTTCTATGCCAAATCTGTAATGAATCCTGTATCTATGTGAACCCTGTATGTAATGCAAGATCCTCTTCGCTGTTTTCCAATGCAGCGCATGAGGTTCCTGCATGAATCTGGAGACAAGTCCCACTGTATATGATATGTCGGGCCTGGTGTGAGTCAAGTAGATGAGACTACCAACAAGTTGTCGATACCGAGTGGCATCAACCAATGGTGAAGAATAATCAGCGTCAAGCTTGACTCCTGATAGAAAGGGAGTCGGAGATGGCTTGCAATCAGCGATGTGAAATCGAGCCAATAAGTCAAGAGCATACTTAGGTTGTGCAAGAGAAATCCCTGAATCTGACTGTGAGATCTCGATGCCAAGGAAGTAGTGTAACAAACCCAAGTCTGTCATGTCAAATCTATCCTGAAGAGATGCCTTCACCATTGCAATAGCCGATGAGAAACTCCCGGTGATCAAAAGGTCATCAACATATAGAACCAAAATCAGGAGCGAATCATCCTGCCGCAAGAAGTAGACATTGGGATCAGAATGGCACCTAGTAAAACCCGCTGTGAGAAGGAAGGAATCCATCTTGGCATACCAAGCCCGAGGGGCCGATTTGAGGCCATAGATAGATTTCCTAAGTCTGCATACTAAGGAAGAATCCTGAACAAATCCTGGCGGCTGCTCCATGTAGATCTCCTCCTCTAGGTCTCCGTGAAGAAAGGCACTCTTCACATCCATCTGGTGCACCTCCCAACCATGTGCTGCGGCAATAGCCAAGGTGAGTCGGATAGAAGTCATCTTTGCAACGGGTGCAAAGGTCTCTGAGTAGTCAATGCCTGCCACTTGTGAGAAACCCTTGGCGACCAATCGCGCCTTGTACTTATCAACCGACCCATCTGCTGCAAACTTGGTCCAATATATCCACCTACATCGAACCATCTTTCTTCTCTTAGGAAGTGAAGTCAAATCCCAAGTGTGATTTTTGATTAAGGAAGAATATTCTTCCTCCATAGCATTATCCCACTCAGGTACCCCCGATGCCTCTCGAAAAGTCTGTGGATCCGAAACTGAAGCAAAGAAGGCATGTGGATCTCTCTGAAAATCCCCCCCTAGTATGTCTGTCATCTGCGGGATCTCCTGCCCAAGTGCCAACACTCTCAAGTGTCTGTCTGGCCCAAAGTGGCCCGGAAGTAGGCGAGTCAGGGGCTAACTCCTCATCCTCTGACTGACTAGAGGTGGATGACTCTGCATCATTGTCCTTGCTGTCTGAACTCGAAAAAGATGTCTTTGGCTCAAGAACCTGCTGTCGCTGATCTGAATCTGATGAGGAATCATCATGAAGAAGTAGATCCGATGAGGGAGAAGTGTCAAGTGTTGAGTCTCTAGGACTCTCCTGAAAATGGACACTTCTCTCGATGAACAACTCATGAGTGACTGGATCTAGAAGGCTATATCCCTTAATACCATCTGGATATCCTACAAAGATGCAAGGCTTGGACTGACGTTCCATAGCTTTGCGTTTCTTCTTCGAAATGCGGGCCATGGCTGGGGATCCGAAAACTCTAAGGTGCTCAACATCAGGTTTCCTTTTATGCCAAGCTTCAAAGGGTGTTATCCCTTTCAAAGCTTTGTGAGGAAACCTGTTTTGAATGTAGCAAGCACAATTGATGGCTTTGGCCCAGTACTGTGGTGCTAAGGATTTGGAGTGAATCATACAGCTACCCATCTCTTTCAAAAACCTATTTTTGCGTTCTGCAACCCCATTCTGTGAAGGACTGTAGGTAACTGCGCTGCAAATCAATCCCCTCTGTGGTGCAAAACTGCTCAAACCTGATGCTGACATACTCCTCTCTATTATCAGTTCGAAGAACCTTGATGGATTTCTCACTTTGTTTCTCAACAAGAGCCTTGAAGTCTAGAAAATTTTCAATCACTTCAGACTTTTGTTTGAGAAAATATATCCAAGTGTACCTAGAGAAATCATCAATGAAAGTGAGGATGTACTTGGCCCTTGTGAAAGATGGTTTGGAAAAGGGTCCCGATACATCACTGTGGACTAACTCCAAAGGTTGTGAAGCCCTCCAAGCTTTGTCTTTGTCAAATTTTGCTTCGGGATGCTTCCCAAGGGAGCACCCCTCGCAAAGTCCTTTTGAGAATTGGACACGAGGCAAGCCAATGACCATGTCATTTTTGCAAAGTTGCTCAAGATAGCGGTAGTTAAGGTGGCCAAACCGCTTATGCCACAATTTGCTAACTCCATCTGAATGAGTCAACAATGCTGTTGGAGAAGAATCTGATGCAAAATGTGAGGTGTATAACTTGGCTTGGTGATCTGCCCTACCCACTGCCACTGTAGTATCACTATGCAACTCCCTGATAGCCACTGAATCTGGTGAAAACTCAACTCTCATACCCTGACCAATGTGAGTGATTTGGTACACTCATAGGAGATTGGTTGAAAGAGAAGGAACACTTAGAACATTGTTGAATGTTCCTCCTTCCATTTCAATTGACCCTCTCCCTACAACTGAAACTGATGTGTCATCACCCAAACTAATAGAAGTCATGCTACAAGGCTCTAAAGATGAAAACTCAACTAGTGAAGAGCCCATGTGGTGAGAAGCACCCGAGTCGATGACCCATGAAGATGTAGAAGCTGCTGTAGCTACAAGGGCCTTGCCCTTTTCTTTCTCCTTACCCTTGCCCTTTGCCTTAGTAGAATCTTGGGTAGATGAATTCTGCTTGATGGACTCAGGAACACCTATGTTGTTCTTCTCTAGAAGATGAGTTAGGTGATCTATTTGTTTCTTCATGCATTTGTGTTCATCATGCCCTGTCTTTTTACAATAGGCACACTTAACCTTCTCCTTCTTAGGTTTAGCATTGGAGGATGAAGATTCAGTGTTGTTTTTGGCAGGATTGGTGTTTTCTTTCTTCTTCTTTTGGTCCTTGTTCTATTTTTTCTTCTCCTTTGTTGAAGTCTTGTCCTTACCATTTCTAGCTATCAAAGCTTGGGGTTGAGTAGACTTCACTGTGCCCATTTGAATTAGCTTATCTTGCTCCCTAGTCAAGTCGGCAATGAATGAATCCAAAGAAGGCATTTTCCATGTAGTGCCAAGGGCACTTTTTGTGGCATGGAAAGTGGAGACAAAGACTGAATAGCTTGGACCTAACTTTGCGAGAATAGAAAGTATGAGTTGATCATCTTTCTTAACTATCCCGCATTCTTTCAATTGCAATCTAAGGGCCTTAAACTTAGTGAAAAAGTCCTGTAAGGTGTCAAAGTTGCTAGGACTTAGACTTATGAGTTCGTTTTCGAGCTCATGACCTCTCATTTCATCAAGCTTCCCAAATAACTTTTCTAAGGTGTCCCATATGTCATTGAGAGTTTGAGAGGATTCTAGATGGAAGAGAAGTTCTGGAGACACAGACAAGCTCAGTAATTCAAAGGCTTCATCACTACGGTTGTACCACTTAATTTTTTCAGCATCAGTGTTGGGTTCTATTTCAGTACCCATGGTGATCCTATACAACCTTTTGCTTCTAAGAATGATTGACATTTTAACCTTCCATTCATGATAATTGAAGGGTGTTAGGGGTTTAAGTTGATAAGAATCCATTTTTAGCTGAATTTAGGTGAAGTTTTGTTGATTGCAAGTTGTGAATTTATGCAGAAAGGAGAATAAAAGCAAATATTTTGCAAGTTGTGAAAAACAATCACACCCCCCCGAAATATTGAGGCCTCCCAAATATGCAAGTGCACGCTCAAAAGACGTCGGACTCAGCCGAGATTGCGTCTTAGAGCAATCAGTGCAAGACTTAAGCAAATAGGACGTCGGACTCAGCCAAAAATGCGTCCCGAGAGACCCAAATATTTGACACTTTATAAACTAGTGCATTTTTGACAAATAACAAGCCTACGCTGTGGAGAATTGAATTACGAACACTTTTGCAAAAAACGACACCCAAATCCGAGCTACCATTTGCAAAATATTAAAGGTTCAATTTTCTCGTAAACTAGTGTTTTTGCAAAAAAAAACACTAAAACATTAAAAAAATGTCTATTTTGAGAGAGAAAGTGGCCTTCCAACCACTCGTTGGATTCGGCACGGAATGAGGAATCCAAAAGAAGTTTGTGTGGGGGGAATTGGCCTCCCGCCAACCCGGGCCTCACCCTTCGTCTTTGTAAGTCGAAGATACAAGTTAAAATTAAAACCCCCAAAATTACCAAACTGTCTAAAAAACTTAATATTCAGTCAAATTGACTGATTTTTGTTTTACAAGTCAATTTTTAACTGAAAATAAAAGTTGAAGACAGAATATAACAGAATGGCAAAGTGTTTAAGGGTCCACATGGGACGCCAAACAAGAAGAGGGCGCCTTTTTCAAGAAATCACAGTCCAAATTTTAGCAGAAAAGACAAAACAAATGTGCAGACCTACTGGACGGACTGTCTGAGGTGTGGCAGAATATTCTCACAAAGAACAAGGGCGATCTGCGAGTTTCAAGACAGCAAACAAAACAGGGAGTGGCGTTCCAAAAAAAAAGTAGTTCTGAATTTTTTTTGCAAAAAAAAACAACCTGCAGACCTGGACGCCGTACGGCTGAAGGCGCCTTGCTGAAACTGACTGTTTTGTTGTGCCTTGCTGGACTTGACTGTTTTGTTGCGCCTTGCTGGAACTGACTGTTTTGTTGCGCCTTGCTGGAACTGACTGCTACTGCTGTGCCTTGTTGGAAAGGATGCTACTGCTGCGCCTTGCTGGAAAGGAAGCCGCTGAAACTGCGCAGAGTTGAAGAAGCTTGGAATGACCTCAATCAACCTTGGAGAGTGCTGCTCCTCCCTCTGCTGCTCCACACAACAATGGCGCCCAAGAAGAGAAACAGATGAACCAACCCTTTAAGTGAAGACAACCAAGACACCCAAAGGCCAAGGATTTCCAAGATGCAAGAAATGATACCAGAAATGATATATATATTTTTTATTTTAGATCAAATCTATAAAATAAAAAAAACAAAGAGAACTCCACTCCTTGATTTCAAAATGAACTAAAAGCATAACCAGACACACGATTACCGTTTTTGCTCTGATACCATATCGGAGTTGTAGCCAGAATCTGGATAATGCGAGTGCAATGGAGACGTGATCACATGAGTTGAAGCAAGTGCACACCACATAGATGCTAAAGCAATTTGAAATTAACACAATAAGATAATTGCACAAGACAAAATGGAGAAAACCAAAATTTGATTAACATGAGATGGCCAAAGTGAGGACTACAAATAGGAGAGTACGTAAGTAACTCCTCCACAAAAGGTGGACAAGGCACCTCAATAATAGACTGTAACTCTTCCATGAAAGGTGGTGACAAGGTGCTAAGAATAGAGAAGTAACTCTCATCAAGGGAGTTATTTATGACATTTTTATGACACCTATGACACATCTATGACACACATCTCCACATAAGCTAGCCTATCCCACAAATGTAGGAAAACTCCATGTATGCACAAGAAATACAATTTTCCTAATTAATAAATAGGGAAAAATAAAAACCTACACTAATATAATCATCATCAAAATGGTTTGTGGCCTATTGAGTGCCGGGGGGAGTGGTGGAAGTGGGGGAAGGTGGGGAGGGACGGGTGAGAGCTAGTATGGAGGGTAAATGTCAAGACAACATGGATAGCAAGGGGTAGTTGAGGTGAAATAAGGAAGCCACAAATATAAAGGATGATGGTTCTGCTGGTGAGCACATAGTCCATGACGCTCGCACCACCTTCGTGGGGGAAACAAGTGAATCTACTACTAGAGCCAGAGAAGTGAGGAAGCTCATCGAGGATGTGGAGGCTCTAAGATTCACCCAACCGGAGGAGGTGTCCCCATAGGCTGTAGCTTGTAGCTGTAGCATTCTTGTCAGCAAAATCTCTTTGTAAATTGAACTCCTCAAGATCTAGCTCATGAAGGCATAACTCATCCTGAGCAAGGTCATGAATAGGCATCTGGAGGTTCCCTGTACAGGAATTAAAATTGCCCAAAAGAATGATATCACCAATAGTGGAGTTTTGAGAGATTTCTGGATAGAGGTCAAGATACGAGTCCCTATCAACATGAATAGCGAATCGAGATGTGGCGGGGGGGGGCGAGTAGCAAACAACGACAAAGACACATCTCGAAAAGGTGGATCTCTCTGAATCTGAAGTCATATATATGTGGAGGGCTCTCATGGGTCTCATTGAGGAAGATTAGATATTGGAAGCAATAACATCTTGGAAGGTACCTGGATAAGACCATAAAGTGCCATTGCAGTTCCAAGAAGAAATGGAGAATCCATCACCACCCACTGAGACCTGAGATCGTTGTCATGTTGACAGTACAGGCTGTGACCACCCAGGAGGGGGGGAATCATGAATGACAGTCGTACAGTCTCTAATAACAACCCACTTGTTATCCTTTTTGGCAGCTGCAACCTGAATTTGAGCTTTTCAAAGCTCTTCTACCTGGAGTCTTGTGAGATATGCGTCTACATAGAACTTCTGCAGGAGGGAAAATAGTTTCTTTTTTGCTTTAAGAGCTTGCATATGTTCTTCTGTAGTTTGAAATTGGATAACAAGGGTGTTGTCCGACAAAGTCTAAGCTTTGTTGAGGGAGATATCTTTCAAGTCCAAAGATTCACGCAAGAATGTGTGACCCACCTGTAAGGGGTCAACTGGGTTAGGGATGCCATGAACATGAAGGTTGAGTGCCTTGGTTTTACGTGCCTTTTCTTCTTCAAATTTTGCTTGGACAGCCATTTCCACAACTGAAGGTGCTTTCTTCCCCTTAACCACTTGTACCCACAAATTTTGTTCCTCAACCTGTTTTTGCATAGATTGTTTTTGGGTTGTGGTTTCTTTTTTAAAGTGTTCGTGCTGAATGATTATCTTGGATTGCTTGTTTTGAATTTCTGAAACCGCTTCATTACGCTGTTATAGGCATGTGAATCCACGGGGTTGGTTTGAGTTTGTTCGAGTTTAGTGATTCTAGCTTGCAAATCAACAATAATACCATCTTTTTCCTGCAATTGTGTTTGGAACAACGACACAAGATCACGTAGTTCCGAACATAGGGCTTCAATTTCAGCAATCCGGCTGCAAATACTAGCGTATTTAAATTTGGGGGTTATCACCTTGTGATGGAGCTCCATACTGCTCCCTGTATTAGCCCGTAGAAAACAATTTGGGTCGTTTTCCATCACTATTTCTGTACTGAGCTACTCTGCATTTCCTAACCCTGTGCCCTAGCGTCTAATCTAGGTCGTGATTTCTGTGAACCTTCACTGGCTCTTCTTCTGTCTCCAGCATGTTCTGGAAATTCATATGGTAGGTTATACTCTCTGTGCCCTTTGTGTACAAAGAACATGGACTTCAGGTCTTCTTCGCTTCATTTTGGGCTTCCTGTTCTGTGGACGAACAGACCACGAACTGTTGGTTTTGTTGGTCTTCTTTATGTTTCCCAGTTTTTTCTTGCACGACGTGCCCATCGAGATTACTGACCTGTTCTTGCACAACTCCACTGTGTTTTCGTGGCACAACCTTCTGCCCTCACATCACAATCTTCTGTTCTTTATGTTTCTTCACAATCTTTTGTTATTTATGTTTCCTTTGCACGATAACCTTCTTTGCGTCATATCCCGTCAGTTGCTGGTCTTTGTCCGTCGAATCCCTTATTTCTTCTTCCCATTGGTTGCAGAAGGAAGTTATAAATGTGGGGACGAACTTAATTTTTTGTGGCTCTTTCCTCTGGGCAGTCTGAATTGTTTCCTTTGGGCGATGAAGCTGGGTTCTTTAGAAGAGCGTGGTGAAGCTCCTACATAACTTAGGCAGAGAAGCCAAAACCCAAAAAGCAGTAGTATAAGAGCAACCAGATTTTCAAAGTGGGGGAATAAATGAAACAGGGCCTTGCTTTTCTTGGATGCTTTGTCAGGCGGGTATACCACTGGAGTAATTCTCAGTTCTGCAAAGTGGGCCATGAATTTGTCCCGACGAGCATGGAGCTCTGGCTAGCTGTCCCAGGCTGTGAAGATGAAAGCAAATTTCTGAGGTGAAAGAGGAAATCATTCCAAGCTGCTGCAGCTGGGCAAAGGTGCGGGACGGGGGTGGGGCTGGGTGAGAAGCAGGTGGTTGGGATTTCAAGATTTCCTTAATACTGATGGGGTCACGACCTTCACAAATCCACTTGTCAGCGGACATTTTGTCCACAATCCAAGCACATTTTCTGTGTTAACCAGAAGAAGAGGGATGCTTCATGGAGAATGGAGGCATAACCAACGGCTGCCTGATGACTCTGCAACTGCCAGGCCTATGATTGCCTCCCCCTCTGTTCCCTCTAGCCATGAAACAGAAATAGAGGTGATTTTTTTCTCGCAGCGCTTAAGATGTTTAGCCAGAGCCGTGAAAGACTTGTTCCAAGCTGCTTCCGAAATCCCACTCAAGCCAAGATCCTCAGGCAGGCATCAGTCCAGGAGTTCTTTCTCCAATGCTTGCAATGCGAGGAAGGAGAGATCCTCGTCATCTTTTTTGATCATCAGAGACGGTTTCTAAATTTTCCAAATAGCCTTCTGCTTTGATTCCTACCCTCGTTGCATGCAGCAGATATCCTAAAGCACCAGTTGCCATAACAGAGAGAATCGGGCCTATGGGTTATTCTTGATTTCAAAGCTTGATAGTTGTTTTGAAATTTGACAGTTGCCTTCTGAAAAAGGAGTTCTAACTTTCACGGCTAAAGTTGGGTGCCTATCCAAGGCAATGAAGCATATCAAAGATAAGCCCCAACTCAATCCTTGTATTGGTATTATCAAAGTGAATTTTCAGAAAGAGAGCCTTCTGGGCCGATTTTACCTCAACTAATCACACCCAGTCAGAACTATAATAATTCAATATGAACCTACCATAAAAGATCCTGTCTGTTTGGCTGTAACAGTCCTGATAGCTATTGATTACAGTTCTCTAGCCAAATCTTCGGCTAAAATCTTACAGGAAACATTCAGAAAGGTAATTTACCAATCGAATCCATGGTAGAGAGTTCTAATGTTTCAACTGTTGTTGCGACTATGAATTAGAGGGAACACATAATAGAAAATGAGACATTTAAAAAGATGGCTCTCTCACAATGGATGGTATTGCACAATTACCTTGATGCTAATGCTGATTTAATGGTGAATTTTTTAATTTGATTGTCCAGGTAAATGATGCAGTCCTCACAGGCGAGACACTTGTTTCTTGTTCTTCAGACACCACTCTTAAGGTATTTACCTTACTTTTTGCCTTACCTTTTTCACTATAATTATTGTTATGGTTCTTATATGCATTTTTCTAATTATTTAATGTTCTCCCAGGCATGGGATCCTTTCTCAGATGGTGTTTGTACCAGAACGTTTCGTCAACATTCCGACTATGTTACCTGCCTTGCAGCGGCATCGAAGAATGTGAGTTTATGTTTATTTATCCTTGAGGAATTATTTATTGTACGTTAGATTGATGTAAATTCTATTTTTCTAAATATGCTGTAAAAAGTGGGCTTTTGACAAATAATGATCTTTTGTAAAGTTATCTGAGTGACGTTGGTCTTTCTGATATTCTTAAGGTGGACAGCTTGGTATTTCTGTCTTGACAATGCAGCTGTTGAACTTAGTTTATCTTGTTTTCTGATCCTTAATGTTATGCATTTTAGAGCAATATTGTTGCGTCCGGAGGTCTTGGTCGCGAGGTGTTCATATGGGATATTGAATCGGCTATGACTCCAATTTCACGGACCAGTGAATCATTGGATGATGATAATTCCAATGGAGTTCTCAGCTCTGGAAATTCTGTTTTGATCAGTACCACTGGTCGAGCTACAAATGCCACCAACAATGCCGCTTCCTTACATGCATTGCAGATGCAGGGGTACAGTCCAATTGCAGCCAAAGGACATAAGGAATCAGTTTATGCATTGGCTATGAATGATATGGGTAATTTGCTTGTCTCTGGAGGAACTGAGAAGGTACTGCCATATTCTCATTTCAAAAAGAATCAGTGTGTTAGCTTCATCAATGCCTTCAATGTGTGTGGCGATGTTTTCCTTCTTTATGGAGAACTTGTTTTTCTGGCAGGTAGTGCGTGTTTGGGACCCAAGAACTGGGGCAAAACAAATGAAACTCAGGGGACACAGTGACAATGTGCGAGCTCTGATTTTGGATTCCAGTGGCAGGTAGTTGTAATTATGGAATATGTTCTTCGGTTTTATCTTTTATTGTTTTATTGAATCTTCCTTCCATGACAAGGTTCATAGGATTCTGTTACAACTATTTTTAATGTGCTTTATGCCAAGGCAAAGAACATTTTCCCCATTGCTTGGACATTCTGTTTGTGGATTCTTTAATTTATGTTTTATTTATATGTTGTACAAAGGGCTGTGGCTTACAAAGGACTCTCACGTATCCAGATACAAGCAAACTTTGGTCTGATGTTAGGAATTGTTACCGACTGTTCTATCAGATATTGGAACAGATGTAACAACCTCATGTGATGCTAGGTTGTGGTTTCTTTCTACTAAAATTCATAACAGAAACAAAATAATTTGCTGATAAGTGCTTAATATGGTACATGGCCCCACCGTATGATTTACATACGTTTGCCCTTTACTCTAATACACATGCACAGAGTTTCCATTAAAATTTTCAATGGACTTCCCATTATTCTAGTTTGTCATGACAGCTTGAATATAAATGGTGAACTGCTTTTAAATTGGACATTATATTCTACCTCTAGAAGCCAAATAGGATTTGCCAGAGTTGGAGTACATCATGTGAAGAAAGTGAATTTCAGAAGTGTCCTTATGGTTGGTTTGCGGTCCAAGCTTATAGCCTAATCTCTTATAATTATTTGGGTTTCTGCTCTCAATCCAAGTGCTGTAAATGGAATTTATCTTCTGTTTGACTGTGTTATGCTGAGATGCCATTGAAAGAAGGTAAAGCCACTACTGCGACAGCTATATAATATGACCTTTTTACATTTTTCTTATACCGGTTACACATCCATGTCTCATGATTGTATTAGGTATCACTTTTTTAAATTTGGAACTTCATTCACATACTAAAAATTGGTGTTTTCTGCTTCTCTTCATTAGCAGATTATGAAAAGTCTGACATGACTTTTGTTTTAATATTTAACCGTGCAGGTTCTGCTTATCTGGATCATCAGATTCTATGATACGGTGAGCACTTCTCAATTTTGATTAATGCTTTGAGGCAAAAGTACTATTCTACTCTACATCACTGTTCTTTTAGATCATCAAATATTCATGCTGCTTTTGCAAATGTTCTAGATTCTACTTATGTGATCTTCCTTCAAGTGCTTATGACCTTCCTAATGAAAAAAATTATATTAATGTCCTCAAATGACCAAAAGGAGGTCAATGGGACTGAAGGATACAATCATTAGCAATAGAAAGTTCTAGGAAGCGAGAATCCTAGAGGCGAACCAAAGAAATAAAGTATGAAAGACAAAATAGAACAGCGTGTCACTAACTCAAGTGGCAAAAAAACCAATACAAATAGGAACGAGGGGTGAACAAAAGCCCCAAAAGCATGTGCTAATGAAGACTGGAGGTAAATCTCATCGAATGTCTTTGTTTGTCCCTAAAGTGAAGAAGTCATCCAAGCTGTTATCAATCACTGTGAGAGATTTGATAATGCTGTTTGGTGAGTATACAGGGTCGGAGGAGCCAAGTTGGGGGATCTTAGGAGGAAGCAAGACACTTCCTCTAGAATCTCCCCTAACATCCAACGTGGGTGTAACTCCCGTAGTAGAAAAAAAGCTTGCAATATCAGTTTGCCCCTGTGGCCTGGGGGGCAACTGGGAAGTAGTAGATCCATGTCATTGGAGAGGGACAGAGCCATGCCGATGGGGCGGAGCAAAGTCACGATGGCAAGAGATGGTAGGCTTGGAGATATGAGTAGTTTGAGTAGGAATGATGTGCTGAGAGAATCGTTGCCTAACTGATCTATCAACTTTGATGTGTGATGCACTGGTGTCCAAAGGACGCTTAGTGCTACCAATCACCTAGATGGGTTGAAAGAAAGAGGTGATCAATTTGGGAGCTCTAAAGCCTCTAGGTTCTTCCTATAGGAAATTTGTGCCAGAGGGTGACAGTGTCGCGAAGATAAAGAGCCATGGATCGTTGGTTTGTATATATGAAGAAAGTAGCTAGAGTATTGTCTGAGTCTCTGTAAAGGCAGTGATAGCTTACCTGAAACTCATAATAAATGGTGCTTATAAAAATGAAGTGGTCGTTGGTCTCCACCTCCCGGAGGGAGCAAAGACGACATATCTGGTAGTGATGGAGAATGTGATGGTCTGTTTCAACCCGTAATTGGTGAGAAAATACTCTGATTTGGCCAATGGGAAACCTCAAGTTGTGAGACCAATGGCACTGGAGATAGTGAGGGCTATGAATAATACCATCCACCACCTGTAAGAAATGCTTGGCGTAGAAAGCAAGCTTGGGTCTTAGCGGCTCATGGGGGGAGATCCAGGTGGTTTGGATATACTATTTGTATATGTCCTATCTGACAGCCCTAGTGATGGCGTCCTTTGTGGGAGGGAGCTTGGGAGGGGCGTCTAAGGAATACATGAAGGGGGTAGCTTATCAATAGAGATGCCAATAGAAAGGAGCAACCTAGTCTCAAAGTACCCAACAATGCTGATCTCTGGTGGGGACTAGTGAAGCAATCCTCTCTAAAGAGCAAAGTGCTAAGTAGGGATACCTCTCACAACCAGAAGTTGAGTTCCCTACAGATCTGTGTCTATGGATGTAGAAGGTAAGCCTGAATATAATCTCAAGGTGTAGCGGTTCGACAGCTAATTCATCTTGGATGATGCATCGAAGAATTGTCTGCTTGCAACGGATCATGTTCTGCAGCATGAGAGTTTGGATCCTCTTAGTACACGCCTAGTCAATTGCCCCTAGGCTAGGTCCCCAAACCTTTGAACCATACAAAACTGTAGGTTTGATGATAGTCTCATACAAGTGTAACTTGAAAGGGATGGCCTAGAAGTGGATCTGGAAACATTGACATTCCAAAATAGAAAAAGGCATACCCCTTGCAAAGGCGTGGTTGAGTGGTAAATTTCATGTTAAAGCATGGACCAAAAAATTGGACCCCCAAATAAGTGTAGGCCGATGTGATCTCAAGAATTTCTCCTTTGTAGAAATATTGGAATTTGGAGAGAGAGTGCTTGGAGATCTTGAAGATCACGACCTTAGTTTTACTAAGGTTGACCACAAGCTGTTGGAGTTCGCAGAAGCGAGCAAAGGCATCAAGTTGCCATTGTAAGCCCTCTGCAGAGTGTGAGAGAAGGACAACATCATCGGCAAAAAGAAGGATGGCTATAAGCACCTCGTGCAGAAGATAATTATCATCCATATGGGTATGTCGTCGAAGAAACTCCTCTACCTCATCAATGTATATGTTGGAAAGGGTCAGTGAGAGAGGACATCCTTGCTTGACCCCAATGGTACTCTTAACTAAGTTAGACAAACCATGAGAGGTATGAAGCTGCCCAATGACCGTCTCATAAAGCCTCCAAGCTGTGGTAATCAGAGAGTTTGGGATGCCAAAATCTCTCAACTTATGGAAAAAGCAAGTGTCTCGTAACCGAGTTAAAGGCTTTCTTGAAGTCAATAAAACAGCAAAAGACTTTGGAAGTCCTGTGATGAGCTTCTTCCATGATAGCCCAGAGTGTTAAGATGTCGTCAATAGTTTGGTAGTCCCTTCTGAAACCAGCCTGCCCTTTAGCTTTGATATTAATCCCTTTCCAAGTATTTTGACAGCTGCATGTCTAACATTGTGGCATAAAGTTTGGAAAATGTATGCCCAATCATAATGGTCCTGTAGTTGCTAGGGATAGAGGGATCCCTAGACTTATAAATAGGGTGAATGATGTGTTGGGACCATGACTGAGGGAAGCCTGAGTTCACGACCTGATTAAAAAGCGTGGCAAGGGGAAAGGCAAGGGAATCCACACCGTATTTGAAGAACTCAGGTTTGAGACCTTCCCAATCAGTTGCTTTGCTGTATGTAATTTCAAAATGACTCTCTTGATGGAGGAAGTGGAGAAAACAGAGGAGCTGAGCAAGAAGCACAAATCTGCACCATTTAAGCTTATTCTGTCAAAAAAAGGAAATTACATAGGTGTGACAGTTCGTACAGAAGAAAACATTGTCGGAAGAAGTGGGATTTTACTACTACTGTTTTGTTTTGTAGTTGGCTTTAGTTGTTAGTGTGTGGTCAATGATTTCATATCACATGGCCAATGGCTAGTCTACGGTTGTCCTTCAGGGTTTGTTATAGGATCAACTCCCTCAAAAAAAAATAGGTTTCTTCTTCACTTGAGGGTGAATCTCATAATCACAACTGGAGCTTTTCTACCTCTGCCTAAAAGTGAATTTGGTGATTATGATGCCATGAGACCAAGTGTAACTTGCTATAACTGCTGTAAACCCTAAAGTAGAAATTGTATGTCTGAAAACAAAAAAGAAAAGGCTGGATCTGAACTGTAGGAACAGAATATCTGAAATTCTTAAAATTCACAAATAATCTTTTTCTGTTTTGTTCAATGATTGGAAAACAATAACTAATTTTCTATGAACGAACTTATTGCTTGGTTTCTATGAACATAGTCATGATAGAAATTTGTTTTGTTCAAAATAATTTGCTTTTGTGGCATATTCTTCCTAATCTTCATATCTCGTTTTGTTGAGGACATTGTCATATTTATACCATAGTTACCAGGAGACAGGTACAGGAGACGGGGATGGGTACTGGTATACAATTTTTCAGAAATCTACGAGTCAGGTACTGGGAGATGCCGGAAAAAATATATATATATATATATAAATAATAATGGGGAAAAATATTATTATACCATGCATGTAAACAATATTAAAAAGACAGAATGCATAAAAGAATTTAAAATTTAAAGCAAATAAATGAGATTAGGGCATAGGGTTAGGTAGGAGCGATAGGGGCCAGTATTTTAAATATTTTTTTTCATTTTCTTTTCCATTTTTAATAGAGGATTGCAGCCCAAGTCATGTGACTGCACAGGGGATGCAGAGGACTCATAACGAAGTCTCCAGGTATCGGGAGATGTGTTGGTACCAGTCTCTAGTGCCAAAGACACATCTCTGTATCCGAGACGCTTCTTAGCTCGCAGAAGATGCGTCTCCTGGTAACACTTATACTAGAAACAAGAACTGTGTTTTCCCATATCAAGCTTGTAACATCCTAAGAAATTGGCGACAAGGATATTATTTCATGTAGTTACTTTGCAAGGTTCCTTCAAAATTTTCCAGGATCCTGTGAAGGCGGATGAATCTTCACAGTTCCATTTGTAAGGCAGTTTTGAACATACCTGCAGGGGCAGTTGTACTCAGGGAGTTGGTATTTGTGCCACATTTGTGAATACATATCTTGCACCCAAAGTGGGGTTGGGGAATTTTGGGCTTGGCATGACATTTTGTGATGCCCTTGAGGTGGACCCAGGGGCGCTTTTAGAAAATACAAGAAGCAAAAACAATAAATCGAGAATTGAAAAAGCTTCCTAAACCTAGAATAACCCCATAGACAATCTAAAATCCATAAAAAGTAAAATCCTCACAACCCACAAAGCATGAAGATACAGGTAGCTGCATTTCTTGTTTTATAGGAAGATTTCAGGGCCGTGAAAAAATTGTAGGTTCTACGTTTTTTTAATACTTTTGAGGAGAATAATATCGAGTGCAAGAGAAGCTAGTGTTTGGAAGAAGGAAGTTTTCTTATTTCTTAACTTTGTTTTGAACATCTTTTAAATTGCAATGTTATGTTCCTAACCTGAAATATGCTATTCCAACTGAAGAACCCTATAGCTGAAATCTGAAAACCAAAATCAGACCTGAAAAAGTGAGAAACACAGAAAAATGCTGAATATTTAAGAACACATCTATACATAACCTTTATTAATATAGTGATTAGTTTCTTGGATGGTATATAAAGATAAGAATTTCTTGAGAAGTCTTTCTGAGACTTTCAGCATAATTTTTTCCAAAACATATGCTCCTCGTTACATACTGTTTCTGTATATTGCATATAAAGTTAATAAAGAGCATGTCATAATTGTGATTGATCTAAATTTAACGAGAACATATTACCAATTAATGGCATATTTGTAGAGACCACCGCTCTGATACCACAATGTAGAGACCACAGATTTTTTTTGGTTTAATTAATGTTTGTCTGTGAATATAACTCGGGTATACTTTATCTTATCGAATATCCTTTGTCAAACGGACGAGCATCTAACCCGTATAGATGTAGTAGCTCAAGCGCAATGACATTACTCGTAAACGTGAGCCAGAGGCACCGCTTAATACCGAACGCTGCGTAGTTTTATTTAACCTTAAATTCTTGATCTACGTTTGAGATTTGAAAAGTAAAGAATATTTTAAATAAATTAATGCATTATATTTCAAAAGCAAAATCTTAATTAGGAAGGTAGAAAACATAACCTCCTAGTTTAGTTATCAAGTCGATTTTCAACCATGTCTATTTTGGACATTTATATCTTTAGTCTATTTAGGTAAACTTTTCTAAAAACAATAACTTATACACAAGGAGTTTATTGAACTTGAATTTAAATAAATCCTTTATACGTTTGAAAAGAGGGTTATGAAATTTGAAGAATATTTATTATTATTAATCTTAATGATAGTCAAATTCATCATCAAAGCTCAACAACATTCAAGTAAGGGTCCGCTCGGAATATTGTTTATGACAACTTAGATTGTTTTATGGTAATTTCATGTATCTAATCAATATTCTCGCAATCAAGGTTTACACATGTAACTTTACAGACTAGATCAAATATACTTCATAAATTTATAACTAAGTACATAGAAAACGAAACTCATTTATTTAATGTTATATTCTATTCTTTTCACCGAACCGGGTATATAGATCATGTTAATGTTTGTAAATAGATACATAATGTAAAAATCATTCTATTTTAGTTTTATAAAAATAATTACATTATATTTTCCTTACGATTCAAATAGAATATTGTATTCATATTACAAATTAAATAATACCAATTATTTACTTCCGATTTAAATAAAATAAATTATTTGTTTTACAATTTTAAATAAAATAATATATCTATTTTACAATTTTAAATAATATAAATTATTACCTTTCGAATAAAATAAATTATTTATTTTACATTTCAAATAATATATCTATCTTTCCAAATAAATTATATATTTCTAATTTAAATAAAATAAAATGCTTATTTTACAATTGAAATAAAACAATTTTTTTATTACCTTACATTTTAAATCATTTCCATTTCAGCTTTCAAACTGTCCAGACATGGAAATAGATGTGCACAATGGATGGGAGTAAACTTACTAAATTTCAGATGCCTCCTCAGAGTCGAAATCGTTGAAGCTTCTCCTCCTTTTCAAAGTGCCGATCCTCTCCTCTTTTTCAAGCGTTATCCTCCTCTGCTGCTCTCTCAACGTCGATTCACTGCCCCTTTCTCTCTTCCAGGCATCATTGTTTTCCCTTCTCTTTAAGCGTCGACCTCTTTTCTACAGCTGAAAACCTTCGCTCTTCTCTCCTCTGCATCGATCTCCTCTCCTTTTGCGTCCCTCTCTCTCCTTCTGCGTTGATCTCCTCTTTATAAACTTTTTCTCTCCCCTTTCTGCTCTCAAGCCTCCTCATGCATCGATCTGCTCTTACACTTCTAGTTTTTTTTTTTTTCCATTCAAGGTGTTTAACTAACCCTTTAAGTGGTTGACGTGGCAGAAATCCCTTTGTTAATGGTTTCTAACTATTATTATGTGGCAGGGGATGTGGCAGTAAACTCTTCGTTTGCATGGCCAAGCACAAGTTAAGTGAGCGATGACTTAGGGAGGTGGAGCGCAGATCTTAGGGAGGTGGAGTGAATTAATTTTAACTTGAAGTTTATTTTTGTTTTCTCCTTAATTTTGGCTTGCATGGTGGGTAGGCTTAGGGTGGTAGGTAGTTTAAGTTAGGCTAATAGTTTTAAATTATTTATAATAATATAATTAATTAATATTCTTAAAAATTGTTTTTCGAAAAAATATAATTAATTAATAATCTTAAAAATTATTTATGATATAAAATTAATTAATATTTATTTATGATAATCAAATTAATAATTATTCACGAAAAATATAATTTATTTGTAAACTTTAAAATTAACAAAATAAAAGAAAAGCTCTATTAATAACCTTTTGGTGATTTCCAAATATTTAAATTCATTCCTTATAAATGCGAGTGTAAGACTAAATATTCATTCCATTAAATTTTTCTTCGTTCACAATTGTCATTTGTGACCACATCGCATATTTCTATGTAAGGAAAATAACTATAATATTTTAGCGACTAATCTGAAAAAAAAAAAAAAAAAAATTAAAACGTACCTTGCTTTCGCGTTTTCTCATCGATGTCCTGATAGTCCTTTGAGATCAACACAAAGGTTAAGTTATCTAATCAATGAGCACAAGTCCACAGTGTGTGAAGAGGTTGTGACAATATTGGTTTGTAAATTCTAAATTTTTTAAACAAACATATCAATATATACTAGGCTCTGCAAATTGCAAGATGCTAATTCACATAATTTGTCAAAGATTGTAGAACTGGTGCCTTGTTATCTTCACCCACACGTGAACCCTTGCACTCTGGGAACTATGGTTATGGACATCTTCTTAGCACTTTTAATGGTTCCACGACTTATTTATTTTACCGTGTTTTATAGTGAAAATAGAGCTTAGCATGAATATTTCTAAAAGTAATAGGAGATTTTTACACATAATGGAATATAAGAAGAATATGAAATAAAGATACAGGCAGCAATGCAGAAGTGTTTGGCGTTGTCATCACTTGTAACAATCCATGTGGGGATGTTATTGAAAATAGTGTGTGACATGATTACAGATTGTAAACCTCTTGAATAAGTGGTTTAGAGATCCATATAATTATAAATAATTGATAAGATGGTTGTTATAGTGAGAGTTTGAAACATATTTATACTTTATGTTATATATCTAATAAGTAGTATGTTATTTAATCACCACTGTAGCATCACGACCCAGTTCATGCACCTCTTATCACCATTTCATTCAGTAGCTATTCACCATTCATCTACATATATTTTCATTCAGTATGTCTACATATATATTTTTTTAACACACCAAGTCAAATGGTATCAGAGCATAAATGGTTTTGAGGCCTGTATTTCTGCTGCAAACTACATGATCTAATCAAAATATCAAAATAAAAATGCAATCAAAGGTTGCTTACTGAAACAGGACGACGGAACAATACTGACTGACAGGGTAAACTGGTTGTCCATAAATCTTTACACTCTTTACCCTTTGTTCTGGACGATAAAAAACTTGGCATTGTGCCTAAATTCCCTGCATGTGCTTACTCTGGCGTTCGACTGTAGATAATTTTTTCAACACGGAAATCAACCTTTCCACAACGTGCCTCACTCTACATTCATGTAGTCAAATTTTCCATGTCATCTATGATGGCTGAGGAAATCATCATTTGCACAATGCATGTTGGTCTAAACTCATGACATGACAATTATTAAGATAGTGATCCTGATAACATCAAATGACGATAACCAAAAAATATTTAGGTTTAGATGAAGAATTGGCAACTGATAAAACCAATCTACTGTTTCAGTAAGTAGTCTTATTAGGATTCGCTCAACTTCGCACCTTGAAAATTTGAGGACATATAAAAAAGAACAAAATAATGGTATTATTTGGCTCCGATGCCATGCATGATTCTATCACCTTCTGTATTCAGTAAATAAATTTTCCGGAAACACCCGTCAACAAAACGAACACGATGCTCGACGTTTCGGGCATAAACTTCAGGTCCATCATCAGGAGAAGACGAACAAGCCCTTCCATATTGCTAGAATACTAAATTTGTTTATCTATCCTACAAATCATTATTATGTCCTTGTTGCTAACAGCAGCATTGTATTGTGCAAAGGCAAGTTCTATAATGCCAAATTGAGCATGAAAGATTACACAATTCAAAGAAACTTTTTTTTTTTCCACATCTACTGGGTGGAGTTGATGTAGTTTTAGGTTCTGAGGGGTTGACCGATCAAGATTTCAATTGTAGTCTGAAGCATCTAGTTATCAAGTTTTGTTGTGAAGGTTGAATGTATACTTCGGAAGGATTTAATCTTGCTCACACACACTTGGGGTCTTCTTATAGAACGAACAAATTCATTCATAATGTTATGTTGGGAATCTTAGCTCGATGTTCTGCAAATGAGTCAAGATGGTAATATGCAAGAAAAAAATCGGACAATCAACAAGCATGCTGTGGTCTTTCAAGAGCTTCCAGTTGGCTTATCACTTGAACGTGATATTGAACACATGATTGAAATCCAACCATGAACATCACCTGTAAGTCTTAAGTCATACCAATGTCACCATCATCATTAGACTGAAATGGAATCATTGATGCAAGGATTATTGGAACTTGGGCGTTATGATGCCAGGTAAAAGACCGTATCCTGCACCAGTTGTATTGGTAGAGAAAAATGACGGTATTAGGGGACTGCTAAGTTATTTACTAAATTGGGTTTGTTATCAGGGTATCTGATGGGACTAGTCTGAAGCATCTAGTCATCAAGTTTTGTATTGAAGTTTGAATGTATACTTTGGAAGCATTTAATCTTGCTCCCACACACTTGGGGTCATCTTATGGAATGAACAAATCCATTCATAATGTTGTGTTGGGAATCTTAGCTTGATGTTCTGCAAATCAGTCAAGATGGTAATATGCAAGAAAAAAACAGGACAATCAACAAACATGCTGTGGTCTTTCAAGATCTTCCAGTTGGCTTACCACTTAAATGTGATATTGAAGACATGATTGAAATCCAATCATGAACGTCACCTGTAAGTATTAAGTCATACCAATGTCACCATCATCATTAGACTGAAATAGAATTATTGATGCAATGATTATTGGAACTTGGGGGTTATTATACCAAGGAAAATACCGTATCCTGCACCAGTCATATTGGTAGAGAAAAATGACGGTATTAGGGGACTGATAAGTTATTTACTAAATTGGGTTTGTTATCGGGTTATCTGATCAGGCTATGACCTGATTGAAGTTTTGTAAACAACCTTTTGTATGCATGAAGGTTTTTACGAATTCAAAATTATGCTATTTGGGTTAACTAATGCACTTGCATGTGATCCTAACTCTTCAGTCTGTACATAATATGCAAATGCACTGCAACATATTCTTGACTTTTTAGGAAGATTGCATATTTTATAGACTTTATTTTTTAAAACATCCATTTGTTTTGGGTTTTTGTTCTAATGCTTATTGTCTGATGTAGGCTCTGGGATCTTGGTCAGCAGCGTTGTGTACATTCATATGCTGTGCATACAGATTCTGTTTGGGCGCTTGCAAGTACACCAAATTTTAGTCATGTGTACAGTGGTGGGAGAGATCTCTCTGTAAGTTTTGTTCAGAGTCTAATTAATGGGAGTAGAATCTCAATGAATATTAAAAGTTTTCCTTACAATGGGTTCCTTTTAGTTAAATAGAAACAGAGCGAGCATCTTCCTCTATATCAGAATCTAATTTTCAGTTGGTGGTTCAGTTATACCTCACAGATTTGACAACAAGAGAGAGTTTGCTGCTTTGTGTGGAGAAGCATCCTCTGTTACGGTTGATGCTACATGATGATGGGATATGGGTTGCCACAACAGATTCTTCTATACATAAATGGCCAGCTGAGGTACGCAATCCTCATAAGATTTTTCAAAGGGGCGGAGCTTTCCTTGCAGGAAATTTGTCCTTTACGAGGGCAAGGGCATGTTTAGAAGGATCAGCACTTGTAAGTGATTCTGTACCTGCTAATCCGGAAGGCTTTGTGCTCTTTACCTTCCTCTTTTGATTGTATCTTTGCTTTACCTTTATGTTGTAGCATGCCTATTTTGCTTCCTGTTTTGACATAAAGCTTAATTAAATCAAAGTGCCTAGATGTAATACACTAGAAATACTCTGTTGCCTGATTCTTCAAGCACATCAGTTTTGCATTTATTGTTTTATAGTTTCTTGTTTAGTTTCTAGAATGGTCTTTTAAAGTTTTATCTTACAAAACCCTTGTATGGCCGGTATTATTTTTTGTTTATCTCTTGTCAAGATCACAACTGACACCCTAAATGCATGGAAGTTTGTTAAGTGCCTGCCTTTCTGATTGTACCATGATTAAACAGATAAGAGCTTCACTTTCTCCTTGATCCATAGGGATCAGGGAGAACAGATCTCTTAATCATCCAACCAGAGAACAACCGGTTTCAGTCAGCAAACAAGACTCAAAATGAGTATATCTTGTATGGTGACTAAGCATATTTAGAAGGAGCGGGCGAGGAGTGGGGGAGAGTGTTGCATAACCACTGGTTCTCTTAAGGGGCGGGTTTCGAAATCACTGGTCTCTCTAAAGCTGCGGTTTCGCCCAAGTAAGTTGAACATTCAGAGTAACAACAAAATGACGGTGTCTCTTCAGTTCTGATTCATTTGGGAGTCCTTTAATGCAGGGAAGGACACTATTGGCTCATGATAAATAAAAGGCATGGAGCATGAGTGTGTGAGAGACAAAGTTGGTGTTCAGTTCAATGTAAAATGAGGAAGAAAGGTTGCAGATAGGATCTGAGTGAGCAAACAACACAATGAGTTGTTGGTTTTGTTCTATTGATCTCTTTGCAATGAGCTGGTGTATTTGTTCTATTGATCTCTTTGTAAATAGTCTTTGGCCATAAAAAAGATCCAGCAGCCGAGCTATTGTCACTTCCAACTAGTTTTTCCCCACATTGGGGTTTTGCAGGCGAAAAGCTTCGTGTCCATTGTCTGTTCGTGGTTGTTTACATTCTTGTTTCAGTACTGCAAATTCTATTTTTTGTTTCCAGCAACACACCACTAATTCTAAGTACTTCAAGCATTCTAAATTGCCAATTTGGAGTAGATTTCAAATAGGACAGTATTTTGTGATTCTACAAATTCCATTAAGCAAATGCACTTGAGAGTTTACAAATCATATTGCTATCAAGCAGCGTTAATCTTTGGGTATTGTGGATAGTTTTTAGTTGATCTGTATGATAGTGACAAGATCAATAGAAGAGTTGATACCTTGTGATCATGAGATATTTGCAAGGATGCGGGATACAAATTGGTGAAAGGAGGAGCAGATAATCATGCCAAGTGAGTTGTGGCCTTAGAAGCACTCATAGAAAGCAGAAAGTCCCAAGACACTGCTACTAGGCGACACAAAATCATAGCTAGGAACCAAGAATCCATGGTCATGGTGGTTCATTCTCTAGCCAAGAATTTTGGCATAGGAGGAGTAGAGTCTCGTGAAGAAGAGTCCATGGGTGAAAAGGAGCAACCTCCAAAGGACAAGTAAAACTAAGGTAAAAGGAGCAACCTCCAAAGGACAAAGGTAAAACTCAGGTGAAATCATACGAATATACTCCTTTCAAAATTGAAACCAAAGTTGAGATTAGATCTTTTGAAGGACAAGTAGATACCGAATTTCTAGACAAATCATTGAAACAAATGGAGGTATATGTTAGTGTGCATAATGTTAGCAAGGCAGATAAGTTTTCTTTTGGATATCTCAAAATGGAAGAACATGCTCTAATTTGGTGGGAAAGTTACCTAGCTTCTTCTGAAAATAAGAAGAAGCCAGTTGCAATTAAGTGGGATGAATTTAAAAATTTCAAATAGTTGTTACGTAATAATTTCTATCATATTGTTCATAAACCCGATCAGAAAATTAAGTGGCAGTATTCAATGCAAGGGGTCAAAGTATGTAGGATTATACCATGAAATTTCGTATAAAAACTATGTTGATGGGCTTGGACATGCAGGATGAAGTCAACTTGAACTAGGACATGGGAGGTCTCCATACAAGCCTAAGGAGACAAGTCATCTCAAACAAGCCAAAGGACCTTGACGAGGCATGTGTGAAGGCATTCTACATTGAGGAAGAAAAGAGGCAAGGAGATGGGGAATACTCAACACAAAATCAGTGCACAAATCAGTCCAAGAAAGAGCAAAATCAGTCTTACAATGCCTACAAAAAGGGTAAGTGGAAAGGCAAGAGAAGTGCCACTACATGTTTGCAAGGATCTAATTAACATTGTAGTCATTGTGTTGGAAATGGGCATACTGACACAAAGCATTGGAAGTTGCACTTGGTCTTGCATTATAAGAATCATTACAATGAGGATCCTAAGAAGCCCATGGCATCTTAGAAAGAGAAATCAAAGGTGTCGATATAGGACAATTCCGATGTTGATAAGAAGTTAGGATGCTCTGCTACGAATGCGACTAACAAGAAACAAGAGAGAATAAATGAGCAAGCTTTTGCCAACCAATATCCAGATCAAGAAAATAAAGGTACATGCACTTGTTGATACTAGCCAAAGCCTAATTCGATTTTGGATGATTTTGATAAGAAGCTTTGTTCGCAAACATTTGATCATCTCATCCATATCCTTTGGGTTGAGTGAAAACGGGTTTAGAGATTCAAGTGGATAAGAAATGTATATTCAAGTTTGGTATTAACCCACAACATGTTGATCATATAGAAACAAATGTGATTCTCACTGATGCATTGGATCTGGTGTTTGGAAGTCCTTACTTGCATCTTAGGGATGATATTTTCATGAGGGCTAATAGGTACTTATGGGTTAAGGATGGAGTCAACTATATCATCGAGGCACATCAAAGCAATCCAAAGCTTGCCCAATCAATTAAATAGACTTAGTCAAGCAAATAAGCATTTTTGTTTACTTATTTTGAAGGATAAGCAAAAGGATTCGCTAGAAGTTTCTGAAATTGATTGTGCTAAAAGTGATTGAAAGATTTGAATGAATTGCTGTATTCTTTTCAAAAACTGTTCTGAAGTCCTAAAGGTTTGCCCCCAAAAAGGGAAGTAGAGAATAAGAATCAATCACTGCTCTAATTTCCTTTATCTAATATTGGTTTGTACAAGCAATTAATTTTAGAGAGTAATGAAATGAAGAAACAACTTCAAGAGTTGTTGGAACAAGGGGTCATGCCCAAGTAATTCACCATGTGGGTTGCCCATTGTGATGATATAAAAAAATGGCTCTTGGAGAATGTGCATAGACGATAGAGCTTTGAACAAAATCACCATCAAGAATAGATATCCACTCTTACGGATTAATCACTTGTTGGACCAACTTCAACATGCGAAATACTTAACGAAATTGAATCTCAAATCTATGTACCATCAAGTTCATATGGATGAGGATGTATGGAAGACAACTTCCAAGAAACTTGTTTGAATGGTTAGTACTTCCATTTGGTTTATCTAATGAACTAGTTACATTTTTGAGATTGATGAATGATGTATTGAGGAATTTCATGGATACATGTCTCATGGATACTACTCTACTTGGGGCATGTGGTTTGAGGATAAGAACTAAGAGTGGATCCAATGAAGGTTGAGTCTATCACTAATTGGCCCACACCTAGGAGAGCCATAGAGACTGGGAGTTTTGTTGTAGTATAGTGCATGAGTAAGTTTATTCCAGCTTTTCTTCACCATTGTAGCACAATACATAATATTGTAACAAGTGGTGAGAGTTTTCATTGAATAAGGAACATGATAGTGCTTCTGATTCTTTGAAATATAAAATCAGCCCTGCCGCAATGCTTGCTCTTCCTAATTTGCAGCAGCCCTTTGAAGTTGAAACAAATGCAAGTGTGTATGCTATGGGGGAAATTTTGTTGCAAGGACATAAGCTAGTCTGTTATCATTCAGAGGTATTTTCTGCTGCAGTAAGAGGGTATCCTATTTATGATAAGGGAATGTATGCACAAGCTCAAGCAATTATGAAATAGAAACATTATTTGTTAGGCAAAGAAACTATTGTGCATACTGGCCACAAACCTCTTCAATATTTGCAAGCACAAAATAAATTGCAGCAAACAAGACAATACAAAATAATGGGTTTTTTTCAACAATTTCATTTAGTGATCAAGTATAAAAAGGATGCGCAAATATTGTGGCTAATATGTTATTTAGGCCGCAATCACAAAACAAGTTTTAGATTTGGCAGCAGTTTCACCAGTTGCGCCTTTCACTAAAGAGGCTTATGAGGAAGCGTATGCACAAGATGCAGAATTTGGGGAGACATTCCAACAGTTGTAGCTCAAGAAAGTTGATGTTGAATGCAAAGGTGAATGGTGCCTCAAGGGTGGGCTACCTTTCAAGTTG
Organism: Torreya grandis; assembly: GCA_037957365.1. NCBI lineage: Eukaryota > Viridiplantae > Streptophyta > Pinopsida > Cupressales > Taxaceae > Torreya > Torreya grandis. Next base: position 3,246,595 of record JARHVA010000079.1, read on the forward strand.
GATTAAACTATGTGCGCCAAAGGGAGAAATACTTTTGTTGATGAATGAAATGGCTTTAATTATATCCACAAGACCCAAAGGTTTGTGGGACCACAATTTATTGTAGTTGTCTGAACTGCTTGATGATGCATAAATTGAGTAGTAGTTTTTTTTAAGAAGGTTGTTTCTTCTCCCATTGATTTGTGTCTGCAACTCCCCCATGTCACTTATTCTTGTCTCTTCAAATAGTTGCAATGTGACGTTTACTATCAATGTTTCCACTTATGACCAAAATGCTGTTGTGGGTAGGGCATTCTAGGATGAAGTGCCGCTCTATTTATATGAAGGGTTGCTCTATTCTATTACTCACGTGGTGCAGAATATACATATCCTTTGCCCTCATTCTTCCTTAGCAATCACCTATCTACTTGTCTCACATTTGAGCTTACAGGAAGTCGTTCTTATATGAGCTGAATAGCTTCTTCCTTCATTTGATTTCACCTCCTATGTATGCTTTTTTCCTATGTTGCAGGGAGACATCTCCCACCCCCTAGGACGTGTCTTGGGTATCGGGACACGTTTCGGGTATGGGAGACTGGTACAAAGATGGCTCCCGTGCCTAGAGATGTCTCACAGCGCGTTCCCGCATCTCCCGCCCAGTCCTGCATGGAAATATCACGTCTCCTAAACACGAAAACCCTAAACACACAAAAATGAACCAAAAACAGGTCATTTGTAGTTGGGAAGGAACAAGAACGCGTTCAAACTTTATTATTTTATTTTTTTGCTGGTCGTTTTTAGTTATTTTTGATTTATTTACAATGGCACTGCCGCGAACGACAGTGCCGTAGGTGTTTTTTCTTTTTATTATTATTGTTATAAACTTATTAGTAATAACTAATAACATAAGTTTATATTTTTAAAATAATTTTAATTTTATAGCTATATATATAATGGTATAATATAGATAATTTTTTTAGTGTTTTAAATATTAACTTAGATATAATTTTTAATTTTATAAGTTTATATTTTTAAAATAATTTTAATTTTATATAACTTTATGTTTAAAATAATTTTAATTTTATAACTATATATAATAGTATTATATATATAATTTTATTTATTTTTATCGTTTTAAATATTAACTTGTAAGATACAATTCTTAATTTTATTAGTTTATATTTTTAAAATAATTTTAATTTTATAACTATATATATATATATATATATATATATATATATAATAATCATTATACTATATATATAATAATAATATAATATATATAATTTTTTTATTGTTATAAATATTAACTTATAAGATATAATTTTTAATTTTATAAGTTTATGTTCTTAAAATAATTTTAATTTTATAACTATTTTTATTTTAAAATTATTTTAGAACATAAACTAAAATCAAAATAGTTATAAAATTAAAATTATTTTAGAACATAAACTTATAAAATTAAAAATTATATCTTATAAGTTAATATTTATAACAATACAAGAAATATATATATCATATTATTATTATATATATATATAATAAAAATATATATTGCCATTTCCCGTACCTCTGTCTCTTATTTTTCAAAAATTGACGTACCAGGACTCGTACCCGTCTCCCCGTACCCGTCTCTTGGCAACTATGCTTTTTTGTGATGCTCATAGATCGGGTTGAATTTTTTTAAATAGTGGTGTTGTTTCTTGCTTGCTTTCTTTCTCCATGACTATATTAAATTTTTCATTTTCATAGATTTTAATTTCTTTGTTAAGTTTTGGACATTCGTTTATGTCAACATCCCATCTACTCATCCATTTGTGGTTTTGTTTCATCCATGTGCTCTTTCTCCTATGTAACTCTTATGACTTTGTTGCTATTAGGCCACTTGTCCTTCTCCATATTTTATGTTTTATTCAACTAGCATAGTAACATGATCATAGCTTGATATGAACCTTTTTGCAAACAGATTAAACCAATACTGAAATACAAAGAAAATATATTGTAATTGAACAGATGATAACTGTATTGCTATGTTATCGGGTACTGTTGCTAGCCCCCAGGATACGATACAAAACGCTCTAGGATATGATATGCGGGGGGATATGGAAGAAACATGTAGGGTATGTCCCTGCCCTTGTGGGTACGATCGGATACGTCTAGTTGTACCTACAAGAGCAGGGACGTGCCTTACATGTTACCCCCCGTATCCACAGGAAAAACACAATTTTTTTTTTTTCAATTTCGCTGCATGAAATGTCAAACATGGACCTCAAAAAACATTTAAATATGGTTTGGCTAGGTTAGTTGAGTTGATTATAAGATGTCCGTTTCTACTGTAATAGATATTCTCAGAATGCCATTGGCTTGTGTCATTTATGCATTGGTTTTTATTCATAGTCAGTATTTACTATTAACAAGAGCTTAAAAAAGGCATCGTCCCTTTGAAAAAGAAAATTCAGGCAACTCATAAATTTTGATGGTGGGTGAGGAACGAGGTTGGAATTTTGGGTGGGTTTAAGTATGATTGGTTTCAACAATGGCTGGCTCCTGTTGGTTGTTTCCATACTGTGGTCAATCCTAAGTCATCTCTAGACTCCATGTCATATCTGAAATTAGCAGTCTATATTAAGGTGATTTGAAAAATACAATCATTAGTGCATCTTAAGATTCCACAAGCTCATCATAGTAGTGTGGAAAAAAAAGCCTTGTGAAAAAATGTTTGACATTCAGACTCTATCATCATATGTGAGCAGTAGAAGTGAATTTTCTTTAATAGAATGGCAAGGTGCACAATCACCCATCAATATCTAGTGGTGTTGGTTTAGATAAAGTTTACAGGGTACTGCTACAATAAATATGCGTCATTACAATATTCTATTTATAATATCTACAACATTAAATAAGCTTCTCCTGGGAAGTGTGGGATTGTAAGATTTTAACCATATCAGAGTAAATAAATGTTGCAACCATGTAACACGCATTTGGAATCTTAAAATTTTGTACAAAATATAGAAAGACTTTACAAAAGTTTTTGGCTTCTATGAGGGTCCATACAATGTTGCAAGTTTTATGGTTTGTCTTCCATTGTTTGATATCCTATTTACGTTCAACTCTAAGCACTAACTTATATTAAAAATAAAACTAATCTAAGTTTGACCATTGAATATTATGATATTTTGCATTGAATTATGAGTATGTTTTGTGTCCATTGAACTTATTGTTTTTCCTCTATGCATATTATGAGGCTAATTTTTTTTATATAGCTATATTTTTATATTTTTAATTTTTTTAAATATATTTTTGTAAGGCCGTATCCAAAAATGTATTAAAGCCCCTCGCCCCCCGCTCCCCCCCCCCCCAAAAAAAAAAAAATCCCCATATCCACGTATTGGATTCTCGTGCCCGTATTCGTATCGGCAACGTAGCTATATTGCATTAGAAGAGAGCAAAATTGCATTACAATATTGCTGGTTTTTACAAGGGGGCAACCTTCTTTGAGCAAGCTCAATACAATATAATTCGTGAATGCCTTTGAACTAGTGTATGGTCCTAATTTATATTAATTCTTTGCTATCCAACTACTACTTGTCATGCTTGTGGGATTATCCTGAATAGCTCAAGAGATGACTTACAATGCATATGCATTCATAGTTTTTATTAATAACAATGATTAAAAAGGAAATAGTTAGGATGAAGGGGTCTTGACATGCCCTCTCACTTGAAAAGCTTTGTCCTCGAAGCTGAAGATTAGGAAATTGCTGCTGAATTTGGAGAAGAGGCTCCCAAATTGCATCTTCTAGTTGCATCTGGACTAGCATCTCAGTGATGGATTAGTTGCGAAGTTGGTGGGAGCGCTTATCCAAGATTGCGTTAGGCTCAAGAATGATAGATTCTTTGGCATTTAGCTTGGGAAGTATTATTTGAGTTGTTATGTGTTGGGTAAGGATGACTTCAAACAAGAGACATGCAAATCATGACGAACACGAGAAGGTGGAAGTTCTAGCTTTTAGGTTATGTGGCAAATTTGTTGAAGAACCTTATAAGGCCCATGGAACTTTGGAGTTAGTTTCTGGCGACCATGCATTTTCAAGGAAGAGTGCTTATAAGACTGCAATATGATGAAAACCATATCCCCTGGTTGAAAGGTGCGTTTTGAATGGTGTTGATCTACTACTTGTTTCATTTGATTTTGAGCAAGGTTGAGATTTTTCTTGAGGACTGGAAGGATGTTATTTTGTGCAATGAGGGTTGTGTCAATTGTTTGCATATGAAAATTGCTTGGAAGGTAAGAGAGAAGAGAGTGGCTTTTGACCTATATTGTTTCGTAAGGAGACATTTTGGTGGTCGTGTGATATGTGGTGTTGTACCACCATTCAACAAGTGGTAACCACTTGACCCAATGATGTTACTAATCGGAGGTGAATCATCAAAGATGTGTTACTAAGCATTTGCTGACAATATTAGTTTGTCCATTTGTTTGTGGGTGATATCTAGAGCTCATTTTCAGTTGTGTTCCCATTCTTTTACTAAGCATTTGTTGACAATATTAGTTTGTCCATTTGTTTGTGGGTGATTTCCAAAGCTCATTTTCAGTTGTGTTCCCATTCTTTTAAATAATTCTTCTTAGAAATAACTAATAAAAGATGAGTCACGATCAAAGACAATAGAAAAAACAATGTTATGGAGGCAGAAACTTTGGCCAAGGATTGTTTGGGTGATGGTTGTAGAGGTGTAGGGATGGGCCAAGGCACATAAATGGGCACATTTGGAGAGACGATCCTCTACCACCAGTATGACTGATTTGCCCCCATATTTTTGAAGGCCCTCAATTATATCCATTGAAATATTTGTCTAGAGTTGTATTGGAATGGGTAGTGGCTGTATCAAGCTTGGAGTTGCCACTGTTTCGCTCTTGTGATGTTGACATGTATCACATTCTTTGACAAATTTCTTGATATCTTGCTTAATTCCTTGCCAAAAGAATTTTCTATGAACCTGTTCATATGTATACAGAAAGTCTGAATGACCAGTCGAGGGTTATGCATGTAGTTTGAGTAGAATCTTTTTTCGTAGCCTTGACCTAAAATGAGAACAATGTGGCCTTTGTACCATAAGTATTGTCATCCCAACTGCAGTTGGGTTTGGCGGCAGGATTGACAGACAATTGTTGGATGCGCTGTTGTGCGTGAGTGTAGTGCCACTCTTGCTGGATGTCGTGCATCCATTCTAGAATGGGTACAAATAATGCGTACAATGTTGTTTGTGCCTCATATTTGTGGGAGAGTGCATTTGCAACCACATTATCCTTTCCCTTCTTATAGGTGATTTCCTAATCATACCCAATTAGTTAGATAACTCATTTTTGCTGATCAGGTGAAGCGACTCTTTGTTCCAAGAAGTATTTTAGACTGTGATGATCTGTTTTGATGCAATAATGTCATCTTACCAGGTATGGCTGTAACTTGCTGATGGCATGGAGGATGGTCATCATTTCATTTTTATATGTAGAATGCACCAGATTTTGCCCAAGAATGTACTAGATTTTGCCCAATTAGGACCTTGTTGGTAAATGCGATGGTTCATCATTATTGCATGAGGTCGGGAATGAGTCCATTGCCTCATGCATCACTTTTAATGATGAAGGTCTTGGAGAAATCTCTGTGTTACCCGACGAGGCCCAAAAACCTATGAAGACTTATGAGTGTCCTGGGCTTTGGCCAATTTTTCATGCATTCAATTTTCTTGGGATTGACTCCGATTCTTGTTGAAACAATATGCCTAAGGTGGTCAACTTCATGTTGACCAAAAGAGTACTTGGATTGTTTTGCACATAACTAGTGGTCAAAGAGAAGTTGTAATGGAGTGTTGAGGTGATGTAAATGATCTTTCCAAATTTTGCTATAAATTAGGATAACATCAAAAAAGACCAAGATGAATTTTCGCAGAAAAGTCAAAAAAGTATATTCGTCGATCCTTGAAATGTTGATGGGACATTGGTAAGCTCGAAGGGCATGACTAAATAATCATAGTGGCCATCTTTAGTACAAAAAGCAATTTTGGAATATCTTCTTCCTTGACACATATCAACAAAAATTAGACTCCACAAGGTAATGTTGGGATTCATAGAATCTAGAAGATCAGAAATTAATTACTTTTAAGGAAAAAAATGGTTGGGTTTGAGTTAGGAGGCTTAGTGCCACTACAAGTACAAAACCACTTTTTGATCACAAAGTTCTTGCTTAGGGTGAGGTGAGAGCATATTGTGGACAATTAGCCCTAAACTGATTTTGCTATTGCGGAACATGGTCTTGGAAAGAGCTTTGATACCAGATGATATGAACCTTCTTACAAACATATCAAACCAATATTGAAATACAATTTTTTTTTTTTTTTACTATAATTGAAATGGTAGATAACTATATCGCATTAGAAGAGAACAAAATTGTATTACAATATCAATGGCCTCTTCAAGGGGGCAACCTTGTTTGAGCAAGCTCAATACAATATAATTTGTGAATTTCTTTCTATTAGTCTATGCTCGTAATTTATACTAATTCCATGCTAGCCAACTACCACTTCCCATGCATGTGGGATTATCTTAAATATCTCAAGGGGTGACTTACAAAGCATATGCGTCTGTCGCTTTTATTAATAAGAATGATTAAAAAGAAAAGAGTAAGGATGATAGGGTCCTAAAATAGCAGATGTTGTTAGATTTATATTGTTAAATATTGTTAGCATGTTGTTAGGAGGTTATTAGGTGGCTGCACTAGTTTGCAACAAACAGGTTATTCTAAGAGTTAGTTTTGCCCTCGTGAATAGTCTTTACCTGATTATAAATATAGGTTCATTGTAATGTATTATTCATGGTCCATGGTTTAATCTTATATGGTATTAGAGCCTCCTTGAAGCCGCAGGCCTCAAAAGGTTCGTGAGCTTGGATGTGCATAATTTTAAGTGTGGTCTAGATCTGTTGGGTAGCTTTGTTGAAGAAAAAGCTGCCATTGTGTTTGCAACATGTGTGCTTATTTATGATGAGACTCCAATACAAGGTAATGATATTATTTCAAGTAGAGTAGTAGAGAGATGTGCATTTATGATGAAGGAAGAGTGGAGAGTGAAAAGGCACATGCCAAATGAAAAATGGAGCGTCTATAGTATGTGAAATTTTGATTTATTGGTTTTAGCTGAGTGTGAATTTCTTGTCAGTGAAGAAGAAGAAGAGTGTGAATTTTCCACGCCCAAAAATACCGTGGAAGTGCAGTCTCGTGTGTGCAACCACAACTGACCACAAGAGAAGATGATGATTTTGATCTAAATTGCAGTGGGAGCAAGGCTTCAGGTGTTGATTGGCATGTCAATGCTAATTAACAAGTGGCAAGGCAGGAAAGTGTGAAATGAAGTGGAACTGTTAATAAGTCAAGGACATTCTTAGTTGGAAGTGACGGCAGTAGACACACAATGCATTGAGGGAGCTTTTGAGGGGTGTGATAGCCTGGGTATGGCGGTGGTGTTCTAGAAGATGTGGATAACTACAAATTATAAACAAAACATTTTTTTGGGTGTGTTGTCACTTCAAAAATGACAAGTCTAAGTGGATGCGGATAACTAAGGCTAAGTACAAAGAATGTAGATGTGGATAGCTAGTTCACATGAAGTGTTTGTAATCATCTAACAATGTTAAATGCTGATGGTGAAAGGCGAGCTTATTTTTGGGGATGAGACAATGTGAATATATTGTCTTTGTCAATAGAAGGTCAACATTGCAGCAGAGAAGGCAGGGACAAGATGGTTACCAGCCTCGACGGCGATGCCAATATTTCAAATGACGGTACGACAATCTTGAAGCATACAGATGTAGAGAATAAGATTGGCAAAGCGATGGTAAAATTATCAGAGTTAGGATTATGAACAGGTATGGTGGTTACACCGGAACGTCAATCTTGAAGCAACATGGTCAAGCAGGTGACCATCTGACCAGTCACATCAGAGGAGCCAAGTTCTTGAGTGAAAATCAGAAAAGCCAACAATGGAGACCGAAGTGGTAGCATGCCACAGTGAAAGATGGTCATGAAAGTGAATTGCCACAGGAAGGGAAAGCCAGTCTACATGATTAGAAAAACAAATTGGGCAAGGTGGTGAGTAGGTATATTTTGCTCTTTCTTCTACTCCAATTCATGTATGCTCAAACTGAAAATGTAAGAGCATGTGAATATGGTTGATGTTGTAGAGCTGTGTTTCAGAGGTTTTATGGCAAAATATGCTGTCTAAAGTTTGCCAGGTGATTGCAACTTATTGCAGATCTTTGAAGTTCTATGCCAACATCTAGTTGTCTACATAATAAACAGTTGGGATTGATGTACATATTTTCCAGACAAATAATGTCATGTCCTTGTCATGTCATGTATGTAAGTCTGCTCCTCCCATACTCCTACTTGAAAATGACAAAAAGAGAGAAGATAGTCTTCCTTTTCATCCTATAGGTGTTTCAGACTCATTTGGGCATGACCTTGATTCCTAGAAGTTGTTTCAGCTTCCAGTTTTCTCATTTTATGTGCTACGTGGACATTTTTTGGTCAAATTACAACACATGCAGATTGGCCTGCTAATATAACATGTTCTACAGGGGATTACATTCTTGGTATGCAACTATCTTCAAAACATCCACATATTGGTTCGTACCTCTTTAGCAATTTTAGGCACTAGTGATTTCTTGTACCAAAACCTTCCAGATCTTCTTATCCAAACTGAGTGGGATGATTCCTATTGCTGCCATATACCTATTAGGTGATTCACATTAGATCATACCTCTCCAGTGAGAATGCTTTCGAGCTCATGTAGTTGAGAAGATGAGTTCATTCCTTCTACATTCTCTATGAGGTGCCATTTTGCACTTCACTTCTATGGAAGTAGTCCTTAATGAATGCGCTTTTCCAACTTTGTTGCCCCATCTCTAGTGGATCTTTTCTAATTTATTTGGAGCTTTCTTTATTCTTGAATCTTTTCTTGTTCAAGTGAATTCCATTCCCCATCTCTCCAACATGGATACTCACTTGCACATTTGGGTGTGCTGAATCTATTCCATGCTGATTGTGGGGCTTTTGCACTTTGCATGTGTTTTTGAGATTTTCTCTCTCTTCGGTGTCAATCCTCTTAATGGTTTTGGAAGCCTTTGCTGTTTCCTAAGTTTGCTTCCACTAATTTTCGCTTTCTTCCAGTCCATCTACTGCATCAAGTGGTGTTTTTTGGAAATAACCAAAGTATATGATTCAAATGGAGAGAAATTGAAGGTGGTGTGATTGGTCATGTGGTATGGGGGTTACATTTTTCTGAGACTTCCTTCTCAAGTCTGTTGGAAACTTGTTGTAGACTTTTATGTTTTTCACTCTAGACAATTTACACTCCTCTAGAATGTACATCTGGAATGGGGAATGGGTAGCCCCCACCAGGCTTTGGGCAGTGCCCCAAAATATTTTGGGGCTGTATGGGTGTGTTTTTTGGGCGGTTACAGCTCATGTTTTATGTGGTCCATGGTTTTGGTACCCATGGTATTGAAGTACCGCTTTGATGGTTTCCTTTTGATGTGCCTTCAAATATTCACACATGCAGTAGGGTAAAGCAGAACTAAGAAGTATGTTATTGTATTGAAAAATGGTTGAGTTAATATGGTAACGAAGGAAGTTATTGTGCTGGGTTTATTCTGTAAGGGTTTCCCAGGTGAAATCTTGTGCACTGTGTAATATTGTGTGTGCCATTTCTCCTATTCTGTTTTAAACATCAAGATTTTGTTAGTATTGCTACTCTTGTATTAGTTTATCGGTCAATTTATCTTCAAAGTCTTTGAATCCTCCCTTCAATTGTTGCACCAATGTGTAATTCATTTCTTTGGTTTGGCTGTCATCTTGTGGAAGAAACATTGTGGTACACCTCAACTCTGTGTCCATCTTGCCCTACATGTGGTCCAATGCTTGCTCAAGAATCTTGCATCCCTATGGAAACTATAATTTTTGGTATCCCAACGCATTCCCATGCGTTAGTGAAGAACTTCCAAGTTGGCTTTATGTGCTTGTGTTATTTAGCATATATCCACCAATAGACTATGTAATTGGGCTAAATACCATCTGTTGCAATTTGGTCTTCCTCATGAGCTCAACTCTTTTTCCTTGAGGTTTTTAACTCATTCAACTTGTGCAATTATCTTGAGATGCTATTGAGTGGTCTTCTCCACATCATGCTCCTTTGGACATTGCAATAGCGTATGTACTTCCCCCGAATCAGCATTTTGTGTATACTGATTCCTTCACACTTCATGGTTGTATGTATATGACAATGTTTTTGGTTGTTTTTTCCAGCAGAGGTGGTACAACATCATACCAACGATCTCTTTGCTTGCTTTGCTGTCTCTTAATCATATAAAACTCCAAGTGCAAGTGCTATGATTTATCCCCTATTTTATAGTCTCTGTACTTGTACAGGACATCCAGTGGATCTGCTGCAATATAGCTTGTATATTCAAGTGTTCTACTTGGCTCTGCTTTCCCTTTTTTCTTTCTTTGGCCTTTCTCAATGGATTGTTGATGTACAAACTAAATGTGCGAGCTGCAATGGAGCATCATGCTTCACCTCTCTTCTTGGAAACTCTTTGAAATTGTAAAATTATCTTCAATGGAAGGCTTTCAAGCTTGCAATTTGCAATGCTGTGGAAACCTTGCCCCATTCTGGATAGAGTGATTTGGTACTGTTGCCTTTACGTTGGGGTGCATACTAACTTTTTATCCATGTCCGAGTTACACTCTACTACTTGCCCTTTGATCTTGCCTGCCTTATACTTATTGGATTGCCCTACTCCTTCCTATAAATTCTTTGGATGAAGTTTCCAACACTTAGTATTCCCATCAATATTGCAATTGGTACAATGATTCTTAGAAGATTTCTCCCTTCCCTTTTTGGACACTGGTGGCAATCATTTTTCCTTTTTGGATAAACTTTTTCTTGGTGTTGTGCCTCCTCCAACACATGGTCACACAATAGTTACTCTTCTCACAAAAATAACATGGATGAAGATCCCAACAAAGTGAGATAAATGATCTCTTCTTCTACACTATTTGCAAACAAATGAGGGCTTAGAAGAATCATATGCATACCTTCTTGTGTTACGCTTATTCTTGGAGCTTGCATGAGGCTTGTGGAATGGTGATGTGCTACCTCCTTCTCCATCAGTAGAAAGCTTCCTTTGCTTTGACTTTGTTTCACAGACTTCCGTGAACCTTTTCTCAATGCTAGCACCCCCTTCATTTGAATGGTGCCCTCTCTTTTGTTGAAATGTGTAATTATTCACTTCAGTCATGGCCGACATTAGTGTGTTTATATTATATTTGTAATTGGCACAACAGCCCAGCTTCACTTTATAAAGTGATCCATGTGCTAATTTAATAGATCAAGAATATGGCGGCATGACAATTATTGGGATTTATGCCAATGTATTGCGAGTTTTATAGAATACTCCCACTCACACATTATTTGGCAATCAAGAAAGATGTAATCATGTTTATTTTCAGTGAAGTATTTTGGTGTCTAAGGCCACCTCTTCATGGCTCTTTTGTTCTTTTGCAATATCTGTGCTATTTATTTTGTTTTCTTGTGAGCTTTGGGTAATGTGTTGATTCCATTTGATTCACTACTGCAGTGGTGGTGAATTTTTTCATCTGTGGAGCTGCTTTGCACTCTTCCTTTGCCACTAGCTTGGTGGTTCTACTACCTTCATGAGTGCTGCCCTATCTTTGGACTAGATGTTCACTCTTCCCTAGTCACTCATTTGGTGGTGCCAGTACCTTCTTTATGCATGCTAATAGTGCAATGATAGCTTGGTCTTCTCCTTTTTGCAAGACATTGTTTCTTTGGCTACCGTTGAGAATTCCCTAGTTTCTATGGATCAACCAAACTACCCAAAACCTTTATATTGTGGATTTACTTCAACCTCAATGGGGTTTCTAGCCAAGTCCTTGCCCATTATAGCCTATCCTTCTCAACAACTTGGAGACAATTCCTTTGGTGTTTATTTCAAATCTACTAAATGACTCATGTGATAGCTCATTTTGGGAAGAATTAAATGTTGACGGAAACAATTCCTTTGGTGTGCATTTCAAAACTACTACCAAATGACTTTCTATGATAGCTCCTTAGCCATTGTAGTCCATCTTTCTCAATCATGCTTTCCTCCACCCTTGCTTGTGCATTTTGTGTTGACATTTGCTTCCTTCGTATAGAAAGCTCCTTTCCTCTTTGTTTCTTCATGATCTGCTTGAAGCTTGGCTAACATTTCCTCTCTTGCAACCAACTCTTGGAATTTTTCTATGGCTTGAGAACACACTTTTTCTTTAGCTTGTTTATTCTTGCAAAGATGGTGTCAGACACACACGATGCATGCTCTATGCATTTCCATCTCCTCCATGACACCAATGAGGAACTCTTTTTGAATATCCAACTCAACTTGCAATGTTTGGTTTGTTTTTTTTTCAAAATTTTGTACCATTTTTTCCAACTTCTGTTTCTTTTTGATTGTGCGAATCTTCACATTACTCCCATGGAGCTTTGGCTTCTTATCAGCTTTATCCACTGTTTATTTATGGCAGACCTCCACAAGACTTGGAAAGCTGATCTAATACCATAGTTGCCAGGAGACGGGTATGGTACCAGTATGCCATTTTCCAGAAAAATAGGAGATGGGTACGGGGAGATGGCAAAATTTATATATTGTCCACATGCTTTATCCTTTATTTGCCCAAATGAAAATCGTGTTGTGTCAGTACATCTCCTTTTCTTCCTCTTTTATTTCTTGTTTTTGCATAGTCTCTAAAATGTGATTGATATATCCTTTCAATTTCTAATGTAATCACTAAAAGTGATTAATATGTCCATTTGCTCAAATATGACCATGTAAAAAGTGATTAATAGATGACAACAAGTGTTTTTATAATATATTCGTCTTTGATAAAATCACTTAAAAGTGATTTTTTGATCCATGCCAAGGAAATAAAACTTTTCAAATCAACATACCCATTTTCATGAAAATAACAGGCATCCTTTAATTTTTTCATACCTTAGCACCATGACGATTTTGAAAACTTGTAAAGATATCAAGTCATGGAGGCCCTTGCATTACCACTATGCACAGGGTAGTGACCAAAGTGCAAGCGGTGCGCATTCGGGCATTATCGCTTGAGTCTATGAAGAAAGAAATGAGCTTGCAAATACTCGTGAGAAGGGGCCAGGCATCAAACTTGGTCAGGACAATGTACTCAGTGAGATTGTGTTAAAGAGCAGATACTGACATGTTATTCTATTTCCCTTGCTCTGCACTAGTTCTTGATTATATTTTCTTGAATGGCCTCCATTGGAGGTTTCATTACATATCTTTAGGCTTGTGGTGCTTGGGCTCTGCAAGCCTTCTAATGTTACATGATCTGTTTGTGAGTATTTTTTATATATCAAACAATTTGTACTCGCTCAGTAATAGTGCTTGTATGTGATGGCTGAGAAATATCTCTTTAACGGTTTTAGAGATTGTCTAAGATATATGCCTTGGATATTTATATAAAGAGGCTACCTGTTGATAGAAGAAAGAGTTAATTAACTATGGCCAATCTCACAAGAAGTACATGCCCTTATTTTTAGAGCACATATTTGAAGCATAATATTTTCTTGAGATATTGATTTGAAGATGATTGAACACAGATCATGTTATCTTTCTCTTTTTCAGGTCCCTGTGTACACACAACCTTCATATGTCATCCCAGGTTCTGCTGGAATTGTACAGCATGAAATTCTGAGCAACAGACGGCAGGTCTTAACTAAGGTAGTTTGTTCCTGTATCTTTGAATGACAAAGAATACGGAGTTGAAATTTATGGCTACCGTTCAGATGGATTCTTTTTGAAACACGTTATTTATTGACATTGCAGGTTGATTTTTATAATAGACTAAAATGGATTTTAATCTGCCTCTGGCGATCTGTAATGTATAAAGTAAGTTCTGATATGCTTTTGCTATAGGATGCTGAAGGGACAGTGAAACTGTGGGAAATAACGAGAGGAGCAGTGATTCAGGACTATGGAAAGGTTTTCCCTTACTGAATCCATTTCCCTCATTCACTATTTCTGTTACATGTTTTAGGTAGAATATTTGAAAATTAGCTTTACTCTTTCCAAAGATTTCTTCTTAGTCTTTAAGACAGTGAGATATATTATTTTCAGGTTTCCTTCGAGGAGAAAAAGGAGGAATTATTTGAAATGGTACATCATGTTACCATTTACTATGTTGCTTGTGCAATGGGACTTTGTATTTTCGTGTGTAATTTGTCTTCTGCTGGAATTGACTATTATATGATTCTCAAGCTGAAGGTGCTTTTTGCCTTGTGTTAAGCCATGAACTGATCACAGTAATATTACCCATAGTTCTCTGTTTACTTTGAATTTTCGCAGGTCAGTATTCCTGCGTGGTTCACAATGGATACCAGACTTGGTAGCATGTCTGTCCATTTGGACACCCCTCAGTGTTTCTCTGCAGAAATGTATGCAGTTGACTTAAATGTGCCAGGAGCATCAGAGGAACAGAAGGTATGCAAAATGTTTATGTAGATGATTTTATTATAGGATAGATATTTTACTTATCTCATTCAAAAGCTTCAAGAGCTTGTATGTAGTTTATCCCGAAAAGCTTCGCCATTATTATCTCATTCTGTTTGGCTATATCCATAATTTGGTGCTTGAGCAGTTTCATATGTCTAGGGATTTATACCATTTTCCAACAAGGAAATAGGGATTTATATTGTTTGAGTAGGTTAAAATGAGGCTTCTATTCTATATGCATCATGCGCTTGACCATTAAATATATTCTCACTCAGACTCATGCCTAGTATAATTGTAGGACTCAGATCCAAGTAGTTTTAGATAAGATGTGTAGTATGAAATAGATGGCATAATAGGCAAGTAACCACCGGTTGGTCGGTTACTCGCTAGGAAAACCACCAGGAGAATAACCGCCACTCAAAACCGCCAAATTTGAAAAACCGCAATTTTTTTTTACGAAGGCAAAAAATACTTGAAATTCGCCCGAAGCAGACAATATATAAATAAAATATTTAAGTATAAGTTTACATGAAATTCACCTGAAGCACAGGGAATGGGGTGGAATCGACTTGTGGCACTTTGCAAGAGATGTTCTCGTACTATTCTATCATACCTACATCCCTTCATGCAGCTTTCATCCCTCCTATGATGTCTCCTTGAAATTTTGAAACCTTGAAATATGGCTAAGTCTGAAACCCTGAAATCTGACCAAGTCTGAAATATGATAGGATCCTCCAAAACCTAGAATTTGCATTATAGCTCCTAGAGGTCCGAAACCACTCTCAAACATCCTGAAAGTATATAAAAAAAATATAACTTAAGTATACATTTAGATATGGACGTCTAGTTTCATATTTTGTTTATATACTGTCTGCTTTAGGCGAATTTCAAATATTTTTTGTCTTTGTCGGTTAATGCTGGCTATTTGACTGAGTGGGTCGAATAACCACCGGTTACCCATTTCGGCCCCTTGGCGAGTACTCGCCCCAACCGGTTATGCCAACTATGGTACGAATCTCGCCCCAACCAGTTATGCCAACTATGGTACGAATCATTTGGTAAATTTTTTCAATGACTCTTGGTATTCCTACTTTCATGTTTCTTGGATTTGCTTTACTATTTAAGTTATTTTATAAGAAACCATTGTTTTATGGAAATTGATGCATTGAAAAGCCATCTCTGAATCTATAGTTGATGTCATTTCTTGATTGCTACACTTTTTTGTCTGTAAAGTTTCCATAAAGACCGTTCGTTAGACACATTAAAGATATTAAAAATTTCACTTATTTCAGTTTTTTCTGCAGAGCCACTTGCATATAAAGACTTTCCTGAATTACCTATTTCTTTATTGTTGAGCAGAGTATATTTGATTCCCAGTGTTTGTTGTATTTTCCAGATTGGAATTTGGTAATGTTTCTCATTTGGTCCACTCCGTTCCTTTTTTTTAAATTAAAAGAGAAAGGAGTAGGCAATGGACCTACATTTATCATTACAATACTCTGTTCTAAGCTTCAGTAGACCGATTATGATTTTTGTGTACCTCTTTCTATTACTATTCTGCATTTATTGTGCACGAGTGTGGTGTTGCGCAAGGTTGTTTGTGCAAGCACTAATTGCATAGGATGTTGTAAAGGTTGATTGTGCAAGTAGGGATGGTTGCACAAGTTTGTGTGGAGATTCTCTTATGACATTTGCACAAGGTTGTCAGCATGCGGGAATAATGGTAGAGCTGCATAGGATTCTTTGCATAGTACCACTGTACTATGAAAGGTTGTGAAGTAGAGTGCAATGGTTGAGTCACAATAAGGTGTTGCAAGGAGTTGTGCAACATGCTAAGCAATGGAGGTTAAACTTAAGATGTTACAATACACGTCTGATGTATCTGTCAAATTGGAGAATGTGAGCAACATCTTGGTAGCGCTCCGACATGAAGTTGTTGAGGAGCGTTACACAATGATCACTCTGTTTAGTAGTTGGTGACTACAGATTTCCCTGCTATGGGGGCATTACAAAGTGAGGTGCCGGATATAGGCACGGTTCTTCTCAGAAAGATGGTGATGCTTGTGAAGCATGTGATGAACTTATACATGGTAAAGTGTATAGAGTGAATGTGATCTTGCACGGTCTAGTGTATGGTTGATATTAATACACAGTTCAATGTATTGTGGTCCAAGTCGTGGCATGAATGTTGAATACACACTGTCAAGTGTGTGTATTGGAATATATAATGAAGCGTTGTATGAAGGTTACAGAACCTTGTCACTACTTGTAGCATTGTAAAACGGTTTTTAGACTATGTTATAATCAAGAAGGTTATTGTGCTGGGTTTTTTTACCCCAAAGGGTTCCCAAGAAGAATATTGTGTATTCCGTGTGCTTGTTGTCCCTTGTATGTTTAAAATTTGTTTAGCATAACTCTCCTTTGTATTTGTTTATTGTGCATAGGTCTTATCCCCGACATTTGGTATGAGAGATTGGTTGTAAGATTTGTAGAAGTTGCAATAACCTGTGATAAATGGCTAGCTTGAATGGGAGTTCTGCACAAAAGAATCTTTTGCAAAGAAAATGATTGGATGCATAAGGATAGAGATTGAGAAATTCAATGGTCAACATTTTGAGTTATGGAAAGTCAAGATGGAAGATCTCTTGTTAGATAGAGATTAGTGGGTTGTTTTTGTAGATGCACCACCCACGAAAAACCAGAAGAATGGGAGAATATTGATAGGAAAGCTAGAAGTTCTATCATGTTATGTTTGTCAAATTGAGTGCTACTGAATGTTTTTGTACAAAAGACTACAAAGCTTCTTTGCAATAAGTTGGGAAAGTTGTCCCAGGTCAAGTTGCTAGTAAACAAACTTTTCCTGTAAAAGTTGTATTCATTGTGAACGAATGATGGTGACCCGGTTGCAGAGCACCGGAATGCCTTCAACACTGTGTTAATCCAGTTATGATCTGTGGATGTCAAAATTGATAATGAAGAAAGGTGTCTCATGTTGTTGTACTCTTTTCCAAACTCGTGGGAAAATATAGCGATCTCTATCACTAGTAATACATTGGAGCTAAAAGTGGAAGATGTAGTTGTAGCTTTAATATTAGAGGAGATGAGGTGTAAGTTTGTGGAATGCTATCAAACAAAGGACGTCTTGTCTGTGCGAAGTCACTCGCAAGAAAGAGGCAAGTGGAAAATAGGGGATAAGCACTCAAAGTCTAGAGGTAGATCTAAGAGTTTGGATAGACAAGTCAGGGCATTTCAAGTACGATTGTAAAGTGAGAAAGGTGGAAAAGGCTAAACCAATAGATGTTGCGCAATCCTCAAGTGAAAAGTTCTCCAGTGATGGAGACGAAGATGTATATCTTGCATCCTCAAGTTTGCATGCGTGTAATGATGCATTGTTAATTGATTCAGGTGCCTCCTATCATATGAATCCTATGAGGGAGTGGTTCTGCGAATGTGAAGAATATGATGGTGCTGATGTCTTTATGCGAGACAACTCAACCTACATGATTGTGGGTAGAGAAAAAGTAGAGTTGGAGTTTAGAGATGGGAGGATCAAGACCTTCCCTAGCCTTGCGAGAAATCTAATCTCTATGAGAAAAATGAATGATGTCAGTTTCCAGGGCCCATTCAACATAGATGGGTGCAAGATGGCATGCAGAGCCATGGTTGTCAGCAAGGGATGTGCACATGGGTACTTTGTTTAGGATTGATGTGACTGTAGTATGCAACACATGTAACACCTCTGTTGTTCTTGATGCCAAGGCTCATTCAGGATAGTGTGCATTTATTTCAATGGAGAAGACAATGCTTTGGTATTAGAGGTTGGGCCATATTGGTGAAAAAGGTTTGTACTTGATGCAAACTAAAGATATGGCAAAATGGATAGACATTTGTCCCTTGGACTTCGACTTTCATAAACATTGCGTCTATGGCAAGTAGAGTTGGGTGAATTTACCACAAATGTTACGCAGGCGAGTGGAATCTTGCAAGTGATCCATAGTGATGTTTTTAGACAGGTAGATGTCCTATCAGTGAATAAGTTTGTCTTTTATGTGTCCATAGTTGATTACTCTCACAAGACTTGGATATACTTCATCTAGAAGAAATTTGGAGTTATCACAAAATTCAAAGAGTTTAAATCCCTTGTGGAGAACCACACAGGCAAGAGGATCAAGGTGTTGCCCCTAAACAATGTGGGTGAGTACTGCTCTAATGAGTTCGATGAATTTTGTAGGTAGAGTGGTATTCAAACGCAAAAGACAACTATGTACACACCACAACGGAATGGAGTTGCAAAGCGGATGAATAAGATGCTGATGGAGAAGGGCCGGAGTATGCTGAGCGATACTTGAAGCAGAAGTTTTGGGCTGAAGTAGTGGCTATTGCTTGTTACCTTGTTGATTGCGCAAGTAGAGATGGTTGTGCAAGCTTGCGTGGAGATTGTCTATGATAGTTGTGCAAGGTTGTCAGAGTGTGGGAATGATGGTAGAGCTACGTAGGGTTCTCTGCGCAATATTACTGCACTATGAAAGGTTTCAAAGTGGAGTGCAATAGTGGATTCGTGGTAAGGTGTTGTGAGGAGCTGTGCAACATGTCAAGCAATGGAGGCTAAACTTAAGGCGTTATGACACACTTGTCTAATGTATCTTTTAGACTGGAGAAGTGCGAGCAACATGTTGGTAGCGCTCTGACATGGAGTTGTTGTGTGCTATGCAATGATCACTCTGCTTAGTAGTTGGTGACTACAGATTCCCCTGTTGCGTGGGCGTTACAAAGTGAGGTGCTGGATATAGGCACGATTCTTCTCAAGAAGATAATGATGCTTGCAAGGTCTAGTCTATGGTACATAATAATACAATATTCAATGTAACGTGGATGCAAGTAGTTGTATGAATGTTAAATACACACGTTCAAGTGTGTGCATTGTAATATACAATAAAGTGATGTATGAAAGTTACAAAACCTTGCAATTTGTTGTAGCATTGTAAAACTGTTTTAGTTTATATTCTAGTCAAGAAGGTTACGGTGCTGGGTTTTTTACCCGAAAGGGTTTTCCCAGGAATAATATTGCGTATTTCGTGTGCTTGTTAGTTCCTTGTACGTTTAAGCTTAGTTTAACATAGCTCTCCTTTGTATTTGTTTATCGTGCATAGGTCTAATCCCCAACAGACACAAAGAACTTTGTCTTTTGAAGAAAAATGGGCCGAAACGCTGAGATCTGATGAACCATCTGCATGCACGCTCATCAAAAACCCATAATAAACTCCCATATTTGCATTGCCTAACTCCGCAATTTCTTAAGTATGATTTGTCAGCGGCTGGTTTGAACATCACTCATTTTAAAAGCTAGATATCAAAAATTCTGGCCTGTCACATGTCCCATCCTCAATGCTGCAATAGTCAGGACCAATCTTTGCCCAATGCTATAATAAGCTGCAATAGGTTTTAATCCACAATAAGGTGCAATGCTGCAATGACCAATTCTCAGCGGCCAATATGAGTAGTCTCTAGGTAACACATCCAGGACAACTCCTTGTAAAACTATTATCAATTGAACACTAGCAAATGTGCAAATAAATATCTAGGTACATCATCTAAGATATCAACAACACCATACATAAGCAAACTGTGATATATTAATAAATCCACAAATATCTGCAAGTAGTATGCAAAATCCACAACCAAATGGCAACTGCATGCCACGTGCAAAAACTCCATCAGGGGCACAAGTAGAAAAATCAACATCTGGTGAAAAATATCTAGTGACTCAATCAAGCATCAACAATTGTGTGTTAAAACCACAAGCACTCCAAAAAATAACTCAGATCCCTGATGTTCCCTCTGTCAAATGAGAGTGGTAACTCAGATCCACGTCATCCTCAAATCAACAAAACTCAAAAGCTGACCCTTGATGTTCACCCTTGTTGGATGAGAGTGGAGAACCACTATAAGGAACTCCCCATAAACAGGAATTGTATGAATCAACAAGTCAACCCCCCCGCATTTCCCCTAACCTCCGCACCCCTTGTTACATATAGTTCAAAGAGTAGGAGAGAATCGATATTGTATGTGAACTGAAACACACCCGTAGTTCATCATACTTACAATTAGTAGTGGGAATGGCCTCAATACAACTACTAACAACTGATGAATAAGGACAAACCCAATGTTCATCGAGAAATACCAAATTAGAATGAACTAAGATACACAATAGTTCATACATACATACCTGTGTGAACCAGGACACACACAATTGTTTACAATAAAAGAAACAATTATGCACAAATAGGGACACACCCAACTATTCGTCAAAAATATACTAGTAGTGGGAGTGGTCCTGACTATGCTCATCTTGAGATGGGACTAGGGCTCACCTCAGCTGCTTCTCTGGTTGGACTAAGACTCACTAAACAGTTACAAAAACAATAGTAACGGGACTGGGTCCTCACTATGCTTTCTCATGTGCAACAGGAGTATGGTCTTCGTTATCATTGATGATCACCGTCTTTGGCTTTGTAGTATTTCTCACTTTGGATTGCCACTAAAGCAATAAATCATTCTTTGAGTTAGTGGTGAACTCAAGATTGGTGTTTGTCCTACATCCTCTAATCTCCGCTAGACTTAGCTCAATTACCTTTGTTGACTCTGATGGAAATGTGGTCTACAAATTGCCACATAAAGTGATTCAACAATATTGGTGGCAGGAGAGTGTGGTTGTGCATCCATTGATAAAAGTTACCATCCTCAATCAAAACAATTTACAAGGATGTCGAGTTTATCCCGAGAATGAATTTGTCTACAATAAAATTTAATATTTAAGACTACATTTATGCAATTTTCAGGAAAAAACAATTAATGTGGGCACACTGCAAGAGCTGAAGCAAAGCACTTCTGGTCCTTGGGGGATGATTTACATTAATATTTTGTATTTCCTTGGAAAGTTTGGTGAGGAAAGTCGTCTCTGATGCAGCTATCAGTATGTAAGACAGCTGGTTGTGGTTTGGGAACCTGCGTCTTATCTCAGTCTGTTGTTTATGTCATTTAGTCTGTCTTTTCTCATGTCTGTTGGTTTAATTGGACATGGTGAGCACCCATGGGAGAGGTTGACCTCTCTCTAATCAGTGATTTTGATGTTGAAGCTGGAGGTTTTAGTGGGTTATCTATACTATCTTAACTATATTCCAAATAAACCCCTTTTCTAAAAACTCCTTGAGGCTACCAAAGGAATATTATAGGCAACTATATTATGAATAATCGCAGAACGTGAGCAGAAGAGTATGGCCCTAGGATTGGAGAACGAGAAAAAGACAGAAGAAAAAGCATATTTCTGTAAGTTACTGGCTATCAAAAGGAAGCAGAATATTCTTTGTTAAAAAGGACAAGGGACCCTCTATTTTGGATAGATGGAGGAAGTTAATAATTTTGTAAAAGATTTCGATTACAAGTGACACTGTCTTTAAAAGGGTTTTAACTAGCATGGCATGTGTGCAAGAGTTGATTTCAACATGGTGAGGAGATTCCTTGCTACTCTGGAAAGTAGATGTTCCTTAGTTGTGAAAATTTGATATTGACCTTAGCAATTATTCCGACTTCAAAGCTATGGTTGGCGAATAGTTACTCAAAACTACCTCAGTAATGAATTTGACTACGTTTGCAAGTCTGCATTGGTACATAATATCATTTCATGATCCTTATTTTGTGTTCATTGTTTGTAAATGTCAAATTATAACTTGTGGCTACAATGTTGAGCAATGATAACTCGCAATTACAATGGCGAGCAATGGGAATGTCAAAATTCTTAATGGCAATACAAAGATGCAAAATGTGAGGAACTTCAAACAAGCATGAGATGCTAAATCTCTCCTTTGCTATGCTCATAGCTGCATGCATACTCTGGTTCATAGAAACCATCATGCTTATCATCTATAGACCCCAAATGTACAACCTTATTTACTGAGGTCAACCGTGTTGATAGTCCATCCCTGTTAACCTCCTCAATATCATCAGTAGTTTATCCTTGATCATCATCATCTATATTGGCGCAGTTCCCAATTCTTGAAGTTATAATTCCTAAGCCACCATTATCTCCATCATGAATAGAAGTTAAATAAAATCACAACAAGGCCGCATACAGGTTAAGACGGACTATTAATTTGAATCTGATACACTTAATTGCAAGCAAAAAATACAAACTCTTTAATCAAGTTCCTCATCTTCACTGCAAGGATCAATTTGCCCTCTCGTGTTCCTACTTAAAATTCTAAATATTGGGAACTATCCTAACATTGATTACTCTCTCATCCTCAACAGAATACTCACTTAAAACAAAGATCCCAAGATGAAATTTACAGTTGTTGATGTAAAAGGGACCATCATTATTACATACCCTTTACAACATCACTAAGTCCAAATTAACATGAGTTTCTAAACCTATAGAACTAAGCTTAAGCATAGAGGAAAAAGGGTTAAACTATGTTGGTGTCAAGTCAAAAGGACATTGCAAAGGGACAAAGGAGAGTGAAAGGAAAAAGAAGACAAGCTGAATAAGACTAAAGATGAAGAGACCACTCAAAAAGCATTGGCAAGAAAGTGATTGATTCCCTTTTTTAACCCAAAGATCATGAGGGTTTGGAGGGTAATGGGGGAGCATTTTAAGAACCCATCTCATTCGAAGTACAATTAGTGCAGGTATGCTGGAGAAGACTTTTACAGATATCAATCTGTGAGGATTTCAGGGGTCCTCTAGAGGAATAGAGGAATTCACAGACACATCTAGAGTGGTTGAAATATGATTAGACACTGTGTCACGAGGTTCAGTGAATTTTCTGGACAAAATTTGAAATTCGCCTATTTTAAATCCGGCATAAAAAAATCACCAATGTTCGCCTTTTTTTCGCTCTGCCTTTTTTTTTTGCGTTTGTATCTGGGTGTGGATGCCTTTGGCTGGGTATGGAAGCCTTCAGCAGGTGGAATGTGCATCTGGGTTAAACAATAGGGCACAGGGATGTGATGAATCACCCGCTGAATTTGTTTGGATGATGTCCTAGTGTTCGACCCAACCTGATTGATAGCTTAGCACAGTCGACAAGGAGAGCTTAGCGATGTCACAGTTTGCTTGAGGTCAGCCGGGCCTGCTGCCTCCATATCGTCGCTAGTGCTGTGTCGCTGGTGCAGCTGCATCTGTTGAAAACAACGTATATATTCCCTAGTTCATTTGTGAAACTTGTATATATTTTCATGCATATAATATTTTTCTCGTTTCACGCATTTTTTTGACTTGCACCTTCTCTGTTATGCTGCACCTTAGATATATATTATATGTTTATAATTATTTTAATTTTTTTTTTTTATATTAATTTTATTTAATATTTGATTTTTTAATTTAAAGTTTTATTTTATTTAAATTTATTTTAATATTTTTTATTTATAAAATTTTATATTTTTTATGTTTTTCTATTGTTAGAATTTAATGGTGATTTTTTTTCGAACTTTATGCCCTGGCGACTTGAACCGAATTTTATCCTCGTCGAACTCGAACTCGAACCCGATCCTTGTGACTTAGATTAGACATATAGAGTAACTCCAAGTGTCAGCTGAGATTTCCCAAGTTATTAGGGCTGCAAAACAATCATTCTTGATATCATAGTGGACTGAATCAGACATGATGCGTGGAAGCTCTGCGTCAAAGAGTGCTCTTTTGGCGTCAGATTCAAAGGCCACAGTTTGCTGGAAGAAGGTTCATGATCATCTCCAACTTTGAAAAATTGGTAATGTTGTTTGTGACTCTAATTCTGCTGCAACAGGCTATCTAGAGGCTAAGATTTGTGAGGGATTTCTGCATTTTATCTCTCCCCACCTCTGAAAATTAAACATTTGAAAATATGTAAAGTTAATTTAAGCCTCTCTAATTTACTCCTTTTCCTGTCTTTTGGTAAGCTTTCCCTATCACATACTGATGTATGTTCATCTCTAGCTCACAGGTGAATGTAGCACCGTAAGATGGCATAACTACCTTGCATATTAAATCAACACTGATGTATCTGTAAAAAGTGTCTACAATTAACTTAGCTTGATGCTCCTGCCTAGTTTTTCCTCGAGGGTACGATTCAGTCTCCAGACTGTTTTCTCTTCAAAGCAGGAAATGATACTTGGAGCACATATCTTTATCCTTGACAGTTTCCTTGCTCAGTTGTAGCTTGGCTTTTGGTTTCATTTTAAAACATGCTTTCATATTGACATTTTAAAAGGACGTTATTGACATAAGCCTGGACTTTAATATTGACATTTTTCATGCTAAAGTGTTCATAATGTGCAAACGTTGTATGCTATGATGTTGTTATCGTTTAATTTGGGAGATAGATTTACCTGCTTTATTTTGATACATTCATATTGCAGATAAATCTTGCTCAGGAGACTCTTCATGGGCTTTTGGCCCATTGGCTATCTAGGAGACGGCAGAAGATGACAACACAAGCTTCTAATGGGGATATTCCACCAGGGCAAGAGACTGCTCTCAGGAATCATATATCTTCTAGAATAGATCACGATGATGCCGAAAACCATAATTCTGGAGTCCTTCCAGCTTTTGAGTTTTCTACTATTTCACCCCCATCTATAATCACTGAAGGGTCTCAAGGAGGTCCATGGCGCAAGAAGATAACTGAGTTAGATGGGACGGAGGATGAGAAGGATCTTCCATGGTGGTGCATAGAATGCGTGTTGCATGGTCGACTTCCTCCTAGAGACAGTGCAAAGTAATTCTTTCTCCATTCTCTTTCTTTTCTTTGATGAAACTGATGATTTCTTTTGTCAGACTTGAGATTGTTGTTATGTCATGCACCCCTGGTTTGATTAGAATTAATATTGTTTCATAGAGACAAATGGTGCTCTATTCTTTAAATTCCATATTGCATTTTCAACTTACTTTTTAAAAATATATCAAAGCGCTTATACCACACACTGAGTCTATACATAATGGTGATGATCCGTAATATATTGAGAGCGCTTGTTGCAGAGTCCATATATTAACTGAAAAAATTTTGAAAGAAAAGATGTACCTTTCATATCATATTCACTACATTTTTTTAGTAACCGTTTAATTCACAATCATTGCAAAGGACACAATTAAATGAAAGGATGAATACTGAAAGATTGTTTCTAGCAAATAAATGTGTATTTAAAGATTCTGATTGTCTGTTGCCATTTTTGATTTCAAGTTTTGAGATATGGAGAGGAAATCTGTATTTGTGTGCTTAGATACTAAATTACACATTTTAAGCTACAGTTTCTAATGAATGACCACCTTGATAATTTTAGTTTGTATGTATCCTTTGATATTTGTTGCAAATGCACTTCTTGTGCAAAGGATGAAAATAGAGAATGTTTTTGCTGGCAAAACTATGCATCTTATGGCATTTTTCAAGTTTAAGTTTGTCCATTCTTTTATGTTATCCAAACTATGCCTTCATTGTGGTCTTTAATCTTATATTCTAGAAACATTTGCAGAAACGTTTTTATTGTTTGAACTTTGAATACCTGCTCCTCTGCATGCTTTCTCTCTGATCAAGATTTCTTTGTTGCTTTGGTGAATCTTGAAACTAAATTGCAGAACTATTTAAAATCCTTGCAAAATTTTGTCCCACATTCTGCAATTCATATATCTTTATCGAAGGCCTTTTTGATTTTGCGACAATCAGGAATTTTCATGGCCATATTCACCCTAGTTTGTGGATTGCAGAATGTATCAGGAAATGGATGCATTCATTTATGAAATATTTGATACCAATGTTGATAATACTGAGGGTAATAAATATTAGTGGTGTGAAAAATACACATCAGCATGATTTTGGGTATGGAGTACCCTATGCGGGTTTTCAAAACATGGTATGCAGGTACGAAGGTGTTAATATTGGGATCCTGTCTATGATAGACCTTCCAAAGCAGTGTTATCAGCATAAATATAACACTGCCTAGAAGGCCCATCCATGTAGCCAGGATCCTTATGTGACACCAAGTGAAGCCTGCTGTGAATTTAAACCAGTTTCTCTTTATGCTGTGAAGGAAGCCCTATGTGTTCCAATTTCTCTAAAAGGTAAGAACAACTCACCATTTGAAGAGGAAGACATATGGTAAATTCAAATTGCTATAGCTCTCTAGAACGTGTATGAATTGCCAGCAAATCTGTGAAATCTCTCATGGTTTTCTTTGCCTCATCTTTTCTTAAAAAAAAAAAGCCAACAAATTGTGTATAAGTGGTCACTGAATCCTATATCTTCCTCACACAGTGCATAAAGCCATGTGCCATCTTTGGATGCTTGAATGTTGCCCTCTTCTTTGCTGTTGCAATATCATGCCCTATAGGGCTTTTTCATAAGCAGCGATACGTGGAGGTAGATTGAGGTGATTCAATCTAATAGTTTGTCTTCATTTGCATCTGCCTTTGGCAGATACAACTTACAAGAAAACATCTTCCATAGGTTATATTGTGACAAATCTGAAGTTGTATGATACCCAAAGGACAAATAAGAGGACTTGTTAAGTGGTGAAAAGGTGGCGGATCCAAATCTGCAGCGTATGAGGCAATTTTTTACTGTACTCCAGGGAACAACTGTATTGATGACTTTGTTCTCCAAATCTTGTAAATAACATTCCCAAGGCATTGTTCATATGTAATTGAAGATCACATCATTGAAAAATACCCATTAAAAAATTGAAACGTGACTCTAAATGAAACAATGCAATGCAATCTTAGGTACATGCAGGGATATGTAGCCCCTGGATCTAAATGGGATGCTTTGCTATACTACTACAGCAGGAAAAGAGTTATGACCAACGCAGACCTTCCAGAAGTGTCCCTTGTTTATAGTATCCTGCCACCCCATAAACAACAATGCCTCAAGTATGGTTCCTTCCGTGTTACAATTGTAATGACTGAAGTTGTATGATACTCAAGGGCAAACTTGTTAAGTGGTGCAAAGGTGGCGCATCACAATCTGCAGTGTATGAGGCAAATTTTTACTGCAATCCAGTGAACAACTGTATTGATGACTTTATTCTCTGAATCTCATAAATAACATTCACGAGGCATCGTTCATATGTAATTGAAGACCACATCATTGAAAAATACCCATTAAAAAAATTGAAACCTGACTTTAAATAAAACAATGCAATGCAATCTGAGGCACATGCAGGGACATGTGGCGCCTGGATCCAAATGGGATGCCTTACTATACTACTACAGCAGGAAAAGAGTTATGACCAACACAGATCATCCAGTGTCTCTTGTTTATAGTATTGTGCCACCCTCTAAATAACAATGGATCATATATGGTTACTTCTTTGTGTTACAATTGTACCGGCACATGAGGTTTATCCTTGTTACGTCCAGACATTTGTCCCTTATCTAAAGGTAAGAATAACAAAGTTCTGCCACTAGTGTATAAGGGGGTTTTGTGCCAAAGATACCAGCATTCATTGTTCCATCTCAAGCTAGAATTTCCTCTAGCCATATATAATCCCTTATAAGCTACATTACCGGATATGCCCCCCCCTAGCCCTGGGAGTGCGGGGTATATGCGGGGGGATATTGGAGTGCGGGAGGAGCACGGGGAGATGCCTTGGGAGCGTGCATGGGCTGTGGATATGTCCTGGTACGTCGCCCAGATGTACTCGGGCATATCTGCAGCCCATGGAGGTTCCCTGGGCGTTTCCACGTGCTCTTGATCGCCAAACTTATTTTTCTTAATTTTTTTTTCAATTTTGCCCAATAAAAAGTCAAACGTGGACTTCAAAATACAGTTAAAAACAAAATAAAGTGGATTCCCCTAGACATACCCAAGCGTCTCTGCAGCCCAAGCACGCTCCTTGGGCGTCTCCGTGAGCTCTCAGGCTAAACTTAATTTTTTTTTTCAATTTAGCCCAATAAAAAGTCAAATGTGGACTTCAAAATACAATTAAAAACAAAATAAAGTGGATTCCCAACCTTAAAAGCAACATTCACACTCATTTTATCACAAAATAACACATTTCCCTTTCATTGCATTTTTAACTCTCATTGCACATTTGTTCACTCTTGTTAATTTTTTCAGTTATATAAGCTTGAAACTCCTTCCTTGTACTAAACCTAAACCATTATCCCAACCTATTTGGTGCCAAGGAACTTGCAAGGAAGAGAATTTGCTGATTTAAGGTAAGCTTTTTAGATTTGTGATTTTTTTTATTTGTAACTAGTTTTAATTTTAATTTTATTTTGTTATTCTTTTAAGTTTTAACCGTTATTTCCACAAATATCAAATGTAATGATTATGTTTTAAATTATAATAGCAATTATTTTATTTTTTACTATTAAATTTTAATAGCAATTGTTTTATTTTTTATTAGGGTCTATAGGGATTTGTCAGAGTGTCTTAGGGTGTAAGTGCTAGTTTGGTGGGGCAAGGAATAACTCCCAAATTTGATCCGTAAATGCCCATTTGGAAGCATGTGACAATATTATAATAGATACCTGGTGGAGGGTGTTTTTATTGGCTTTGCTCAGAGTGTAACTTTAAATACAAGAGCTCATATAGTCGAGTGGAAGCTCATTTGTGTGCAATTTCTGGTGTTGGAATTAGAGTTTGTGGTGGGCCAAACATAAATGGAAGGCCGGGAAAGGGCTTGCCACAGGGAAAGATCCTTGCATACATCAAAGAACAAAAAGAGACAGAGGCCATTGTGTGGCAAAGATCAAAGCATCTTTTGAGAAAGAAAGGATCACCACCTTTTGATCCATCTCATGCTAATGTGGTGACCCCATCACACCCCTTTCTTGCTACACCCATTGCGGCCGAAGAGGAAGAGGATTCACTTCTTGGTCGCAAAAGAACAAAAGATGTAGTCCCATTGGACAGGACATTCCAAAATGAATCCACGGACATAGCGGAGTAGAACATCTTGCGTTATCTTTATGCATGTGGGTTGCCATTTAATGTTGAGATCACTATACTGGTATGATATGGTGAGATCTATCAATGCTGCCCCTAAAGGGTTTGTCGGCCCAAGATATAAAAAGGTGTGCACCACCTTATTGACAAAAGAAATAAATCACGTTGAAGATGCATTGAAGCCCATTAGGGATTTGTGGATCGAAATAGGGGTGTCCATCTTTTCGATGGATGGAAAGATATGACAAATAGGCCATTGATTAATGTGATCGCAGTGAGCCCTAAAAGGGCAATGTTTTTGAAGGCCGTTGATTGTGAAGGGCAAGTGAAGGATGCACGATTCATTGCTGACATCTTGATAGAGTGAGGTAGTGGGGCCTCAAAACGTTGTCCAAGTTGTAATGGACAACGCAAAAAATTGCAGAGTTGCGGGCACGCTGGTTGAGGCAAGGTATGAGCATATATTTTGGACACTTTGTGTCGTTCATTCCCTCAACCTTATGTTGTAAAATTTGGGGACAAAAATTGATTGGATCAAACAAGTCTATGAGGAGGTGAACGAGATTCAAATGTTCATAACTAACCATCACATGTCTGAAGGCATCTCCAGGGCCTTTTCAAAATTTCAGTTGTTGAGGGCAACTCTTAATTTAATTTAATTTTATAAGTTTGTAATTTGTAGTGTTTTTATTTTTGAATATTTTTTTAAAGTTTATTTGTTTTAATTTTGTATTAGGTTGCTGAGACTCGATTTCTCTTACACACCCTCATCTTGAGACTTGTTAAGGTGCGTGAGGTATTGAGTAGCATGGTCATCAACCACCTTTGGGGTGTATGGAGGCAAGGAAACAATGAGAGGGCCACAAAGGTGAAAGGGTGGATTCTTGATGATGTTTGGTGAGAACATATGGAGTATTTGCTGAGTTTTTTGAGCCCATCGTCAACATGTTGAGATATGTGGACATGGATCATCTATGTTTGGGTGAGCTTTATGATGGAATCGACTCAATGATTGAGAACATTAGATCCATAATAAATACTAAAGAGCAAGATCCCTTGGAGAGGTTCTTCAAGGAAGTGCAGTCGCATCTCATTGAAAGGAGGAACAAAATGACCACTCCATTGCATCTTCTTGCTTTTGCTTTGACACCCAAATTCTACAGTGCAAAGATTCTTTCTTTGCCCAGGAGGGTTGCACCATATAGGGATGTTGAGGTTGCCGAGGGATATAAGATAACATTCTCTAGAATCTTTCCCGATCCAGAAGTAGAAGACCAAGTTAGAGAAGAGTTTGTGCATTTCATATCTTCGGTGGCTCACTTCCTTAGCGCTATTCATGACAAGTACAAGATGGGCGCTCACTTTTGGTGGTACATCAATGGGCAAACATCTATTCACCTCCAACCACTTGCAATAAAAAATCTATCACAAGTAAGATTTTAATTTTTTTTACTCTACCCTTCTTTTGACTTTTTCAATGTTTTGTTTTAAGTTTTAATTTTTGTAAATTCTAATTCACTTTGTGGTTTCAATAGGTTGCAAGTTCCTTTTCAACTGAGCGGAATTGGAGTACCTATGGCTTTATCCACTTAGTCAAACGCAACAAGTTGGCTACAAAAAAGGTGGAAGATTTGGTTTATGTGCATTCCAACTTGTGTCTTCTCTCACATAAACAACCTCAATACAAAGAAGGGCCAACAAAGTTGTAGGATGTGAACCCAGAGGTTGCTGATTTAGATGCCTTCGTTGCCTACCTTTCATTACTTGGCACGGAGCTAGACAGTGCTTCACACGACTTGCATAGTGGAGCTAGTGGGAGAGGCATTATTGTTGCTTGTGGTTTTAATGAACTACATGATGACGAAGACATCGCAGCAGAAGACGAAAATGAATATAGTGAACAATGAATATGCTGATTTGTCTTTATTTTTGTCCATACATTGTAACATTTGCACCATTTACCTGTTATAAAACTAATATAAGTTCGACTATTGAATATTATGATATTCGGCATTGAATTATGAGTATATATTTTGTGGTTATTTAACTTATTTGAATTTATTTTGTTTCCTCTATGCATATTATGTGGTTAATTTTGCTTATATGGCTATATTTTTATATTTTTACTTATATATATGTATATATTTTTGTATGGTCGTATCCAGCGATATCCAAACCCCCCCCAAAAAATCGTTGTATTCCCGTATTTGATTCTCGTACCCGTACTTGTATTGGCAACGTAACTTATAAGTGCTAGCACATCTAAACATGTTTTATATTTGGTTGTCTTTCTCCACTTTGTTTAACAGAAGTGCACATATGGGTAGTAAGATTCCAAAAACTCTCCTCAACTGGACAAGGCTTGAAACTAATCAACCAATTATAAAGCTTTGCACAGTTTTGCTCAAGGATTCATCTTATGGAATCTATTGAAGGAAAGAAATACCTGAATTTTTGAGGACACCACTTAAAAGTGTTGATATCTGATTAAAAGCACAAAATCACAAATTCGTAGCATGGCTCTCATCAATATTGGCGCCTCTTCCAATCAATATTACTCGTCTGACATGATTGATCAAAAGATCTTAAAAGGGTGACGTACTTCTTTTTATGACATGGATCAATTTTATAGTTGAACCTCGTCCTTGGACCTCATTGGATCCCTATGCTAGAGAAGTGTCCCCACTCCCAAGGTTGATTGCTTGTAGTATCCTGCCACCCCATAAACAACAATAGCTCAAATATGGTTCCATCCCTGTGTTACAATTGTATTGGCACATGAGGTTTTACCTTTAGTACCTTCAAACATTTGTCCTTTACCTGAGGGCAAGAATAAAAAAGTTCTGCTACTAGGTTTTAAAGGGGTTTTGTGCCAAAAGTCACCAATATTCATCGTTCCATCTCAAGCTAGAATTTCCTCTAGTAATGTAGAATCCCTTATGAGTGGCAGCACATCCAAACACATGTAATGTCTGGGTGTGTTTCTCCACTTTGTTTAACAACAATGCACATAGGATTAGCAGCATCCCTAAAATTCTCCTTAACTAGACAAGGCTGCAAACTAATGACCCTGTTATAAAGCTCTTATGTAGTTTTGCTCTAGGCTTCATCTTATGGAGTCTCTTAAAGGAAATAAATGCCTTGATTTTTTAGGGCGTCGCTTAGAGTGTTGACCTTCAGATTAGAAAAGTACAAATTCATAGCTTGGACCTCATTGTTGGAAATATTGTCATTGATGTCAAAGGTCTAGCATTATTGGTGATAAAGGCTCCATTGCATTTAATGTTGTTTTAAATATTCATATCTTGGCTAAGGTGTGTTAATATTTATTTAATACTAATGAATATATTTTTGGTTGCATATAAGTCAACAGAGGGCCCTTGGAGAAGGCAAAGAGTCACGGGATAAAAGACAAAAAGGAATGAGACGCATTTTCTCATGAAGAGTCATCTTGAAGAATTTCAAGAGTCACCATGTGAAGACAAAAGAAGGTATGGCGCATTTTTTCATGGACACTTTGAAGAATACGAAAAGTCATCAAGATAAAGACAAAAGAAGAAATGACGCATTTGCTTGTGAAGGGTCACCATATGACTTTTCAAATGCAAGGATACAAAGGGTCATGCAAGTTTGGTGCCATTTTTCATGAGGATTGAAGGGTCACAAAGGGTGAATGCCAAAGGTCATTTGGAAAGTTATAAATAAAAGCTCGAGAAGCCATTTGTTACATGCAAGAGAGTGCATGGTTTGTATTTGTTTTCGAAGAGAGAAAAGCAGGGGATATTGTAGAGTTTTATCATTTGTTGAGTAAGCAACATTGAGAGATAGTTGTGTTTTATACACAAGAGGGGTTGTTGCTTTTGTGGGTTGGTGCTCACAAATCTTTGTAAAGGGTTGGTGCTCTTGTGGGTTGGTGTTCACAAATAGTTATTATGTTGGTGCTTGGCAAAGAGGTTGGTGCTCCTGCAAGTTGGTGCTTGCGAATTTTGTAATTTGAGTTGGTTCTCATTCATATACTTGAAATTGTTCTTCATGGTTTTTTCCACTTTGGATTTTCACGTAAAAATCTGGGGTCTGTCTCTTGTGTGGTGAATATTATTGTTTCAGTTTTATTGCATATCTTGAATGTGTGATTAAGTGGTTAAAGAAAATAAATCAGATTAAGTAAAAGATATATAATATACTGATTCACCCCCCTCTTAGTATTTCGTGCTTAACAATTGGTATCAGAGCAGGGTCCTTTTGAAAAAAATTTATAGCTTGAAGGTAGATCAGGAAAGCACGATGACCAGATCACATGAAGGTTTTTCTATAAATGAGACACTTTTGTTTGATGAGACAAATTATGCTTTTCGGAGCATAAGGATGAAGACTTATTTGATGGCTCTTGGATTTGACATTTGACAAGCAGTGGTGGAGGAATATGAAGAGCCACAGACACTTGTAACTACTCCGACAAAAAAGAAGGCAAGTGAAAATAATGCTACAGCTTTAAATGATTTTTTATGTGGTTTATGTGAATCAAAATTTATTAAAGTTATGCAATGTAAATATGCTCATGAAACTTGAGAATATTTACAAAGGTGATGGAAAGGTTCAACAAGCTAAGCTTCAGACTTTCATAAGACAGTTTGAGAGTTTGAAGATGGAAGAGCAAGAAAATATAGCAAGTTATCTTTTGTGGGTTGATCAAATAGTTAATCAGAGTGAAGGTCTTGGATAAAAGTTAGAAGAATCAATTGTGGTTCAAAAAGTTTTGAGATCTTTACCATTGAGATATGATGCAAAAGTTTCAGCAATTGAAGAGATGAAGAATTTAGCCAAGTTAAAGATAGATGAGCTACATGGTATTCTTATGGCATATAAGATGCAGACCGAACAAGAGAAACTTTCAAAGAGAAGCTATTTTCAAGACATCAAAGAAATGGAAGACTAAGATTGAAGAATCAAGTGACAGTTCTAACGATGATGAAGATGACAACGGAGCTCTATTCATTCACAAGTCGAAAAAGGCACAGGGAAATATCAAGACAAATTATCTTTTAAATGTTTTAATTGTGGAAAGATTGGACATTCGTGAGCACCCCTTTGTTGAGCACCAACATAGCAACTATTCGTGAGCACCAACCTACAAGAGCATCAACCCTTTTGCTGAGCATCAACACAATTATTTATGAGCACCAACTCACAGGAGCACCAACCCCTTTGCTGAGCACCAACACAACTATTCATGAGCACCAACTCACAGGTGCACCAACCCCTTTTGTGTATACAACACAACTATCTCTCAATGTTGCTATCTCAACAAATAATAGTTTATTACAATATATCTTTTCCTCTCTCTCCTCTGCTCTTCTAAGCTATATATAACAATTACAAATCATACTCTATCTATCTTTCATATATTACAAATGGCTTTTCAAACCTTTATTTATAGATTTTCAAATGACCTTTGGCCTTTACCTTTTGTGACCTTTCAATCCTCATGGAAAATGGCGTCAAACTTGCATGACCCTTTGTATCTTTGCATTTGAAAAGTCATATGGTGACCCTTTATAAGCAAAAACGTCATTTCTTTTTTTGTCTTTATCTTGGTGACTTTTCGTATTCTTCAAAATGTCCTTTTATGAGAAATTGCGTCTTTCCTCTTTTGTCTTCACTTAGTGACTCTTGAAATTCTCCAAGATGACTCTTCATGGGAAAATGCGTCCTATTTTTTTTTTGTTTTTACCCCGTGACTCTTTGACTTCTCCATGGGCTCTTCTTTTGATTTTATGCAACCAAAAATATATTCGTTAATATTAAATAAATATTAACACATTAGCCAAGATATAAATATTACAAACATCATTAAATGCAATGGGGCCTTTATCACCAATAATGCTAGACCTTTGACATCAATGACTTTATTTTCAATAGGGATTCGAGAAGAAAAGTTTGTATTCTAAAGATCCGAGTTCAGTGGAAGATAGTGGAGTCAGTGATTCAAAAGAAGAGATTTTATTCATGGTCATACATGAAGATGTCTTCACAAGAAAAAATACAGATAAAAAAGAACATGATGAAACCGAAGTGAATCTAGAAGAACTCGTTTGTGTTTTAAAAGAGTTCAAAGCTTTTAAGAAGAAAAATCGAAGATTAAAGCTCCAGATCGAGAAAAATGAAAAGGAGTCAAAAGAAACAATTGAAGATTTACAAACACACTTTGAATAAGCCAAGAAGAATGAAGATCTAACGGCACAGTTGCAAAAAATAAGTAAAGAATGTGAAAGGTATGTTATTGAAATTACTTCTTTAAAAACAGATATTGAGCAAACAAATAAAACAATCAATGATAGAGCAGCCAATAATTCAAAATTTGAGAATAACACTAATATGTTTAAGATATTATAAAGTCAAATATCAATGTCAGATAAGACGGATCGGATTTATAAAAGAGAAAATAGAGGCCACTACTTTCATAGACAAAGAAAAATAAAAGAGCTATGTTGAAGTTCTTACAAAAGAGAAAATAAAAAGGGAAGAAGTTAAGAATGCAAAGGACATCTCAAATAAAGAATGTTGGAGGGAACAGAGCTACAAAAGACAATCGGGGCAAAGATACACAAACAGATTCTATTTTTATGGTTACTATTTTTATTGTAATGGATATGGTCATAAGAAAATAGAATGTTGAAAAAGGGCTAACAATTTCAAAAATAAGGAAAAAGAAAGTCATGTATAGTCAAGCAGAAGCCACAACTCTTTTGCTCTTCTATCAGGATTTAATGAAGAGACCATAATATATTACAAGTGCAACAACGTCGGACTCATAGCTCGGTACTGTATAAACGTGTTCGAGTCAGTCAATAAGGGCCAAAGTTTCAAGGCTTTATTCATCAAAGAATAAAGTTCAGAGAAGTTCATGATAGAAGAAACAACTTGAAAAATTTATGTTGGTGCAGACAGTTTTGCATACAAGAAATGAAGAAAAGCCATGGTTCATTGACAGTGGATGTTCGAGGCACATGACAGGAGACAAGAGCAAAGTTTATAACCTTGAAGAAGATCAATGGTGGCACAGTGAAATTCGGAGACAATACTACTGTGAGAATTGTCAAAAAAGGTACACTAAGTTTGGATAATGGTAGAACTAAAATTGAAATGTTTTGTATGTAGAAGGTCTTAAGCATAATCTTTTGAGTGTAAGTCAAATGTGTGATCAGGGGCACACTAAAGTTTTATGCAAAAGGTTGTGAAATTAGGAGAAAAGATTCAGATGTGTCGGTTGCAGATGTTCAAATAACAGATAATAATTTGTATATGTTATCAGACATCAAAGGTCAAAGATGTTTGAGTCAGATTGAAGAAAATTGGCTATGGCACAAAAGAATGGGTTACATAAATTTTGACAATATTGTCAACATCAACAAGAAGCAAGCAGTCAAAAATCTTTTAAAGATTACAAAGTCATTTGACACGTTTTCTGAACCTTGTCAGCGTGGGAAGTAGGTCAGAAGACAGTTTAAAACAAAAGAGTACTCGACCACTCAGATGTTAGAGCTTGTTCACACTGATCTATGTGGACCTATGAGAACTCAAAGTACTCAAGGTGAGAAATATTTCATGTTGCTTATTGATGATTTTTCACGTATGATTTGAGTAATGTTTTTAAAAAAAAAATCAGAAGCTTTCAGACATTTGAAAACATTCGAAGCATTAATTGAGAATGAAACCAGTTTGAAGATAAGTGTCTAAGATCAGATCGAAGAGGAGAATTCATGTCAAATCAGTTTATTGAGTTTTGTGAAGACCATGGAATAAAGAGACATTATTCAGCAACCAGAACTCCACAACAAAATGGAGTAGTTGAGCGGAGAAACAGAGCAGTTCAAGAGATAGCG
The DNA here is from genome assembly GCA_037957365.1 of Torreya grandis. Lineage (NCBI taxonomy): Eukaryota > Viridiplantae > Streptophyta > Pinopsida > Cupressales > Taxaceae > Torreya > Torreya grandis. The sequence goes on from JARHVA010000079.1 coordinate 3,284,001, forward strand.
AGGGCAATGCTAAATGAATCCAAGATACCAGATAAATATTGGAGAGATGCAGTTGCTACAACAGTGCATATTTAAAACAGAGCATTATTGAGAGTCAATAGTGACAAGACTCCTTATGAGTTATGAAAAGACAAACCAACAACAGTTGATTATTTCAGAGTTTTCGGCAGCAGATGCTTCATAAAGAGAACCGATGAAAAACTTGGTTAGTTTGAATCTAGAGCAGATGAAGGTATATTTCTTGGTTATTCTTGCAAAAATAAAGCTTATAAATGTTATAACAAAAGAATCAAGAAAATTGTTGAAAGTGCAAGTGTCAGGATAGAAGATGGAACACAAAAAATCAGTGATCCAATAGACATTCTTGAAATCATTGAAGAAAAAGATTTTGAAGAAACAGATAAAGATGAGGAGAAAAATGACATCAAAATCCCATCCAAATATGTCTAGAGATATCATAATGAAAGTGACATCATTGGGGACATAAATGAAGGAATTAGCTCCAGAAGAATGATGGTAATTGAATCTGAGTAAGTTAATTTCTCTTTGTTATCCAAAATTTAACGTAGAATTTTTTCGGAAGCTAGACATAATAAGCATTGGGTTAAAGCAATGGATGAAGAATTAAATCAGATAGAAAAGAATGATAGTTGAGAATTAGTGCCTAGACCAAAAGATCACAATGTGATAAGAGCAAAATGGGTTTATAGAAATAAGTTGAATGAAAATGGAGAAGTGACCAGGAATAAAACAAGATTAGTATGTAAAAGATATGTTTATATTGAGGGAATAGATTTTGAAAAAACTTTTGCACTAGTGGCAAGGTTAGAGGCTATTAGAATGTTTCTTGTATATGCAGTGTTAAAAAATTTCAAAGTGTTTCAGATGGATGTCAAATCTGCATTCCTAAATGGGAATCTAGAAGAAAAAGTCTACATTGAGCAGCTTGAAGGATTTATTCTCTAAAATATTAGTAGTCATATATGCAGATTGAAGAAAGCATTGTATGGATTGAACCAAGCTCCCAGAGCTTGGTATACAAGACTTGATAAGTATCTGCAGGATCAAGGTTTCAAAAGAAGATTTGCTGACAGTTATCTCTTCATCAAAACAGAAGGTGAACATCAATTGATTGTAGTATATGTTGATGACATTATTTTTGGAGAAAACATTGAAAAGATGACTAATTTTTTGATAATATGTAAAAAGAATTTGAGATGTCTATGCTTGGAGAATTGTCATTATTCTTAAGATTGCAAATATTTCAGTCAGATAAAAGAATTTTCATATCTCAAAGTAAATATGCCAAAGAAATGTTGAAGTAATTTGATTTTGAGGATTGTGCACCAGTTGACACGCAAATGTGTACATGAAATAAGGTGAGCAAGGATGAACATTCCCCTGTTGCAGATCAATCTTTGTATAGATATATGATTGGTAGTCTTTTATATTTGACGGCATCGAGGCCAGATATAATGCATGTAGTAGGTATGGTTGCAAGATATCAGTGAGCTTCAAAAGATAGTCATGTTCAGTTGGTGAAGAGAATATTCAGAGATATCAAGGGGACATTGGATTATGGATTGTGGTATCCTACAGACAGAGATTTTACTTTAGTTGCTTATACAGATTTAGATTGGGCAGGTTGTTTGGATGACAAAAAAAAGTACAAGTGGAGGAGCTTTCTTTTTTGGTGATAGCTTAGTATCATGGCTAAGCAAAAAACAGAATTCAGTATCACTTTCTACAGCTGAAGTAGAATATATTGCAACGGTATTCTGTTGTACTCAAGTGCTTTGGATGAAGCAAACTTTGGAAGATATCAACGTAAAATATAATGAACATATTTCTATTTTTTGTGACAACACAAGTGCTATTAATATTTCGAAGAATCCAGTGATGCATTCAAGAACAAAACATATTCCCATTAGATATCATTTTTTGAGAGAGCAGGTTGCAGATCAACAGATTAAGATGGAATATATCAGTACTACAAAGTAGATTGCAGATATTTTCACAAAGGCACTACCAAAAGACACATTTGAGTATATGCGAGAGAAGTAGGAAGTAATTTTTTTTACTTTTTGTCATTGAGGTTCAACATTAGTTGAGGGGGAGCTAAGTGTTAGCTCCAGGTAGGTTCTTTGCCATTGAAGTCAAAAGGGAGAAGAACATAAACAGGTATCGGTGCAAAAACAGGTACATGGAACATGTACAGGTTGCTACAGTAGGGGGGAGTTACTGTATATTTTTCAGATGACAGTATGTGTAGGTTTCAAGATATGGTAGTTTCAGTTTGAGGATGCCATCAATGACAAAAGGGGAGATTGTTGGAAATATTGTTATTGATGTCAAAGGTCTAGCATTATTGGTGATAAAGACCCTATTGCATTTAATGGTGTTTTTAATATTCATATCTTAGCTAATGTGTGTTAATATTTATTTAATATTAATAAATATATTTTTGGTTGCATATAAGTCAAAAGAGGGCCCATGGAGAAGTCAAAGGGTCACGGGGTAAAAGACAAAAGAGGAATGAGACGCATTTTGTCATGAAGAATCATCTTGAGGAATTCCAGGAGTCATCATGTGAAGACAAAAGAGGGTATGGCGCATTTTTCATGAAGGGACACTTTGAGGAATATGAAAAGTCACCAAGATAAAGACAAGAGAAAATGACACATTTGCTTAAGAAGGAATACCATATGACTTTTCAAATGCAAGGATACAAAGGGTCATGTAAGTTTGGCACCATTTTTCATGAGGATTGAAGGGTCACAAAGGGCGAATGCCAAAGGTCATTTGGAAAGCTATAAATAAAGGCTTGAGAAGCCATTTGTTACATGCAAAAGAGTGCATGGTTTGTATTTGTTTTCGAAGAGAGAATAACATAAGATATTGTAGAGTTCTATCATTTGTTGAGTAAGCAACATTGAGAGATAGTTGTGTTTTATACACAAGAGGGGTTGGTGCTCACAAATAGTTGTGTTAGTGCTCGACAAAGGGGTTGATGCTCCTGCAAGTTGGTGCTTGTGAACTTTGCAATTTGAGTTGGTGCTCATTCATATACTTGAGATTGTTCTCCGCGGGTTTTTCCACTTTGGGTTTTCATGTAAAAATCTGGTGTCTCTCAATCTCTCTTGTGTGGTGCATATTATTTTTTCAGTTTTATTGCATATCTTGAATGTGCGATTAAGTGGTTAAAGAAAAGAAATCAAATTAAGTAAAAGATATATAATATACTGATTCACCCCTCCTCTCAGTGTATTTCGTGTTTAACACTCATCTGTACTGGCGCCTCTTCCAATTAGTAATACACATCTAACATGATTGATTTAAGGATCTCAAGAGGGTGACATTCCCTTATATTACAAACGGATGAAATTTACAGTTGAACCTCGTCCTCATTGGATCCTTACTCTGGTGAGGGACTTTTTAAGCTAAACTTTGATAGTGCTTCAATACACAATACTGGACCCACAGGGATAGGAGTTACACAAGATGAATGTGGGCATTGTGTCCTTTGCTTCTTGAAGAACATAGGAGTTTAACCAAATAATATGGCTGAAATTCTAGCTTTGCATCATGGGATATAGGTGGCTGCCACCATATGTATTCAAATGCTACATATTGAAGGCTACTCAATAATCATCATTAGAAAGGTCTCAAGAGCTTTCCAAACACTCATAATGGAGGACCCTCGATTCCTTTCATCCAATTGGAGAACGGAGAACATCATCCACCAAATCATTTCCATGCCACAAGGAATGAGAGAAATTAATCTCAATCATGCTAAAAGGCATCATAATCGGGTGGCAGACATCCTCTCAAAATTAGTGGTTGGTTATCAAGAACCAGGGGACCTCAGGGTTTTTCAAAACAATCAAGATTTGCCAAATATTCGAACACTGGTGGACATAGAGCTTGCCACCATTGACCTCTCTAACTATGGTTAGTCTCCAACACTTTCCAACTATAATTTAGTCTGTAGTTTGATTTTTACCTTGTGGGCATTGTAATAAGTTTGAAATAATTGTTTTTTAATTTTTACTCTCACTAACCATTTCCATGTTTCTCGCCGAGTTGGTTGGGATGTGTAAGGTAGTCCCTACTTTCAAGGGATACAATTGTTTTAGTTGTTCGGATGGTTTTGGCTGTTTCCTTAGTTATAGGACAGTGGGAGTCCTATAAGATGGCTTGCAATTCCTCTTTCTAGTTATTGAAGTTTGGAGTGTGAAGTCTTGAAGGAGAATTTGTGGCACGAAGTAGTGTAGACCTTCCTACCGCTTCCACATTTCATTCGTTGTGTGGATCTCCTACGAGATTCCACATCAATGGCTGTTCTAAGATGCATTATATTTCTAATACTTGCTCTCTTCAAATCCATATACCATGGCTTTCTCACACTTACATGTTCGCGCACAAGTTCTGCACCCTACGCAAAACCATGTATACCCATTTCACCACACGCCTCTCTTGCCATTTTTTCCCCTTCCACCTTGCCCCTTCCCACCACTTACGCCACTTACTCTCACTAACTTTTACCTACCTTACTCACCTTCACTATCTTCTAAGTGTCTGTTGGATTATTAAATATTGGCTTTCGACACTTTGCACACTAAATATGTTACTCTCAAGTGCCCTAGAGCGACCTCTCTCCCTCTTTACTATCTAAATCCTAAGTTATTTTCAATTATTCATCCCTACTCCCCTAATAACCATCCTAGTAACCATGTCTTTCCTATTTTCACGTAACCCTCCCCTGTTACCATCCAAAACATAATTTATTTTCATTTTTCATCCCCACTCCCCTAATAACCATCCTAGTAACCATTTATTTCCTATTTCCATGTACCCCTCCCCCTTGTCCCATCACTTAATTCTCTCTTAAAAATACCAATGCTGTTCTTTACGCCCATGTGATTGTCACACCTTCTTGAACATCCTTTACTGTATCTCCCACTCGAGTTTTAAGTGTTAAATCGTGTTTGGTGGTGGAAAAACAGAAAGCCCTCCCAGTTTGTTTTGATTTTCCATGAAGACACGTACCTTCTTTGAACCCTGGCACGCCATGTAGCATCCTCACTACTGCAACATATTTCTACCTTCTAAATCCAACAAAAGTGTAGTTTACATTCACTAACCAAGGTTTTAAGGCAATGGCATTGACTATCATTAATCTGGTTGATGGATGCAGAGATGCAGCATGTACCAACAGCAAAGCCTTCTCTAGCGATGGCCAAAAGGAAACACAAGTACTGATTTTTGTGATGGGGTGTCTATGCACGATGACTCTTTTATTGAAAATGAATTGTGGTTGCCACCTAACCATGGTTCTACGGAAGGATTGGATCCATTAAGCATAAATCCTATATATATTGTACCAATTCAAACCCTTGCACCTTCATGTGTGAACACAGACATTAAATCCGAGGGATGTTCTGTAAGGTTTTCAAATCTATCTCCATAAATTGTCAACAGCTGAAGTTTGTAATTTATCTGATAAACTTGTTCGATATGCACCTCTCATTTCTGATCAAGGGCGATCTGGTTCAAATTGGGCATTCATGGCACCTAGGAGAAGCTCCATACTTATGGGAAGAGCTATAATAAGCATTTCTGTGTTATGTAATTGCAAATGTGAGTCTTCAAAATTGCTAAGTGAGAGGGCAAGTAAATCTCAAATCAAATAGTAAATGGTATAGACAAGTAGCAAGGCCCTAGGGTTTATGGACTCAGGATCAAAAGCATTATTATGCATTCATTCTAGTCTGCTTCCCAAGGACAAGAAAATACCCTGATGAAGATGGGGAATGGCCTCCTGTCTACTATCAAGATTCAAGATGGATGACAATGAGGTTACCATGGCCATCCCTCTCCCCCAGGCTTTACATCTGTTCAGATGAGAGGCATTTGCCATCCTCAGGTGAAGGTTGGATGTTCATCACCCATCTGCTCTTAGCAACTATCAAAATGCTCATTTGTCTGCTAGTCATGTGCATATCTCTTTCCCCCGTATCCCCACAGGCGTCTACCAAATGAGATTCCATTGATGAGTTTGGGAGCCATCTTTTTAAAATGCGAAGCCATTCCCCTTCTACTCTAAGCAAGATAAAGATTCCTCAGTCTGCCTTCTTCCTTTCCATTAGCTCTTCGGCCTCCCAGTTTGGCAATGACGATACCTCTGAGGCCCCTACCACTCAATGGAACATGTGGTCCTTCCTGCTCCCCATTAAAATTTTGGCTATTCCTTTGGATCTCATAGCTGTAGTGAGCATGCAAACCCTCAACACGAAGATGCTCTGCATGACACAATGATTATTAACTCCAATAATGCCATTGAAAGGAGCATCCAAGGATTGGCTATGCAGATTGCAGAAAAGTGTTTCACTAACCCTATTCTGGAAAGATGTATTGTGCAGCTTCTGGATAAACAAAAAAAAAATAAAATTCCAATGCACGGATACACAGGAACACCGTTTGATGGTCATCACGAAGATAACGGTGAGTGCCAGAAAGAGGGCTATGAAAGCAGTGCAGAACATGGGTGTCATGTATGCTAGAAACAAATGCCATTTGAAGCCAACCAGAGCATTCGGTGCATGATACAATTCAGGGAGATGAATGCCTTGTTCCTGTTCATTACCCTCTGCTATGCAGGCCTAGACATGCATCAACTCCAGAATTACAGATGGGGTTGTGGGATGTATGCACCCTCTTGGGGTTGCCTTCTCTAAAAAAAATGAGTTTTTTGTTATTAGTAAGGGATGGTAGCAGTTTTTTTTACGTAATGTAGACATGGGATTAACTTTACTTATGAAACTCTTTTAAATTATGCCAAATCTTTTGTGACACTACATCAATATATTTAACCTTAATTTTTTTTCCTCTTAAGTACACTTTTACAAACAAATTTATGGGTAAATGTGGATATTAGAGATCTCACTATACTTCTTTTTCTATTAAAAGATGAAAATGTACTAATACTTATGTTGCGCCAAGGATAAAAAATAGGGACCAGGAAACTGCAGAAACGTTGGGATATATTTCTTTAGGAAATGACAGGAAATTGGTAACGGCTAGGAAGTAGTCTTGGAAATGGTATCAGAAACTTTGGGAAATTTGTGGAAACAGTGTTGCAAACTTGAGGAATACTCTAGAAAGACAAATTCTAGTGCAGAAAATTTATAAAAACTCCTGAAAAATGGCTGCAAACTGCAGGAAGTGTTTTTGAAAGTTTTTAACCTATCTCTAAAAGTTTCTGGGATGGAGAGACATTTTGGATTCAAAGATTGTTACCTGTTACTGAGTCAAATTTACCAACAGATTAAAAATTGGCCAGTATCATGACTGTACCAACCTCAAAGCCATCCTATGAAAAAATCTGTCATTACATGGCAAGAGCTTGGAAGTCCTAACAGCCCTTTCTCAATCCCTGAAATATTTCACCTTTTGACTATTTACTATGATTGACTAAGAGAGGTTAAATATACAAAGATATGAGATTATGCTTTGTTTTTGGGCCTTTTTCTTCTTGAGTTGACATAAAGCTAACCTATAAAGATAAGGTGAGGTTGAAGTTAAGAAAATTATGTTCAAGTTATTAGTTAGCTTGTGAGTCTTTGTCAATCTGCATTTATACATTGAATTCAATGCCAAAGTTTTGGAATCTATAAGGTGTATATATTTTTTTTTGAATTTGTTACTTTCTGGATTCTAATGAAATTACAAACATGGCAACTCGGTTTATATGCACTCTGAGGGTACCACACTTCATAGAAGATTGTTGCTTGGTGTTAATAACTGGTATCTCTATTTTTTGTCAAGTATTCAATTTGCTGCCAATATCAAACTTCATCTATGAAACTTTATTGTTTTGCTAATTATAGATTAAAAGTTGCTAGAACTTGGTGATTAATCACTATTACTCATGAGTTGACAGAAAAACGATAAATCTTGAGGAAAATTGTGAGAAGTTTTATGCCAATTAATCGGTGATTTTTGCCGAGTAATATCTGAAATTTCTTGGTGAAAATTGCCAATTTATTGGCATGACTCGGCCAGTGAAAGAATAAAAAGCCCAGAATGAAATTTAGATGATTTCATTCCAAAAAACCCATGTTTTTATCTGTGATTATAGTCATTGTGACAGTGGAGCTAGGATTTTCAGAGTATAATTCGGGAGTCATGTTTGACATTTCATACTAGTCACCAAAGTCTACGAGTTTTGACTCTACGAGCATTGTAGTTTGTAACTTTGTTTTGTACTGTTTTTTGGTCGAAGATTGATAATAAAATATACTTGTGCATTCTCTACATTCATTCCTCATGTCATTTAACAATGTTTTACATGTTATTTAAGTTTATTTTATGAATTTATATGTTTTTTTAAGTATCAATAAAGTTGCCGAGTAATTGCTGAGAAATTCCTGACTACTGAGTATGAGTCAAAATTTTGGGCTGCTGTTTAATCTCAAAGTATGAGTTTTTGAACTTTGCTGCTAATATCTTTTGTATTTTTCCAGGAGTGATCAACCATGGTTTCTTTTTATGATAAATATCAAAATCCAGTGTTAGCATTCAAAGATGAACAAAACATATACTCTAAAGCTCTACTCACTTTTGGGTTATGAAAATTGGTTCTGATCTTTGTTTGATTATCTTCATTTTTATTGAAAGTTTGGTACGGGATTTGCATAAAGGAAATGTCTACAGGGCACTGAAAAAAATACAGCATATTCAATTTCTTTAGTTTTTGCAATTGGAAATTGACTTGAATAGTTGAGAAATGTACTATTTCAGTTCTAGTTGCTGTGGTCATATGAATGCCCTTGTCATGACATCTCAGGTTTACTTATATGATGCGAAAGGAGACCAACTTGATTGTACTGTTGTTGTAGTTCTGCTTTCCATAATTAATGACATCTGAAATGATGTTGGGAATGATCAGGTGTAGTTTTTATTTGCAACCTTATGAGGGAACAACAGTGCAAGTGAGCAGCAATGGAAAACTCAGTGCTCCCAGGATATTGCGTATACAAAAAGTGAGCTCTCTGTGTTACCCTTTTCTTTTTGTTCATTGTTTGAAACAAGGGAATGTTTTTGAATTTGAAATTGAGTTCGTGAATCTTTGTTTTCCAATGTTCATTAACCGACAAAGATAAAAAACCACTACAAAGATCAAAAACACTATTATAGGAATTATTGCAAATAGATTTCTAGATGGACCTGTGTTAACAAGAAACAATTTCCTCGATGTTTCGGGTATGAACATACAACCCATCATCAGGAGAAACCAAGCTTGTGATGCAGAGAACTGAGAAGTACAACCTAGGATTTCTTTTTGAGATAACCCTTGATATAACCATTTACAATCTACGGCAAAATCATATATGTTTGATGTGACTACCATCCAGTCTTTCCGACTTCATCAGCCCATGCTCTTTGGGGGTTCTTACTCCCACCACATGGCTATTTGTATTGGTACCCTAACTACATGGGTTGGGTGCTTTATTGTGTTGGGTTTACTCGTTTATTTTCATTACATTTGTCCTTTTATTTGGTTAGTCATTGATCCTAGGGTCCTTTTACCCTAGCACTTTCTATTGTAATTGGATGAATTCTCGTGTCCCATTGACCTACTTTTTGTCATTCATGGACAGTAATATAATTTCTTTCTTTCATCCGCATTAAAAATTGTGCCATCTACCCCATGAGCCTAAAACTAATGCCTTGTACATACAGAGAGGCAGGTCCACTACAACATTTGCAGCAACAACTAATTTAATAAGGACTCCCAACGGTCAAGATTATAGTTAATCAGTTTAATTAATTAAATTAATTAATTGATCAGTTAATTAAATTAATTAACTAATTAATCCAACATATAAGTCAAGTGGAGACCCTATTGATTAAGGGCCCCCAGGTCTGACTCAAATCAAGTCCCTTGTCCTATAATAATTGTTTTGGTCACTGGCAATCTCCAATGACTCGTTTATCTTTCTTCTCATGGAGTGCTTTCGCAGTAGATTACCTTGACATTATCCAAATGTCTTTCTTGGTGCTATCTGAGTGCTATACCAATGCCAATTTAGCGGTTGTGGCTGCCCTAATGTTTGCACTATTGTTCAGACCCAAAACGTTGAAGAAATTGTTCTTGTTAACACAAGGCTTCCCAGAAAAATCTTTGTAATAATTATTATGGACTTTGAAGACCTATTCTCTTATATTTGTCTGGGAAGTCAGTCTTTCTGCTTTGTTTTTCCCATTCTTCTCCCTCAACTAACTCTCAGATGCATTTGAGGCTTCTCTTCAAGCAGAAACTGGTATTTTCTCTTTTGTTGCTCCACTCACAATAACTTTACCCTAAAACTTAGATGCTTTGTTTTAGGGCTAAGTGCACATGCTTTATCTGTAGCCAGTAGTTTTGTTTTAGTGGCTGGCAATCTCCAATGACTCATATATCTTTCTTCCCATGTAGTTGCTTTCACAGGTGATGACATTCTCCACAGAAATTTAGTGCTTGGCACTATCTGAGTGCTCCGGCAATGCCAATATAGTGGTTTTAGGTCTCCTAATGTCCTTTCCATTGTTCAGACCCAAAATGTCAAGGGAAGTGTTTCTTGTTAACACAGATCTGTCCCTAAATCCATTTGTAATTATCATTATAGACTTTGGAAGCCTATTTTCTTGTGTTTTTTAAGGAAGTCAGTGTTTTCTGCTTTGTTTTTCGCATTGCTTGCTGTCAACTAACTGGAAGATGCATTTGAGCTTCCTCTTCAAGCAGAAACTGATATTTACCCTCTAGTTACCTCGCTCACCTTGGCTTGCCATAAAAGCAAGATGCCTTGTTTTAGGGCTAAGTCTATAATCTTCATGCTCTATCTGTAGTCAATGGTTAATCTTATAGTATCAATCTGTACATTTCTACACTGCTCTGGAAAAGCTAATGCTCAAGCTTTTAATTGGATTATTTACAATTTTTACAGGTAATAAATTATGTGATAGAAAAAATGGTACATGATGCTAGCAATTCAGAGACATTGATTCCAGCAATGAGCGGTAGCCAATCACATACATCAGCAATTGGAGACGGTTCTCTTAGATCTGGCATGAGAATTTGGCAGCAGAAAACGAAGCCATTGGTGGAGATCCTTTGTAACAATCAGGTGTTCTATCTTTATTCTCTACAATTTGGATTTGTAAACACCTAGTTGTAATAAAGGGAAAAATATACATATTAAAACCATTTGTGTGAATATCTTATTCTTAACACATTCAATCAAATTGTGGACAGGTGCTTTCACCAGATATGAGTTTGGCTACGGTGCGAGCGTATATTTGGAAGAAACCAGATGATTTGTTCCTTCATTACAGACTAGTGCAAAAATAGATGATCAATCTCTGGTGTAGTTTATTTTGTGGATGCTGTTTTAATTAATAAAGTAATCTGATGCAGTACCTTGCCTCATTTCTGAACTGTCTTTTCCGCTCACAATCTTGATAGCTTCTTTTCATCATCATATGCAAAATGTGTTAGACAAAATTACTAGGAATCGAGAGAGAGTTTCTTTATTCCTGTACTCGTTCTCGGTATTGATACTTTTTTCAAAGTGGCATGAAGAGGTGCCTCTTCTTCGTTGTGTAGACTAACATGTAAAGACTAGAGGAGTTGACATGTAAAGGCTACTTCTAACAAGGTGTGGAATAGAAATTCTGTGTTCAAGGGGAAGCTAGAAGTGATGCTAATTCCTGAGAGCATACAGTGTTCATTATTTCTTGCAGATGTCTTATCAATGATCAAGATGCTCAAAGGCTACAGTCTGTTGAAGAGACTCGGTTGATGTTCACTGCATGTAAAATCCCCACTTAGTGTTTCATATTTATATGTAAAATTGGACATTTTATTGTAGTAAATTGGCTCATATTATTTTTGAGGTAAGCATCACAGTTTTTTAATTCACCACGGTTGTATCAGATATGATACAACCTGTTTTTGGATCCTTCTACCGAGTATTCTTGTGGCGGTAACTCTTTATGGATATCTCCCAGTTGATTCGCTTGTTAGTACCAAAATTAGCATTGCTGAACCAAGTAGTGATTCATGCACATCCATATAGTACACATGATCATACATATTTAGATGAGTAAAAATTGTACTTTGTTCTTATGAAAGAGAATACAGGGACAAACTTGGTTCGGAGATTGTAAACATGTGATAAGTTAGTAGAAGCTTAAAAATAAATTATCAACATTATGGAGGATTATTAGAGAGATTTTTAACGTATGTCTAAGGGCCTTTAGGGGGCCCGGAAAATCCTTGTGGAGACAATCTTTTCACAATGATAAGGGTCTCTGTTCACATGTTGATGGTTATGGTCTTTATTGTTTAATCGAGACTTTTTATGTTCCATAGATGGAAACCCAGACTAATTTCTGAGGAAATCGATAAATTGGGCATTTCTTGGTTCGAATTTGTTAACCATTGGGAAGACTTGTTTGGACAAGATGCTTTATATGTATTTCAGAATATGTTATTGTTTGCTGTGTTTAACATATGCTGAAAAAATGCAGTTTTAATGAATCCTAAATTCAGTATTGACTGACACATGGATTATTGGGAAGGGAGTATGCTACGTGAAAACTGAAGCTCTTATGCATGTGCTTATGGAAAACTTTGGGCTGAAAGTTGCTTATGAGATATTTATCATCGATCTGTTTATGTTTTCTATTTATGCAGTTGTTCCAGCCAGCATTGGGGTTGAACACATTAATATCAAATATAACTACTATTTTGTATGTATTTTTTCCCATCACTTCTTTAGGTCTAGAGACCTTTTTTTTTGCTGCAAATTTCTTCAAAGAAGGCTTATGAGTACAAAATTAGTACATATAATATTCGGCATGCACTGTAATTGGTTCTAATCAGATCGTACTACACAGTGCTATATTTACCTTTGAAATGGGTATTTGTTGTTGTGCACATTTCACATATTAAAAGTTCTGCTGTAAAATTATTTATTTGTGGGGAAATTTTTCATGGAAAACACTGGTTTTTTATTTATTTAAAATGTAGAACATGGATTTGGTTATATGATGCTAGGTCAGGAGTTCACCGTGAGGACCTCTAGTTCATTCCCATGGAGGTTTGGATTTCTTCAGTGGTATAGTACCATTTTGTCAAATATAATTCTTCACTTCGGAGAGGTCACAACTCTCATTCAGATTGTGAAGACTCCGATTTGGTTTTGTTGCAACTCTGGTCACAATGATAAGTTCTCTTGGATACGTTTTTATGGTTGCAGTCTGCAAGGTGTTGAATTAGTTTTGTTGCAATTCTGTTTACACTGATAACTTTTCTTCAGTAATTTTTATGCTTGCAGTCTGCAATGATGAAATCTGCAGTTAGATTCGACAATTGTCTTGTATTTAGTTGTAGCAGGTTTACAATAATTACCATATATACATATGTGCACAATGAATTTTGCACGGAGTCCCTAAGGGGTTATGAAAGTTGCCAGAAGGTTGCAGGTTTTGAATTCTGCAACCAACACTAACATTTTTTACTAAAGATGTATTTAACTTGCATAGTCTAACACCTGGGTAAATACACATGCATTCCCCCCCTCAAAAAAACAAACCATACTTATATTCATGCATGAAGTAAACAACAGTTCAGAACACAAACAATGTGGTCTTCACAACCCCATTAACCAGATTGTCAACAGAAGCAAAGGTTTACTCATGTCATATTCCATGAAAGAAGTACAAAAGGTATGGAAATTAACTTGAGCAACACGATAGAAAACTTTACAATGGGTAAAAGCCGAGGGCCAAAATGAGGGCACTCCGGAAAAAGCTGTATTATATAGCTGTTAAAGGACATTCCAAAAGTGGTGTCAATAAGCATTGAGGTAATATAGGTACCCTTGTTTCAGTACACTATGTTAGGGGGAAGATTGAAATAATTGTGATCATATAGAATGAAAAATGGACGAAATCATGTAACTGCCATTAAGCAAATTTCAAACTGAAAATAAATATACACAAAGAATACTAGAGAAATTGGGTGGATTCCCCTGAGGAACCTCAAAAGCACGAGACTCAAAAACACTAAAAAGAATAAATATGATACAATGGATGGACATAGGCAGGGCAATTTTTTTTATATGCAAGATGAATTAACCACTCAATTGATGGATGGGCATAGGTGGGGCAATTTTTTTTATTTGCAAGATGAATTAACCACTCAATTGCTTATCCACAAGAAGCATAGAGTTTCTATCATAGATCTCAACAATATGAAACTGTTCTAATGAATAAACACTTAATTGATCGAGTGCCTCCCCCCTTGGGATTTGCTTAAGAAAACGATATTTCTGAGCTTAGAAATGAGTTTATTATTCAAGTGCTTAACATGAAATTACCTTGGAGAAACCTAAAGTGGGAAATTTCTAGGCAGATTACAAATCATGAAATTGCCTTGTAGAAACCTGAAGTGGGAAAAATTTCTAGGTGAGTAAGATGCTTTCTCTTGACGCTACCTTTTTGCAATATTACAAGCTTATTGCATTCTTGAGGTTTCCAAGGATACCAGTAACATATCAACAACCTTATAATTCATCTTGCTCTGGAACTTAAATTAAAAGGCACTCTCTCTTATTTCACTCAACTTTCTAGAGTATTCTAAACCAAGATTTAATCAATCTAGTAATGAATGAATCGAGTTTAAACTCAACGGCAATGAATTGAACTCGAGCCATACATAACTGAACTTAAAAAGAATAAGCTGAAAAGTTAGTTGAAAACATCAAAGAACATGAAGAGACGTTGCTCTTTTTTCTGTCAAATATATGTACGTTGCTCTTTTTTCTTTCAGACATATACAACAACCACATACCTCAAGGTGAAACTAGTATGGCACGTCCCCAATTATCATGATATGTGAAACACACATGAAACTGTTATGACAAACAGAACTGCCACCTGCCATAGATAGTGATTGTAATGAGCAGAGTGTTGTTTGCTTTTGCTTTGTTCCAAAAGCCTTGGTTTGGATCACCTAGGAACCATTTGCAACCTTTGTGGAACCTTGTACCAATCATTCCTTTGTGTTCTCACTAAAAGTCATTATATTAGGATGGTTTCAAATTGTTTTAGTTGTTTTGAATGGTAAGAGGTCAATTAATGGCTAAAGTAGCTGATTTTAAATAATTTTATAACTCAATTTGGCTCATGCTTCCTCAATCAAGAGGCTTTTGGTCCCCCAAAGCTAAGAGGCTTTGGTTGGAAATTGTCCCTTTGATACCGCTTCCCAATTCTGCTGCTCCCTACTCTTCTTGATCTTTAGGAGTAAGATCTCTAGGAGAAGGCTCAAAGAGACGTATTTCTATTACATTCACAACGGTATATAACTATTTGGAAAAAAAAAGGAAAATCTTGTTTACTAATCCTTTCAAAATAAAAGTTGTTAGTGACCATGAATAAAAAGGAGCATTGACTTTCATCTTCTTGATTTGAATCTTGACATTACAAAGTTTATCAAATTCAGGTTTATTATGAGCTTAATTGTTTACTCAATGTTGGAAATAAGATTGCCTTCATACTTTTTTTAAAAGGTCGGCAGTGCCTTGCCCCTCCCATGGCCCCCCTTTTATCAAGAGTATAATGGCCTACTTTATGTAGGTGACATGACATATTAATTATGGATTATTAGTCTATTTGAAAGGACTATATTCCTTCACATTTCATGATCTTATGAGTTGTAATATTGTATTTAGTGTTTGCCTTATGAGGCTCCTCAACATATTTTATTTCACTTTTTGAGTTATATATTTTATTGTATGTTTGTGTGTAGAATGGTTAAAGGTTTTTACTATCTAGACTTGCCTGTATAATCTAATTCTCAAGCATAACACTTTACAGATGGAAGTACACAATCTTCTCATCAACATTGGAGTTGCTTCATATTTCCCTTTCTCTATAAGAATTAAATGTTTTTTCTTTTTGTTATAAGGATGTGATTCTAGATGCAATCTCCAACAAATCTCATATGTATGACCACTAACATCGTAATTTCCACAACATTTCTTGGAATCTTTCTTTGAAAGAGGAGTAGCATCATGGTTACCTTTCCCTTTTGGATTGGAACCACATTGTTTTTTTGGTGCATTTGAAGAGGATGTTGTGAATTAGGAATTTGACATAGAGGGGAGGTTAGTCTCATAAATCAAATGAAATGAACACACCAAGATCCTAACACCTCTAGCCTTTAGACACTAGGGAGAGCTTAGGTAACAAAAACTAAATGAAACCACAACAAAAACATAAAAGACATAATTATTTTATCTTCCTTGGGAGCTCCAAATCCTTTTGTTGAATGACTTGCTTGGCTTGTGCATCAAGAAATCTTCATCAATGGAGGTTGTTTGACTCCTCTTCTTGACACTTTGGCTTTGATGTTGCTTAGCTTAAGATTTGCATATGGTAACGTTACTTGCATGAGTCTTATGGAACAAATCCTACATAATAACTCTACAATATCCAAGCTTAGAAATGAAGGGGTATGGTTTTGTATTTGTAGCCTTTGAAATTAACTCTCACCTAATGTGAGTCAAAGTTGAGTTTAGGTTTGGAATGTATTCAAATTAAACATAGGTGAGTTAAAACTAATTCTAGTTGAGTTAATAGTTGTCATGTAATTATGATTTGCAATTACTATGCATGGCTTTTAAATTAGATATTTTAGGATATTTTCAAAGAGCTTAACAACTCTTAAAATCAATGATGAAAGGCTAGGATTTTTTGAATTTTCTTTTTTAGATATTCATTAATTTTAAATGGATAATTCAACTAGGTATTTAATCTTGTTTAATTTATTAATTAATTTGATTAGTGTTTTAGCTCTTTCAAGATTTAATAAGTGTGCAAGTGCCCCACTTAATAGGTCCATACGTCAAATTGATAATTGTGATGCCGCAATGTGATTAAGGATGAATCTGTGAGAGGTTATTATTACATACGATAAAATACCCTAATTAGGGATGCCTCAACATAATTATGAGCTTTGATAAATGATGCACAAACAAATTTGGGATGTTTAGTGATTTTTAGACTTAATTTGCAATGGTTGGTAGGAATCAATTTGAAGTCTGGTCGAAACCCAGTTGTGACCAGTTTTAGGTGTCCACAGTTTGTCCTTGTTTGAGAAGGTGTTGCAAGCTATAGGCATAATAACAACTTTTTAAATAATGAAAAGGTCCTGTATGCCTATGACTTCAATGACAATGGATGAACTATAGATGCCCCCTTGAAGGAGCAATCGGTAAAAAGGGTTGACGATCGATTCTTTGAAAGAATAAAAATGATGGGACCAAAAGGTAAAATGGGGTGGAAAAGATTGATTTTCTCACATGTGGTTATAATCAGTAGCATATGGAGCTGTCTCAGTTGGGTAGACAAACATGAGGATTTGCCCATAAACAGTTATAATCAACATATGTATGACAAAAAGATAATGATTTGCCTAAAGATGGTTGTAATCATTGAAAAAAGGATCATGTTAACAAGAGAATGATTTGCCCAAAGTTGGTTATAATCATTAAAATGGAGAACAATGATTTGTCCACAAGTGGTTATAATCATTGGTAGGATAAAAACATGCCCCAGTTGGCCATATAGAGATAATAGTTTGCCCAAAGGCGGTTATAAACATTATCATAATGAAAACATACTCTAGTTGGACAGAAAAATAATAATGATTTGCCCATAGGTGGTTATAATCATTGGCTTTGCAGGTGGGACGATGCACAATGATTTGCCCAAACGCTGTTAGAATCATTGACAATGTAAGTAGGACGAGACAATGATTTACTTAGAGGTAGTTATAATCATTGATCGAATGATGAGAGTATGATGACAAATTAGATAATGGGGCTAATGAATTGAATCCGTAGTCACGGAGACATAGTAAATTGGTACAAAGGAGAAAGATGAATTTGGTCAACCTACTAGTATGGAGATACACGTCCTAACTAGCAAGGATTAAAATTATTTTATGATTAAATTACTCTATATTGAGGAAATGATTCGGATAGATCGAGAATTTGTCAATTGCCAAAGAGATATATCGTGGCCATATTGCTTGTAAGATTTTTCAAGCTGATTTTTACTGTAGCACGTGACAACATGCATCTTGATATAAAACACCATGATAACTTAGCCAAAATATGCATAAGGACTGACACACGATCCAATAAACAATTGAAAATAATGCGCCTATGATAAAAACCATGATGACAATGTTGATGTATGAATATGGATGGATTCAAGAGTAATGCACAAAGAATCACCCAATGAACGCACATAGACTGAATCAAGGCATAATAAGCAACCAAACAAATATGCATATAAGTAAACAAACAAAACACCAAGAAAAGAAAGAACAAAACAAAATAAAGAGAATAAAATGAAACAAAAACAAACAATGGTTAAGTACAATGTTAATACAAACATGACAAAAAGAAGAAGACATACATACAATTGCCCCTAAGCTATAGAAAAATAACAACATAAACAAACAAGATGGGAGAATAAAAGAAAATGAAAGAAGTGGTCGAGTTGACAACATATACACTAGGTAAGTGGATGCTGCTTATATAGTTTCATGGACAAAAGGTCCAACATAAACTTCTGGCCAAATGTAGTTCTCCCAAAAAATGGGATAGAAGAAAAATGATGATCAAGAGAAACATGATTGTGTTGTAGACAAATATGGGAATGGGCTTACAAAATGATGAGAGCATAGGACGTTAGGCCAGTAAAGATGGAGAAACTAAATGACAAGTGGGTCCTTGTGAAATAAACAGGGATTCCAAGATCCTTAAGGCAAAGAAGTGGTCAATGTTTAATATTTTCTAGATCTTTTAAAAATGTTTTTAAATTTTTTAGAACATATCAAATTACATTAATGGAGAATTATGAGATCCTAAATGGTCCAACTCACAAAATGGCGAGAGCGTGGCTTAAGTCACTCGTAATACGATGAGAGCGTTCAAACTTAAAATTGGTCGTAAAATGATGAGAGCGTGGCAAACAGGGGACTAAGATGACCTCGATGTAAATTGAGCACTGTCTACATAGTCCTAGGATGAAATCTCAAATCACTGTAGTTTTGTCTTACAGTGGAGGAATCTGACTGGGTAGTAGCAAATTCATAAACTAGGCAAAGTAGACAAATGGCATAGAATGACAAGATGGTATTTCGAGGCATGATAAATGTGTTATTCTTTTTTTGCCTATAAGCGGTTATAATTAGGAAACAATGACATAGGTCAATGATACTAATTTTCTCATAGGCAGTTATAATTAGTGGCATGATGGTGACACTCTGATTTGCTCAAAGGTGGTTATAATCAATAGTACTTAAATGGAATGAAACAAGGAATGAAGGATGCAACTGCCAAACCACTATCTTACTACTCTAAAATATGGCCTTTGTTTAGAATAGTGAATCCACTACTAAAACTTGATCTGAAAGATTTTGTTGAAGGTGCTCGTGGAACCAATTGAATGAAACCAAGGTCAAAGGTGTTGGGTAGGGAGATTAAAAACAACTTTGGTCAAAAGGAATGCTATGGTAGAATGGTATGGTACGATGAAGAATGTTGATATTATCGGATGATATAAATGAGCCTCATAGACAGTACTTCAGGTCTCTCAAATGAAGTAATGTTTGAGGTGTACAATATTTATCAGCTCATCAAGTTCATCCCCGTCTGGTGTAGTGAGCATGTATGCTCTGAAGCCATAATTTGCAATAATGATATAGGGGTCTACCCAATTGGGTTTGAACTTGCCCTTGTGTTTTTCTCCACTGTGGTATTCTTTTAGTTTTCTTTGGGAAAAGATCACCAAACTTGAATTCTTTATGTTTGACTTATCAGTTATAGTGGCCACATAATCTGTTCTGATATGCTTGAAGGCTATTGACTACAACCATGCATTTTTCATCCAGTAACTCTATCTCTTGCAGGTGAGGTACTCGATAAGTTTCATCGTCTAAAACATGTTTTAATGAAATGTGCAAAGAAGGTAACTCGATCTCAATGGAAAGAATGACCTCAGTGCCATAAAATAGGGAATATGGAGTGGCACCTGTTAGGGTAAAATAATTGGTTTGCGGTATGCCCAGAAGGCACAAAATATTTGGAGGTGCCAATCGTGGTTGACATCATTGACAATCTTTTTAAGGATGTTGACAATGGTTTTGTTGGATGCTTCTGCTTGGCCATTACCTTGTGGGTAATAGACAGTAGAAAAATGTTAAGTAATGTGGTAATTGACACACAATTATTTGACATCCTTGTTCTTAAATTATCTACCATTATCAGATATAATGTTGATTGGGATACTATAGCGGAAAATGAGATGGTTAAAGATGAATTTGGAAATTTGTTTTCTAGTCACGTGAGGGTAATAGCTTCAACCCACTCAGTGAAATATGCGATAGTGGTGTTTATGGCCATCAGATGAGGTTGGATTAATCTTCCCAATGAGATCGAGGCCCCATGTTGCAAATGGTCATGGTGTAAGCATTGGTTTTAGAGTTTTGGCTGGGGTATGAATCAAATTGGCATGCCATTGACATTTGTTATACTTTTTGACGTAAGTAGCTACATTTGCATCCATAGTTGGCCCTAATAATCAATACGTAGGAGCTTTTTGGATAGGATGACTCCACTGATGTGGGCTCCACATACTCCTTCATGAACTTCTCATAATGCTAATGTTGATTATGTCTAGATTAAACAATGAAGTAGAGTTCCATCAAAGCTGCAACGATAAAGGGTTGGTCCAAGTAAAGTATATCGTGAGGTTTGGTGGTTCAAGGCTTTGATTTGTTTACATGATAGGTCAGACAGCATAATATGGTCATGAAGGTAGGTATAAAGGTCTGAATACCATATAGAGCTGGGACCAACAATATCATAGATCATCGTGATGATTGAAGGTTCATGTGCTGATGATAAAAGATTTTCAATAAAAAATTGATATTATTTTACCTTATCCAAATGATGGATCAAAGAGCTAATGGTGGCCATGACATCCATTTTCCTATTATTGGTCCTTGGTATGTGTTCAAACTGTATGTCAGTGATATATGGTTTGAGAGTATCAACCATGACCTTGTATGACACCAGCTTGTCATCTTTGATCTGAAAGTGGTCCATAACTTAATTGATGATTAACTGAGTGTCACCATAAACCTTGAAATGTTGAATATTCCATTTTACTACCTGGTGAAGCCATACGCTTAGTGCTTCATACTCAGCCATGTTGTTAGTACAAGGAAAGCTTATACGAAATGATCTAGGGATGAGATCCCCTTGTAGTGTAATAACTAATAGAACTACCCCCAATCCATGTTCTTTGAATGATCTATCAAAATATAGATTCCAATGTTGCTCCTCAAGAGGTGTTTCAATGATGGTCATAATGGACTCATCTGGGAGTTGAAAAGCTAGAGGTTCTGTATTTGCAAGGGGAGATTCAACAAGTTGATCTGCAAGTATTTGTCCCTTGATGCCCTTTTGGTTGACATATTCTATCTTGAACTCACTCAAAAGCATGATCCATTTAGCCATACAACCTTATAACACTATTTTAGATAGTAGATATTTGAGCAGATCTACTTTTGAAATAACTATGGTCTTGTTGTTTAACATATAATCTCGTAGTTTCTGAGTTGCAAAGACCATAGCTAAACATGGTTTTTCAATGAGCGTATGAAAATAGAGACCTAGTACACGACATGTTCTTTTCTATTATCATCATGTTGAGCTAGAAGTGTCCCCAGGGCTTTGTTTGTGGCTAACAGGTACAATAGGAATGACTTTCTTAGCATCGAATGTAACAAAACATGTGGATTTGCTAGATAGTCTTTAAGTGTTGGAATTTTTTTTGGCATGCTTCATCCCAATGAAATGTGACACCCTTATTCAATGTGTGTAAATGGATGACATTTGTCAGTTAAATGAGAAACAAAATGTTGGATAGACTGAATCTTGCCCGGCAAATTATGGAGTTGCTTCAAATTAGAAAGTAGTGGCATCTCATCAATGGCTTATACTTTGGCTGGATCGACTTCAATGCCTCTATGAGACACAATGAAGCCAAGCAATTTGCTGAAAGTAACTCCAAAAACACACTTATTAAGATTGAGTCTGATCTTGTATTCATGCAGTCTCTCAAATATTTTTCATAGTATTAATGGATGATCGACCTTGGTCTTTGATTTTATTAGTATGTCATCGACATAGTCTTTAACAATGTCATGCATCATATCGTGAAATATAAAAGTCATAGCTCTTTGATATTTGGCCCCAACATTTTTGAGACCAAATGGTATAACCTGATAACAAAATGTTCTTCATGGAGTGGTGAATGCTATTCTATATTGGTTTTTTGGCACAATCTTGAAATGGTTGTATCCTGAAAATCCATCCATCAGTGAAAGCATTCATAATCGGTGGTGGAGTCAACTATCATGTCAATACTTAGTAGAGAAAAGTTATTTTTGGGGCAAGCCTTGTTTATATCTTTGAAATCAGTGCATATTCTGATTCCCTCTAGCTTCTTACTAACTGCCACAACATTCAAGATCCACTCTGAATAGTCGATCGATCGAATACATCTCACTTCTAAGAGTTTTTCCATCTCTTTTTTTAATAATATAATAATGCGAGGATGCATTTTGTGCAATTTTTGATTCATGAGTTTAACATCAGGATGTGTAACAAGGTGGTGTACAACCAAGATGAGGTTCAAATCTAGCATGTCTGAGTAGGCCTAAGAATTATGTCAACAAATTCCCTCAAAAGGGTTATAAATATTTCACATTCCTCTTCAGCAAGGGACGCTCCTAATTTGATCCATTTGGGGTCATTTAGAGTCCCGATGTTGACTTTTGTAGTGTCTTTTACAAGGAGGGTCGAACCATCCTCCAAAATAGTTGGCAAAGATTTGAATTGACTTACAACGACAAAGTCCTCTATTTGGACTGGCTCTTCAAGTTCTCTTAGGCAAGATGTATCAGAAACTCCCAATGGTAAGTATGGCCATGTGACAAACATAATTGGAAAATCTTGAATGTTTCGGTTAAAAGCATGTTGTTCATTAGAACTAAACTTAGACCCATAGGCAAGTTCATCATTGGTGGTCTCTTGAGATATGTTTAAGGAAGGTTGAACACCCCTATCTAATATCACCTAAAATAGGGTTTCACTAAAATATTGGCCTTTCTCTTTACTTTTACCCTAGTCTAAAAATGCCTCAAAGAGGTTTTCACTTTAGGACCTTAATGTTTTACTTATTTGTTTGTGGCTAAAGTTGCTCATCCGTTCTTCACATAAGTTGTAGGATCCAGTTTGATTAAGAATCTTTGTTTATGGTCTCCCATTGAAACATTATCTCTCAGGCCAAAAAAATTGCAAAAGGCCTCATAATTCTCAAACTCATCTACAAACACTATGAATTCTTGTTTGTCCTAGGCTATAAGTTGAGGATGATATAAAGGAAGTGGATTGGGGAAAACAATTGGTCTAAGGGTAAAAATGGCATGAGTGTCAAACAGATTGGTATTGGCTAGGTCTTCATAAATGCTATGATCAAACTCTGATTCACTATCGACATTATTGTCACTAGTTGTAGGCATTGAAACATGAATAAGATAAGTGGGGTCACCCCCATATAGTTTTTATCTGAGACCATAGGTTCTTTTATACCAAGTCATGGAGATTGAATCAAGTGTTCCTTGTTGATTAGGCCCGAGACCTTCTCCTTCATATGCATGTTTCTCCATGATCCTATTAGGAATGCGGTATTTGGCATTTTTAAGGTAATTGGTCAATTTGTCATTATATAACTATGTTTCATCATTTGCAAGTGGGTCCTCTTCTTGGCCCGTGGCCAGTGTGAAAAAGATAGGAGCGAGGCTATGAAATTTACCTTTTCCTTTTCATTGCCATTCCATTCAAGGTGGTTTGGCTTTATATCTTCCATAGGACTTATGGTTCTGTAGAAGATTGGCAATGTAGAATGTATCATGGGTCAAATATTCTCCTAGGCCATTAGCTGTGATAGTAAAATGATTGGACATTTTAGGAAGTGGCACATGGGAAGATGAATCAAGGCTATCTGGGTCAATGCAATTGGCCTCTGGTATTTATAGCTTTTGTACTCAGTCTCCAAAAGCTTGCAATTCTCATAGGGCTATAAATTTCTGTGAATGGTTACCTTCGTACCTGAGTGGGAGAACTTGAGACACTGGTGCAATGTTGAAGGGGTTGCACAAATTTTGTGTATCTAAGGTCTACCCAATATAAAATTGTAAAATATTTTTAGGTCTAACACATGGCATAGTGTATCATGGGTCAAAAGCCCAATGATAATTGACAAGCTAATGGTGCCCTGTGATTCTCGCTCTTCATTGTCATAGGCCTTGATGGTGATCTTTTTTAGCTAGAGATTGGCTGTTATCTATTTGAGATGCTTGATGAGCTTTAGAGACACAATATTTAGGCCCAATCCATTGTCTATGAGGACACACTTCACTTTGTGCCACGTTATGACAACTTCAATGTACAATAGATTATTATGAAGAGGGTCAAGGGCTGACATATCACTTTGGTCTAAGGTTAACTATTGCCCTGGGCCTAGATGTCCAACCAAATCTTAGAATTTATTTGGGGATATGTCATTTGGTTAATGGGATTGGCCAAGGAAATCTTTTAAGATGTTCTTGTGGATGGTAGACATATACAAAAAATCTAAAATGGAAATTTGTGCAGGTGTCTTTTGAAGTTGTTCCACAATATCAATAGTCTTTTTTTATAGTGGTATATGGCTTGTTCCTAGCTAGAACAGTTGGTTGGATGGGTACAGTGGCATATGGTTGTGGGCCTGGAATGGTAATCTTTGACCATTGAGTTGTGATTGCACAATTGGGATGAGATATAGGACTATTATTACTAGCAAATGATAGTGGAGGGGGACAAGATAGGATAAGTCTTGGTTGTCAGTGCACTTATATGTTGTCACAAGGTTATAATGAGGTATTAGTATAAGGTCCAAAAGTAATAATCCCTACTTGATGGTATGCCTATATACGGTCCCAGGTCAATGAAGGATCACTAACATAGGTTGGTTGGTTGGAATTGGTTAGCAACAATCCTGTTCTATTAGTACTCGGTCTTGGATTAATGGAGATGATAGAAATGCGACCTCCCACAAGATGGCATACAACTTTTTTGTAGTCATGTGCAATTGTGTGGTAAGTTTGTTGGGTATTGGCATTGTTTTGGCCTTAGTTTCATCTATTTGGTTGACATTGTTGTTGTTGCTGAAATTGTCTTTTTTATCTCAGCTGTTGATACTATTGTTGTTGTTGTTGTTGTTTTATCCTTCATTATTATTGTTGTTGGTTGTTATTATTATGTTGTGAAAAAGGGTTTTGATAAATACTCAGGTTTTGATTGGATGTAGATGCTCTATTATCTAATATTATCTCCTCATTTTCCAACATATTTTCAATTTAGTGCTTGATCTGCACACAATGGCATAAATTATGTCCATTAACTCGATGGTATTCACATAATTCATTTTGTCTATACTAATTTGGATAAGGAATGCCTTCAAGATAGTGTTTTAGTATTGAACAACTAATCAGATTAGCAATAACTAACATGAGTAACATAGCTTTAATAGGCTCTCTAAGGTCACTAAAGATGCAACGAGTAGGCACATATCTCCTTAGAGGAGGGGTTTGCTAAGGCAAAAGTTGTTGCATTTGTTGTGCTGGTCTAGGTTGCTGCAAAGGTTGCGCTTATTGAATGGGTTGTTAGTGAGGAGTAATTTGTATTTACGACATGGATTGAGTAGACAATGTTTCACCATTTAGACATGTCATGACTTAGTTACTCTATTTTCAATAATATTCTTGTTGTGGTTAAACTTCTTAGATTTTTCATAATTACTGGCCTAGGTTGGTACTGACGTTTGCATTTAGAATTGATTTTGGTTATGATTTTGGCTATTTCCTTATTTTGGTTCTAATTTTGATTAGACAAGGTAAGCTTAATAATCTATTTGTTAATAAGGGCCTTTTTGATTAGTAAAACTTTGTTGATGATCTCTTTGAAAGTGTGTGCACAGTGCAACTCCAGATGGTAAGATATCTCATTATGCAATTTTTTAGTAAACACGACGACTAACTATTTATCTAGTAAGCTATGAGTGAAGTGGATAAAATGTGCTCTCCATCATTTTAGATAACTTTTAAAACTTTCACTGACCTTTTTTTGGCTTGAGTCAAATGTACCAATGAAATCCTATATTTAAGATTATAGGAGAAATGTTGCACAAACTTATCCATAAGGTCATCAAAATCAGATATTGAGTTCTTTGATAAATTTAAAAACCACTCCAAAGCCTATCTTGCTAGACTTTGATGAAATAAAAGTAGGAGGTATATGTCACTGTAAGCCACTGACTGGCAAGCAATAAAGAATTCTATCAAATGGGCCTTTGGGTCTGCTTTACCCTTGTATTTGTCAAACTTTGGTAGTTCATACCCTGGAGGAAATGGTATTTGCAAATAATCCATTTTGAATGGGTAGGAACACACGTCATCCAAATTAAACTTCTTGGTTTGTTTCTTAGATTGAATGGCGGCAATTGCATTCTTGATTTACTATAGTTCTTATGCTAAGAAACTAGATGGAACTTTGGCTTGAGGTTGGGCGGTCAAAAGCATATTACCTTGACTAGGGTACATTAGAGGTGTGGTTTGTTATGGAATGTTGTTTTGGTCAGAGAACTGACTAGGAATATGCATACATAGATTGGGATGCAATTGTTGGAATTGCATGTGTTGAGGTGCAATATTTTGGTTTAGATTCGATATATAGGCCTAGTTTTGACAGAATTGTGATTGGGATGGAAGGATATGACTCTAGGTGAATTACTATGCCTACTGTGGTTGAGTAGGGACTTGATGCTAACTAGTCAAACCTGGCTGAATAAGGAGAACTTTTTATGAAACAAGGCCTTATCATTAAATTTATGACACATTTGCAATAAAAGGCAATTATTCTCTGATTGGTACTTTCTAAATAGTAGTACCTCTTGGTTATTCTAGCACTTATTATAAAGTTGACGCTTATTGGTTATTTAGCATTTATCACTAACCAATAGACATATGTTATTGATTAGACAACATTTTTGATTATAAAGGCATGTTGGTCTGTGACTGAAGAGGTATACTTGTCATTACCTGATGAAATGGAACATTGGTTTCCCCCTGTTAAGGTGGTGAAATGTTTTTTCTCTACTGTGTTGGTATATTAGACTGTGCCTATTTTTGTGTAATTTTAATCATCCCCTATTGTGGTGGAGTAACATTCATCATGTTTTGTTGAGGCAAGGCACTAGTTATTGCTTGAATCCTTAATCCTTGTGGTTGCGTGCTTGATAAAGTAGTTGGTTGAGGATTAGAGGTAGCTTGTTGTGGTTGGGAGGTAGAAGTTCCTGCCCCCTATTGTTATGGGCCACTTGTGGTGTTAACTAAATGCACTTATTGTGGACTAGTTGTGTGTGCACTTAAACCACTTTGGCCTAAATTAGATGACATTTGCATGTTATCCACTATGTTTGGCACATTTATCTGTGTAGAAGTAGTAGACACTTCTTTAATAGTTAGGAAATTGGACATGTCTCCAACTGAAGTGCTTTGCATGAATGGGTCTATACCCAAATTATCTTAGTCTATCAATTTTATCAACACTCTTGTTAAAGGAGCTAAGTCGATGAGAGGAGTGTTTGACATGGCCATGCTATTGAAGTTTCATGCTAAGTTCAAATAGGTTTGGTATGCTGTTTACATTTATATAAAATGGTCCTCCATGAGGCCCTTTCCTATGACAAGCATACATGGGTCTTGATATGTCATTGGCATGAGTGCTTGAGTATTTTTAGAAGAGGTTTGTTCGATGGTTTGGTTATAAGGTATGTTGGAAGGCACTCTAACTAGACTAGGAAATTTTTTATGGGGGAAGTCTGTTAAAAAATTAGCCCCTACCTCTATGGATCTAATTAAAACTTTAGTTTTGTTTACAAACAAGTGATAATCAAACAAATATTGATCATATGTTGATGGCATCATAACATAGTACGATTGTTGTTGAACTTGGTCTATAATAGATGGTATTCTAGTTAGGTATTGCACCATTTGTTTTTGGTCCTAATCTGAGTATGGAGGCGTGTTGACTATATAGTGAGCTAAAGGATGTTGGATTTGTTCCCTCAATTGAATGTTTTAAGGTGGATGAGGATCCATCTCACAAATTAAATCATCACCATAGGGGTCTTGAACAAAGTCTTCTTGTGCGACCACGTTATCATATCCCAGATTATACATGGCTCTGCTAAGAGTATAGTGAGACATATTCAAACCAGTGATGAATGTTTTGAGGAAAGGCTTATAGTTATACAGACTGTTAAAAATAATGTCCAAATAACAAATGGTTCAAACTTGGTCTAATAGTGGATCTGTATCTCCAAAAAGGCTAATGCTAAAAACTTGGTACAAAATAGTGTAACGCCAGATGTCTAATGTCAAATGTCTTACACAAAAGGTCAAGTGGATGAAATAAAACTGGAATACCAAACTCTAGGTTCAAAGTGTTTCAGATAAGTCTAATCTAAGAAAATAAAAGTTGCTAGGTCTTTCAGAGAAGACATAAAAGCTAGGCTGAAAACAAACATGTGCTAGGTCTTTTGGAAAAAGGCACAAAAGCTACAATTTAAACAAAATAATGTAAGATATTTTATCTAACAAATTTGAAACACTTTGGCATAAACTAGGCACTCAAATTTAAACATGAACTTGGTTAATTGGTATAAGGCATGAAACAAAAGACATATGGAAGATAGGCTATTTTTCCAAATCTAGGCACAAATAATAGTTTTCAAATTGAATAAAGAATTAATCTAAGTTACACAACCCAAAAGAGAAATATTTATGTCTACGCCAAAATTACACAATGCATAGGCATAAATCAATCAATGTTTGGATTTGAACTTGTCAAGGTTACTTAAAAACTCAACTTATAAAAAACTAGGCTTCTTTAAACAAACAATAAGCTAGACAAGAATGAATGGCATAACGACACTAGGTAAAGATCCAAAAGACACACATGGCTTGGGTTTCAAAAGTTTGGAATTTGGACACAAGGTAAACAAGTCGTTAAAAGAGTTCAAGTAGTATAACAACATTATCATAATCTAAAAGATGTAATCAATGGTTTGTTTCAAGACTCCAAGGCAAAAGATTCAAAATGAATTAGACAGCGTAACGACACCCTTTTTAATCAAATAACACACACAAATAAAGGTTGATAAAAAGACTAAGTCACATGTACGATGTCAAATGGGTAGTGTAACACTTCCTCAAACAAAGGAGTGATGTATAATAAATAAACCTGTAGATAAAAATAGATAGTTTGACTCAAAACCATACAAGAATGGATAAAATGACACAAACACCTAAGTGTAATATCTTAAATTCTAAAACTAACAATGTTGCATAATACTAATTTTTTTTAATATACTCACATTTGAGAGGATTTTAATTATTAATCCAAAAAGTAAAAGTGCACAAAAAGTAGGTTTTTAGGACCCCTCTTCTCTCAAGAGTTTGTATTGTGACATGAAACTTTGAGTGACTCACCCTAAATCGACATTATGTCCACGATAAGTGGGGTTGTTTTAAAAAATCAATTTTTGCATGTTCTTAGATGGTCCCAAGTGTGGCTAGCACAAGAGATGCTCATGTCAGTTGGATCCACGTCAATCATCTTGTTGTGAAAATATATTATCCTTTTCACATCCACTACATCCATCACTTTCTCAGTGTAGGATGATGTCCGAGTTGATCATATGTTCTGAGGGCAACAAATGATAACAAAGATAATTTAACCACTCAAACTACCATCCCAATGATTCACCAACTCAATTTATATACCCCACTATAGAGTGGGATCAAAACGATGCCAAAAGATGAATTCCTAGGTCAAAACTTCCCTAAAGAACCCATGAGGAGGTGATGAGCTCCCGTTCAAAAGCCAAAATGCATAAAATTCCAGTCAAGTGAACAAACTTTATGGTCATTTTAGAGTCACCCAAACCATACGGATTTATAAAGGGCCTTAGCAATGTTATTTTCATGCTTTCAAACTAAAGAGACAAAGGAAAATAATAAGTGCTTTTGATCACCTAAGTTCCCTAAAGGGCATTGGGGGAAAACATACACACATAACTCGTTTTGCTCAAACAAACAACTTTCAACATATACGCCTAAAATGAATAACTCTTAAGATTATGTAACTAAGTGTGAAAGTTCATTTTATTACACCAAAATGAAACATGTTGTGAAATTTTTTCCCCTTGGTATTTGTTTGTTGGAAAAATGACTTAAGCAAAAAGATGATTAAAAAACCATTTTGAAATGTGAAATTTGCAAGTTAGAAGTGTTTTAAATGTCTCCTTGTGGTCTTTGGGTCTTGCAAAACACATTAGGGAGTCTTTGTGCTTAGAAGCACATCATGAATGAATAAATCACTTACCAAATCTTGATCTCAGGTTTACACACAGTTCAAAACTATAAAACACAGAACAAAATCACTACTTTTGAAAAATCATGATTATTAGCATAATACTATAACTTGCATAAAAACAAAGCATTAAATGCAAAATCACTACTCTAAGTGCAAAATTAATGAAATAAAGGAAATTTCACCACTAAAAGAGTCACGATATTACAACTTGACCTGAAAAGTTAGCATAGACCATTAGTAGTTAGATGCAATATCTCCAAAGTTTAAGCAAAATCGCTAAAGTTATTACGATATCACAACTTTCAAAGTCATGATATTTAAATATCGCTTAATTTATGATAATATCATGACTTTAAAAGTCATGATATTATAATAGCACAACTTAACTATAATCATGAAATAGTTAGTAAAAACTTTGATAGACACAAAACCATAGAAATAAAGACAAAACCATGACTGTGTGAGTTGAGATATTGCATCAATATGACAATTCTAGAGAGAAAAACTACATTTGCACAAGATACCTTCATGAATTTTAGAAAAACATCTTTTGACCTCTAATTTCCACCTATTTTGGTCAGCAAACTTAAAATTTTAGATGAATATTGTTAGTAAAATGCTCTTAAAGTCCTTGTGAGCAACTTCATGGGGTGCAGGTTCCACTAGATGTGCCAACATGTGAACTAGGAGTTTGACATAGAGGGGAGGTTATTCTTGTGTTAGTATCATAAAACAAATGAAATGAACACACTAAGTCCTAACACCTCTAGCCTAGACACTAGGGAGAGCTTAAGTAACAAAAACTAAATGAAAGCACAACAAAAACATAAAAGATACAATTCTTTTACCTTCCTTGGGAGATCCAAATGCTTTTGTTGAATGGCTTGGTTAGCTTATGCATCAAGAAGTATTCATCAATAGATGTTGCTTGGATCCTTCTTTCCTTGGTACCTTGGCTTTGATGTTGCTTAACTTAAGATTTGGGCATGATAACATTACTTGCATGAGTCTTATGGAATAAATCCTGCATAATAACTCTACAATATCTAAGCTTAGAAATGAAGGGGTATGGCCTTATATTTATAGCCTTATCAAACATGAATTTAATCTTGCTTAATTTATTAATTGATTTTGATTATCTTTTTAGCTCTTTCAAGATTTAATCAAGTGTGTAAGTGCCCCACTTAATAGGTCCATAGGTCAAATTGACAATTGTGATGCCACAAGGTGATTAGGGATGAATTTGTGAGAGGTTATTATTTGATATAATAGAATACCCTAATTAGAGATGCCTCAACATGATTATGAGATTTGATAAATGATGTGCAAGTAAATTTGGGATGTTCAGTAATTCCTAAGTTTAATTTGCAATGGTTGGTAGGAATCAATCTAAAGTCTAGTCAGAAGCCAATTGTGGTCAATTTTAGGTGTCTACAGATGTATCCTTCTTGTCTATGTCAAGATGATGGGTTTGGGAACATGATTCATCTATATCCTTAGATTTGATAAGCAACACATGCCCTCTTATATGTTTATGAATCCCTCCAATATGTTTCATTAGTATGCCATAATCTTGCACATCTTTATTTGTTTTGATAACTCTTTTTCAGAAATTAGTGGTTCCTACACATTTTGGCCTTGTATTTACCTAACATATTGAAAATTAATAGACATTTCCTCTTCCTAAAGAATGGGATAAAATTTATTCTTTATCAACTTCTTAAATCCATCCCATTTAAAAGATGACATTAATTTATTTAAGGTCATTGAATGAACATTACTCTCAAACCAAGAGAATGCATGGCTTGCCAATTTTAATCTTGCATAGAAAATTTGTTGTTTTCAATAATATTAAATAAATTGAAATATACTTCAAGTTGAGCTAACCAGTGGTTAAGTCTCTCAACAATTTATTTATGTTCATATGGTAGGATTTCAATATTGGCTTCCTCTTTGAATGGAGGTTGAGTTGGAGGTGCTAGGATGGTATGACATCATTCCTTCTCATGTTCATTTTGATGGGCTTGGCATTAATTTTTTTCTCAGCTTTTAATTTCCTTTAAGGAACCTCCATGGAAACTCCTAGTGTCTCCATGAGATCCTCCCTAATCTTTTCCAACCAATCAAGTTTTATAATAGATTGAGCAAGGATTGCCACATCTTACAACTTGATGAATCTTGTTTCATCATCTTATGGACTCTATTTTCTTCACTAGACATTTATCACTTCTCTATACCAATTCTTAGCATATATATTTTTGGTATCAAGGGAACCAATTCACCACCTTCTCTAGCACTTTTTGTTCTAGTAACAAGCATCAACATACAAGACATGCACACAAATCAACAAACATAATTACTTTGTTACCGATACAATATGTAATCACATAAATATTCCATATCTAGTTTATCAATACAAATATTTTCTCATGAAAAAATGACTTAATTTACTGAATGAACATCCCATTAGGGGTTAATTAAGAAAATAATATTTTTGGGCTTAGAAATGTGTTATTTAAATGTTATAAGGTATACTTCTATTTTTTTACTGAAACATTAAAAAAAATAACACACAACATGAGATTACTTTGGAGAAAATCAATGTGGAAAAAATATAAAAAAGTAAGGCCTTGCCTTCTCTTTTAGTATCTCTTTGAAATATTACAATAACACTTCCTTCTTGAGGCTTCCAAGAACACTGATAATATCAACATATCCTTGTAACTTTCTATGTTTTGTAACTTGCTTTAGATGCATTATATCTTACTACACAACTTGTTAGAGGTACAATCACTAAGAGTGGGGGAGGGGTGAACCAATGATGCAAGATAATCTAATTAAATTCCAAACTCTTTAACATTCAACATACATCAACTTGATCAAGCAACATAAACATGAAAACACATACATCCAAAGCATACATAAGAGCATACATCACATGAACACATCATATATATGAGAAACCCTCTTGGGGGATAAAACCCACTAAAATATACAAGATGGACTATAGTCCTATAAAACAAGATCCTACATTTATACCAACACCAACTGATCAATGAACACCCATCCATTAGTTTAGTGAGACACCCATCCCACAAGAAAGAACCAACCCCCTAAGCAACCAAACACCCACTCAACTACCTTGATCTAATATCCACCTTTGATATGATGTCTTCTACACATGATGATAAAATTATATTAATTTCAATATTTTCCATTTACACTCTCACAAACTTGCACACACAAGGCATGTATCCAAAACACCCTTTTGGATCACTCTCAAACAACCTCTAAAGCTTACTCACTCAATCTGTCTCTTCTAGGTTTATTAGGTCCAATGACCTATGTGTTCACCTTCATCAAATTGATCAGACAAACATGAATGACCCTCTTCACTCTTTTATGGTCCTAACTAACCTGTACCTTCTCTTTTAAAGTTTCTCTTCTTCACTTGAATCCACACACACATAACTAACACAATTAGCTCAATTAGACCTTGTATTCATACAAATCTCTTCCTTTAACCCATATTGGTTAGCCAAGACGATTTAAATTTTTGAATAAAATTTTAAATAGGTCCTCCTACATGTTAAATTTAAGAACCACACACTCCTTAGGTCGGCCAATACCTCATTAGCCCCAAACCACCATTAGGTCTTGGTGAGACCTAAAACAATTAGGCCTTCATACTCACACGTTACATGTGAGACTACTTCGACCACAAATGCTTAAAACAAATCAAACCTATTTAAAATATCCCCTTGATTACTCCCATATGGGTCCATGACACCTGGAACACTAACTCACACCTTGAACCTACCAATTAGGTCTCCTTGCTCTTTAGGCCTTCAAATATAAAAAACATAGTCTCAAACTTATAAAGAAACAACTCAAATATTTCACATAAAAATATTATTAGATCACATGGGTGAAACATTAATTACTTTTGATACACCTCCATGTGCTTTAGACACTTCAACATAGGATCTAAGCACTCAAATCAACTCTTCTCAAAATGACCACTCAAACTAGTCATATGCAATCAAAATATAATCAAGCTATTTTGACTCTCCATATCTGATAAAGGGAATATCATGACATAAAATACTTTATCATAATAATTATATAATTATAGAACATATACATACTCATTTTCTTCCTTAACTCTACTCATAACTCTTCCAACTCAATCCTACAACATGGTCACTCAATCTGCCAGTGTATTCGACAGACACAATTAACTTATAAGCAATTGTTTGCACATAATATAGATTGGTAAAACCTCTAAAATCCACAAAAATGTTCCTCATGGAGTTTAAAACACTCTCAAATATTTATTTAATCTTGAAACATCATTACACTATCAAGAATAACTCAATTATCCTTCTTGGGTCACTTGTAGAACATGGTCAAACACATAGTCACTTTGGAGCTTAATAAATTTGATTATATGAACATTAAAACCTTATAAATATATTATATGGATGTGAATTGAATTCATTTACAACTTTTATTTTCACTGCATCAAGAAATTAGTCCTGGATCAAAAGATATAGCTAAAACACTATAGACTGGTTTTCCCTCATTTAATTTGAATATTCAAATTCCAACGGTCACTAAGTAAATACAAAGAAAATGAAACTTGTAATCAAATTGTGTTCCCTAAAATCTTGATCAAACATGATCCATCGATATCCTTTTGAGATTCCTAGATTTAAATTTACATTGCTTACCATTGATCTTAGACATAGGCATCCATGATTATGACACTTGGCACCCTTGCATGCCTTTTGAGCACATTGGCTATTTGAATCCAATGAGCTTCCACCACTTGGAAGTACCATGTGAAATATTTAATATTTGACTTAATATTATTTTTTGTATCATAATATTCATGATCACATGCTCATCATTGATCTTTATCTGACAGGTTTCACGCTCACTGTTAGATCTGCTGCTCAAACGTCATGATTGTGACACATGTCAATAGCACATGCAATCTTGACTATTCAAATTTGAACCGTGTTATTGGATCCTTATCCAATCAAATCAAATTCTCACCATTATATCTATGATCCGATTAAATCCTCACCATAGATCTCTTTTTACAAATTTGGCTAAGTATGGGAACTTAGTAAAACTTTGCTTGGAAGGCCAACTTTGCACCTTAATAAATTTTGATACGCTCAACCTCATGACCTAACATTTGAACTATATGATATAATCACATAGGGTAATATATCCATATATAAATATTA
The DNA here is from genome assembly GCA_037957365.1 of Torreya grandis. Classification (NCBI taxonomy): domain Eukaryota; kingdom Viridiplantae; phylum Streptophyta; class Pinopsida; order Cupressales; family Taxaceae; genus Torreya; species Torreya grandis. The sequence goes on from JARHVA010000079.1 coordinate 3,319,930, forward strand.
TCTTTAAACCTTTACACATGTAAAATATTATGTTATCAATATGTTCACTTAGCCTTATATGTCAAGATGACTACTTGAACTTAGACACTCATATGACTGCTCTCATGAATTCCTTTCACTTCCATAAGCACTCTAAGAACTCATAAAACCCCATAGGGTCTTTAAAACATGTCCATACCATTAATATCATCTACAAAATTACTTATTATGTTAAACACTAAATAACCATGTGGGAACACTGAAGAACATTGAAACACACTTTGTCATTGTCATTTTAACACATATGACAAGTCATCAACATCTTTGGTGAATAAAAATGATCCATAAAGGTCATAAATATTTGAACTCAATAATAATAAGTGAAAACTTGTTCGAAACACCAAAGAGCATGAAAAGACATTGTTTTCATCCATTACTATTTTTATCTAACATAGACATAACTGACACATGTATTATGGAAGACCAACATGACACATCCACAACCATAATGACACAAATTGATATGTGTGCATCCACTAAAACTTGTGCTTTTCCCTTGAATGCTTTGGTTACTTGTACAACCCCATGTAAACTCTAAGCTTCGAGCACTATGATGCAAACTCCTCACATATTTTGCATCCACACAACACCATGAAACATGCCACATAGTGAAGAAGCTATGTTATCCAACCTCACAAATTTTCATAACCAACTTGCCTGTTGTGCATCTGTAGGGAACATGTTTCACAACCTATGCACTTCAATCACTTCCCTAAAACTCTTAACATCATGCACATCCTGTGAAATGCAAAGATCCATGTTGCACAATTCATAAGACAACATCATGCACTCTACCCCATAGGTGTAAAGTGTGAGCGTCAATGGATTAGCCCTTGTAAGGTTGAGGTGTAGTGCCCCATTTTGTAGGGTAATACCCTACATCAAAGGTTGAGGTGTAATGCCCCATTTTACAGGTTAATGCCCTACATCAAAATGTTGATAATCAAGCTCAATGTCATTTTATGTCATCTCATAGTTTTGTGTGGCACAACTTTGCAATGCTTGTACAACACTATAATGGTGCATAACATGTGCACAACCTATGTGCATCATCTTTAAACCATTACAAAACTCCCATAACATACAAAAGGCATTGTGGAGATACCATGCCACATTGTGCCATGAGATTTGGAACTCCTAGAGAGTTCATGACATAACATCTATTATCATACCAAACATCTAGTGGTCAAATAATAAAATCATCAAAAGATGAAGAATCACACAAATAATCTCAAATGATTCAACTTCCATAATGTTTATTTAGTCTTAATGACCTTGCAACCTATGTATACATATTTGTAGCATTAGATATCATAAAAATAGTAATAAAGTAGACAAACATACATATTTATCACGAGTATGTCATGTTCATAATGCATATATTAATATAGTTTTTTATTCCAATTACTGCTTTCTCTATTTTCCATCTTTTTAAATATTTCTTCCACATATGAATAAAACCCATCTAAACCCTTGTTTAGTGTGTTATCTCTCAAGCCTATTAGGATTCGAATCATTGGTATCATAGTAGTTCAATTTTCATGTCCCATCGAATGAGATCAAATATCTAAAGTTCATCGTCAAACCATGAAATACCTAAAACTACCTATTATGTAATACTAGTAAAGTTAAGATGGTAAGAGATAATACAACACAATATTATGTCCATATGTTAATAAAGAATGAAATTAAAAAGGATCTTTAACAAAAAAATACATTTGTTTTCAACTAGTTTACTTAATTCCTTGAATGGGTGGTTACATTGAATCACACATTAAGTAAAATTTTATTGGTCTAGTTCCCGCAAGTTTCAAATAAATATAAACATTCCTATGTTTGAGGGTAAAATAATAGTTAGCTAGTTAGATCAAGTAAAGCCATAATTTTATGTGATTGAATTTTGTGATGAAGAGAAGATCAAGATTGTACTTCTAAAATTTTCTTCACCTATCAAGGAGTGATGACAAACATCACTCTGTGGGAGGAAGATCAAATAGAAGAGAGTCTGAGCCAACTTGGGAAAAATTCCTGGAGCCTTCAAGGATGAATCCTATCTTGAATATGTATACAAATATCACTACATTTAGGGTTAACAATTGTAACAAGGACATGAGAAATCAATCTAAGTCTACATCGATGCCTTCAATGACATGTATGCAAAACTGGGCTCCTTTGAGTTAGAGTAACCAAGAGTCTTCAAGTACCACAACAACCTATGATGATTAATTTAGTCTAAACTGAAGTTGGATAAGGTAAAATTGATGGAATAAACCTATCACTATGCAACAATAATTGAGGAAGAGTCCATGATGAAGGGCAACTGGGAAATATTTATCATGCCCAAGAAGACACCTACTTCAAATAAGTTCAAATCATCTAAGATAGGTAAATGGTGTGACAACAATACCAAAAACCACTCCAATGAAAGTTTCATTCACAAAAAATATTCCTTATGTAAATAAAATTAGAGGGCATGACTTCCCTAAAGCAGAGGAAACATACCTCGAAGCTACTTGTCTCAGTGTAACACCACACTAACAGTTCTAGATGTTGAAGAAAAAAGTTGATTCCATTCATAGATGTGGGTGCAAAGGAAACCATTACATTTTATGATCGATGGCATAAGCATGAAGAATCTTATATTTGAAATAACTATTAAGTGACTGAATTTTCTAAACATACCTCATAGATGTAACCTTATAATTTGGGATGGATCAATTCTTGTAGCACCAAAGGTATACATATCACTCCCAAATGTCATTTCTCATAATTTATTTATGGTCCTTTCATAGAGGGGCTAATTTGATGTATCACCAATTGATGTGCATGATATAATCCTTGGGCATGAATACATGCTCAACCACTATGGCGTATACATAGCCAATCTTCGGAGTATCACCATATCAGTGGGAAGTGAAATATATCAGATACTTAAAGCCATTCCATATTTTAAACATGTCATGCAAACCAATAATAAGATGGCTTTACACTTGATTTCGAGACTTAATGTAATTGATATGATTATTTCTCAAGAAAAGGAAAATGATCTTCACGCATCTGTGCAGACACACAATCTTACCTTGAGTGCATTGGTTACTTATGCATCTTGTACAAACTCTAAGATTTTTACACTATCATGCAACTCCTCACATTATGCACACCTCTTGTAGTACCAAAAAAACATGCCACAGAGTACAAAATCTAACTTCACCAACCTTATAGCTTCTTGCATCCCATTACAACACGTGTAGCTCCCAACATCATGTGCATCACATGAAATGCTAGGATTCATGCCACACAATTTAGAAGACACCATCTTGCACTCCACCTGATAGGCACAAAGTGCACAAGTGTTAAGGGATTAGCCTTTGCAGGGTTAAGGGACATTAACCTGTATAAAAATGTGGATAATTAAGCTCAATGTCATTTTGAATTGCTTCACAATTTTGTGTGACACATTTAAAAACACTTGTGCAATACTACGCTCACGCATTCCATGTGCACAACCTTTTTACATCATCCACAAACCTACACACAACTTTAAATATGCATGCAACTCATAGAACACACAAATGGCCACATGGGGATATTGTGCCTCACTGCACCATGACAGTTGGCACTCCAAAAGCTCAATCCATGACAACAAAGCTATCAAAATATTATGCATTTGGAGGTCAAACAACATAACTGTTAGAGGGTGAAGAGCTACATGTGTAATAAAAAATGATTCAATTTCCATAATGGTTAATTAGCCTTCATGAATTTGCAATCTATATATACATACATGTAGCATTAGATAGCATGGAGATAATAGTAAAGTAGACATCCATACATCTTTCTTTAGAGCATGTCATGTACAAAACACAAATTGATATAGTTTTTTGTTCTAGTTTTATTACTTTCTCTATTCTCCATCTTATTTGAAGTTTATTCTACATACACATACATCCCATATAAACCATTATTTAGAGTGTTGTCCCCCATACCTTTCATATCACAAATGAAACCACCACTATGCATATTGATTTATGCATTGACTTTGTTCCAACACAAACCTTCTTCAATGTTTTTCTTAAACCCAAGGTGTATAAATCACCTAGGAACCATCTACAACCTCAATAGTTCCTTGCACTAGTATTGTATGTTGTTCTTAATAAATTTAGTCATATTTGGAATGAGGAGTGTTTCAATAGTATTATCATTTTTTAATAATTAAAATTATTATAATACTTTGTGTTCTGATACACTATTAGGATTCATGGACATAATTAAAATCAATTTCATTTCATATCATTTAAATTATATTAATTTAATATTTTTTTGGATTAAATTTTTCTATAGGTCTCAAACAAAGTATCTAGAGAATGCAATTTATCTAGAACCCTCTATACCAAATATGATTTTACAATTATCTTTATTGATGTCAATTGTCTCAATAATTAAATTCACACAATTAAAACACTTTCACAATTCTTAAACTCTTCTCAAACAAAATTCTTTCATAATCCTAATTAATATACTTTTAAAAAGAAACAATTAATGAAAAACATATTAAAATAATTTTAATTAAACACAAATTACCTAAAATTTATATTATTATTAAAGGGGGTGAAGACCTCATAGAGAATGTTGGCTCATGAAGACCTTGATAGAATACCAAAATAATATATGAAGCCAAGTGCAAATCCCAAATGATTTTAATGAAGTAAATACTTCACAATACTTTTTCATTAAATCAAAGAAAAATATATTTAATAATGATTAGATTAAATGAAAAATAAAAAAAATTTAAATTTAATGAAAAAAATGTTATATTATCACATATATCATCTATTGGGACTAATAATGTTAAGATGTCTTTATGAGTTGATTGGTCGACCAAAGTTTCCTGAGTTTTATTTTCATGATATAGCCTAATCAGGGATAACATTTGACACCATGTCACCTTATCCCTTCTTTCTTTCTTTTTTTGGTTTTTTCCCCTCAAGTGCTAGTTTAAGTTTGTTAAATCTAAAAAATTATCAAAATAAATTAATGCCAATATTAACTTTATGTTACATTTATTTAGACAGTTAGATGCTAAAAATGATTTCTTAATGTTTATTTTATATGGTTTATTTGTTTATGTTGGGTGAATGGTTTACTTAGGTATTATAAATAGCTGATATTTAGATTTTAAAGTTTTCTTTATAATTATTCATGTAATTATCAAATTTATCATGTTTTTTTGTTTTGTGACCAAGATCATATTTATAATATTTATATAGCTGTTTATGCAGCTTTCAAATCGAATCAGTTTATTTGTTTTTTATACTTTTTTTCAATTTTGATAATTGGATATCGATTTTATATATTAAATTCATCAAAATTTTATTTTTTCTTTTACAAATAGAAAAATTATTTTCATTTGATTATCAAACACTTATTAATACTTATCTAGTATAATTTTAGAATATTTTGTTGGCATTACTATTGTTATCTATATTTTATTTATTTACTTGTAATTTTTATGTACATTTTGAAAGGTATAACAAATTAATACGAGGAACATTAATTTTATCTATGCAGATTCTTAAACTAAACTCTTACCAATTTCAATCCTACATGATTTTTCACACAAATTCAAAAAAGAATATGATAAATCAAAAACAGATAAACAAATTTAAAAACTTAGATTTATATATCTTAACTAAAACTCTCTATACAACCTTAATATTGTTTCAATTTAAACTTAATTTCATTAATAAATATATTCAAACATTTATGTATAAATACAAACAATTATAATAATGATAACAAATTTAAAAACGATTTAAAATTTATTATTTATATAAATAATACTAATATAAAAATAAAAAAACCCTTTATTTCTTTCTATATTTAATCTAATAATTAATTAACTATTAATTATTATCTTTTACCTATTTTATTATGCTAAATTTTGAGATGGACATATTTCTATGAATACAATCCCAAATAAACATACAAGTAGTGTGAGTCAAAATGCATAAATTATTCTAAAACAGATGTAGTGCTTATCACCATTACATTATACCTTATTTAAATTTAATTTTATATAAAATTAAGATGCATTTAATTTTATTGTTAAAAATTGATGGAAATTTAATTAACTGCAAATAAAGCTTATTATTCATTGAAATCTCCCTCTAAAAAAGAAGAAGAAGAAGAATGACCAGCAAATCTTATTCATAGGCTTAAATAACAAATAAGGACTAATAATTGAACTAACAATCAAATCTCATTCATAGACTTAAATAACAAATAATCATAAATAATTAAACTATTAATCAAATCTCATTCATAGGTTTAACTAACAAATAAGGACAAATAATTGAACTAGCAATTGCACTAATCAATGTAAAGGGATTTTGATGTAGAGTAAATTTATGATTGAGTTAAAAAAAAATCACTTAATTTTTTTAAAAGGTATTTTTTTAATTATAAAATATTGTATTTTTTAATTATAAAATATTCAAAAAAGTAAGTAAATAAATATAAAATTATATTTAGGGTTCTTTTTAATTTTAATTAGTTTTACTTATAATATTATTAACATAAATTTAATTTTATATTTATCATAAAATATCTAACAAATCTTTAACTTATTTAAAACTCTCTCTTAATTATTATTATTGTTTACAATAAAAAATCTTATTTATTTATTGATTAATTGATATATCAATACATTCTAACAAAATATTCTTAAACTTATTGTCTAATCATCTAAACCTTTCTAACTCAATTTTAATTACAAACTCTTCATTAGATGTATTTCTAATACAAATAAATTCTTTCTAAATCTACTTTTTAGATACTAAACTTATGAAATAGTAACGATAACAATATTAATTATAAATTAAAACCTCACATCAATATTTGTATATCTCTCCACATTTTCTATTTCAACCACTTTCTAGTGAGATTTTGATTATAAATGAAAAATTTACACTAATTTATCAAAATATGGGATAGGCCTACAAATCTATTGAACAACCTCAAAACTTCACCCCTGGTACATTCATATCTATATAAAATTAAAATAAAGAACACATATATTTTTAAGATAGAATGATTACGAGATTTACATTAATGCATAGATGTGAAGGAGTGTTAAAGGCCCTCTTTATAAGAAGTATACGATGATTGTACAACTATAAGAATCAATCTTCATTCATACTCTCTAAATTCTTCTATAGATAAGTAAAGAGGTCTAGGATATGAAGGAATCTCTATCTTTTAGGGAATCTTATCAAACTTGGTAGATTTTAGTTGGAGGATAACCACTAAAGAGATAGTCATATTTATAATAAATTTATAAATAAGTTTAAAATCTAAGTTTTCGATACCAACATGTAAGAGTTTATTGAATCCAATGTTTCAGATACTTTATATGTATCCATCATCAAGGAGAAGTGAATAATGAATTGCTCCGATGAAAAATATAGCTGAGTCAAATTTAAATAAAGATAAAAGGCTGGACATTGGCAATGCTTGGAGACCTATTTTAAATTATCTTAAAAAAGATTACCCAATAAATTCTTCTGGGAATTAAGATTGTTGTCTTTCTTTGTTTGTTCTTTAATTCCCTATGTGAGACGACCGTTGGATTTGAGGTATGAAGTATTCTATTTATTTGAAACTTGTTCAGGGATTTTAAAAAAATCTGATTGTAGTTATAATTATATATCAAGCTTATATAAAACTCTCAAGAACTACTACCCAATGTAACCACCTAAAATTAGCCCACAAATATTTATTAGTTATTAAATTGTATAATATAAGGGTGTGTAATTGTCAATAATTGGTTCAAATTAGGCATTATTGGCATGTTTTTTTATGTCTTCATTATGAATCCCCTTTTTATGTCTCTACCATTTCCATTTTCTTCTCTATTTTTAAATGTCTTAGGTGGTATATCTGGAACATTCCCAATCTAGATAGTGTGGAGCATTGTGGATGCTCATTGGGTTTTTAGTGGCCCATTTTATTATGGTGCACCTATCTTGTATGTTCTTATGCTTTTATTTTTAATTGTTGACTTTATTGGTTAGCGTGTCAATAAGGGTCCTAATTTGGATGATCAATTATCTATAAATACACAAGCATTATTGTTTATTTGCATAGATAGAAATCTACAAAAATAATAGGAATATATTGAGTATTTGTAAGCATTTTATAAGAAATCGAAGCACACACGTTTATATTTAGACATACACTGCAAGACATTAATTTGCATGTTATTATAGCTACTCCAATTATTTAGGTTTTATTTTTTAGATATTGTTACCATCTAGGGGCCTAAGAAATATCAAGATAGTTTGACTATTCTCTAGTTTATCATAGACCCCAAAACATATGTTAATTTTTAAAAATACTCAGATATTTTTGTCTAATTAAGTAAAGAAGAATCTTATTTTACACATGATCAAAGTGAAAACATGAGAAATTAAGCAAGGTTTCTTGAGATAAATACCAAGAGAACACAAATGTCAAGTTTTTTCAAACTTGTCTAAATTTTGTCTAGAGTGTCAAAACCACTTTGTACACTATCAAGAGAGTAAAAACGTTATCAATATATTTCATTATTTTTTTTCCAATTTATGGGTCAAATATGTGTCATTATTAGGTGCGTATTTATACTATCACATCCTGATGACTTTCACTAGTTCACTCTCAAAAATAAGATAATCTTAAACCTATGTGTTTTCCCTATTATTGAATTTATAATTAATTAGTTAGGATCAATTACTATTTTGTACATATTATTTAACATAGTTAAAACTATTTTTGTATTTGTATTATTATTTAAGGAAAATCCATTTATCCATATTAAAATTTGATGAACTTTTACTATCTTGCAAGTAGCTTTAGGTTCCATAATTTTTCTGTGTACCCATGTTTTTTTATATCCTTAATAAGGTTAAATTTTGATAGATTTTGTGATAGATATGAATGGTTTAGCACATTCTTTAATATTTCATAAAACTGTGATTTAATGTGCTTCCACATTATGGCCAAATCTTGTGTTTCACAGTGAAAAATATAATTATATCTAAATTTTATAGGTTTTATTATATTTTATGTTATTAGATCTAATAATCTTAGCTTCCTTATTCTTAATTCTAAACCCTAGGTTATTTTTCTTTGAAATAATATAAAACCCTATAATGATTATATAATGTGTATATTCCATCTTTGATTCCAAATTTCATCATAAATGATTAGATCTAAGATTCCTAAGCTTAATTGAAATTATTTTCCTTATATTTGTTTTTGGTTAAATGTAAATCAAGCTTAAAAAAGGACAATAAAATCTTTGATTGGATCCAATTTATTAAAAAAGTTACATTTTTTGTTTCAAAATACGCACCTTCCTTAAATGATAATGATGTGAATGGATTTAAAATTGATAATGTGAATGATGTGAAAAAAATTATGATTATGATGTTTATTTTAAAGCAAAAAACAAGGTTGAGAAAATTGAAAACATTGGGAAATATGTTATAAAAAACCCTTGTTAAATATTTCGACTCATAAATGCATATAAAGTAACTTCTCAAATTCCTACCAAAGTTTCTATTGGAAGTTTATTGTTCTAAATAATTCTAAAACTACTCTTGCTTCTTACATGCTTTCAATTTCTCAACATGTTCCTATTGCCTCTTAATATCTTCCATTTTCCTAACATGTTCTTATTCCTTTTCATGTTCCTTATATTTCTCATCAACCTTTTGTGTTTAACATACCTAAATTATATACACATGTTTATTTTTATTATTATTATTATTATTATTATTATTATTATTATTATTATTATTATTATTATTATTATTATTATTATTATTATTATTATTATTATTATTTATTGTAACTTATTCTACTTCTACTTCGATTTCAACTCTTGAAATGAATACTATGAAGCATTCATTGCCAAACTTACAAAATGAATCAAAATAGTTTTTCAAGGACCTCAAAATCCAAATGGTAGAATGTTCTCTAATGATATTATTTTAAACCCGTTGGATTATGAAGTGATTTCATGTCCCTTTCTAATAGGTTTTGTAGCTCCAAAATTAGAATTGTTCAATGAAAAAGCAAATCGTTCTAATCACAATTGAGCCTTTTATGTCTCTTGATTAGACTTTTCTTATGATTATAAGTTATAAAATAAGATATAACCAAGTATTTCGAAGGATTACACACTTTATTGGTTCTATTTTTTGCATGTGGGTATATACATTATTTTACAACCATATTGAATGAATTCTTAGCCCATTTTCAAATCAATATTGGTTGAAAGTCACATTTACAAAATTATCTCAACTCAAATAAGGACTAAATAAGATTATTTATGTAGACATGAATGATGGGGTCAAGTGAATAGATACCTTAATCCCCAGTGGGTATGACACTTACTCACTCTAAGGGATACAAACACAAACACAAACATAAACACAAGACCTAGAAATGGAAACAAAAATGGTTTCTTTCTTTAGTGTTCAACAGTGTTACAAAGATTCACACACACACACACACACATACACACACTTTCCCTTCCCTTATGATTTTGCATAATACTCTCTTCAATCTAATAAACTCTATTATTTAGGTTGACTCTCTCTCTCTCTCTCTCTCTCTCTCTCTCTCTCTCTCTCTCTCTCTCTCTCTCTCTCTCTCTCTCTCTCTCTCTCTCTCTCTCTCTCTCTCTCTCTCTCTCTCTCTCAACTGTGTTTCTCTTGAGTTGGAATTCTCTCCCTCACTCAATTATCTCGATCCAACTGACATTTAATTCTCCTTCCAAAACTCCTTTGAATCTTAGTGGCCTGACACTAACATCCTGCCAACCTCTTTGAGTTCCTTTGTCTTAGAAATTAGTCCCCAATTCATGGTTTTATTAATATCAATAGTTACTTTTATTGTTTGATCAACATGAGTGAAACTACCGATTGTTGTAGAAATTAAGTGGTCATTTCAAAATTGCCACCTATATATTAATTAGTGGTTTCATCATACTTCTAGGAAAAGGTCATTTTGACTAATGGGAGATGAATGAAACCATCTTTCCTTCACTTTATATCCTTGTGAGAATCTTAATGATGTTCTTTGGCTTGATGTTGATCTTCCTCCATGCACACAATGTTTTTGTAAGATATGACAAATCATACAATACAAAAAATACGCACAAGTATACACAAGAACCCAAACCATTATTTTTGGATGATGAAATATTTTTTGTGAACCTAAACTCTCTTGCATCATTATTAGTGAATATGTGTTTTGCTTGAGACCAAGGTTACAAGGATGGCTTACCAATCCCCTGATAGTGAACTTCAAACTTTTTTTTTTTTTCAATAGTTTGCTTTTAATTATGTAGGACAAAGAGGTATTCAACACTTATCATTATTTTGATGAACTTTGTCACATTATTAAATACTTTAAAGTGAAAATTTTAAATACAAATATATTTAAATATGCGCAACATTTTTCAATTTTCAATGGCACCAAGTTTTCAAAAAGACAAATTTTAAGACTAAAAGTAATGAGAAAGAGTTTCAACCTAAAGGTGATGTTAAGAATGTAATAAATACCATATAGCAACCATTCTAAAAGCTAATATTACTTCAATAGAAGGAGCATATGTAATTTATTAGGCTTAGTGAAAATTTTAAAGATAGTTGGGTCACCTTTTGACCTTTTACTCGCATGCATTGCCCATACATTTATGTTATAATGAGTGTTGGCCCTAAAGTAAAATAAATTGTCTAACGTATGGCGCCTTTGGAGGGTAAACCAAGAAAATCTCCCATGCCTAAGTATCTATAAACAATCAACCATATTTGCTAGCATGATGATGTACACTTGAGAAAAACACACACACTGGCAAATTTTGTCAAATCCATATATTAATAGTATGTGACAAGAGAGAAGGAAGAAGGAAAAATTTTATGGGTGGGATTTTTTTTTTCATTTTTGAATAAATAGGAAAAGGAACAATGTTTGTAAAGAGAAAAATTAATTTATAATATTATTAAATATATATTTTTAAATTATTGATAAAGAGGTTTTTTAAAAAGGATTCGATCTTTTTATAAATAAAAATGAATTTGGTTTATAAATATATGGATTAATTGGAACCATAAGTTAGAATAAAAGACTAATACACACATAAGCATTAAGACATAAAATTATTAAAAACAAGGTCTTAGATCATAACCAACAGATCAAATAAAGAATTAGCATAAAAAAGCAAACCAAAACTATGTTTCCAAAGAAGAACAAGTCCAAAGAATAATCAAAAGAATTATTTATATGTTACAACCAATTTTCTTCTTTGATAAGTAACAAGATTGTCCATAGTCTATTGCACGCCATCATGCACAAAATTCTCTTCTTCCGTGCTCAATAACTCTACCTCAGACCTACACCGTTTCTTCTTGGAAGTAACTTCCACATTAGCCAATTTTTTCAAAAAAAAAGTCTTAGAAATAAAGGACATTTCTTTAACGACCAAGTATTATTATATGTTAGTGTATTAAAGTAATTGTAAAAATTTATGGTTTTATAAATGATTAGGTCTCATGAAATAATTAAAATTATCTCATCTTATATCATTTAGACTATATAATATTAATTTAATACTTTTAATATTATAAAAATTTTAATTATTAGATTATAACTATGTCAAATAAATTTAGTTATATAATTATAATTATTTTTTTTAATTGATAAATATATCTGACAATGATGACTTTTAATACGACCCGATTTTCTCATAGGGCCTAAACAAAGTGTGTAAACAATACAATTTGTTTGGAAGCTTCTCCATAAAATGTGATGTTGTATTTATATTTATTGATATCAACATTCATAATATATGAATTTACCCAATTAAAATACTTTCATAATTCTTAGGTTCTTTGAAACCAAAATGCTTTTATAACCTTGACCCATGTGCTTTAGAAAAAAAAAAAAAAATTAAAAATATATCAATATAATAAATATTTATATACAAATTATTTAGAATCTTTCATTTTATTACAGGGACAAAATCCTACTCTTACAAAATGATGTCTCATAAAAAACTCAATAAATACCAAAATAAAGAATAAAGACAAGTACAAACCTCATACAATTTTAATGAAGTAGATGACATTAAACCATAAGAAACCAATATTTCATAATAATAAAATAAAATGAAAGATATTTAATTTATAAATTAATAAAAAATGGATGTGATAATATTTACATATATAAAACTAATAATGTTAAGATGTTTTTATGAGTTTATTGGTTGATTACATAGTTTCATTCATTTTATCTAGATAGTATAGGTTAACTTGGGATGGCATTTGACACCATTGTACATATTTTTGGTAATTATTTGACAAATAAAAAAGTTATTAGGTTTATTTGATTATGTAACATTTATTAATATTTATTTATTATATTTTTGAAGCATTTTAACGAATTAATATTATTATGTATTTTTTATTTATTAATTTATAAATTTTTTATATATTTTGAGAGGTCTAAAAAATTAAAAGAGTAAACACTAACTTTATTTACGCAGAGTTTCGAACCAAACTTTTATCAATTTCATTTTCGAATGATTTTCTCATTTCAAAAAGTTAAAAATTTGAAGCACAATTTTTTTAAAAAAGGTGATAAATTGAAATTAGACAAACAAATTTAAATTCTTAGATTTATATACCTTGACTAAGACCATTTGCAAGGTCCTAATATTATTTCATTTCATACTTATTATTGATGAAGAGGTTCAAACATTTATATATCGCTACAAAAAATTATGATAATAACAATAAATTAAAAAAACAATTCGAAATTTCTTATATATTGAAATGACAACATATTTAATGGAATGACATTATTAAAAAATCGAAACATCCTCTATCTTTTATAATTAATTTAACACTTAATTAATATGTTTTACATATTTTATATTGCTTAATTTGAAGTGAGCGTATTTCTATGCATACAATCCCTAATCAACATGCCTATCATCATTACATTGTACCTTATTTAGCTTTATTATTAAATAACCATGGGAATCTAATGGAAGGCCAAAAATAAAATCTTCTATTCATTGAATTTCCCCTAAGAGAAGGGAGGATGTCCATCAAATCTCACCCATAGGCCTAACTAAGAAATAGGGAGAAACAATTAAAAAGGGATTTCGATGCAGAGTATATATTTGATTAAATAAAATATATTGTTTTTTAAATTTGATTTTTTTTATATATTTATTTATTACTTAAATATATATATATATATATATATATATATAATACAATTAAAAAGTGTTTAATTGGTATTTATAGTACAATTTTTATGTCGATAAAAAAATATTATTTAATATAAATAAAATTGTTAAGTATATATAAAAATTTAGAAACAATATTAAAACATTTGAAAATAAGAAAGTTAGGTACAAACTGCAACCTCATAAATGGTAGAGGTAGTTTATCCTTACATCGGTGAACACTCCAAAAAGAGAGTTTTGTTGAAGGAGGATTAAGTGCCACTCACCCACTTTGAATGCCTTTTGAAGAAATTAGAGAGACTATAATTTTCTAACCAACAGCTGCTGATACATAAGTCCTCATTTGTTTGTCATCATGCACATGCAAATTCTACTAAGACGGGTCGATAGAATATTTTCTATGTGGCAGCGAATTCCATCCCCTTTGATCAGGGGCCGGGGGTGGGGGCAGGCGAGGGAGAAGAAGTGATTGCGACTATGAGAACAATTTCATCGATCCTGGCTGCTAGTGAAGTGGTGCCATGCAAGAGTTCGGAGGAACATGACTCATGATGTAGAGAGCACTCCCATAGTAGTTGAGGAGCTCCTGTAGATATTGAAACTCAAGAGCCACCTTGTCTACCTACATTTAAATCTACATAAAAGCAGAAGAAATAACAAGCACTTTATCATTAACAGAGAATTACATATGAAGCTCTTCATTGTTAAAAATAATTGAATTTTTAGTATTCCATAGTTGAAGCAAAATGATGGATTTGAAAAAATTCCACCATAATATAACTTATGGAGGCCAATAAACTTTGTCACAAAAAATCCATGCATCAATTAATCTATTATAAGTGACAATGTTAAAATATTCTACAAATTCATTATAAGGTAATCTAAACTCTTAAACATGTCCAAAAAAGATAAATAAAGATTTCAAATCACAAACAGGTCGAACATTTAAAATTAGAAATCTCAATATACTTGAAATGCTCCCCAAATTTAATTAAATATTTAATGCAAACTTTAAGTAAATATAAAATCATAATATTAAGATGTAAACCTCTCTTAATAACTCAATTTTCATAAAAATACTCCTAAAATTAATTTACATTTTACATTTATTATAAAATCTTTAACCTATTTAAAACTTCTTTTTAATTAAATTGACCTTTAATAGTAAGAAAATAACCTCTTCTTAGATCTACTTTGTGTTCGCCTAAAACCTTCGAACCTACTTTTAATTATAAATTAAAACCTTAATTTCTTTCTAACACTTATTTTTAACATTAAAAATAAATAAATTCTTCTTTTAAAAAAAAAAGGGTATCTATATATTAGTAAAACATGATTATAATATAATGCTAATCATTCAAAAGAAAAAAAAGAGATAGAGAAGTCACACCCCATAAGCAAATCCTCCCTTACTAAATTTCTTAAGGATTGACTATAATGATATTAGTTATAAATTAAAACCTTGCATTAAAATTTGTATATTTATATATATATTATATTTCAACGACTTTATAGGAAGATTTAAATTATAAATGAAAAGCTCATACGAATGCTATTATAATTATATAGTTATGATTATATATCAAGTTTATATTAAAAAATTCAAGAACTTTTATTTATTGTAGACACTTAAAAGTGGTCCCTAAACATTTATTACTTGTTAAATTGTATGATTTTAAGTTATTTGTCTACTTGTTGATAGTTGGTTTAATTACACCCATAAGTATTCCTTGGCATGAGTGGGTTGGCATTTAATTATGTTAAAGCTGACATTATAAAAAACCTACATCCACTATTAATTAATTAATTTATTAATCTATAATTATTTAATAATATGACAATTGAATTATAATTTTTAATAATAATTTTATTTATAATATAAATAATTTTAATTATATATTTACCATGATGGAATAATAGGTGAATTACCATGTTGAAATATATGATAAGTGAATTATATTTGTTATTGTGTTAATTTTATTTATTTTAAAAATAAAAGAATTTATTTATTTATCATCTCGAATAAGATTGGTGAATTATGTTTGTTATTATGATAAATTTTAAGATAATAAATATTTGACATTAAAAATGAGATGAAAATATAACATTAATTGTAATTAAAATTATAGTAACTTAAATTTTAAGATAAAAAATATTTGACATTAAAAATAATACAATAGAATATAACTAGTATACATATCTTCGATAAATCTATATAAAATATATCGATAGATATCATTCTCGAGACACCTATATTGTATTGAATTGTGAATGCTTTGAAAATAATATCTATTAATGTATTTTACATAAATTTATTTAGAACGTATATACTAATTTATGTATTATTGGTACGTTTTATAAATTGTTATCATGAATCCCCTTCTTCTCTCTCCACACTTTCTATTTTCCTCTTTATTTTAACGTATCTCAAATAATGTATCTAGAATATTCCTAACACTTTAAGAAGTTTGGAACAGAAAAAGAGATCTTCTTATCATTAAAAACCTTTTATATGCCTTTTTTTAAACTTTATTTATGGTTATAGATTATAAAATATAATATTCCTAAGAATATTGAAGCATTACACATTTGATTAGTTTTATGCTTGATCATGTGGCTTATATATTATTTTATAGCCTTAGTTAATGACTTTTTAGTCTTTCAACAAATAAATAATGCTATAAAAGTTACATTTTCACAATTAATTTAAATCAAATCAAACATCAAATGAAATTATTAGTAAGCATGTATTTCATTTTAAGATTAATGTTACTAAAATAAGTTATTAATTATCATATGGTGAAGTTTGAAGTAATTTTGTGACTAGTTTGTTTTTAATTATTAAGGTCAAAGAAGTCTTCAACATTTATCATTTAAAAAAAAAAAAAAAAAATGAATTTTGTCATATTATTATAAATTTTGAAGTTTAAATTTTAAATATAAATATATTTATATATCAAATATTTTAATTTTTAATAATATTAAATTTTTAAACAAGATAAATTTAAAGACTAAAAATAATGAAAAAAAATTTTAACCAAAAAATAATGTTAAAAATATAATCAATACTATAAAATAACCATTCAAAAAATTAATATTATTCAAATAAAAATATATTTAATTTACTAGATTTAGTAAAAATCCACAAAATATTTTTGAAAAAATTATTTAAATATAACATGATCTCTTTAACTGGTCCAATTCTTTTATAATAATTGGTGAAATACACATACGAATTTTGTAAACATTTTGTTTAAATAATTTTATTAAAATAATTGATTCGATTTAAAAAAAAAAAAAAAAAAAACAAAACAACAAAAACAAAAACCAAAAAAAAAAAAAAAAACTCTATTCAAATTATAGTTGATAAGAATACATCATAATTCATATGATAACTTCATATGATTGTATGCTTGTCTTGATACTTTTACAATAGTTGGGTCACCTTTTGACCTTTTACTCAAACTTTGTTATAATGTGTGTTGGCCATAAAGGAAACAAAATTGCCGGGCATACGGTGCCTTTGCTAGATAAACACAAAATTCTATTTTGTTCAGATAATTATAAATAATACAGGTGTTATGCATCAAATTTTTATAAGGTGAGTAAAGATGAGATTTTGGAAGAGGATAAAATAAACAATATTTATTAGATAGAAGAGATTAAATTATTTTTTGTTGTTGAACAAGATATACTTATTATTTGTGTTAATCCTAGTTATGATCTAGGATACCTAATTAATTCAAAATTCTTTTTATTATAATCAAAATTTTCAGTGTGCATAGTTCAATAGTTAGACAAACCTCAAAAAAAAAAAGAACATACCACAATTAAAATATAAAAACAAAACTGACCTTGTTAAACATAATGTAAACTAAAAAATATTATGAGTGTTTTTCAGTGGAAAGATTTAACACTCTGAGTCAAATCATGTAACAAATCCCCCCACACAGATAAGATCTGAAACTTTACAATTATATCTAAGAAAACGTGATAAACTCTTTTATAATGACAACATATGTGTGATTTAGAAATCATCAACATAATAACCAAAGAAATATCAATAACATTAAAAAACGTTGTCACTAGAAACCAATCACCCTTTGTATACTAGAAATGCATAATAACACTTTACCAAAAAGAGCAATAGACTACTGCAGCAAATTAAAATGCACTCACTAGTATAGAACCAAAGGATTCTCGGAATAAAAAATTTAGAATCTAAGGGATGATGGTATGCTAAGCATCCAATGAAACAATGAATACCTAAGTTAAATTACAATAATTGTTTTTTCTTGGCATTGATTTCATGCACTGGGATTGGATGAACAATTTTAGTGCCTATCAATGATGTTGCATTTTTGTTTCATTGCTTTTCATTTCTAGTGAGGACTTTTCTACTTATTTTCTTGTATATTTCAGTCAAGACTGTCACAAATTCAACCTCCACATTTGTTGCATATAATCTAATTCCATTGCAAGTTACAACTATTTCCATCAATCAAAATCCCTATACAAAAAAGGCCACACAATGTTCGCCACTGTCAAATAGTTCATTTGCCAAATTTCATACCATTCCTACTGATCATATTAATATTTTGTTCATAGTCATCGATAAAATAAGATGAAAATAGATCATATTATATGAGAATGAGAAAATCAATCACACCACCTGAACTATTATCTCAAATCTACATTGTCAATGTTCATAGATAAATAAATAGTAACCATTTTTCATGTTCATATATATAGAAAGTATTATAGCTGAACTAAATCTTCAAATTATTTTGAGATTTTACTAATAAGTCTTCGTAATATAAGATAAGACTCGCAAAGCATCGCAAGATAACAACAATCCATGGTATGATTACAACATAATTTTTATTTTAAGCATGTAAAGCTCAAGGCTCAATGCTTGGCCAAGTAAGCTAGTTCTAAATTCCACCTTTAATGAGGCCTTCTTACACTCATAATGTAATTCAACCCCCTACATACACTACTGCATCCCAACACTCATATTGTAGTTCAACCCCTCTATGTTTGGTGGCACCCCACCTGAATGCCCTAGAGACTTGGGGTTTCACTAGTGATGTTAGTAGGGGATTCATGGTAACTTAAATTGTGGCTTTATAATGAAATCAAATATAATAAACATGAAAAAGGGTGAGGAAATCTATGGGACGAAGCAAAATAATTGTACTTAATAGTGATAGTTAGGTTTAGGAAAAAATAGACAATAAGGTAGTTATATATAATGTAAAACTGAACATTGACTTTATAAATCAATTTGATTATATGGTTCAGGTAGAAAATAGCTAAACTTGAATAAGTGAAAATAGTTTAAAGTATTAAGATGGATCTCCATTTGTTAATGGATTGTACTGGAAGAACATTGTAAATGTTGTTCAAATATTTCAATCTATAATAATTAATTAGTTCATAATTTTATTCAAATTTTTATGATTGAAGAGAGCTTTTTTTTTAATAATATAAATTTTATATCATTAATTGTTTTAAAAAAACATCGACATTTCATTCCAAAATATTTATATTGTAACTTTATAAAATATATTTTATATGGGACAATAAAATATTAAATGGGAAAATAAATTTTAAAAAAAGAGAGCCATGTCAAAGGTCATAGTCCATTGGTGAGAATTCTATTTAATTTTTTATGATTGAAGAGAGATTTTTTTAATTAATAATACAAAGTTTATATCACTAGTTGTTTTAAAAAATGAAAGGTATTACATAAAAATATTTATTTTGTAACATTATAAAATATTATATGGGATAATAAAATATTATAAATAGATTATCAAAAAATAAAAGTTGTATTAAAAGTCTTTCTTCTATTGGTAATGTTGGTTAGCTCACAAAAAATCTATCAAAAATAGTTAATTCATTGATAAAAATAAAACAAGATTAGTTGATGCCATGTGAAAAAGAAACCGCATATGAAAGTTTTCATAATCTTACAATACATAAATATTTTATTCCTGAATAATAAACATGATGTCATGTGAATGCTCCTACAAAAGCATTTACTGCAAACAAACATACCAAAGAAAATAAATGTTACACAAAGAAAATCTGTCATAGTAAGGAAATCACATAGAATGAAATGAAAAAACAAACAAAAACATACTATTATTTAAATATGTTCCCATTCTCTTATACGTTCCACATTCTACATACATGTCTATACGAGATTTCACAACTATGATGCCTTAATCCCAATATCCACTTCAAATTATTATTTGATGGATGGTTGTATCCTGTTATCCTATTTTGACATAGACTAGAAGAAAGTTGAAACAATTCAGATCTGCATTCAATAATCTAAATTTTATCAAGGTATGGGTGTTCTTTGGAATTTACTTCTCTTTGAAATTTAATATTCAATTTGACATTTTCATTTTACATGTTTACTATTTTTAAACATTATGACAATTCTTGAATCACTATTTCATATTCTAAAATGTTAGATCTTCCTTGTGCAAATGTTTTAGCTTATTGTACTTAGGTAATTAAAACTAGTTCACATTTACTTAAAACATAGTGAGGAACTCAAAATATTTGATCATCATTGAACCTTGTCTTGAAAGAGTGAACATTTGAATGCCATCAACATAAAAATTCAAAGTTTGACTGACTTTTAGCTTATATAATGGCGGTGAAGGTCTATACATCAAGGTTAAAAGGTATAGATATATGAAAATGAAGACAATATCATCCACATGGTATTGAAATCTAGAGAGAGAATACAAAGATAGATTCTATAATTAAAAAAGAGCTTCAATTTACAAAGTACAAGCTAATATCTTGAGCACCATTTCATCGTCATGTTCTTAATCCATGCATGCCATCATCAAGGAATTAAGGTTCTCTAAAGGACTATTGTCTAAAGTGTTGTTGAATTTATAGATTTCCAATATTGGAGTAGGAAGGGGAATTGCTCGAACATGTGGGGCCAAGGTTTTTCTATGAAAATCCTCATAAGAATGATTAATAACAAGGTGTACATGACCATTCACATGAGTAACATATTATCCACTCCCATGAGTAGAGTAATATTACTACTTACAATAGTATGGGAATATATACTCGTTGGTTAAAAGAGGGAACTTAGGAGGTAGATCTCTATGGGGATTTCATTCAAAACATACATTCCACTTATCATGGTTAAGAGAAAAATATGTTCGATTCTTATGACAAAGAGGATATTTATGGTAATGCTCGTGAGAAGGCCTTCTAGGTGAAGATCATCTCAAGGGAGGGTGATTTGCATGAGGATGATAATATAAATGGTAGGAATCTTATGGATCTCCAGACTATATATTGTGGTTGAAGTCATCCTCAAAGGAAGAAACCTAAAAATAATAGTTAGGAGGTAGAGTTGACAGCTGTGATCTCTATATGAATGCTAGTGAACTACTGAAAGGGACTAATTCAAATCATATCTTTGATATTATGAGTGAGGATCCATATATAAATTAAAGGCATGAATTTTACATGGTGATGGATGGGAGTTATTTAAGGTAGACATAATTGAACATGAGTGGGTGATGGCTTAAAAGTTGGACACAAAATACTAATGGCTCATATGAGGAAACCCTCACTTGAAATTACATAGAAGCCTACATAAATCATCCATTAGTGCACACATTTATTTTGCATTCTTCTATTCAATAAGAAGACCACTTTATAGAGAGGGATAAAGACATGTCATCTTAAGTCATATAGTACTAGTCAACTTGCTCAGAGCAATTCAAAAGACTAGAAGGGGTAATAAGGTATTTTTGTTTAAAAAAATCCCAATCTTGCCCATCGAGAAAATATTTAGGGTTAGTGTGCTCTTGGGGCTCATGTCATACAAAACAGATCTTGGATTATGATCTAAGGTTTGTATATTATTTCTTTACAAGGAACATTTCATCTCTATTCAACTCAGGTGACTTACCCTAGATTTGAAAAGAGTAACATCCTAGAGGAGGAAAGAAAGGCATTCAAGTCATGGAATATTGTGCAAAAGCATAGTGATGAAGAAGGTTTTTATGGGAATTAAGAAAAGGTAGAAAAGACCCCAAAAAAGAGAAAATGGTAGACATTAGAGCTCCAAACATATGGTGCAATAGTTAGGTTGCATTGATTTAGGAAAAAGAGTGGTTTGGATAAAGGCAAGCAACATGGTATAAGAAACATGGTGATCTATTAAAAAACAAATTCAAACATTAATGAAACTATTAATGAATATGGGAAAGAGAGGATGAGACTTGTGGGGTCCCACCGAGCATGGCAAATGTAGATGAAAGAACCCAAATACATGTAAGATGATTAGAAAAGTGGGCAAGGAAAGCAACTAAACATATAAAGGGTTTACAATGGCCTATAAAAAATAATACCATTTTGATGGGTTACATTAACTATAGGATGATATCAATCAAGTAATCTATTTAACAATAACTAGATTAAGAGAAATGTAAATGCACTAATCCAAATTATTATACTAACTAGATTGTAATTATTTAATTAAAATAGTGATGAATATAAATGCCTAACATAAAATCATATAAAACGAAAAAAAAAACACATTGCATAACAAATTTACCTCATAACTAGCTCCAATAAATGTGTAGAGTATCGAATAACTTGATTCTAAGCACCCCTAGGTGAGAAAAAGAAGGAGGTAGGATCCATGATTTAAGATGGATGTATATAACTCCTCGAAAGGACCTTCCTATCCAACATGAATAATGACATTGAGAGAAAGTAGAATGCAACACCAACATGAGAGATATATGTGAATATTAAATGGAACTCAAAAAATGTCACAAAAGGTAACAAGGAAATGTTTTCTCCAAATCTTGTACCCTAGAAGAGAGTGTTCAATCCTCTTCCAGATTTAGGCAACATTGGGACATTTCCAGGCATGTGGGTGTGCTATAGGGGAAATGAACCTCTAGATTTAAAGGGCTAGTTCCCTGTACATATTCTGCAAGACAATCTCTATTTAAACTAGTTGATTAAAGGGAAAAGAGTTAGAATTTGCATGAAATAAACCTATTCTAAGAATGGTGATGCACCAAAGATTGTCCTCCACATGAATGTTATAACCTAGTACACGATACAACAAAATACACAGACCATTTAAAAGCTTTAAATAATATAACACAATGTTCAGCTAGAGGTGAGATGAATGAAAGGATGCAAGGCAGATGAACTAAAAGACACCATGTATATTTCAATAAATAGTTATACACATGCAGAAATTCCATACACTTGGACGTACTCTATTTGATTGTTAGACCAAAACTCTTGATCAAAATGTGAAGGAAAAAGGACAAAAGAATGGAACCATTACTTGTTATCACTATGTGTCTCTTACACACTCAAATAATTGTTTGGAACTTGAAATGAATAGACTTATGCTTAATTTATTAAAGGTAGGGAAATGACAACAATTCAAAAGGGCTTTACCATAATTTGTGTGGATGATTTTAACTTAGCCCAAGGGATGTATATATACGTCATAAGAGACATGAGAGAGGGAGAGAACTTTGAGCACCAAAGGGAGGAATAAATCTGTTAGGAGTCATTGTCTTCAGCTGCAATCATCTTTATCAATGATGCTCTTTTCAACCACATGATTTATCCATGTCATCTCAAGTGGTTACACTCTTGGCCTATCTTTTTGAAGATGATTTTATAGTTTCTTAGTGGAGTCAATATACTTTGGGGAAGGCATCAATTAGTTGTGATAAAGAAATCCACTTGTGCAATTTTGTCCTGACACTTAATAGCCTCCTACTGACTTGTTGAGGTGTGTAAAGGCATAAGGAATGAGTCACTCTCATTCTATTAGCCTCAGAGAGGCCTTTATAGGAATTCATGTGCACAATGATTGATCTTTCCATTAGCCATCTAGAATGACCTAGATCATGATCTGATCAATGGTGGAATGGCCCTTTGGTATGCTTTGTCAGATGGAGAATGCAAGCCCTTATATGCTTGGGATTTGAAAAAGGACTGTTGCTCTATCAGGAATCCTTGTGTTTGAATGCCAGTGGCTATTCTTCCATCATGAAATTGACATCCATACAACCATCACTCACTAGGACAATTCCTTTAGGTCCCTTATTGCTTCAGGTCTTTGCTCAACACTCATCTTGAACAATTTTCTTATGAACACTTTCTTTAAAGGAAATGGTCTTTCATATCTCTCTTGTCTCTTCCATATCCTTTCGGGCCCTTTTTCAAGTGTCCCTTTGGAAACCTTCCAAAGGACCCTTTGGCATTTTGAAAATGCCCCTATGAACTCTTTTAAAATCATCCTTCTATATATTCTATAGGTGTCGATACCCTTCAGAATTTTCTCGAGTGTCCCTTCAGAGAGATGAACCATCCTTTTTGCATAAGAAATGGTCCTTCGGGCTTGGAAAGTGTCCCTTAAAAAAAGTTTTGAAGGACACTTTGAAGGGAAAGTATCCCTTTGAAATTTTTTTGAAGGATGCTTTGAAGAGAGAGAGACCCTTTGAAAAACTCAAAGGCACCCTTCAAAAAGATTTATTCGGACAAAAAGTTTGAAATAATTCTTTCGAAAAAGTTACGAAGGACAATCTTTTGGGAAAAGACAAAGGAATAATTCTTTCAAACTTTTTGTCTAAGATAAAAATTCTAAGACAAAAAGGCTGAAAGAATTCCTTCGGTGAAGACAAGGAGAGAATTATTTCAGATTTTTTATCTGAGATAAAAAGTTTGAGATAAAAACTTGAAAGAATTCAAACTTTGGGCAAAAGATTGAAAAGACACTTTGAAAAGGCCAAATGAAAGCTCTAAAGAAAAGAAAAGAAAACAACTGGTCTTTTACAAGTGAGTTAAAATAGACAAGTGAACATTGAACTTAGCCAAAGGAAACTGCAAAATAAGGTATGAAATTTGGCTAACATTCTTGGTGATTCTAAAGGGAGGCATGTCTGCTCTGCTAAAGACCAGTCACCTAAATCCTTCCATTGGGCATGGAGTCACACATGAGGTAGTCAAAAGGACTTGAACAAGCTTCTTGGATAAAAATAGACAAGTTGGATGATCAAATGCACAAGGGCAAAGATGCACACCAAACAAGAGGAAATAAATACACTTGTGCAATAATGCACTTACAGAACACAAAATCCAACCAAAAGGAAACACACGTCTAAACTAGCATTTACAAAAAGACAAGCAAGGACTAATAGTAGAATTTCAAGTGTATCCCATTCACAGGGATAGGCAAGTCTTCTCCATTCATCTTGGATAGTAGAAAGGAGTTGCTTTACTTGCACTTGTTGATGATGTAAGGGCCACTCCACAAAGTGTCAAACTTTGTATGTCTACCTGGATTTGTTCTATATTCATCCCATTTCAAGACTAAGTCACCCTGTTTGAACACTCTTGCACTTGCTCTTTTGTTAAAGGACTTCTTCATGAGTACTTGATGGTGCTTCATTGCCTTGTGTGCATCATCCCTTAATTATTACAACTGTATTAGTTATATCAACGTGACTTCCATTGGAGTGTTTTCAAGTAATTATAGCTACTATGCAATTTTTAGGGTAGGAAGTTCTTGGGATATGGACAACCTGGCTTCTCTCCCATAAATAAGTACAAAGGGAGAGTTACCAATTAATTTCTTAGGAGCAATCCTATATGCCCATAAATCTATTTTCAACTTGCTGTGCTAGGCTCTTTGATTGTTCTCGAATGTTCTCTTAGTGTGTTAGGAACCTGTGCCTTACCCTTCTCTTTACAGTATTAGTGTAATAATTTCTATGGATGCATATGCTTTGTAAGTCGTCCCTTAGAGCATATTTGAATTATCCCACATACAAGGGAAGTAGTAGTTGTTAGAATAGAGTTAGTATATAAGTAAGTGTTGAGGCCCAATGAAGGCATCCATGAATTTATTGTATTGAGCTTGCTCAATGGAGGTTGCCCCCTCGAAGTGGCTTGCGATCAATATAAGCTTTTTGTGTTTTTGTTATTCATAAGAGTTATTTTATTTTTTCATATTTCAATTAAATATATTGTAGGAGGTAATCTGTTGTAGGAGGTTCTTCTCATTTAGTATCAGAGCACTTTCTTGGCTTTGTGGGTAGATTTGGAGCAATATTTTTTTGAAGCAGGGCTTTTTAGGAGCTGCACCATTTCTAGCAAGAATTTTTTTCATTGCAGGTTTCATCATTTCAGATTGGGTAAATACCCATCCGCTTAATTATGGGAAGTGTTTGGGCATAAGCCCTAAAACTCATTGTGAGTACCACAGGAACCCCAAAATAGTTGGCCTATTGAGAGGACCTGCCAGTGAAAAGGGCAATGACCCCATCTCAATTGACTAGTTCCCACCCATGAGGTAAACCAAAAGCTATCGTTAAGGGGTAAACCTGTGGCCAAAATTTTTTGGAGGGCGGTACTCGATCAGACAGCTTTGGTGGCCAGAGAGAATTTTAAAAAATCCTTTAGGCAGCCAAACAAACTTGGGGTCCATATCCAACTTATCAGGTTCAGAGAGAAAACAACAACGTATCCACAGTTGAGGATATTTCCATCCACACAGTTGAAGACAATCCGTTTCTAAAGTAGTAGTATAAAAAAAAGAAAAAAAAATGCGAAGGATCCATGGCTATTAACAACTGGTTATGATCACCACTCATGCAGGCACAAAAATCATGGAGGAAGAAATCACCACATTGAAATCTTAGGTTACTGAGTTAACCAATATGATGCATGGCTTGAATCAACAGAATAGCATCTTGCTCAATAGAGTGTAGAAGGAGGAGTCTTCTTCAGAGCATCACTCCTTTGCTTCCAACTTCTCACGTGGACCTAAGCTAGACTTTCCACAGTTAATGGTATAGATCCTAAAAGATAAATATATCGAGTTGAATAATTCTTCATCCTCCATAATACTTATTCTACAAACAAAGTACCAATTGCTTCCTTTCATCTGGAAAAAGAAACAATTTAGTGGTACCGTTAGTATCTCAAGTCAAATGATGAACCTGATTGGTCAAATTTTGCATCCTTAATTCTGGATAGGTTTGGTCCCTCAACATTTGAGGATTTCATAAGAGCTCTCACAAAACTCCATCAAATAGGTACTATTCATGAATATCAGATTGAATTTGAAAAACTCACTCATCACACTGACGGGTTGTCAGATGACTTCTTCAAAAGCTCCTTTGTTAGTGGCCTCAGAGAGCTGATCCACTCAGAGGTAAAAATGTTTCAACCTAAAAACATGATGGATGCTTTGGGTCTAGCTAAGTTAGCAGAAGATAAACTCTCCACACAACATTGACCTCCCACCTTTTTACCAGTAAAGAACACAGTGAATCAGTAGACAACCATAACCACACCAATCAAGCGCCTGACTGAGGTAGAGATGTGGGCTCACAAAGAGAATGGATTATGTTATAACTATGATGACAAATGGGTTAGGGGTCACAAGTGCATCCAAAAAGAATTTTAATTGCTAGATGTGGAGTCACCACCAGAGCAAGACAACGAGCATGATATTCCAAAAATTCAAGATGCTCAAGAAGAACCCGATACTGAAGAGGACCCAACAGTTGAAGAGACTCAACCTGAGATCTCAGTGCATGTACTAGCAGGTGTCACCACTCCCCAAACCATGAAGGTCAAAGGGTGCTTCAAAAATATTCCTCTCACAATCCTCATTGACTCGGGTAGTACTCACAATTTCATCAATCCTCGCATTTGCTAAGGTGGCAGACTACTTTGTATAGCCTTGTTCTAGCTTTAAAGTCATGGTTGCTAATGGGGGCACATTGCCATGTAAAGGGAAGTGTCAAAATGTGCATATTGCAATGGGCAATTATAATTTTTGCTTTGATATGTTTGCCCTAGCTTTAAGAGGGTGTGATGTGGTTTTAGGGGCATAGTGGCTTCGCACATTAAGACCTATTTTATGGGAATTCTCTGACCTTTGGATGAAGTTCATAGATAATGGTCAGAAGCACACCTTAAAAGGGTTATTTCCAGGATCTGCTAGCATCATTAGTTCTCATCGCATGGAAAAACTTTTGAATAAAGGCTCACATGGGGTCATTGCACAACTGCATTCCATTCAACTCCAGCCCTCCGCTGCTACTAACCACCCTACAAATTTACAAGCCATACTCAACAAGCATGCAACCATTTTTTAGAACCAGTAGGTTTTCCCCCTTCACACCTTGAAGATCACTACATTCCTCTCCTTCCAGGAAGCATCCCACCCAACATTCGGCCATACTGTTACCCCCATTTGCAAAAGACTGAAATTGAGAACTTAGTCTGAGAACTCCTCAAGTCTAGAGTTATTCACCCCAACACCAGCCCATAGTCCTCCCCAGTGCTTCTTGTCCACAAAAATGATGGGTCATGGCACCTTTGCATTGACTTCTGAGCCCTTAACCACCTCACTATCAAGGATAAATTCCCAATTCCTATCATCGATGAGCTTCTTGATGAGCTCCATGGGGCCAAATTCTTTTCCAAGTTGGATCTGTGTTCTGGCTATCATCAAATCTGAGTGCATCCTGATGACATTCCCAAGATAGCCTTCCATACACATGAAGGTCACTATGAGTTCCTTGTCATGCCATTTGGCCTTACAAATGCCCCTTCCACTTTTAAAGCACTCATGAATAAAATATTTTGGCCTTTTCTCCGTTAATTTATTTTAGTTTTCTTTGATGACATTTTGATCTACAGCTGCACATGGGCCGAGCATCTACAACATATTGATAGGGCATTAAAACTATTAGCAGACAATCAATTATGTGCCAAGCAATCCAAGTGTTCATTCGGTCAAGAGGAAATCGACTATCTAGGGCACATTATTTCAGCCAATGGGGTTTGCATGGACCCATAAAAAATTAGTGCTATGCAGAATTGGCCTTGACCAACCACCCTTAAGAGCCTTCATGGTTTCTTAGGCCTAATAGGATACTATCACAAGTTCATCAAAGATTATGGAAAGATCACGGCTCCTTTGGCTTCCTTATTGAAGAAGGATGCTTTCACTTGGGGTGCAACAACTGATCAAGCATTCGTCAAACTCAAACAGGCTATGTGTAGCACACTAGTTTTGGCACTGCCAGACTTCACCAAAACTTTGACCATCGAAAGTGATGCTAGTGGCATCGGCTTGGATGCTATTCTTCTCCAAGAGGGACGACTAATTGCCTTCACTAGCAAAGCCCTTTCTAGCCACAATTGAGCTTTTTCTACATATGAAAAGGAAATGATGGAAATTTTACATGCAGTACAAAAATGGAGACCCTACTTACTGGGAAATCATTTTTGCATCAAAACTAATCATCAAATTTTAAAATATTTCTTGGAACAACGGGTCTCATCCCCTGCTCAGCAGAAGTGGGTCAACAAACTCATGGGTTATGATTATGAGATCACCTATAAGAAGGGAAAAGACAATGTTGTGGTTGATGCTCTCTCAAGAACCTTCGAGGACTAGCCTTCCCTCTCTGCCATCTCCATGCCCATTTCAAACTGGTTGGAATCTGTCCAACAAGGGTATGTAAATGATCCCTCCATATGCCACCTCATTCGTCAATTGGTCACTAAGCCCTCTGCAGTACCACATTATTCATGGGATGGTGCTTCTCTGTGATACAAGGGTCATCTAGTGCTTTCCCAAAGTACAGACTTGCATCAGGCCGTCTTTTATGAAATCCATGCTTCCCCCTCAACAGGGCACTCAAGATTTCTCAAAACCTATGAGCATGCACATCAACACTTTTTTTGGAAAGGCATGAAAGCCAAAATTAAATAGATGGTGGCTGAATGTGATACCTGCCAACGAAGCAAAGGTGAAGCCACATTGACTCCCAATTTGCTCGAGCCTTTGCCCATTCCTACTAGGATCTGGATAGATATTTTCATGGATTTCATTGAGGGCCTCCCTAAATCTAGGGGATAGAAAATGATCCTAATCATAGTCGATTGCCTCTCCAAATATAGTCATATTTGTGCACTCAGCCACCCATACACAACCTCCATAGTCGCACAGGTTTTGTTGGATCAAATCTTCCATCTTCATGGCATTCCTTCTTCAATTATCGTAGATCATGATGCCACTTTCACCAACCATTTTTGGATGAAACTATTTCATCACACATGCACATAGTTGAGAATGAGCTCTGGGTACCACCCATAAACATATGGCGAGACAAAAATAGTCAACAAATGCTTGGAGACCTTCCTTCATTGCTTTGCTTTATAACAACAACATCAATGGCCCAAGTCGCTTCCCCTAGCTGAATGGTGGTACAATACCTCATACCACACTTCCACCAAAATGACTCCCTATGAAATAGTTTATGGTCAAGCACCGCCACCACTTCTTCCATATAATCCTGGCAGCTCACTAGTTTAGGCAGTTAACACTATTCTCCAAAATTGGGATCAGATTCTCTGCACCTTGCAGGATAATCTCCACATGGCACAAAATTGAATGAAGCAACAGGCTGATCAACACCACTCTAAGCGTACCTTTCAACTTGGTGATATGGTCTTTCTTTGTTTGCAACCATACAAGCAATCATCACTGAAACTAAAAGGGTGCCAAAAGCTTGCTCCAAAGTTTTATGGGCCATATAAGGTTCTCTAAAAGATTGGGTTAGTTTCTTACAAGTTAGAGCTTCCACCTTCCTCCCGAGTTCATCCCATCTTTCATGTCTCCTGTTTGAAGCAAGTTATTGGATCCAACATCTGAGTGCAGATAGTTTTACCAAAACTTGATAATGAAGGCTCCATCCTACTCAAGTTAGAAGAAATCTTGGATAGGTGCACCTGCCAACTTTGATCCCGCTCCATCATAGTCTTAATCTAATGGCACGACATGCAACCAGAAGATGCAACATGGGAACCACTCTTCCAAATTCAACAACAATTCCCACATCTGAAGCTTTGAGGGCAAATATTTTTCTAAGGGGAAGGGGATGTTAGGAACCCATTCCTTACCCTTGTCTTTGTAGTATTAGTGTAATAATTGCTATGGATGCATATGCTTTGTAAGTAATCCCTTAGAGCATATTTGAATTATCCCACATACAAGGGAAGTAGTAGTTGTTAAAATAGAGTTAGTATATAAGTAAGTGTTGAGGCCCAATGAAGGCATCCATGAATTTATTGTATTGAGCTTGCTCAAAGGAGGTTGCCCCCTTGAAGTGGCCTGTGATCAATATAAGCTTTCTGTGTTTCTATTATTCGTAAGAGTTATTTTATTTTCACATATTTTGATTAAATCTGTTGTAGGAGGTAATCTGTTGCAGGAGGTTCTTCTCATAGTGATCTTGATGATGTTCTTGTTGGTAGACTCAACCAATCCATTACCGTGACGGTAATAATTGGATGAGGTACTCAAGTGAACTCCATTCCTACCTGTCCAGTCAAAAGTTTTGGCACTTATGAAATCAAGTTTATTATCAAAAATGATGACATGAGGAAATCCAAACCTTGTTATAATGCTTTCATAGAACTCCAAGATAGCATTTTCATTTACCTCCTTCAATGCAACAACTTCTACCCACTTTGTGAAGTAGTCAGTAGCAGTCAATATCCATTTGTGTCCAACACTTGATGGAGGGTTGATCATACCGATGAAATCAAGGCCCCATTGCATGTAAGGCTAGTCCACTTGGATAGGATTCAATGGAAGGGTTGCAATTTTTTGTTTGCCTAAAAATAAATCAAATTGAGGACACACCTTAGCCCAATGATAATAGTCCTTAAAAAGACTAGGCCAATAGTAACCAACCCTCATTATCTTTGTAGTTGTAGTTATAGGAGATAAATGACCTCCATCTATACCATTGTGAAAACTCTCTAGTAGCATTTCAAATTGACCACTATCAACACACCTCAAAAACACACCATTTGTGTCCTTTATAAAAATAACATTATCAAAAAAGCAATAGGGAATGGTCTGTAATCTAAAGTATCTCCTTTGAGACTTGCTCAAACCATTGGGACACTCACCATTTTGAAGAAAACTGATGATGTCTTGTGTCTAGCTCTGAAATGGTATGTGATTAGCTGGTTGGGGGTGAACTTGGTTGATCAAGACCTCTTATTTTGGCTCTTGTAGATCTAAAGCTAAATGCCCATATAATCCTTGTCTTCTCACCAAGTTTGTCACCTTGATGTCCATGTCATACTCCATCACCTTTGTGATCCAGCCAACTCTCTTTTCATTGAGGTCCTTTCTTAAGACAAACTCTTTGGTATTGGGATGAGAAACCATGACATGTATCTTATTGTTTGAGATCGTGTGACTAAAATTTTTTAATCCCCTTATCACTGTTAAAGCCTGCTTCTCAAAAAATGTATATATGACCTCATAATCCTCCAATCCTTGGCTGAAGAATGCAATTGGTTGCTTGATCTCTTCATCATTTTTTTAGATAAGCATGGTTGATATTGTATCAAGGTTGGCAAAGGTATAGAGTATGAAATCATTGGCAAAGTTTGGGTTTAAGAGAGTAAGGGATTTTACAATTGCTTGCTTGATTGTCTCGAAACTATTCTTTCCCTCCTTTGTTCAAGTAAAAACTTAGTTCTTTTTTAGCATGATTGTGATAGGATTTACCATAGCTACAAAGTCTAGAATAAAACTTATAAAAAAGTTTATTTTCCCCAAGAATCTTGGCAGTCCCTTCTTGTGTTAAGGCAAGGACAAGCCTATGATAGCCTCAATATTTTTAGGGTCAATAGAAAAGCCTCCTTATGAAATAACATACCCCAAAAGTTTACCTTCATGAAAAACAAATATGCACTTTTTTGGATTAAGGGATATGCCATACTCCCTGCATTTCTCAAACACCTACCTTAGATGTTTCATATGATCAACAACATCTTTTGAAAAAATAGTTACATCATCTAGGTACACAAGTAGAAACTTATTGATCAAAATTTTAAAATCCATGAGTGGCTCCAGCATTGGACAAACCAAAAGGCATCTTCCTATAGGCAAAGGTTACCCACTTTGTAGTGAAGGCTATCTTGAACTGATTCTCCTCATTTACCAATATTTGGTTGTATCTTGAATAACCATCAAGAAGAGAGAAGCATTGGAAACCTGAAACAACCTACAAAATTTTCTCCATGGAGGGTAGTGGATAATGATCTTTGAGAGACACTCTATTAAGGTCTCAAAAATCCACACACATCCTAATTTATCCATTCTTATTTTGGATAGGTACACAATTGGCCACCGAAGTTGAATGTTTGATAGGAAAGATGATCCTAGACTCAATCAACTTAGTTAGCTCTTTCTTCATGAGTTCTTCTATCTTGGGATTGATAGGCCTTTGATTTTTCTTAATCAGTTTAGCTCTAGGTTATAACTCGATGATATGATGAGCTAGACTTGGATCAAACCCTTTCAAGTCTTTATACTCCTAAGTAAAGATGTCATGAAATTCTTTGCACAATTCAATAAAAGCCTACCTCTTCGACTGAGAACATACCTTGCCAATTTTCACAAGTCTATCCTTGAAAATAAGGACTCTCTCATAGTTCTCTTCCTTTGTTGACATGCGCACTCTTTCTTTCTTCTTCTGATCATCCTCATTGAAAATTCTCTCTAAGGTAATCAATCCCTTAGGTATCTTGTTTGTCTTTAGCTGAATGATTTGCTTTTCATATTGATCATGTAGTCTCTTTTGGTTTCTTAAGGAGAAACCTACCTCATTTTTCAAGAAGTATGAAATGTGTTCATCACTTTCAAATACTTGACATGATACTTCATTGTTTGGAATAAAAGGCCTCATAATGATCTTGATATGAGACTGATTCTTCTCCTTCCCTACATCAACAACTATGTCAAACTTTACTCCTATGGTAGCCAATCTATCATCATGTTGTATGTTGAAGGCATCAAAATCTTCAAGTAGGTTCCACACCCTATGCTTTTAGAATTTAATCAAGGGATTATTATCTATATCTTGACTTCTCACTTGATGGATGACCAATTCACTATCTCCATAAACCTTTAGATTCTTGATCCCTCTCTTCTTTGCCCATTGGAGGCCATGAACTAGGCCTTCATATTTTACCACATTGCAGGTGCAACTAAAATTAAATATATATGAGGACCAGTATTTATTTTTTAATGGAGAAAATAACATAATTCTAGCTCTTACACTTACTTTGTTTCTTGAGCCATCAAATAACATTTCCCATATCCCATCAAGTTCTTGTCGTCATTAGTGAGTGAAGGGATTGGAACAATAAACTCTCAAATTAGTCTCTTCAATGAAAGTATATGGATCAAGTCCATGTGTTTCATTGTTATATTTATCAAATAAGAGATTGGAAATACCTTCAAGGGGGGAGGATGCCTCACCATCCATAACACTTTCCTGCTCTTTGCTAATTAGACAATTCTGATTTGAGTTTGTCTCCATGTATGGCTCAATATGAAACCTTTCTAAGGTCTGAGTCCTTATAGTCACCTTGGTTCCATATCTTGTTTTAAAAACTATGAAATACAAATCACTAGAAAGGTACCCTCCTATCTTATTTGTGAAGTCCCTTGACAAGCAGATAGCAAAATGAGCTAGAAGGTCTACCACCACAACATCTTGAAAAATTGGGAAACCTGGGCAATCATGTAGAAATACCTTCAGACCTTTGAATAGTATCACTATCTTAGTTGGATTCCCATCAAGATGAAATAAAACCTTGATATGTGGTTCATATTTTAATCCCAACTTATCAGCCACCACTTTAGGCATAACAGTGGTACTAGCTCCACTATCCACAATGCAATTATAGATCAGCTTGTCTCCCACAATGACGGTGAGATAGAATGGTGGAGGTTTTTCAAACTTGGTGGAGGGATTTAAGATATGGATTAGATCATTGGTAAGGGATACACCATTGTGATTTGAAGTTTTTGGGGTTGTATGGATGCTTGCGAGTTGTTCTTGAATGAGCTCCTTTTGACCAGGCATGTACAAGACCTCTTAAAGAGTTATGTTTTTATTATTACTCTTCAAAGAATCAATAATGTTTAGAGAGGGATCATTCACATTTTATTTGACTTTTGAAGGTAGAGAAGGAGTCTAAACATACTATGTTGTAGGCTTGACAACCCAACTAGCATT
This sequence comes from Torreya grandis, assembly GCA_037957365.1. Taxonomy (NCBI): domain Eukaryota; kingdom Viridiplantae; phylum Streptophyta; class Pinopsida; order Cupressales; family Taxaceae; genus Torreya; species Torreya grandis. Next base: position 3,355,441 of record JARHVA010000079.1, read on the forward strand.
CTAATTTTGCTAAGGAGCATGACTTGTAATAGGAACTACATTAGGAGTCACACCTTGTGGCCTTAAAGAGCCATCAGTTGGAGTTACACGTGATTCTTGATCTTCTCCCAATGCTCTCTTTTTGGCTCTTGTGTTGGCTGAAATTGACATGCTTTGATTTAACACATAATCATCTCTTTCTTGGAAGTTCATCATGCCTACACTTTGGCTGCTACTTTCTCCACAGTTATCCTTTTGCATAAGGTCTGCTTCTTCTGAAGTTACATAAGGAGTTGTTTCCTCTTGTGCCACCAAAGCTTGGATGTCTTCTCCACCATCATGCATAGACTGACCTTGAGGTTATCCCCATTGGTCCAAATGATTCTCTCCTTGGACCATATTAGCATGTACTGGAACAACAAATTTCATGGAAGGAGTGGGATTAGGATTATAGGCATTGGGCTGCCTATTGAAACCTTGCTGACCCTATCCTCTTCCTTGGTAGTTGTATTGGGGTGGAGATTTATATCCTTGTTGAGGATAGTATTGGTAGTTAGGTGGATCACTTGTTTGGAACTGAGCTCGTAATGACTAGATTTCTTCATCTTTATCTACAACACTATCCACTTTCTTGGGGAAGGATCTTGGATTGACATTGGTGTTAGGAATTTGAGCTATGCTTGGAGATTCAACTGAACCATGAGACAAAAATGACATGGAAACTCTTGGAGGGAGTTTTCTAACTTGTATTAAGTTATTTTTAGCTTCAATAGCTATTTCATATGCATTAGGTAGAGTGAATCCTCCCATAGATTGTAACATCACCGCTACATTAGTACCAATACCTTTGAGATAGGTGGGGAATACAAAGCTTGGAGGAGGTCTCATGATAGATGAAAACTTATGCCATGTCCTTTAAAATATTTCATTTAAATCCCCCATAGATTTGTTAGGACCTCTCCTTATCATGTTTAGCTAATGGATCAACAAAGTGTGGTTACTCTTATTCTCAAATCTTGTCACTAGCAATTCCCCAAAGCCATCCCAACTTGTAATGCAACCACCTTCCAAAGTTCTATACTAGTCAAGTGCTTTGCCTTTTAGAGACATATCAAGCAATCTAATGGCTATGTTGGCTCGAGTGACATTATGGACGTTAAAAAAATTCAAAATGTCCTTAATATGCTTAGATGGGGTAATAGGATCCTCTCCATTGAAATAGGGATACTCTTGGTAGAATTGGGAGGAATAGGGTTGCATGCAGGAAGGTCAATTAGATTTTGTATGTTAAAGGCTAGGAAAGGTTGTTGTTTATCCATTTATCTTCTTTCCTCTTGATCTCCCATTTCTCTAACTTCCTTAACTTCTTCGTCTCCAAAACCTCCTTGCCAAGGATCTATAAGTGCTGAGAATGGTTCAGGGCATTGTTCTTCAAGAAGATCTTCGGCTAGAGGTGCTTGATCAAAATTCCTAGATGACCTAGTGAGGACCATGAAGTATAATGTGGGAAACTTGATCTACAAATAGATATTCTCACCTTTTAGAGTCGCCACATGTTGTATTAAGAGTATAAACTCAGGTTTGTCAAGACCAAAAATCACCTTGACATGTAAATAACCAGGAACTAGGATCCCATCAGGCCTGCTAGAATTGTTGTTTCCAAATCTTGCACCCTAGAAGAGAATATTCAATCCTCTTCCATATTTGGGCAACATTGGGACATTTCTAGGCATGTGGGTGTGCCTATAGGGGAAATGAACATCTAGATTTAAAGGGATAGCTCTCTGTACGTATTCTGTAAGACAATCTCTATTTAAACCAGTTGATTAAAGGGAAAAGAGTTAGAAATTACATGAAAGAAACCTATTCTAAGAATGGTGACGCACCAAAGATTGTCCTCCAATGCTATAACCTAGTGCATGATACAACAAAATACACAGACCATTTTCAAGCTTTAAAGAATCTAACACAATGTTCAAATAGAGGTGAGATGAATGAAAGGATGCAAGGTAGATGAATTGAAAGACACCATATATATTTCAAGAAATAGTGATACACATGCAAAAATTCCATACACTTGGACACACTCTATATGATTGTTAGACCAAAAATCTTGCTCAAAATATGAAGAATAAAGGACAAAAAGATGGAACCATCACTAATTGTCACTATGTGTCTCTTACACACTCAGATAATTGTTTGTAACTTGAAATTAATAGACCTATGCTTAATTGCTTAAAGGTAGGGAAATGATAACAATTCAGTAAGGCTTCACCATACATTATGTGGATGATTTTAACTTATCCCAAGGGATATATATATAGAATAAGAGATGTGAGAGAGGGAGAGACCTTTGAGCACCAAAGAGAGGAATCAATCTGTTAAGAGTCATTGTCTTTCATTACAACTGTCTTTACTAATGATGCTTTTTTCATCCACATAATTGATCCATGCCATCTCAGGTTATTACACTCTTGGCCTATATTTTTTAAGATGCTTTTATGGTTGCTCAATGGATTCAAGATACTTTGGGGAAGGCTTCAATTGGTTATGACAAAGGAATTTACCTGTGTAATTTTGTCTTGATGCTTAATAGCCTCCCACTAGCTTGTTGAGGTGTGCAAAGGTGTAAGGAATGAGTCACTCTCATTCTGTTAGCCTCAGAGAGGCCTTGATGGGAATCCATGTGCACAATGATTGATATTTCTATTATCCATCTAGAATGACCCAGATCATGACTTGATCAATAGTGGAATGACCTTCTGGTATGCTATATCAGATGGAGAATGTGAGCCCTTAGATGCCTAGGATTTAAAAAAGGACCATTGCTTTGCCAGGAATCCTTGTGTTTGAATGCCAATGGCTAGTCCTCAATCATGAAATTAACGTCCATACAAGAGTCTCTCACTAGAACAATTCCTTTGGGTCCCTTATTGCTTTAGGTCTTTGTTTGATACTCATTCAGAACAATTTCCCCACTGACACTTTCTCTAAAGGAAATGGTCATTCAACTCTCTTTTGGCTCTTCCATATCCTTTCAAGCCCTTTTCCAAGTGTCCCTTCAGAAACCTTTCAAAGGACACTTTTGTTGAGAAGAACCCTTCAACATTTTGAAACTATTCCTATGAAATCTTTTGAAACTATCCTTCTACAGACTCTGCAGGTGTCGATACCCTTCAAACTTTTCTGAGTGTCACTTTGGAGAGATAAACTATCCCTTTTGCATAAGAAATGGTCCTTCAAGATTGGAAAGTGTCCCTTCAGAAAAGTTTTGAAGGACACTTTGAAGGGAAAGTATCCCTTTGAAAAACTCAAAGGCACCCTTTAGAAAGATTATTTCGGACAAAAATTCTGAAATAATTCTTTCAAAAAAGTTGCAAAGGACAATCTTTCGAGAAAAGACAAAGGAAGAATTCTTTCAGACTTTTTGTCTGAGACAAAAAGGTCGAAAGAATTCCTTTGAGGAAGACAAGGAGATAATTCTATCAGAATTTTTATCCAAGACAAAAAGTTTGAGATAAAAAACCTGAAAGAATTCAAACTTTGGGCAAAAGACCGAAAAGACACTTTGAAAAGGCTGAACGAAAGCTCCAAAGAAAAGAAAAGAAAAAAACTGGTCTTTTACAAGTGAGTTAAAATAGACAAGTGAACATTGAACTTAGCCAAAGGAAGCTACAAAACAAGGTATGAAATTTGGCTAACAAGAAATTTGAAGATCCATCAACAAGAGTACAAGAGATATAATTAGAATGTGATCCAAAGTAAAATGAGCAGCATATGGAGAAGTGATCAAGAATGTAAAGAACAAAATGAGGTTGCAAATCATGTGATCATGATCAAGTCACTTTGGAGGAGGGCTTAGAAATACCATTATAAATAAACCAAGAAAATTCTAAGGCCAAAAAAGACATTTATTATCATTTTAGAGCTCAAATAGCCATAAAAAAGTTGATTATGAAAATATGTGGCCTAGAAGTGGTTTTCTGATAAAATACACAACATTAAAAAATGGAAGCTATGGGTTTTGTAAAAACACCAAAATATGGTCATAGGTACTCTCTCAATGGCCATGCTAAGGGGTGAATTCCATTAATGGTGTAATGACTTTGTATTGGGATCCAAATATTAATCACTAATTTTTTTTTATTGAAAATGGGCATTACAAAATTCAAAATGGGTTATGTGTAATAAAATAAAGTAAGATATACCTAATTAAATAATTTATGTGGTGTAACTTATGATGTAAAATTTATAATTATAACTTAGAAAAGGTGATTAGTGGGTCTATTTATACAACACATCTTAAATATAACTTAAAAAATGATAGTGGTGTTTATTTTTCTGTACAATTGACTTCCAAAGTAAATGAAGGTAAAATCCTCCAAATTTTTCTCAAAAGAATTGAATAATAACGTATGATATCACACACTTCTTAATTAAATTATTTAAATAAATATTAAACATTTTAAATTATATGGATATAATCATATGTTGGAATGCGAAGTTGCAAAGTATGAAAAATAATATAAATTAGATATGGAATACACCAAACAACATCCTAAATTAGGTAATTAGGCAATAAAAGGTTTGTTGACATTATTATTTTGTTACAATTGATAGTCTTATGTCACATAGACAATTGATTATGAAAAAGGTTAAATATGCATAAATTTGATACAATCATTAGAGAGGGAAACCAATCAAGGTTTGCCTTTATCTCTATGTTTCTAAGTTCTTACACTCTACATGTACACACTTCATAAAATGAGACATTCAACACATCTTCTATATTGATTTCAACATCAAACTATGATATAGATTGATGCACACTCAGACTCACACTCTCATAAACACACTTTTATTGATAGGTTTATTACATTACATGAAAGAGTTCTAGACTCTCATACTATCCTCTTGGATTTATACAACTCTCTATTATGCTATTGGAGAGTTTTGTTCCTTCACAACTCAACCCTCAATGAAAAATTACTTCTCTATCTACATACAATATCCCATTAACTTTCCAAACTTCATGAGGTGTCTATTATACTTTATTGACATTAACATAATATAAAAGAGTTTGGAAATGTTTAATTTTTAGGATTAAATGCCAAATTGTTAGTAATTGCTTCTTCCATGCATCACAAAGTAGAGACAATCACATGTAACTATCAAACACTACCATTGTACCATTTCAAAAGGATAGACTTAGAATGTATGATGAATATTAAAACACTAAGTACCTTCTGACGAGTGTCATCTAACTCCTCATTTAACCAATATTCAATTGGTGTCTTATCAACCAAGGTTGGTGTCAAAAGCTATCTACAGTAAGGTATGGGATGGTAGATCTAGAAAGCTGCTTGTGGGGGTGCTTGCTGATCCTATTCTAGTTTTGACTAAAGAAAGGAATGTATCAAATCAATCCACTCTTTTGATAAAATTAAAAGATCACACTCCTATTTTACATTTTCAGGGAAAGTAAATTCCCACTTCTACTTACGAAAAGAAATTTGCTTCACACTTTTGCTGTAAAAGAAAACATACTTTGTGTAGAAAAGAAATGAAATAAGAAAATGCTCTTTTAAAAATATGAATCTATTTTGATGTTTTTATAAATAAATGCAAATAGTAACAAGATTATAATTAATAAAACATAATATAAATACCATACACAGCTCTTGGTTTCAAGGATAGTGGGCCCTTACTCCTCTTAGACTTTGGAACAAAGATTAATCAGTGCTGGAAACTTGAAGTATTCATTCATAAAAATGAAATGATTACAATCTGATTGAAACCTGTATGCTTCTAAAATATCTAATTATTGATTCTCTATTTTCTCTATATCTTATATTTCTTCCCCCCATTCATAGTCGAAAGTCTTACACTTTATACTAATACAATCAACTCAAAATAGGATGCAAAATAATAGGACTCCTGGGTCAATCCCTTCATCCAAAGATAGGAGATTGGATTTCTAAGAGATCCAATTATTTTGATGAAATAAATATCCTATCCTATAATAGTCCTAAAATATGATTATATATAAATTTATCAAAAGGAAGTCCTTCAAAATAGTAGGCATTTATTTTCCTTATTTGATTCCAGCTGGAATGGTTCTTTCTTATCTTATCTGGTCTTCAGCTTCCCGTTTGTGGCATTATCCTTACAGAATTCTCAAAATTGACCCTGTAGAGTTCGTAGAAATGAGCCTAAGGAGTCTGTATAAATAAGCCTACAAAGTTTGTATAAATAAGCTTGCAGAGTCTATAGAAACAAGCCTACAGAGTTCGTAGAAACAAGCCTGCAGAGTCCATAGAAACAAGCCTGTAGAGTCCGTAGTTCTACTAGATGGAGATCAAAATAGAATGTTCACTATACATCACCTGTGTCTTCTTCTTGAGCATTATTCACACCAAATATCACTAAAACATGCTATGTATTAGACATTAATGATAAAGTAAAGGTTCAGTCTTTGGTTTAATATAGACAAGACAAATATCTATTTTCCATGTAATAGCTATCTAAAAATCTAAGATTTGCATAAGATAATATTCTTCGAGAGATGATTTGAAGGAAATAACATGTCAATAGTGAGCCATATTTTGAGCTCATCATCTCCCCCAAGCTTTACCTTTTACAAGTCCCATTGCAAATATTTATTGGCCTTCATAATTCTAGCTTCTACTTTCCATACTCTAACTCAGGTCATATTCATTAAATTTATCTGTTATATGTCTATCTGAATTGCTTGTAAATCCCTGATGTGTTTGAATCATTTGTTTCCATATACTGAATTGGTCCTCTGATTATAGAGCCCAACTCTACCATCTTGGAATAGGTATGATCAACAAAGGGGGTCTATATCTCATGCCAATCTATTTATGTTCTCCCCCAGAGTTGATTACCTCTATTAAAATTTATAGAATTGAGGATGCTCTCCTCATACTCTATCTTAAGTTCTTTGGGAACATGACCTCTCACCTTTTAAGAGGCACTAAAAGTTGGTCCCATCTATTTACACTTGTAGTCACTACTGAGTCAAAACTCTGTCTTGAAAACAAATCAAAAGAAATAATACAATCATATAGAGCCTGTAAATAATGTGTTTTAACCTCATCATTTAACAACGCACAGTTAAAATTCTATTTGATCAATCTGGGAATAGGAAAGGCTGGTCTGACACATAATCTTGTAGTCTTAGCATGATTTATATAATCCTCAAATCTACCTTTCCATGTTATTTGATTTTTGAATATACAATGTAATGCTCTCAATTGAACTTATCCTACATAAAGATTTATCAAAAACTTATTATGCTCATGATCTCCCAGAATCAAGTCATGCAAATAAAATTCACAAAGCAAATCCTGCTGATCAGGTTCAGTACTATAGAAAATTTCCAAAAATGTTGTTGACTGCAAAATTTTGTAAGGAAGATGACAAGAGATCTGTAGAAGTTTCCATTTATAAAATTGTTTAAATAAAAACAAACTATATATAGGAGAAGGATTCTTACATGCCAGAAGAGTTTCTCCTAATTTGCATGCATCTTGCAAATTTTGTTCTAACTCTTGGACTTTAACCTTTAATTCTTTATTTTCATTTTCCAAGAGTTTGTTTGAAGAAGTTACATCTTTGTTTTTCTATTTAAGTACAAAATATTCTTCTTCAATTTGATGTAGTATTTGCAAGGGAGGAATATCTAGATCACTTGTTTGACAACCATGGTCAACAAATACCTTAGGAGGAAAAAGTGCAACAACAGGTGATTCGAAAGAGTTTACCAAATTTTGCAATCTCTTATTTTCCTTCTTTAGACTTTCTACATATATCTAAAGATCAATTTGTTCATCTTCATGTTCTTTTATTATTTTCTCTAATTTTATGAATTTTTGCAGCATGATTAGCAGATACCATATCTAATTTCTGCACTAAAGATGAGTTGAGATGATCCTTATTTTTCAATTGACTGATCAAGTCAGCAATGTCAATTGTTTATTATTGTTCAAGAGCTTGAGCTTGAAAAAGTTGCAAAGTTAGCTACATAATAGAATCATTTATATTTGATGATTCACTTTTCTCATTGGTACATATAGTTTTCCCTTTATCCATCGCAGTTTCTATTAGAATAGGTGGTTGTTTTGCCATACTTAATTCCTCTATCGTGTGTGGCTCTTTCTTTGGATATGGATCCTCCATTATGATTGGAGAGTTCCTTTTGGAAGGAATTTCTTCAATATCTGCAAGTGCAGGAATATTTTGATGTATGGGGGAATGAGACACTATTTTAAGACTATCTAAAATATCTTTAGCTTCTTGTTCATCTTCTATTAAAATGAGCCTTCTCCTTCTTTTAGTTACTCTTTGGGCTACACTTGGTTGATTTTCCTTCTCAATCACCAAACCCTTGGCCTTCTCAAGTTTTGTAGCAACCTTATGTCTCAATTTTCTTTTTCTTATCAAAGGAACTAGTTGTACTAAAGACTCATGAGGTTCTTGTGGGGACCTTGAAATTTTAGGGTTTTGAGACCTTGTGATTCTTCTTTAAGAAGAAGAAGGGATTTCTGTGGAGACTACAGTCTAAGGTTTTTTTCTTGGTGTTGTTTTCTCAACTGATGTGGTAGGTGGAGATGAGTGTTCCTGTGGTACATTTAGGGTTTCTTGTGTAGGCAAATTTGGAATTTGTTGTGTTATACTGTTCTAAAATTCCTCCTAGACTTCTTGACCCTGATAAAGGAAATGATGCTGGATAATAAGATGAATAAGGCCATGATGCCTAAGAGCAACATTATGAGTTGTAGACAATACTTGCAGAGCACCATATAAGAAAGATGGGAGGTTAATTTTGTATTGAGGGTTTTGTCTCCCATGCTTAAGATGCATTAACATTTTCATGGTGTCTCCCCCTAAAAGACTATGTTGCCCTTCACAAATGATATATTTAAGTACCCAATTGGGTACAAATTTCCAAGGTTCAGGAAGTGGATTTCTTTTAATCCCTTTTGATTTTCTCTTAGAATCTACTAGACATGAAGTTTCAGTCTGCTCATTACCATTAAACTGACTAATCAAATCACTAAATGAAACTCTACCTGTAGCTCTCATTCCCTCTTCTGGAACTTGTATAATTTAGATTATAATTTGAGTTGTAACAAGAATAACAATGCCTTTCATAATTGAAAATTCAGGGTTGATATTGGTAATGAATTCACTTACCATTGTTTCATCGAAACCCTAGAATTTTTCAATGAAAGGTAGCTAGCCATTGGCTCTAAACACTGCTATAAAAGCTTTTTCTTTATGAAACTTTGCTAGATCTTTTAGCTCTGATCTTGTCTTCTGTCTTATTTCTATGTAGAGTTACAGTCAGCTCATTTCCTTTAACTCCAATTAAGGTGTAGACCGATCTTTTGTTGAAGTCAATAGGCAAAAGGCCTTGAGGATTGGTAGACCAGCTTCTATTAAAGTCCGTAGAAAGGAAATAGTTCATTTGAAATGCTACAGCTACATGAGTCCGTAGTGTGGTATGATGATTTGATACAGTTAGGCACCGCACATTTTTATAGAGTGTGCCAGCCATTTTATCTCATCAATACAAGTTATGTGAAATGATGTGTCATATTGATGGTGACAGTGATTCATTATTTCATTTAAAAACCCTTTTCATGACATCCCATCATTATGATACTTGATGACTCAATTGATGATATCAAAGCTGCACACTTATCCATACACCTTTGGCAGCTTAGTTGCATGCTTTTTCATTATGGCATGTATCATTCCATTTTTGAAGATTCAAATTTGGGTCATCTCTGGAGAATAGTGTCTTAATCAAATCGAAGATAATTAGTTAACTAAACATAGATAGATAAAATACATGTCTTACTTACTTTCACCTTAGACGTTATCCTTTGCTCACCATGTGTCCTGCACAAATAGGTTTGCATGGATTAGTTTATTTCATGGAGACAACCAATCATAGTGTCATGATGAGATTTTCTTATAAATTTTTGTTTTTTCCCTTTGGCTAGCCATTGTTGGTTTTCTAGCCAAAGCCCTTTTTTGTAATGCATAGCCAACCAATAAGATGGTTTTCTTATCATGTATTATCAATAGCGTCCTTAGAAGGAATTTCACTATTATTATTATTATTTTGGCTAGAAGATTATCAATGAGCATATTCATTAGAAGAAGTAGAGCTTTCCAAAACAACTACTTGATCCTTTACTTTTTGAATAAATTCATTTTTATTTAGAGGTTTTTGATAGAGCTTCAATCTATGTCCATTGACTAACAGAGCTCTTTTACTGTCATCAATAGGTATCAGCTTAACATAACCATTTTCATAGACCTCTTCAATGTCATAGGGTCCCAACCATCTTATTTGTAGTTTTCCTTTGAACTATTGAAATTTAGAATCAAACAACAGTGCCCAATCTTTTCTATTGGAATTAACAACCTTGGTTAAAATAGTTTCCAGTTCTCTGTTGGTGACTTCAACTTATCCATTCACTTGTGGATTGTATGGAGATTTTTTTCTATGCTGAGTTTGATACACTTGCATGAAATGATTTATCATGTTTGACATGAACTGTGGTCCTTGATATGAGACTATCTCTCTTGGAGCACCAAATCTTTGCATGATTTGGAAATATAAGAAATCAGCTACCATCTCCTCTCTTGTATGAGTTAATACTTCCACTTCTACCCACTTGGTCACATAGTCTGTACATACTAGGAGATATTCTTTTCCTTTGGAAGGAGGATCCACTAGACTGATAAAATCAATTCCCCATTTCTTAAATGGTTCTAAAACCAATTAAGGATGAGGGTGCAGAGGCATCTCTATTGAAAGAGTACGTTGTCTAATTCACTGAAAAGCATCACAGTGTCTGACATATCTTTTTACTTGCTGATGAAGATGAGGCCAATAATCTCTTACTCCTAGGATTTTATGTATGGTTTTTTGAGCTGAGTAATAACCTCCTCTTGACCGTTATCTGGTTATACCCATTGAACCCATCCAGGAAAGAAATATTTATTTCTTGCCAAGTTATCAAGAACTTGATCAATGAAAGGTAAAGGAAAGTAATCTCTTAATGTTGCTTTGTTTAGTTATCTATAATCTACACATACTCTTAACTTTCCATTTTTCTTGGGCACAATTACCAGAGGTGACACCCACTAGCTATCTGAGATGGGGTAAATAAACCCAATTTCTAGCAACTTTTGGATTTCTATTTTGACTATTTCCTTTAATGTTGGGTTTATTCTTCTTTGTGGTTATCTGACCAGTTTGATAGATTTTGTGTAAATGTGATGAGTGCATATACTGGGGTGAATTCCTTTCATGTTGATATAATCCAGAGCAAAATCCTTGGTATGTCTTTCAAATACTTCAAAGAGTTGATCTTCCTCTTCATTTGTTAACCAACTATTGATGTTCAAAATTTTTCTAGGTAATGCCATGATTGGTTTTGTACCTGGGTAGTTGGATTATACTTGCTTAAACTCACTAATTAATGAGTTCAGAGGACATGGATGAGGAAGTAGTTTATGAAACATAGTTACATTATCAACAAACTCTTTTCCAGGAGGAATTAGTCTTGCTAAGGAACAATGAAATGCATCAAAGAAATGAGTTTGTTGTTGTTCTGCCAATTTCCACACACTTTCTTGAATCAATCTATGATCATATGATGAAGAAGTACTAGTAGAAGTAGAAGTATAGGTTTCATAATTTTCCATTTGACTTAAGAATCCTAAACTAAGGTAGTCTATAGCATTCAGACTGGCAGAGTTTGTAGTTTCTAGACTGGCATAGTCCATAGTTTCTGGACTGGCATAGTCCGTAGTTTATGGGTATATGTTTTCATTTAATTATTCCAAGTGTTTTTTAACTATGATCATGGCTAAGGAGGAAATGCTGTTTAATGTGTTGTCTGATTCATCCACCTAAAGTTCTTGTATGCAATTTGTTGATGGTTTTGTAGGAGGATACAAGGAGATACATTTGGATTTTAACCCACTAGAAATGGTCATGTCACCTGACTTGCAATTAATCAATGCTGCTACAGTATCCAACCATGGTCTACCTAGGATTATAGGATATCTTAGATTCTTTGTTTTGGTTTGCAAGACCATGAAATCTACTAGATATTCCCAAGATTCTATTAGCACTTCAACATTTTCTATAGTCCCCTCTAGTTTTGTTACCAACTAGTCTGCCATTTGAAGAATGGTAGTTGTGGGTTGCATTTTCATAACAGATAATGCATGGAGAGTATCATTTGTCATGACATTGATTGCTACTCCCAAATCTATCAAGATGTTAGGAATTTTTTTCTTCGATTGTAACTGTGATCACTGGGCTTCTCGGATCTGCATATTTTGGAACTAATAGTTTTCCTACTAATAAATCAATAACTTTTCCATCAACATGAATGGTTTTAGGATATTTTACCTTCCTCTCAAGTGTTTTAATACAAAGGTTTTTGATGATCTTATTTAATTCAGGTATATCCCTAATAGCTTGTAAAAGGGGTACCTCAAAATTGATCTTTTGCAACTCATGGACCAAGTTTGAGTCAGGTTTAATATCAATTTATCTTAATCTTTCAAAAAAAGAAACTACTGGTGTAGTAGTGTTTCCTTTGTTTACTTCAAGGCTCATTTTGATTTTTGCTTCTCTAGTGCTTAATTGAGATGATTATGTCTTTTCATTTTCATCAGGTATCTCAGAAATAAGAACTTGAGGTTTTTGTATAGTTTTTCCTAATCTTAAATGTATGTCTAAACACTCAATAGCTCCAACATTGATTATTTCTTCCTGTTCATTAACATAAATAGGTGCTGGTTGTTTATTTTTTATATTTGTTATTGGTTTTGCAGGCATTGAGGGCTAATTGATTTGTCCTTGTTGCTGAATAACTGGGGGTGGCATAATGGTTTACTGTTGAAGTGGTCTTCTTGGTTGGGTGAATTGTGACTGTGGGTTCCATTGCTGATTCCATTGTTGATATGGCTGTGGCATCCATTGCATCTGTGGTACCCATTGTTACTGTGGTTGTGGCACCATCCATGGAGGTGTTGGCATCCAATCTTATCCTGCCCATGGATTTTGAATTGATAGAATTTGGGATTGATTCCAAAATGGTGAAAGAATTGAAAAATTCCATGGTGCCATTCATGGATTAACTAGATTTCTTGCATTAAACTATCCTTGAGCCTGGTTTTGTGGGGCAAAGTTTTGTCTCTAAATATAATTTACTTCTTCAGTGGACTAAACTTGAGTTTTCATTTGATTCTTTAAAACAGGTAGAAGGGTGCAATATTTGGTATCATGATTTGTTGCATCACAGATCCCACATGATGAAATATTGGTTCTCTCTAGGGGGCAGTCTCTAAGGGCATCTTTTTGTCTACACTCAAGAAAGTAGATTGCTAAAGGATCTGTTGCATTTGCCTTAGCTTGAAGGCCATCCAAAGTACCATTTAGTGTAACCAGAATATCTATCTTGAGATTAGCAAATTCTTCCATTAATTTACCCACTTCATTAGATTTCCCCAACTTTCCTTTCCTAATTCTAGGTTTTATTCGAGAGTAATTGGTACAAAGCTCAGAAGTCTGATCAAAAGCCAACTTATTTATACCTTCACTGCCCATCAGATTTAAGGCATCTCTAGTGTCTTCATCCAATCCTTTCAAGAAAACTAATTTCTGAATGTCTTCAGTGAGTGGATAATTGCTTCTCTTATGAGTGAACATGAATCTATCCAAATAATCCTCTAAAGATTCATCTTCATTTTGTTTGATTTTGAAGAAATCCTCTTTTCTTTCTCACACTCGACAATAATCTTGGTATTTATTCAAGAATTATGTTTCCATGTCATCGCATGTTCTAATAGAATTACCAGCTAAACCCATGAACCATCTCATAGCTGCATCTTTAAGTGTAGATGGAAATAGTTTTAATTTCTGACTATCAGTTGCGTAATCATAGGTTTGACATAGCACCTTAAACTCAAATAAGAATTGATTAGGATCTTTTGTAGATCGTCCCCAAAAATTTGGCAAATTAGCTAGTGAAATATTTTTCATGGGGGTTTGATCATTAGGATTTGCAACAATAGGAAAGGAGAAAGTCCTTCCTAGTTGTGTGAATTGTTGATTTTGTTGGAGAGCCATTTCTTCTTCTGATGATACTTCAAAGCCAGGATGATCTTCCCACTGAATGTTTGTGGTCTCAGTTATAGGTTGTTCCAAGTTATTAGAATTTTCTTCAACTATGGATCTTTGAAATGCTTCTTCTAAGTCTTTAGCAATATCTAAATAATGTCTTCCTGTAAGATATTGATCTTGAGGAATTTGTCCTATGGGGCTTGCATGTGGCAATGGCCTGGTTCCTATCCTAGTTTCAAGAGATTCTTGCAAATGGTTTTCACTTGTATGGTCTGGTTCACTACTCAGAGATGTTGAAGAAGTGTCCACTTGTGTTCTTGGTGAAAACTTTGGAATAAATTGTCCTTTAGAATCTCTAGGATGGTACATCAATTTATTGATTGTTTTGGGATTTTTATGATTTTTACAATTTTTTTCTATTTTTCACTCTAGATCAATAATTATTACCTTACTAACACCTTGTGTTCCTTGGCAATGGTGCCAAAAATGATGAGTGTCATTTAACTCCTCATTTAACCAATATTCAATTGGTGTCTTATCAACCAGGGCTGGTGTCCAAAGCTATCTGCAGTAAGGTATGGGATGGTAGATCTAGAAAGTTGCTTGTGGGGGTGCTTGCTGATCCTATTCTAGTTTTGACTAAAGAAAGGAATGTATCCTAAACTACGTGATTTACGTTTTTGCTAAAAAATAAAGAAATCAAATCAATCCACTCTTTTGATGAAAGTAAAAGATCACACTCCTATTTTAATTTTGCAGGGAAAGCAAATTCACATTTATATTTATGAAAGGAAATTTGCTTCACACTTTTGTTGTAAAAGAAAACATACTTTGCATAGAAAAGAAAAGAAATAAGAAAATGCTCTTTTAAAACTATGAATTTGTTTTGATGTTTTTATAAATAAATGCAAACATTAACAAGATTCTAATCAATAAAATAGAACATAAATATCATACACAGTTCCTAGTTCCAAGGAGAGTGGGCCCTTACTCCTCTCAGACTCAGGAACAAAGATTAATCAGTGCTAGAAACTTGAAGTATTAATTCATAGAAATGAAATGATTACAATCTGATTGAAACCTGTATGCTTCTAAAATATCTAATTCTTGATTCTCTATTTTCTCTATATCTTCTATTTCTTTCCCCCATTCATAGTCGAAGTCTTACACTTTATACTAATACAATCAACTCAAAAAAAGATGCAAAAGTATAGGACTCCTGGGTCCATCCCTTCATCCAAAGATAGGAGATTGGATTTCCAAGAGATCCAATTATTTCAATGAAATAAATATCCTATCCTATAATAGTCCTAAAATATGATTACATACAAATTTATCAAAAGCAAGTCCTTCAAAATAGCAAGTGGTTATTTTCCTTATTTGATTCCAGCTGGAATGGTTCATTCTTATCCTATCTGGTCTCCAGCTTCCCATTTATGGCATTGTCCTTATCAAATTCTCAAAATTGACCCTGTAAAGTCCGTAGAAATGAGTCTATGGAGTCCTTAAAGATAAGCCTACGGAGTCCATAGAAACAAGCCTGCAGAGTCCGTAGAAACAAGCCTGTAGAGTCCATAGAAACAAGCCTGTAGAGTCCATAGAAATAAGCCTACATAGTCTGTAGTTCTGTTGGATGGAGATCAAAATGGAATGTTCACTATACATCGCCTGTGTCTTCTTCTTGAGCATTCTTCACACCAACGATCACTAAAACATGCTATGTGTTAGACATTAATGACAAAGTAAAGGTTCAGTCTTTGGTTCAATATAGACAAGACAAATATCTATTTTCCATGTAATAACTATCTAAGAATCTAAGATTTGCATAAGATAATATCCTTCAAGAGATGATTTGAAAGAAATAACATGTCAATAATGAGCCATATTTTGAGCTCATCACCTTCAAAAATCTTAGCAACCCAAGTGATATTGCGGTAAAGAACTAAATTGATGACTCCTAGGTGCTCAAGTGACATTTTCATATCGAATGAAAATTACCAAAAATATCATAGCTTTACTGATATTTATCAATTTGATCTAAAATTTGAAACACAAATTTTCATATACATTTTATATCATCTTTGCAAATTTAAAAATCTAATTCGCTATGGCATTAAATAACACTCTTGCCAAGTGTCACAAACTAAAAAAATGATACAAACTAATAGAAACATGCTGTAGATTAATGTTGTAACTCCAAATTATATGAATTATAGTGCATGTTGTAAATTGGAAGAGCAAAACACAAATATGTACCGTACATAGAATTTTAGTTTCACAAAATAATAATATTCTACCCTATATTCTGATTAATAAACATTCGATACATAATACATAGGAATACCATCCTATAATCATGGAGATCTTCTCTAACTATAACATCTCCCAATCTCTAATATTTGTGTTTGTTGAACAACTCCACTCACGTATAACAATATAATAATAAATACTAATCATAATATTGTTATACAATAATATTCTGATTAACCAATTACTAATTAACTAACCTATTACTATTTACTTCTCGATAAATATCAACCTGTAAATACTCAACTTACTATTTACCTCTCCATAAATTCCCAAATTAACACAATGTGAAAACTAATCCCAACATCCGCCGCCCGCCCCCCCCCCCCCCCCCCTAGTTTTTACATGGTACAATATATCTCATTTTATGATTGTAGCGTGCCACCTCCATGTGCTCATGATTTTCTATGCATACATGTGCCATCACACATCTCTTCCTTCACACTCATTTGCAATTGGTTTTCCAGGTTCACCAATAACCTTCCAAAATAGTTTTCACAGGTTCACCAATAACCTTAAAAAATGGTTTTCTCAAGTTCACCACTAACTTTACAACATGATTTTCTTAGGTTCACCACTAACCTTATAGAATGGTTTTCTCTGGTTTACCATTAACCTTACAACATGGTTTTCATAGGTTTACCACTAACCTTTCATCATGATTGCTACAATGCTTTTTAGATTAATATTCTTCAATGTAAATATACAAAAGGGGTTACATGGGAATATCATTCACAAGTAAACAAGTACACATGTTCTTATTTTTCATACATGCTAAAAAATAAATGTAACTACCACACTAATTAAAAAACTGAAATCTACACAATTAAAAATAACATACCACACAAAATGTCACCAAATCATTGGTGTGTCCCTGTCATTAGAGACTAATAAGAGGTCACTAAAAAAATTCCTTCTTCCATGTACTCTAACCTCTAGTATCTAATACTGCTTACTCAGGAATTTTGTCTTTGAGATGCTCTGATGGTTCTGACAAGGTCTTTATAGGTTGTTTCCATAAAAATTAGAACCCCCTCATTTTTTAGATGTCACATATAAGTGAAAATGCATCCTTCTACCTTTTGGGCATTTTTTTAACATTTTGACAATATTAAAAAAATGACTAAAAAGACACAAAATAAAAATTCTAAATAATGACTCGACAAATTTTAAATTTTTTGACATATGAAATAACTTAACTAGTGACTCAAAAAAAACTTAGAGACACTTTGGAGTTTTGATAAATATGAAATATATAAAAATTTGATACTCTTTTTTTTTCAACAACATATATATAAAAAAAGACTCGTGACATTTTACTAATGTTAAGCTAAATATAGCTCGACTTACAAATTACAAAAATTAGAATACTAACTAAAGTTCCAATAACTATTTCTGTTTAGACCTCAAAAAATACAACTTTGACTAAATGACTTACCAAATAAGACTAAACCTTAAAAAACTAAAACCACGGGCTCTTTTACAAACTATATAATTTTAATTTTAAATTGACCAACCCTATTAAACTGACATGACTCATTAATAATTGGATGAACAGCTAAAATATAGAGTAATCAGTGATATCCATGTGGGACATTGTTGAGTGATACGTGGGAAGAAACCATTTTATTTGAACATCGAGTTGAGGCGATAGCGTAATGACAAGTGTAGTACGCGTCCCTGTGAGCTATTGACAATCTTGGAGTATAGTGATGTATATGCAGCAAGTCTGAAGGCTCCAAGGTCAAAGGTAGATAGTGGTTTGTGAGTTCATTGTGAATTTGCATAACATATACCATCATATTTAGGTCTAATCCAATAATAGTAGAGATTAAGTAACAAATATGCCAAGATAGTCATGATGCCAATAAAAGTTCACAGTCTTCTATTGCCTTAGCAATAGTAGAATATTCAATGTAAAAAATGAAGATCTAAAGCGAAGTCACACAGGTCCAAATGTCATTGACATGGTCACGACCAAATAGTTTTGATGTTCAATAAAACATCGAGGTTGCATAAGAAGATTTACGTTATAGATCACCATAGCATAATCATGAATGTTGAATCTTCTAAGTGCATATGTCTTCAATGATAGACAATATTAGTGTTGATCCAATCCAATATTGGCATTTTAATATAGAGATTTCCTCTTAAAAACTACTCAGAACAACACATATAGGTCTGTATAATTGGACAATGAGCTGAGCACAACAAAAAACACTAGACGAAAGAAATAATTTAAATTTACATGTAGTTGAAACAATAATATTCCATTACCAGGGTCAAGATAAAATAATGGCTGCCCCTCATAAATTCTCACAAGCCCATCCTGATCTGATACCAATATTGTAAATTGGAAGAACTAAACATAAATATGCATAGTACACTTTGAATTTTAATTTCACAAAATAATAATATTCTACTTTATATTCTGATTAATAAACATTCAGGACATAATACAAATATATAGGAATACCATCCTATAATCATGGAGATCTTCTCTACCTATAATATCTTCTAATCACCTATATATTCATGAGTTGGTTAAACAAATCCACTCACGTATAATAATATAATAACAAATATTAATCATAATATTGTTATACAATAATATTTCAATTAAACAATTACTAATTAACTAACCTATTACTATTTACCTCTCGGTAAATATCAACCTGTAAATACTCAAACTTATTATTTACCTCTCCATAAATTCTCAAATTCACACAATGTGAAAACAAATCCTAATAGTGTATATATTTTACTTGTCAGGTTGTATGACCTAACAAAATTTCACCATCTAGTTCTCTATTGAATTGATAACCCATGTTGCCAAATGTTTGTGACCAAATAGTCCATGTAAACTGATAGAAGTAGACAAAATATCTCTACACTATTCTGTGGCAAATGAATAATATTATAACACAATTATTATAGATTCACAAGATCAATAAAACTAGGATACAAACACAACACATAAAAAAATCATAAACTAGCACACATCCCTTTGTTTTTGTTGATGAAAGATTGCACGAACCCTTGGATGCTCCTACATCAAACCCCTGAGGTTTTAAAATGTGAACTCCTATTCACATAGATGGAATAAGTGGTAAAACCACTCTTTTTAAAATAAATTATAATGACCATGGAATTACCGTCCAACACACTAAGTACTTCAGTTATTTTTATTTCTCTCTTTTATTTCAAGTTCTCTTTTGCTTGTTTTAATTTTGTCCTCTTATTTTATTTCCTCTATTCACTCCTCTATCTTTTGTGAGATTAAACCCACCATAGCCTCATTAATTTGTGGGATTAGACCTACCATAGTCCTTCCTCCTTTGCCAAAGTATTATCCTCTTTTCTCTCCTTCTTCCTCTTGTGGGCTAAAACCCACCTTCATCTGGCCATCTCCACCAAGATGTTTGTTCTTGCATCTTACTCTCCCTTGTAGGATTTAACCCACCGCTATCTGACCACCTCCCCCTAAATCCTTCTTGGATTTATTTACTCACTATCCAACATGTTGTTGGATACTCCCTTATGTCACTCTTCACTATTTTTAGCTCTTTTTTTTCATGGCTGCCATCTCATTTTCTAATTCACTCCTTGTCACTACCACCTCACTTATGGCTTCTTCATTCATAATAGTCTTGAAGGACTCTTCTTCTTCCATCACTTTTTTACATGATTCTTCTGATATAAATTAGTGGCTCATCAATTTCATTCTTGAGTGCATAATTCTGTACTTCTAGCTTCACCTCTTCACTTTGGAAAGCTTCTTTGAATACCTCATCTCTCTCCATATCTACACCTGCACACTTGCTACAGTCACAAATAAATTTATAAACATGATAATTTATAGTCCCCATACATGCTTCCTCCATCATCACACTATTAAATTAAATTCCACCAAGTTTGAGCTTCTCAAAGCCTCTTCCATTATGTCTAATCCTAAGAACAATGCTCAAATGCCCTTTTGACAACTCTTCACTTCTCATCTTCTCTGTGTTAGTTCTAGGATGATTTTTGTTTCCCTCTTTTATCTCCTCCATTTCATGTGCAAATTATCTTGCTCTCTCCTTGTCCATATGAATACAATGTATACCTTGACTCATAAGATTGATCCAAAGGTCAATTTGAAAAAAGTCCCATATCATACCGAAACCTACACCAATATGTATACCTTGACTCACATGTATACCTGTATAGGGCTCATTGAGACCTGCACAATGGTGTAGGTTTCGGTATTATATGAGACCTTTTCCAAATTGACCTGATCCATAAATTGGCACTTATTTCTATGCAAAAAGTTTACCTTGGATATTTTTGTTCAATATTCAATTTCTTGAAAATACTAAAAGAAAATGAATCAAAATTGGACCTATAAAAATGTGTTTATCTCAACACCTGAAGTATTTAAAAATCTCCATTAATTTCCATTGTGATTAACTTTTACATTCAAAATGATTAATTAATTAATCAAATGCGAAAAGGAAAGCATAAAAGTTAACTCATAATAACTAGGTTGATAACGGAGTTCACCCGCTGTTCAGGCTACGTCTGTGGGTCCTGCTCAAAGGTGGAACCAATCAATTATTGATGCAAAAATCACTTTGTACATTATCTATCCCTAGTAGAGGATCTCAATTTGAAAATAAATATTTTTGATGACCTTTGGCTTTGGCTTTCAACTCTCAGCTCTTCACTCTTCAGCTCTTGGCTATGGATACTAAGCTTATTTTTGACTGAATTAAAAATGAACCCTCACCCCTTTATATACTTGTTGGGGTGCACAAATAATGGGCTTGGATAATTATCCATTCCCACTTTAGGTGGGATTTAATATTATCCCCTTGCCATTTTAAATGTGGAGATAATTATCCCATTACATTTTTTATGGGATTTAAATTATCCTCATGTTTATCCCATATAAATAGGTATATATGCTTTTATTTTATTTTTATTCCCATCATGGGAATTACAAACTTTAGCCTTAGCCCATTTTATGTGGAAGGATGCATTTTATGTAGAAAATATTCTACATTTTAATATTTAAAGGTTTTAATCCAATTAATAGGATATATATATTTTTAATTCTCCACCACATGTAAAAATATTATGTCATTTGTCACATTGTCCTATTAACACATGTTGCATCTTCGTTGGTCCATTTTTTTGCCACATCATCATTTTGACCAAGTTTGATCCTAATTTTGACTGGTCATAAATTTTGCATACAAACTCCATTTTTCAAACCATAAAATGTGTTGGAAAGCTATCAATGAGATATTCACCATGGAATTTATTTGAAAACATTATATGATAGTTAATGTTTTATTTTGAAAGCTTTGACCACTTGTTGACTTACTTTGACTAGAACTTTGAATGGCTGCACCAAGAGTATACGAGCTCTATTTTTGAAGTTCCACATATTTTCAGAAAGGTCTCAATGAACCCTATACAATGGTGTAGGTTTCAATATGATATGAGACATTTTTATAAATTGACCTTTGAATCAATCCTCCCCATTAAGAAGGCTTTTTGTCTTAAAAAATTTGGTACTAGACTTGGTACTCCATGTGAGGATATTTACATGGCATTGACTACTGTAAAAATGTTACATGTCACTTGGTGTTATAAAAATCACCATTTTACAAATGATGCCTTTCTTGGGTCTTGACAAACACTGTAACTATATAACGATTACAAACATTGCCCATATTTGGGTCCTATATATTTATAAACAATGCCTATATTCAGGGCTTACAAACATAAGGTAACTATGTATGCATGTTTGCACACTCTAAAACATATAGATTAAAACATACAACCTATCTTCCAAGCTATTCCCAATGCTTCTCATGATGATATCTTCATGTTGTCTTATAGTGTTCCTGTCTACACTATACATGGGTATAAAAATAACACTGAAGGCACTATTGACCTATAATATTTACCGTCGATGTGCTCACACGAGATATTCTATCTTGTCTTTCACAATGTTATACTGATTTTCCTTCTTGGATTAAGTTGCCTTTCTCAGAGACAAGTATGGTTTATCAAGGATAATTCCACTAAACTGAAGTGGAACCACAACTAATTCAACTTCATCTAAGAAGTTGGTGGTGATTACAAATCTTAGTTTACATGTTTTACTTACACGTACATTATTACCATCATTTATTCTATCAAGAGAATAGGGTTGGTAATGTGGCTTAGTTTCCAAACCTAGGGTTTCTATAACATCTTTAGATATTAGATTCTTTTGATAATTTTTATCAAAAATAACATCTATCTTAGAATGCTTGACAATTATTCTTTTGAAGAAATGTTACTTACCTTTATAGGGTGACAAACTCTAAATTGTCAGCTTCTCATTGACTATTGTCTCCTTCATTGATGTTATCTCAGGTTCTGACTAAAAAGACTATGTTTTAGGAGGCTTTATATTTTACTTGACTAAAGATGCAATTACAACCTCTATCTAGGGTTGTGGATGATTTTGTTTATCTTCTTTTAGCATTTGCCCCTTAACATTGAAGTAAAATCCCAACTTCATGTCTTCTTTAGGTAACTTATTTTTGTTAGTTTTCTTAAACTTCTTTTTAGGACTCTCTTGTGCATAATCAAAAAATACATTCAATTATTTCTTCTTTGCATACCTTGATGAATCATTTGAAGATTATTCATCCAATGTAACTATCACATCTTCAAAGAGTACTTCCTTCAAATCTTCAGGGTGTTCTGACTTGCTGCTTGAGTCACTTTTCAACTTCTTGGGACATTTATCCTTCACCTTCATATCCTAATCTTACATGGAGTGGTATTTTTGTCATTTGGATAGGCTAGATAATTTTTTAACCATTAATTCCAAGGCCTTTTCCATTAAATCCCATCTTGGCTAGCAGCTTAGAACATGCTCCTCTTGTGTGCTTCTCAAATGTATCAGTATAATTACTTGATGAATATATAGAGTTAGAACATAAAGTATCCCTAACATTATTAATATAATCAAAAGAATTGATTTTATTGCTTTCATATTTAGTATGTACATCAAAAGATAAATTCATAATTGGAGCATTATTTGTTTTCAAACTTCCAACATCATTCTCATTAATAGGACTAGCAGGAATATATGAATTAAAAGAATCACTACTATAACTAGAATCTAACTTTGTAGTCTAGCTTGGCAACATCTATTAGATGGATCTTCATCTATTGCTTGATACTTAGGAGAACTGGACTTTGCAATTTTTTTGGCAAGTGCCTTCTCCTTTGCTTTGCATCTCTATTGGTACTAAACTTGAGCTTTGTGAATGTATAGATTCTAGCATTCATCCACCATATGACCTTTTTTGGAGTAGTAGCCATAAAATTTTGATTCCACTCACATTTGCTTCTTTTGATGATGTTCTTACTATAGTTCTGCTCGTAGAGCATCAATGCTCTATTGACTCTTCTTGATATGTAACTCTTATCTTCATTTTGTAGCTTATTGTCTTGGTTCTTGTAATTACAAGTATTGCATCAATATAATGACAATAGTATTTAGAAACATCTAAACTTGAGCTAGCATTGGATCCATAGTATTCCATATAATGTGAGTAAAATCAAAATTACACCAACACAAACTTAGCTGATACCAACTTGATCCATAAACTAGCACTTATTTTCATGCAAAAATTTTACCTTGGATACTTTTGTTCAATATTCAATTTCCCAAAAATACTGAAAGGAAATGAATCAAAAGTTGACCTTTAAAAATGTGTTTATCTCAACACCCAAAGTATATAAAAATCTATGTTAATTTCAGTTGTGATTAAATTTTATATTCAAAATGATTAATTAATCAATCAAATGCGGAAAAGAAAGCACAAAATTCAACTCACAATAACTAAGTTGATAATGGAGTTCACCCACTGCTCGAGCTACATCTCTAGGTTCTTCTCAAAGGTAGAACCAATTGATTATTGATGAAAAAATCACTTTGTACACCATCTATCCCCAGTAGAGGATCTCAATCTAAAAATGAATATTTTTGATGACCTTGGGCTCTAGGCTCTTTGGCTCTTGACTATTCAAATCTTTGGCTCTTGGCTCTTTAGCTCTTTGGCTCTTGGCTATGGCTACTAAGCTTGTTTTTGAATGAATTAAAAATGAACCCTCACCCCTTTATATACTTGTTGGGGTGCACAAATAGTGGGCTTGAATGATTATCTATTCCCACTTTAGGTGGGATTTAATATTATCCCCTTGCCATTTTACATGGGGAGATAATTATCCCATTACATTTTTTATGGGATTTAAATTATCCTCATGTTTATCCCATATAAATAGGTATATATACTTTTATTTTAGTCTTTTATTTATTTTTATTCCCATCATGGGAATCACAAACTTTAGCCTTAGCCCATTTTATGTGGAAAATATTTCACATTTTAATATTTAAAGGTTTTAATCCAATTAATATGATATATATATTTTTAATTCTCTACCACATGTAAAAATATTATGTCACATGTCACATTATCCTATTTTCATGTGTCACATCCTCGTTGGTCCATTTTTCTATCACATCATCATTTTGATCAAGTTTGATTGGTCATAACTTTCGCATATGGACTCCATTTTTCAAACCATAAAATGTAATGGAAATATCCCAATGAGATATACACCATGTAACTGATTTAGAAATATTCAATGCTAGTTAATTTTTTAGATTGACCAGCTTTGACCACTTGTTGACTTGCTTTGCTAAGAACTTTGATTAGCTGCACCAAGAGCATACGAGCTCTATTTTTGAAGTTCCACATACTGTCAGAAAGGTCTCAATGAGACATACACAATGGTGTAGGTTTAGGTATGCTATGGGACATTTTTGAAATTGACCTCCAAATCAAAGAGTCTCTCCTCCAATACCTACATGGGTTGCTTCGACATATGAAACACAACTTTCATCCTTAAATCTTCTTGGTAGAATCGTGTCCACCATCTCTATATTTATATCCTTATTTATACCTACACATTTAAAAAAATTATTAATGGAATCAATATTTCCCACAATCACTTCTTCCACTTCTTTATTTCACCTCAAGGACGTTTTGTCCAAATTTACTACTTTCATTCTCCTCATAGATTTCTATCTCATCATGGAATTTGAAAGGCCCATTTAAAAAACCCACCATGGTTGTTCTTTTCTCATAATTATTTATACTTTATTTTCCTAAAAATGGATGGTCTACAACCATATTATCCTTATGTGCATTAAATTTCACTTCAACCACCTTTATTGTTTCCTTCATGAAAACCTACAACTCCTTATGGATGCGTTCTTCATTCGCCTCTATTTATTTCTTCAAAGAAACATGTAATTTATTTGGTTGTCCTTTACACTTCTAACCTCCAAAAGAGAATACAAATTCATTTCCTTCATTCACCAAGGATGATTATTCATCAAATCACTTATGGGATACCAAAAACTCTTTACCATCTTCAAATAATAGATCTCCTTCCTCTGATTCCACAACTATCACATCCATATCCTATTGCATGATGATTCCTTCCTCTATGGGCTACTCATAAACCTATTTTTCCTTGTTGTTATTGAAAATAAACTTAGCATTCTCAAATGGAAACCTCACTCTCTTGTTGTATTTCAAGACAGCCTTCTCCTCACTCATATCCTTCTCCTTGCAACTACTTGTAATAGATTTGAGCTTCTCACATTGCAAGTTACCTATCATATTAATTTTCATAGAAATATTCTTCTTCTTCTTCTTCTTCTTCTTCTATTCTTTATCAAGCCTCAATACATGAAGCTTCTTCAACCACTCTTTCTACAATTTTGGGTGCACAAAATGACCCATCAACTTGGAAACCATATGTTCCCATCCATTCACATTCTTCTTTCATTTTTTTGGTCTCCTTGCTTAGATATCTTTCCTATAATCATACATATGTCCACACAACTTTTTGCATGAATTATTTACCCTCATGGGGTCTTCAATATTATCTTCTTCAAAATATATTCCAACTCCACTACCCATTTCATGAACTTATTAGGGATCTCTTTCCCACATAAAAAAACAATATCACAAATAGACTTTCCTCTTTCCTTCACCTTGACTTCTATTGGTCTCTTTATTTTATTGAGATATTTTATAGCTGGTAATTTATACAAAGCATCTAACATTTCTTCTAGGGATAAAAAGCCCACCATCATATCTTATCCATCCTCTTCACTCACACTTGGGACATCTCCACTTTGTGTAGTCATCTCCATCATTTCACAAAGGAGGAAGGGCACGAGGAGTAGAAGGCTTGACATAAATGGTGAATGAATTCCAATCAAGATTTACACAATCATTAGGATTCTGTTTCACAACCTACAATATACTTAATAAATATCCTTTCACACTTCCACTACACTTGCAATATTTTTCACAACTTATAGCTCACTCAGTAGACTTCTTTTTCACAACCTATAACTAACTCATACAAGAACCTTACACATTCAACCCACAAGGAAAAAACCTTACTTTGATACCAATTTATGCAAGAATTAGAGAGGGAAAAAATTAAGACATGCCTTTATCTCTGTGTTGCTAGGTTTTTACACTCTACCATGGAGTCACACATGAGCACACTATTTAGAAAATGAGACACTCAACACATCTTCTTTATTGATTTCGACATCACACTATTACAATGATTTATGTAAAATAACACTCACACTCTCATACACACATTTTCCTTGACAAGTTTATTAAATTATGTGAAAGATTTATATACTATCATACAATCCCTCTTGGACTGATACAACTCTCTATTCTACTCTTGGATTGTTTTACTTTTTCACAGCTCGTCCCTTCTTGAAAACTTACTTATATATCTAAGTGAAGTATCCCATTGACATCCCAATATTCATGGGTGTATATTTTGCTTACTTAATCCCAACATAATGTACAAGTGTTTGGTATCTTTTAATTTTCAACATTAAACACCAAACTATCATTAATGTCTCCTTCCACACATCACAAACTAGAGATAGTCGCATGTAACTATTAAAAATTACTACAATGTCGTTTAAAAAGGAGATACTTGACATGTAATATTAATATTAAAACACCAACAACCTCCAAAAATCTTAGCTACCCAAGTGCTACTGTGGTAAATAATCAAACAGTTGACTCCCAAGTGCCATTTTTAGGTCGACTACCAATTTCTAAAACTATCATAAATTTAATGTTATTTATCCAATTGATTTAAAATTTCAAACATAGATTTATATCTATATTTTATATCATATCACAAAAAATTTCAATCCAATTCACCATGATGTTAAATAAACCTCTTAGCAAGTGTCACAAACTAGACATGTGATGCAAACTAATAGAAATAGGTAGTACATAAATGATGTAACTTCAAATTAGCTAAAATTTAAAACATAGTTTTTAATTTTTAGGCAATATGACCTCAGTAAATTTCACCATCAATTTCTCTAATACATTTAGAGAACCATGTTTCTAAATATTTGTGACCAAATAGTTTATATAAACTGACATAAATAGATAAAAGATCTTCGCATTGTTCCGTGAAAAAAGAATATTTTTAAAACATCATTATTAATGGTTTATAACCAAAAAATGAACACAAAACAAAAAAAAAATCTAAACTAACACATATTACTATATTTTTAATTGATGAAAGATTGCACAAACCCTTAAATATTCCTACATCAAAAATTTCATAAAACGACAAATAATAAAATGGAACATGAATTGAATTTAAAACTAAACATGTAAAATTCAATTAATTTTACATTTTATTGCTTTCAATTAAATTCCTTAAACTGCCTTGCTAGTCATCTCTTAAACTTGAACATGTTGGGAGTTGTGAAGAAGGAATAATATTCAAACAAAGAATTACATGTTGTTGATTGACTGGTAAAGTCATTTTGAAGGATGTATTAAGAATCCCATTATAAATAAACCAAGAGTATTCCAAGACCAAAATAATCTTTTATAACCATTTTAGAGCCCAAATAGTTATTAAATGGTCAGATTGTGAAAAGGTGTTTTTGATAAAATATGTAGCTTTAAAAAAATGGAGGCTATGGGTTTTATAAAAATATTATGACACGGTCATAGGAACTTTCTTAAGGGCCACGTTGAAGGGTGAATTTTGTCAAATCATGTGGTAACTTTGGATTAGAAACCAAATTATAATCATTGGGCTTTCAAAATAAAAATGAACATTATAAAATTGAAAATAAATTTTGAGCAATAAAATAGAGTAAGAGGCATCTAGATTAAATAACTTACGTGGTTTAATATATGAGAATTGTTTTAATTATAAGTTAAGAAAGGTGTTTAGTCGGTTTATATATACATCATTACATCTTTAAAATAACATAAAAAATGATAATAATAATGATATTTGTATGTAAGTGATTTATAAAGTAAAAGAAGGTAAAAGCTTCTATGATATTACTCAAATAACGAAACAAGAAAATATAATATTTAATTTTTTCCAAATAAACTCTTTAAATAAATTATTGTATGTTCTACAACAAATGAATAATAGAAATTAGAGATAGAATACACTAAACAACATGTAAAATTAAATAATTAAATGTTTGTTGAAATAATTATTATGTTAGAAATAATAGTATTGTGCCACATAAACAAGTTTCCAAGATGAAGGATCAACATCTATAAATCACATATAACCATAAATATTGAAATGTAACATGAATAAAATTTAAAACTAAACATGTAAAATTCATTGAATTTTCCCTTTTGATTGTTGTCAGTTGAAGTCCTTAGACTACCTTACTAAACAACCCAAAACTTGAACCTATTGAAAAGTGTGAAAAATAATGAAGAAATGAGGAATAATATTAAATAAATAATTACATGATGTTGATTGATTGGTAAAGACATATCAAGATTGCACACATGCCTAAGCTTGATCAATAAATACCAAGGCTAAAATAATATATTTACGGTAAAGATGATAGACAATTAAGCTCCAAAAGATGGATTTTGGACCTTTCAATTGGTTAATCATTATTTTATGGACTGAAGAGAAGTTGAGAATAAGTACAAAGTATTTAAAGTAGCTTATAATTGATTAACAACCAAATTAGAAAGTTCTGGTAAAAATGGCACTAAGATAGTGAAAGAATCACTTGAGTAATGAAAGTGTCAATAGCACCCAAAAATCAATAGAGGAGTTTCTACAAAATTTAGGATTTTTTCAAAGGAATATAACATTGAGTAAAAATGCCAATTTATAATTAGTGCTTTATTCCCAAGCACTAATTATTAATTTGTGTTTTGTTACAAAGTATCAATTTTCAACTAAAGTGTTGGAAAAGAAGCACTTTTGACCTCCTGAGAGCATTCAAACTCTTATTGAGGCACATAAATAGTTGATTTATAATTTTTTTAAATATTATTTATCAACTAGTGATATTTTTAGAGGTCAAGGATAAATAAAAAAAGAAGTTACTATTGACCTTCAGGTCACCCCAACCTGCGTAGAGCTTAAAGGACTCTACGCAAAGAGTCTTCATACTTACACAGTACTAGGTCCTTTAGAAGTGAATTCATGTGTAGATGTCCCCAATAAGTGCCCAAAGTTGGTAGTTAATGTGGATCCACACCTTGGTCATGTATCCATGTGTGCCTATACACAAGCCTCACTGCACATCCCATATGAATATTTCCAAACCCTCGTGTAAAACACAAAGTTATAGGTGCATGCAAACCATGTGCACAATGTTCCTAAACTTTAAGCAATGTTCAAATTGTAAGAGCGCACCTAAAATATTCATTCTTTTTGTGTGTTTTTTTGTCAAAAGTCCTTCGTACCAAGATGTTAAATACCCAAGCTCAATCATGAAAGTTAGCTTCTACGATCCCACCATTCACAAGTTGTGCACCTCCTCTATGTATATCAATACTCATCCTACTGTGCAACCTTCAATGTGCACTCTTCATGTAGAATGTGACCAATTATTAAAGCATGTGTAGGTTGAGCTGTGAAGTGAGCACAAACTTAAATAAATGGACTCTAGAGTGTGGAGATCAATCAGGTTATAGAGACTAAAGAGATGCCCATGCATTCTTCCCATGTGAGCTCTCCGTGTACAAACATGCCACCTAAAACTCAACAAGGTCAGGAATATGCACTGTCTAATGCATAGATAATTCTTAAGGGTGCTAGGTGTGATTTTTTACACACATGCAAGATGACATAATAGAATATAAAAGGACCTATGTAGTTACGTATTAAAAAGTAAACCCAAATAGATTGGCAGGTGGCAGTTAAGTACAAAAAGTAGTTGCAAGCATTTGGGAAATGAATGAAGTCATGTCAGAATAAGTTAAAGGCAAAGGTGGTTATTATATGGTAGATCATGGCCACACACCTCCCCTAACTACCTAAGCATCCTTCATTCCTAGACACGCATGTGGATCTAAGAGAATCCTTCCAACCACTTCTAGATTCAAATTATCAGATAGAATTTGAGCATGGCTCTTAGTGGATGTTACATGGAGATTTGATCTTCATAATAAACCTAGATCCTCATCTGCTAGCCTCTGATTTCAAGTTTCTATCCACCACCCTAAGTGATAAATTTATTACATAAGATCTTGTTCAGCCCTATAAAACCCCAAATTTTTATAGTATAAGGATCCTTCTCCTTGGTATAGCAAAGCTCTGCCCATTTGATTTTGTAATATTGGCTTAGGCCTTAAAATTAATGTGAACTAGACTATCTTTATTTCATACTCTATGTTTTATGTGCTTTTAAAGTTATCGATCTTTGTTTATGGATGTTCGTCCCTCTCATTGTAATCCTCCCTTTGTACCTCGGCATGGAATTAGAATCCTCTACAGGTCACACTTTGTGTATACATGGGTCTATATAGGCATTGTATGTGGACTGTTTATTGTCCCTCTCAACACTACGTTGTGTCCCCTTACCTTTATGTGAAACACTTATGCAGTGGATGTCTGATTTAAAATCCATGTGTTTAGTCCCCCTTAGTTTTATTATGCCACAAGTGGGCAAGGTTCTTACTCTACTCTTGGTGCATCACCACCTTTTCTTTTTCATAAAATCTCTCACCTTCTCCCTCCCTTTTCCTTCAAAAGATTTAGGCTTAAAATTAGTGGTTGATTTACTTTCTACTCTTTATAGGTTTTCATGCTGGTCCTAAACTAGGTGCACTTCGATTAAAAGGAAGCCAACCTACTTTGGAGGTTCGTCCCAAGGAGTGCAAGGGTCTCACATCTTAAGAACATTCCCATCATTATAAAAAGACATCAAATGTTCCACACGTGTGAGTGAATTAAATACTTATGCACTCAACATCAAATGATTTCATACCCTATGCCTAATACTCATGTTTTGCACCCACCAACAAATCCTCCTACATATAGAACCATCTAGGATGCACATTTTAAATGACAATAATTTCATAGATAACCTATAAAATGATATAAATTGTGTGAAAAATATATAAAATCTAAAAATTGAATAATTTACCCATCGTAAAGTTAAAAAGGTAAAAAATAAAAAGGGATGCAAAATACATGTGAAAGGTTTGATAAATTAAAATATTTATGATAAATTGATGATATTAATATTAAAATTGAGAAGAAATAAATAATAATAATGAAAACATCAATAATCAAGAAAAAATGGTCAAAATAGGCACTAAATGGGAAGGTAAGTGACCAAAATTGTAGAAAATGATGATATATAATATCTTGCAAGTTTATGTGGGAATCCAAAATGTCTAGAATATCAATTGACACATGAGAAGAAATGGTGTCAAATAATGACAGGGAGTAGAAGTCAAAAATTACAAAGATGGAGATAGAAACAATCACAAAGTGATAAGACTAGGTTCAAATCTTTATGGTATTTATATTCCACTAAACAATATGTTGTTCATCATTATCATATGGTGTAAACTGTGTTGTGACATAAAAAACTTGAAATAGGTCATTTTAAGGAATATGTAATCACTTAAAATTCATTCAAGATTCCCCTTTATTTACTTAAGGTCCCTAATTCATAGTTTGATAAAAATATGTATTTTAAATATTTTACATTTATGATATATTTTACTATATAAAGTAATTAAGTATTCAAGTAATTACTATGATAACTATTTTCTATGAGTCATCATTCCTTCTATTACTAGAGAGAGGGATGATTATAACACATCAATTTAAGGACTTGTACCTTAAAGCTATGCTTCTAGATTAATAAAGCTTTATGTTCTTATAATGCCTTATAATCCTACCAATATGACATACAATTATTAACGTGACATAATCTATATTGTCAAATTTATTGTTTATAAGTAATTTGGGATTTCGTGATGTAGTATTATTTTACCTTTGTGAGATTTTTCATTTCATGGAGTATGTTAATACTCAAGTCATCTCTTCAATAGTTATTTATATGAGTATTCCATTCTTCTATGATCTTTCACTCATGTACAATAATAATAATAATTAGGAAAGGTGACCCACAAACATATAATCAACTCTAAAAAATGTTAATACTAGAAAAAATAATAATTCTAACATATCAACTTAAAGATTTGATTTGCATCTTAAAATAATATTTATATATTTAAAATATTTAGTACATATAATGCTTTATAAGACTACTTTTCATTCACAATTATTATGTGGTGATATTCCATACCCAACACATTGTTTATAATTATGACAAACTTATTTTCAAAGTGAAATGTAACAATGAATGATCGTGGATATCAATTGTAATTTTGGATTAAGAAAGATTTTCCCATCTATCCCACACTTTTTACTTACTATATCAAAAAATAGAATGTTTAGAAAAAGGAGGCATGTAAATTTTTCTCACCAAGGTTTATATCATTATCACCCTTCTTTTATATATTGATGATGTTCTTCTTCTTGCAATAAAAGCTTATTAATATTTAAAAGAAATTCATTTTTTTAAAAGTTGTTTTTGAATTGTAAATTAATCATTGATGTTTACAAAATTAAGTGAACGATAATTAAATCTAAAATGGGATTGTACCTTCTAATTGAGTCTGATAAGAGATCCAATCTTATAAATACACAGAAATTAATTTCAATTGTCATTTAAATTTAAACCACCGTGTTAAAAAGAGAATTGTTGATCATTATAAATATTTTTATGGTCCTGAAAATACATATAAAAATGTTGAGCTTTGAAAATGGGATAAGAAAAACATATTTTCTACATTTAATTCATTCCAATTATTCTACATAATTGTGAAGTTTGGCTTGTAGTATCTCCCATGAAAATTTAAATAAAATTGAGAAAATTCAAAAGTTTTTTATACACTACAATATTTTGATTAAAGTTGATTGTATCATATAAAATCTACAACAATGAGTAGATACCTTGACTATAAACATAAGATGTTTTGATTAAAAATAGATTTCCCTTCATTTCTTCAAATACTATCAACAATAGATTTCCTTTCATTACCTTTAATATGAACAACAACCATCATCGATTGAAGGAAATTCGGATTAAAGATATTGAATCTTAGATTAAATACTATATATAAAAAATAAAAGCTTAATCAATAATATTCGTGATATCAAATATTATTTCTAATTTTTTTTTTGAAATGACAATTAACTTACTAACAAATAAAAGATGTGTTATTATAAAATTTTTATAAACATTAGTTTGATTGATTAAAATTATTTTTCTAACATTTTTAATTTACAAATAAATTAAATATTAATAAATTAAAAATAAAGTAAAGATTTTCATAATAAAATTATTCATTAGGAAAAAGATATTTTAAAATAAAAAATTATAAACTTTATAATATGAAAAAACAATTAGAAGGATAGACACTATCAACAATATCAATTTTAAAGATATAATTAAAGATAGATTAAAATTTATATTTAAATGAGATATTTTAATAGGTGTTATAAATTAATTTAGTTTTTTTATTTTTTCATATTATTATAATGAATAATTATTAATTTTTTAAATATAAAAAATAATATTAATTAAATATTATACAATTTTTTTAAATGAATAAATTTTTCTATTAAAGAATTTATATAACATTTATTTGATTATGTATTCGTTTGGGTCTAAATTAATATTTAAAAAAATTAATAATGTTTAAAAAAATATATATATTAATTAATTGATCATAAAAATATTCCATTTTAATACTATAAATATCACCAATATAATCATTTT
Source organism: Torreya grandis (assembly GCA_037957365.1). Classification (NCBI taxonomy): domain Eukaryota; kingdom Viridiplantae; phylum Streptophyta; class Pinopsida; order Cupressales; family Taxaceae; genus Torreya; species Torreya grandis. Next base: position 3,390,189 of record JARHVA010000079.1, read on the forward strand.
TAAAAAAAATTCTTTAATATGAAAATATAAATATACCTTACCCATTGATTAATTATGAATATGTTCATTTTGAATATTATAAATATTAAAATTGATTTATTTTTAATAATACAATTTATGTAAATATTATTAAAATATGTTAATAAGATTATTATGAATGAAATATTATAAAATAATTAATTGATATGCACAACTTAAACTTTTCATGAAAACAACCAACTCAAAACATTAAAAAATTATATAAATACTTATTTGAAATGACAACCCATTTAATAGTACATTCTTTTCAAATATATTATATATACATATTTAATAGTACTTTATTATATTATGGCACATTGTCTTTTGCTATTATTTTAAAATTCAATGGGTTTTAAATTAATACTTACCGTTTGGGGCACACCAGGGGGAACAATCAAATTCCCATCTGAGAGTAAATTTTATAAACATGGGAAAGTCTCCCACTTAATAAATTCTTTAATAAAAGTGAAAAGCACATTATTATTTTATTCTCCTTTTTGTGGGCATATGACCAACATAGCTTTGGAGATCTAAATTTAAGCATTTTGCATGTTTTTGTTTACTACAAAGTCAACCATCAATAAAGAACACTAGGGTTTTTGTCATTGGAATCATTCGCACACAATTTTGAAAGATTGCATTGATTCTCACGCACCATTGGCACCATTAATGGTGCCAACTTTGGGAGGAGTTTTTTACATTCATCAGGTGTTTTTCATATTCACTGAATCTAAGATGTATATTTGATTTGGGTATCAAAGTATGTATGTTAAAATATTTGTAATTTTAAAAAAAATTGTATGTTACTATATTAAATAGGATAGATGATCATAAATAAATATTGAAAATGTATGTATTGTTAGCAGTATATGTCGTTTTTTAGTGTTGTTATTGTCCATTATAATCATATCTAATGTAATTTTGTGATTTGTTTATTATAAGTTTTTAAATTATATAGATGGGCATTTACATATGTACAATTACTATGTATTATAGGTGGCAAAAGAAAATATCAAAGGTTATTTGTGTCCTACGTTGAACTGATATAGTTGTTGAATTATTCCATTATAGACATAGACAATTTTGGTAGTATGGAATGCCCGGGCTTAACCAACACTCACAAATTAGTGGGGTCCACACTCTTTACAAATCATAAAATTTATACCAAAAAGTGTTAAATATTAAAAGAATTATGATTGGTTGTCCAACTAAAAACAACGAGTTTGTGAGTGTTGGTTCAGCTTGCCCGTATGAAGTACATGGTTTCTATGTTATATTTTTAGTTTGTCCAAACATTTCATGGACCATATTAACATTAACACAAGTTTAATGTTAGTATAACACATTAGTCAATACATAACGGAAGATTTGGTTCACCCTAGTCGTTTTTGACATGAGTTGAAACACATTATGCAATTGCATGTCATATAACTACCACTTCGGTAGGCAACATATAATATATGTTGAGCCCATGGAAATCATGAATCGATCACTTGGTTACTATTATCACGAGTTATTAACTTCAGGATAACACCCCCAATTGCGCTCCTAACAGGGAATTTGGAGCTAAATCGAGGACAAGGATGATAAAAAAATTTTACATGATGAGAATGTTGACTCTATCACCTAATGGATAAGGCTTGACAAACTCAGTCAAAGTGCCATACTGACAAATCTATAGTGGGAAACTCTACATAATGAAAATTCAAAAATAAACATTCTTGGGCTAGAACCAAATTTGAACGACCTTGTGATATGAAATCATATTAATTTTCTTTGAATTAATTACTTTTTATATAAGGTCATTATAAGGAATATGTACATTTTGTAAACATATCATAAAAGCATTCAATAATGCTATCAAGTATAATGCGCATCAATATGACAACATAAAAATCAACACCTTCATCAAGCGTTTGGTGCTTGTTTGATTTGTTGCTTAGGTGATCTGGTGCTAGTTTGAACCAATGTTTGTTTGCATTTGGTGCTTACTACATTTGGTGCTCATTGTATTTGGTTTTTATATAAATTGACACTTATTCAATTTGATTTTAGTTCAATTCGGCACTTAATTGATATGCCACTTACTTATGTATGCACACAATTTTTTCACTTTATCACATTACTGACACTTTATCTTGCAATGGCTTATCGATGCATCAATCTTACTGAGATGTTTACATATTGCTCCATCACACCATCACTACTATCATTCTGACCTCCCCTGAGCCTCTATCCACATTTTATCTTTGTCTACTTTTTATCTATATCTAATAGCTTCCATGTATCTTAGGGTATCAGCTTGGGTGATGCAATTTGTTTCATGCTTAAGTCTTCCTTGTACTATATTGACTAGCCCGATATATTTCTAAGTATTTTTTTGACATTTATTTGTATCAGCCTAGCCGATAGCATACTGTGCTAGCTGACATCTTCCAACTGTATAGCCATGGATGATAATGTTCGCCTAGAGTTCAGGATTGGTTTTGGGTTTTGGATCCATATATATGGGTAATATTGCATTCCTAATAAGATATATCACATTCATACACTCACATTTCTACCTTAAGAAATTATTTTAGAGAGTTATAGGATTTATAACCTTATTTTAGAGGCCCTATCCTGTGGTGTCATTGAATCTCAATAGAAAGGGCCATTGGGAGTCCCTAACTAAGGATATCTACATCTTCATCCAATGATTTGAGGTATTCAACTTACAACATCTCTTGCAAATCTTCACTTGATCCAAAGGGAGAATTGAAGTGTCAATGAATACACCTCAAGGTAAGTATGTATATGTTTATACTCTTTCCTTTACTTAGTATATTAGATGTTGTCTATTGTTTTATGGATGTATGCATGTATCCTTTATTCAGATCTTCCTTATACCAAATAAGTTGGTATATATATATAAGGTTGCTTAGGCTTTCCATTTATTACATTAGGTTGCACAGATTCCCATTTGGTTGACCACTACACCTTACCTTCTTTAAAATCACTTACCCATCATTTACTTTACGTGTACCCCTTTACAATAATTTTTTTTACTTGCATTTTTAAAATCATAGTTACAATCATTTACATTTTTTAGAGTCCTAATGAGAGCCATAACCTTATGTTATAGGCTTGGGATTTAAAACCCCTTTCCTCATGACTTTTGAGTTGTAGGTTACCCTTTGATAGGTTTATAGATATCCTAGGTCCTTGCTCATCCAAGTATATGTTAGAACTGGTCTAAAATACCACTCATTACTTACATTTTTTAAATTTTGTAGTAAAGACAACAGTGAATTTAGTTTGATATAATTATTAATAACATTTTACTTGATCATTATACATTTGCTTAAGCATAAATAATAGCATGCACCTTGTTGTTTACTATTGTTTTAAGTCATAATATACATGTAATTTTTTTATACAACCATATTTATTTCATGATAAACAATTACATTTCCATACATCTAGCTATACCAATGTAATGTCACAGTTTGAAAATTCAAAAAGGTCAAATAACATAGATAAATTCATAAAACTAAATAATGCATATAAACATCTCTATAACATAAACATAAACCATGAATAATCATCGGTAGTATGTTCAGATGAGCTATAATGTGGGAGAGCATCACCTTAGCACTTTGCCTCCAACCATAAAACAACGGTCTCCCACACACCTCCCTATTAGGAGTGGTCTTTTCTTTCATGAAGGGGTATATAAAAACATTGTGGGCATCCAAAACCATTCAAGAATAATAAGTCGGTACAATCACTGTCACATGCAATCAATCATATAGACCATAGACACACCATTATTATTAATATAGGTTTTTTCTCACTTTCAATTTTACCTACATAGTTGTTAGTCAGCTTGCTTAGGGTTGTTGAGGTCATTACGGGAAATAAATTTAATTTGTTTTTTCTAATTGTGAGTTGAGTTGTTACCTTTATGGTGACCTAATATCTTACTATATAACGTATCTCTTTTGTAATTTTTTTTTATTTAGCTAATAATCAGCTAATAGATATTTATGAAGCTCACTTTTACTTTGCATCTTGTTCTCACCTACTCCTAGGGTTTTCATGCAATATGTGACATTCTGGTATCTTGGAGTAATCCACATGGTATTAGAGATCTGATATAATGACATTTTTTCCATTCCTAAAATCCTTAGTGAGATCTTACTCGCATGCATTCTGTTGGCTTTCTTGTTTTTTGGTTTTTCATAGGTTTGGTAGGATTTCATGAAAATCCATGAAAACTATACAACTAGAGTATCCTATTTTAAAATAGATAGTGCCATCAGATTTGGAAGGTGCTAAAACCCTATAATCATCTATAAACATGACCTAGATTTGTGACAACTATTTTTGGCTATTTTTGGAGGGTTTCAAGGCTTTTTCGGTGGTTTCATACATTTTTGTACAATGAGATTCTCAAACCCAGAAATAATTTATGAGTTTTTCTGAGTTTTTTAATTTCTCAAATAGGTCTTTACTAGTTTTTGGAGGAACCATACCAAATCTATAAATTTTTGGGTTTTCACATTTCAATAGAGTTTTCAATTCTTGCATGCATCTTTGGTAGTTTGTCAGACTTTTGACGTCGAAAAAATAGGCTTAGGTAGACATTTGTTAGGCATCAAACATTTTAAGGCAGGTTTACAAGCTTTGGTAGACTTTTTATCCCCTCCAAGTAATTATTTAGATTTTGATCATGCTTAAACACTTTCAGGTTCTGAGCCTTACTCAGACACCCATTGGGTTCTGAAGTGTGCTCAAACACCCATCAAGTTATGTCTTGTGTTTGAACACACAATGAACTCTAATGTATACTCAAGTAACCTACAAACTCTGACCATCATGAAAACACCCTCATTAGACTTTGTTGTACTTATAAGCAATCCAGATGGATTCTGATCACTATCCAAGTACACTCAAAATCTCATAGGTAAATTTGTAACATGTGATAGCCATAAGGATGTCAAATTTAAGTCTAGATTTTTTGATGTGTTAGAGACCATAAAATTTAGGATAGTGGAAAGTGACACTATTCATTTTCAAAATGGAGGCATTTTTGGGATGATGTCACTCCCCCACCAATCACATAAATCAAAGTGAGAGGGGAGGGAGCACCCAAAAAAGGTCTTAGCCCCTAGCCATATGGAAAATAAGCTCCTGGTCACTTCCAACCCAAAAGTGCTTAACTTTTGCTCAAAAGAGGCTTAATTTTTTCTTTGAAAAGTTGATGCATAGAATTTCTTCTTGGGAAAATTTATTCAAAAAAATTCCACCACCTTCTCCGCCCAAATTTTTCATGTGAGTTAATTTTCAAATGGTTATAACTTTTGATTGATAACTTAGATTTGAGTGTCATCTTCTTTAAACATGATTATTTTTTTAGCTATATGCATTGGAAATTATATTGAGCCCTCTACAGTTCCTTTCAAATAAATAATTATACACTATTAGATGCATTATCAGCTAAGGCCGACATCCCTCCAATTCTTCCATACTCATGTACAAATTACTTAAGATGTATTCTCAGTTGTGTCTGACGTCTATACAAGAATGATTGTATTTGTAACTTTAGCATGTCACTTTGATAATTTTAAGGGGGTACTGTATGGTGTTGTGTACTTTACTTTTATACATTTTTTTTTTCAATAACCCTTTTCTTTCATCATAGATTACTGGCTATTTCCACATCTTACGACATTCAATTATCACGAATAGAAAAACAACGTGCTACTTGCTCTAAGAAAACAAGGTAGGATAGTTATGGATGAATAAACTGAACCTGTAGTAAGTGCAAAGAAAAAGTAAATGGTTTAATAGATGTGATCAAGCACATGGTTGTCTTAGTTTGTTTATTTTTCTTCACTTACATGTTCACATTGAATCTTTTAAAACACCAAATGAAGTATGGACCACATTGAAAAAAATCTTTGGAAAGTAGGATGTGATGAGAGGTCATGAAATGGAGAATAAACTCATTAGTTTGATCTTAGGTGACTTTGACACACTACGAGATTTATTCATTAATTTCAAATCTCTAAGGTTAAAGTTAAAAAAATGTAGAATAAATAAGAAAGATGATCGAATTGTTCAATATGTACTCTCCAAATTGGGTCCAGATTATTATGTGTTTGTGTTCACTTTCCATGCCACAAAAATTACTATTGAAGCTACATGGAAGATGCCTTCTTTAGATACCTTTGTTTCCAACTTGACTTGGGAGCAAGATAAGTTGATAGAGATATGCACAATGAAGTCCTCAAAATCTCATGCACTTTTTGCTAAGAAAGAGAAGGATTCAAATAATAGAGAGAAGAAATAAAACAAAAAGGATCAAGATAAAGATGTAAATCCCACCACCTACAAATCAAATAATGAGCCTCTTCTTCTAGTGTTAATCCTAAGAAAGATTGGATCAAATGTGGGTTTTGTTTAGGAAAGCATGATGAAAGCAAATGTTTGAAGAACTAGATTGATCAATTGACCAAGATGTTTGAGAAGAATAATATCAATGTCCCAGATTATACCAATCAAAATTTATCAACCCATGAATCCTCTAAGGCAAATGACAATAGTAAATAAATTGTCAAAGAGAATAGTAAGGGGATAGCAAAGGGAAAGGCCCTAGTTTTAGTTATACCTCTAAATTCTACATGGGTAATTGGCTTTGGTGCTTCACATCACATGGCCTCTTCATAGATAGAGTTTAGTTCTTTGGAACCATGAGACATGTCCTCTATATAATTGGATAACATCACTTCTAAAAAGGTTCTCTAGAGAGAGTCTGTTCAAGTGAACAGTCAAACATTTAATAATCTTATAAGTGTTCCCTCTATAATGTACCTAGATAGGGGTATAATAGTAGAATAATGAATAGTGGTTTAGTACCACATGCATAAGAAGGAGTAATTGGGTAGATGAGAATTAGTATAAATAAAGGGTATAGATTAGTGTTAGAGGGAAGGAGTTATTTGTAAGTGAGCTTTGCTCAAAGGAGGTATCCCCCTCGAAGTGGCCAATGATTTAAATTTCTTCCTTCCATAAAAGGGAATGTTTTGTATGTAATCAACATGCTTATCAATATATGCAGTTTGTATTACTATTGTGTGAGTGTGAGTACTAGGTTCTTATCATTTGGTCTCGGAGCACTTTTCCAAGCCAAATTTTTTTCCATTACAAGAGAAATTGAGATTTCATTTAATTTTATGGTTTGGGTAGAAACATCAATTTGGAGAGTTGTAGGAAGGGTTGTCTATGAGAGTGATTTACAAATTGTGTAAGAGATTTTAGAGTGGGTTTATTTTAAGAGTATTTTAGTTTTTCTATGTTGAGAGATGTGTTTTTTTTTTAATGAGTGGGAGATTATAATTGTTAAAGTGCAGGTTCTTTGAAGCCAACTGTATTTGTCATTTATTTATAGTTTCAAGTGCAGATCTACATTTTTGGTCCTCAAGTAACCCAACTTTCCTTCTTCAAACTTATCATAAAAAGTAGTGAATTGAGCCAAACAATTTCTGGATTTAGTGCACCTCTATCTTATCTTTCTAGAACAACTTTTATTTTTTAGTTTAGTTTAGTATTTAAAATTTATCACAGTTTTAGTGACTGCTACTACACTCATATTCCCATAAAACACCCTTTTTTCATTTTTTTCATTTATTTTTTTTGATTTAGTGCACCTCTATCTTATCTTTCCAGAACAGTTTATATTTTTTATTTTAGTTTAGTATTTAAAATTTATCACAATTTTAGTGACTGCTACTATGTTGTAAAATAAAATAAAATAAAAATAAATGAAAAAAATGAAAAAAGGGTGTTTTATGGGAATATGAGTGTAGAATGCATTTTTGGTTGAAGTTGACATCCAATTTATTGTAATCATGGGCATTCATATTTTATCTCTAGAGAATGTCATTGGAGCCTTGACTCAACTTCATCAAACTAGTACTATTAGGTAATATCAGGCTGAGTTTGAAATATTAACCAGTGGCATCTCTACTGCATTATTCATTCATTACTTCATCAATGGATTGTTGTATCTAGATAGGGGTATAATAGTAAAATACTAGAATAATGAATAGTGGTTTAGTACCACATGCATAAGAAGGAGGAGTTGGGTAGATGGGAGTTAGTATAAATAAAGGGTATAGGTTAGTGTTAGAGGGATGAAGTTATTTATAAGTGAGCCTTGCTCAAAGGAGGTAGCCCCCTCGAAATAGCCCACGATTCAGAGTTCTTCCTTCCATAAAAGGGAATGTTTTGTATGTAATCAACATGCTTATCACTATATGTATTTTGGATTATTATTATGTGAATTGTGAGCCATAGGTTCCTATCATTGGTATCAAAGCCTCTACCCAAGTTCAAGTCTTAGATTAGGTGGCTATGTCATCATGGCAGTGTTTCTCTAGGGCTCATACATGCAAGGGATCCTAGTGCACGGACACAAATCCAACCTAGAGTTTGGGATTTGAAAGCATGGTGTGATGTTATGATCCTGATGGGTGGATTTCACTAAAGCCTTGAGTTTTTGGTGTAATAGTTCATTACATTAGTATAAGATCACTTTCCTGGGCCAATTTTTTTCATTGCAAGAGAAATTGAGATTTTGTTTAATTTTATGGTTTACGTAGAAACATCAATTTGGAGAGTTGTAGGAAGGGTTGTTTATGAGAGTGATTTACAAATTGTGTAAGAGATTTTAGAATGGGTTTATTTTAATATTATTTTAGTTTTTTTAGGTTGAGAGATGTGTTTTGTTATAAAATGAGTGGAAGATTATAATTGTTAAAGTACAAGTTCTTTGAAGCCAACTGTATTTATCATTTATTTACAATTTTAAGTGTAGATCTATGTTTTTGATCCTAAAATAACTTGATTGTTCTTTTTAAAACTAATTTTAAATAGTAAAAAATTAATCTAAATAATTTCATCTTTCCATAACAATTTACAGTTTTGATTTTTGTTTAGTATTTTAAAAGTTATCACAGTTTTAGTGACTGCTGCTATGTTGCCCAAAAAAAGGGGTATTTTATGAAAATATGAGTGTAGGATGCATTTTCAATTGAATATAACATATAATTTATTGTAATCATAGGGATTCATATTTTATCTCAAGGGAATGTCATTGGAGCCTTGACTCAACTTCATCAAACTAGTATTTTTAAGGAATATTAGACTGAGTTTGGAAAATTAACCAATGACATCTCTACTACATTCTTCAATCGTTGCTTCATCAAATGGACTAAAAAATTAGATTCAAGAAGATGTTTAAATGTGGTAACCATAATCCATGATGGAAGTTGTGGGCTTAGATAAGGTCATAGAAGACTACATCTGCTATTATCATGGTGAGACACCTTTATTTTTGCATCCCTACACAACACCACCTTTTCAGGCCATCAACAAACTAGACAATGACCCCCTTTTAGATTCACCAAATCAGATTCTTGATGAGCCCATTCAGTAAATCACCATGATCAAACAATCCCCCAAATATTCCAAGCTAACAATCATAGATCTCAAGTAGGGAATCGAGTATTCAAATCCCTCAAAGAAAAATGCTAAAGGGGATGCCATGTCTCTTCAATTCTTTCAACAGGTTGACTATTTTGAGCACTTTTGCTCTTTATTTAAGGATATGATCATCATGGTTTAGATTGCATTTCAACCTTTATTTATAGTGTTCATATTCACCCCGTTGATGTACATGTTCATATCCAAGCATAGGCAAAATAAATGGAAGTAGAAAAGGACACATGGACGTGCCTTTATCTGGTATTTGACTTATTTTTATATGTATGGTCTAGCTTTCATTTGGTCCTCCTCCTATTTCTTATCATGTTTCAAGGGTGAAACATATTTAATGGGGATGGAATGTAATGTACCTAGATAGGGGTATGCTAGTAGAATAATTAATAGTGGTTTAGTACCACATGCATAAGAAGGAGGAGTTAGGTAGATGAGAATTAATATAAATAAAAGGTATAGGTTAGTGTTAGAGGTAAGAAGTTATTTTTAAGTGAGGCTTGCTCAAAGGAGGTAGCTCTCGAAGTGACCCGTGATTCAAAGTTTTTCCTTCCATAAAAGGAAATGTTTTGTATGTAATCAACATGCTTATCAATATATTTGTTTCGATTATTATTGTGTGAATTGTGAGCCCTAGGTTCCTATCACCCTTACTTTCAATTAAGAATCTTTTAATTTACTAGATGACTCACCTTGGTCCAGGCATGCAAGTTGATTTCACTCTAGATTCAGTGTATGTTAAAGAGTTACATTATGATACTATATTGGCAGAGGGAATGGTTGATCATTATACTCAACTATATAACTTTTCCCACTTTGTTCCTTACTCTCCTTTAGATTCTTCTTCTTCAAACTCACCTAAACTTGATGAAATTTCTAAGCTTAAGCATTCATTTGATATTTATGACTCTTTTTCTAATGCATATGACTAAAAAAATGATGGGGACACACCTCTTCCATCTCCTTATCACCTTCTAGATGTTGAGGACTTATTTCATGATTAGCCTACCTTTGGTATACTTTAAACATTATAGGATGTAGATATTGGGTAGTTTATTCCATAGTTTTAGGTTAGGGTGTCTTTTGTACATTGCCTTGTCTATAGGGGAGAATAGAATATATAGTTGGAAAAGGTATGGAGGCTATATATATCTAAGCGGAGCCCATATATATATATAGGGTCCTAATGAAGGCCTCCACTATATAGCCTGAGTTGAAGTAAAGAGAAGAGTAAGATCTCAAGAAAGCCCTATATGGTAAGTTGTCTTGTTCATCATCGCTCATTGCATTCCATCTAGTCGAATGTCTAAATCTAGAACTCCATACCATTCAATCCCCTTGTTTCCTTCAAGAGCACATATACAAGAAAGAAGTTTTAGTTTAATGCAAATGAATAAAATAGCTTTTGTGTTGCATACACATCAAAAGGAAAAAAATTGCTATATATTTCAATTCTTACATCTCCCACAACTGGTGGACTGAATTCTAGTTTTGGCATGCTGGTTAACATCATTTATTAGTCTTTCATTGCCACTAATCCCATCACACCATCATTGTATAGATCAGTTGACCCTCTGATGTAGGAACATCAATTTAAAGATGTCAAATTTCATGTTTTGGTCATTACTAGGCAAAAGTGTGTCAAGTTTGGAATGTGTGTGTTAAGAGACCTTTCAAGGTCAATTTCATGTGTATGAGGTCATATGGGGTCCCTAAAACTCATAGGTTGAGTTTTGAAGGTGTTTGAAGTTTTCCCCCTAAAACTAATATTTTAAAAATTCAAATATAACAATAGAGTCTAGGAGGTCATTTTGTATGGTTGAAGAGTTTGGATGAGAAAAGTTGATATAAGAGGTCCATTCAAGTCATAAAGAAGAGGGTTTTAATGTATCTCATGTGTAAAGTTCAAATCATGTCATATGAACTCAAGGAAGCCCATTGTATGTTGAAAAGCTGGTTATGAATGTAGGTTATTGTAACTACTTTGTAAGCCTACATTGAAAATGGGAAGAAGAGTCATTTTTGTGTGTAGAATGGCATAGAGGAGAGATCTCACCAATAAAGAGGAAAGAGAGAGAGCTTGAAAGTGTGATGAAAAGCAATACTCCTTAATCAAGAACTCAAGTCCATGAGTGGACTATTTTATAATATAGAAGGTTATAAGGAATAAATCAAAAGAATTTTATGTGTGTTCCATTCATAAAATATGATTGAATCAAGTTACTAATATCTTGGATAAGTTCCTGAAGCATGTAAAATTTGATTCTTACATGAAGTTTTAGGTGGTTGATTGGATGGTGATGATCAAGAAATAGTTGCAAGTAACAACTTTGACTAATAAGGTAATGAGTTTTCCTCCTTAGGTAATACGTTAAAACTGATGATTTCATGACATGCACACATTGACAAGGACATTTAGTAAAATGACTGAATTCAAATGATGTTGTAATGGTTCTTACTCAAACTATAGAAGATAGACCCTGTACCCTATTTTAGATGAAATTCTGTGCATGCAATTGGTGCTCCCCTATTTAGATAGGGTGGATGGCTTTCAGTGTTTTATGGAAAGATTAAAGAAAAGGTTAAAATTTATTGGTGAGATTGAATAGAGGAAAATAATTGATAACAAAATAAAGTATAAAGATAGTCAAAAAACATATAAACTGTGTATTTAGTCTAGAAAGATACAGACCGTATTTGTTTAAGGATTGTGTTGATTGTATAGTGCATGAACAAGAGAAGATTTATTGTCAATTAGAAAGTTGATCATTGTTATGATAGGTGAGCCTATGCTAGATAGATTCAAAAAGGATGAGACCTTGAAACAATCTTCAAGTTGGCTAAAAAAACATAATTCCTAAATTCTTGACATAGTCAAGATACTGTTTATTAGGGGCAGCGTATAATGAGGTAAAAGTGAGCATTGGTAAGTGGATGGGAATTGAGTAGGTAGAGGAATAACATGAATTTTTTGGTATAGAACCTAAAGTTTTGGTTATTTTAGGATTGAAGTCATTGAGTGAGTTTTGAATGTTGAAACCTTGTTAAAACAATATGTTCCCTGTTCTGTCTAGACAATCCAAACTAGTTTAATGTTAATGCATGTTGGAAAGCATGAGTAAAGTGTTAGGAGATCATGTGAATGCTAATAAATATGAAGCTGGATAAAGATAATCTTTGAGTAACCTGTAAAACTTATGTAAATGTATATTGTAGTCTAAACCTTCACACAGTAAAAAAGAATGCATATAGTCACCTTAGTTTCTTAAGTGTTTCTTGTAAAAGTGGATAGAAAAAGAAACAACTTATTTATCAGGGAGAAGGGGTTCAAGACAAACCCAATGAAGGTAATTAGACCTTTTGAAACATTTTAAAATGCAAAATATTGGATTTTTTAGGTTTTGGGGCCTGTTTGTAGGCATAAAAGCCCAAATTAAGGTTTGGTTTATTCTAAGATATTCCATCAATGGAAAAATTCCAAATTTTATAGGTTTGATTGTCTAAGCATGTTTGAATATATTTAGGGGTTTTGGGAATGTAAAAGTACATACAAGTACAAAAATGAGCAACTGAGTTGAAATAGGGTTCCATTAGGCCTAATACCATGGTTGAATCAATGAAAGGAACTTTTTGGAATCACCAAGGATCATAAAGGGTACCTAAAAGTGTGGTTAGCCCTTCAATAAAGACAAGATATAGTTCAAATAGGACAAAATTGTAGAAAATAGAGTTACTAGCCTTAGGAAAGTCTAATGAGCCTTGGGAGAGGAAATCTACTTAAGTGTTATTTGGACACTTTGAGAAGGATTTAAACAAGTTTATCATGACCATTTAAGATTATCTATGCAAGGAGAAAGTTTATGGAATCCTAAATTAAGGATTGGACCTAGAGACCTAATGGACTTCATAGTGTGAAAACTAGTGAACACCCAAAGAGAAGTGTGTGAAAGGGAAGTTTTAAGTGATATGATCAATGCACAAGAAATTATATGAGGAGGTTGTTTTTATCAAGACATGATTGAGGATATTAGGATACATGTATATAATCATAAGAGATAATTTTGACCTGATATAAACAAGGAATATTGGACTAGACATGGGATTTTGAATAACAACTCATTAAGAGCATAAGACTAGATTAGATAGTGAATTAAATGATAAAGCTTTGAGAATGACTTCTCCTTAATGCCTCTACATCACCCTCCTAGCTTACATGAAGAGGACAATTCCTTGTATAGGGATCACACCTTGGTTGAATATACATCGAGCACTTGGTAGACACATCCATTGTTCCAAGGTGATCCACTCTTCACTACATCTATTTATGATCCATAGTCACTTCTAGGAACTCTGTTATAGGATACAAGATGAATAAAAGAAGTTTAAAACTTTATTGGGGCCTTTTATCCCTCTTCTCTTCTTTGTTCTATTTTTAGAGAAGATTTTTATCCTATGGGTTTTCTCCTTTTCTTTGTTTATAAGAGTTGCATTGTGCTTGGGTACCTCATCAAGATTTATTTTTATAATCGAATTATCTTACCCACCTAAGCTATGTTTTAGGGGGGGTGATAGTGTAAGTTTTTTTTTCCATTTTTAGTTTTAACTAGACAATTTTTAGTTAGCTTATTTAGGGTTGTTAAGGTCATTAGGGTAAATACACAATGTATTTTTTCTAATTGTGAGTTGAGTTGTTACCTTTATGGTGACCTAATATATCACTATATAATGTACCTCTTTTGTACATTATATTGTGTAATATATGATTTTTTAGAGATCTTAGATTCATTTGACACCTATCTGATATGATTTAATACAACATGCAAACAAAAAAGTATAGTAGATAGACAATGTATACAATGATAACATTACTTTGGCCAAAGCATTTTATAGTTCAAATTACAAGATATGGGTCATTGTCCACATATAATTTACTTTTTTCCTTGTTTTTATGTCCATATAAATATTATTTCCATGTGGATGGGCACCATGACCTTCACACATCATCCTTCGAGCTAGAAGATACAAGCTAGATAAGCAAGATGCATCACAATCTTTCAAATCTCAAAAATATATAATCTAACCCAAAAAATAGCTAAAAAAATTGGTATATGTTTACTCAAAAGAGTATATAATATGTGAATCATTGACTAATTTTGGTCACATTATAACATATAATCAAACATTAAAGATAACTCATAAAATTTGTATAAATTTACTCAAAAAATTATACACATATGAGAGGTATTGATTGTTTTTAGAAACATTATAACATACAATCCAAGATACATATTAGCTTATATTTTACCATAATTATTTCAATAAAATTATAATGCTACTATGGTATCAAATAGGTCGATACTGAATCCTGACCTAATCATAATTGGCTTTCACACTTTTTACACAAAATGATACATAACAAGAATGTAGTATTTATGTAATGAAACCATTATCAAATACAATTGAAATGAGATTTAATACTCTCAATACTAAAATTTATTTTTATAAACCATATATGCTTAATTTCCACATTATAATCATGTTTAGAATCTACATTCTCAACTTTTATCACATCGTCGACATAATAGAGAAAATATGTTCACTTATAATCATGTAGGTGATTATAATGATCACCTATAAGTTTGTAAGAAGTTAATAATAATTAAATATTCATAAGCCTAATATTTATCATTGTTAATTTTCTTTACTATGGTCTAATTTTTCCATTAGCTAGTTCTTAGTGACAGACATTTATGAATTTAGGCGAACAGTCCACCTTTATTATTTTCTCTTTACCTCCATATATCTAATAAGACCATTAAATATACTAATATAATTTATCCTTCTTTTATAATTCCATTAAGTTCTATCATTAAAGTTTACACATTTAATTATAAGTCCCTAAATAAGGGCAACAAGGATTTATCATTGCCCACACTCACAACCGGAATAGATCTCTATATTTTTCAATTATCATTAAGGAAGATATAAACAACCAGAATAGATCTTAACTTTAAAACCCACTTTTGTATACTTGTGGGTGAGAATTGATGCTCTCACCCATAAGCCTACAAGAGTGTGAGCCCTCCTTGGTCAAAAAAGCCTTTATATATATATATATATATATATATATATATATATATATATATATATATATATATATATATATATATATATATATATATATATATATATATATATATATATATATTCAAAATTTCCACTATTCCTTAAAACATGTTCTATCTTTACTCCCATAAAGGTTGATAACCATAACTTTGCATTTGTCTAAATACACTATATATATATATATTCAAAATTTCCACTATTCCTTCAAACATATGTTCTATCTTTACTCCCATAAAGGTTGATAACCATAACTTTGCATTTGTCTAAATACACTATGATTTCAAAGTCCTTTAATATATAATTTAAGAAAAGTATAAACAAAAATTAAATCATATATAGTGAAATACACATACAACTGAATGACTTAAAAATTATTGGTTTCACAGCTTAATCAAATCATTTTATGGTGAAATAGACCTACATCCAAATGGATGGAAGCAATTGTTGGTTTCACACTTAAGTTACAAAAAGACAACATCTAAAATATAGATTGCACAACTTGAAAAATGATATTCATGTTATTTTTACACTGTCTATTTGTTCTTTCAATAACACTCAGTTGTATGATACTGAAACTAAAATGAATACCCAATATGTTTTTTCAAGATTTTTAAATCAACAAACTATATTTTTTGGTTTTTGATACTTACCTATATCTATTTACACAATTTATCATTCTCTTTCCTTTTTGTGTTCCAAAAATCCTCCAAATGAACCTTTATGTCCTAGTTTTTCTACCTTCATTCCTTTTTAAAGTTTTTCTTTCTATTTCTTAACTTTTTATCCCCACTAATGTAACATGCAACATTTTTAGATCATCCAAAATTGTCGCCATCCATGATTTAGATGAAATTAATACTTATAATTAATGATGAAAAACTAAAGAATAACTTGTAGATGATAACTTAGGTTGTTTGCTCAAATCTATTGATCGTGCTACTAGATACTAGCTTGTAACTAGGGTTTCTTCCCATTGAAGTTTCCCTCTGCTTTGCAACTTCTCCACTCAACCTCAAATGAGCATTTTAGCTTTAGCATGATGAACCAATCCTAAACAATTTTTAAACCCATGGTTATATGTGTTGAATATTTTTATTCAATGATTCATTTGCATTTTAACCCCTTACGGTGGCCAAGATTCAATATATATATATCAAAAAAAAATTCAAAAGTCTTTGCAATAATAATGTCACCAAAGGCATCTAAAATGTTTCCACCACCAAATACCTTCAAAACAAGGTTTATTCCAACATAATCCACCATTTTAGGTATTTTTATTTTACTTGAATAATTTCATACTTTAAAAGTTACCAAGTAGTTTATGCAAGTTGTTTGATACTTAAATTGTTCCTTCACACCAAAATGATAAGACAAACATAATTCATATTATAAATAAGAACCTAATTTTCACAATCATTTACAACACATTAACAATAATTAACATACATATGAAGGCTCATTTTCAGGGAATCCTTAACACTCACACATGAAAATACTAACAGAGTCCTCAACTAACACACACACATGAACAATCTTGCACTAAACAATTAATACTAAAATTAAATGAAAACATACAAATACACATAGATAGTGTTATGTGCATGTGTGTGATTATTCTCTTTAACTATGACTACCCCCCTTTATCACCATCTGCCACTCTCTCACGTATGATGCTCTCTTTCTGAATTTTTATATGAGGACTATAATTGCCTACATCCACTCATCCAGAAATTAAAAAGTAGTTCGTCATTTTCACAAAAAAATGTATATTAACATAATAATCAACTAAAAATAAATAATTTAAACATTAAATGTGACCACAATATTTAAAACATAATTTTAAATAATTAGTACATTTTGTCCCTTTATTGAAATTAAATAATGTTGAGCATACATATATTATCTAAGTTAATTGTGGAAATACTGAATGCTATGAATCCATAATATTAAGCAAAAATTACCAAATCATAAATCCATAATAGGCTTCTAGTATAAAAAATTGGGATGTAACATTATATGCAGGCTCTATTTAATTGACATTTTTGAGGCCTAGTCTATTGAGAGAAACAGGATAGTTGTAAGGCATCACAACATATACATACATTCTAGTGAACACGACATTAATATTGTTCCACCTTTAATTAGATCAACTCCACGTTTATTTTTTTAGCTTTTTATTGACATTAACAAAACCATCATATATCTTTCATTTCAATTGTATTGGCCAAGTTGATACAATTTATTAGTTTTAACACTATATCAACTAGTGTGATATCATTTCTTGTTTGCTTCCATCTATATAAACTAGCCTAATACAATTTACTATTTGCATCCAACTATATTTTCCATCCCAATACCATTATGTGTCTCTTTCTTATTATATCAGCTAGCTTGATACAATTTTGTGTTTGCTTCTAATTGTATCAACTCATTCGATTCAATTTTATTAGATCAATTTTTTATTTTGACTATATTGGCCAGTCAAAATTGTTTTGAATGTTTATTTATTTCACTGAATTTTGTATCTTTTGATTTCAATCTGAATTATGTTTATTTCTATTTTTTATTTTGTCTTCTTAGAATTATGTTCCCGCAATTATAAAATTAATAAGAGTTATCATTTTAAGCCAAGCAGTGATAAATGTTACTCAATCCATGGTATTATGGGTACTTCCCAAATACTCAAGCCATTATACAACACTATATATATAATTTGGTTTCCACATACCTCACACTATATCAAAAACATTTAGGGATTTATTTTTCAGCCTTTAGTAAGTTTTTCATCTATTTTATTTTATACACACCGGTAAGCAGTTAGTCCCAAGAATTTACTCTCAACATACCTTAGAGATGAGATAATATGCCTACAGGATAATGAAATCTTATGTATTTAGTGGTCTTTGGGATTTATTTTTTATTTATGCCTAAGACAATATATCTAAGAGCCTACAAGTCAAACACACCCTACTTGTTAATACCTTCATGTTTCTTTGATTTTTTACTACTTGGATTATCAACTTGTTTAATTTCTAGATAGTATCAGTCACCCTAAAAATTTTATGTGTAACAACTACATCAGTATCTAATACATTTATAAGTTTATGTCTAATTACATCAATCATTGAACCCATGTTATTTCCTATTGTATCGACCAACATGATTTAGTCATTTTATCTAGCTACCAATAGCATCATATTTTTACCAAACTACATCAACCACATCGATATAATCTATTTTACAATCTGAGTAACTAATTATATTGACAACCCAATACATTTTATTCTTCAAATCTAGTAACTAATTGTATTCACCTACTAGATACCGTTAATTTAATATGACCAATATTCTTCTACATTATATTTTTATTCTTTTGTATCATGATTCCACCTCTTACAATAATTTATTGCAAGCCTCAACCCATTAAGATTCTATATGGGTTTCTTTTTCATTCCCACATTATCTACCATTAATGACATATCCTCATGGTGTAATTTCTCCCAACATCATCCTAGATCCATTAAATGTAGCATGGTGCAACTTAACCTAGTTTTAGATCCTTCCTGGTATATCAATAACCTTGATTACAACACCATTTATACTCCAAACATAAATGGAAGTCTTAACAAGCTTCCCCATCTACTACAGTGGTTTTGGAAACCAATACCAATGTTGGAAATATTCCTTATAAAACTAATGATGGGAATCCATCATCTAATCCTCCACGCAAATCCAATCAAAATCCCAAATCTATTATTATATATAATGAGACTTGCCCTAAAGAGAAAGATAATTACAACCTATTTTTAGACAAATATCATGAAGTCTTTTCTTGTTCATACAAGGAGTGCCAAAGATAGACACTAACATAGTTTTCCTAACATAGTGACATATCTAGATGCAAAACCCATGCACCAAAATCAGCATAGGTTTCTTCTTGAGGTTTTCACCTTATGTCACAAATAATTCATAAATATCCTAGATTTTAAGTTCATCTGACTTTCATATTACTTAGAATGGGTATCCAACATAGTACCTATTTTCAATAAAGTCAAAATGGTTATTCATATTTGTATTGAATTTCATAATCTTAACTTAGCATTCCCTAAGGAAAATTTTCACTTACCTTCAATTGATTTTATTGTTGATTCCATAGCTAGATATGAGATGCTTTCCTTGATAGATAGTTTTTTAGGGTGCAATTAGATTCATATTTTCTCCATAGATTAACAAAAATACCACCTTTACTACCAAGAGGGGAGCATATTGTTATGCTAATATGCAATTTGGCCTTCACTTTTTTGGAGGAAGTTACCAACATTCCATGACCCACATCTTCCATGATTCCATCCCAATAATAGTCACAACCTATGTGGATGATGTTATGGCCAAATCCAAGCATTGTGAAAACCATCTTCATGGCCTAACTATCACATTTGATCACCTTATTAAATATATGAATAAGTTTAATCCTCATAAGTGTATTTTTGATGTTACATCCAAAAACATTTTAGGGTTCTTAGTTTTAATTTTTTGGATTGACATGGATCCCTTTAAGATCAATGTTATTCTTAACATGTCTATACCTAGATAAATTCCTAACATCTACAATTACCTTGATAAACGTGGGGTAATCTAAATATTTTTTCATGAGTTAGCTTACCATACATTTTTGGTAAACTCCCTTCTTAATAAATGTGTTGCATTGGAATTGACCAATTCTTATTCGCAAGCCTTTGATAACATGAAGAAAGTGTTACTTCATCCTCCTACTCTATGACCACCTTTAAATTATTTCCCTCTCATCTTGTACACATCAACTACTCCCATCTCAGTTGGGATGATGTTGGCACAATAAGATGACTTTGAAAAATAATATGCCATTTACTATATTAGTCATGCCTTGATAAATTATGAAACTTGTTACATGAAATTCGAGTGATATTGTATCAATAATCTACATTAACACTTGGCACAATCTAATTTACTAGAATACCTACATCATAATCCATATCAATCCTCTTCATCATTTCTTCTCTAAGGCTTTTTTCTAAGAGATCAAATCAAAAAATGAATGGTGTTCTTAATGGAATTTGACCTCAGGTTCATAACTCAAAAATAAGTAAAATACCAACTGATTGTCAATAAAATTATGATCACACTTTTGCCAACTTAGTGACATCTTTAAGATACCCATCTAGATGAATATGTCCTCTTGATTTAAGGTATTGATCAAGTTGTCTCTCTCAAAGAATATTTACATAATTTCATAGCTAATATCAAGGCTTAGGCCCTCAAAGAGACAAAAATATTAGTCTTTAAGTATAAATCATATACAAAATCTACCCTATAAAAACTACTTGAAGTTACTATTGACCTGCACGAGGATAATTGGACACTCCATTTTGATGGAGCCAAGTGACTTCAGTGATCTAAAGTAGGATGTGTCCTGGCCACTTCTTAGGAAAAAAACATTCCTCTCAATTTTTTAATTAAACTTAGATGTTACCAATAATATGGTTGAATAAAATATCTCATCCTTTAGATCCAAGTAGCCATCAATCTATATATTTCCTACTTACATGCCTTAGGTGATTCAAAACTTATATGTCACAAAATCAATGACGATTATCAATGAAAAAGTGAGAACTTTATTGTATATCATCAAATCACTTATAATATTGCTAAAGAGTTTGCATCTTTCATCATTGAATTAATTCCATGACATTAAAATGCTATATTCAACTCTCTTACTTCATTGACTTCTCTATTTCATCTTTATTAAGCACTACATGACTCACAGATCCTCGTCTATATGATAAAATATACATCTACATTAGTGCCTAAGGATGAATCCTTTATTTTACACTGAATATATCACCAATAAAAAAATTATATGGTATAAGTACATCATCCAAATTATCAAATGTCAAACTTATTCTCCTGAGGTAGATTCTCACGAAAATCCTAGACTCCAAATGGAAGCAATTAAATTGATTCTAGACATGACATTTTTTGCTATCATAATTTTAACTGTACCCTAATTTTATTATTTCACTTATGAATAATTTATCTCTTATTTAGAAAGTACATGGGATAATTTTTGGTCTACAGTGGACATGACACAACCCATAAATGCCTTTGTATGGGATACTAATGGGTCACTATCACAAAATATGCCATCACATTCACAAAAAGTGTAATCCTTTCCAGCTTTATGATGATCTTATTCACTCTCCTCTAGATTGGCTTCAAACTCTTGAATATTATTTTCCATTTTTTATGTGGGATTAATCTCAATGGCAAGTTACCTCAATCACAAGATGGCCATGTCTTTATTATTACCACTACTGAGTACTTTACCGAGTGGGAAGAAGTTATGCCCCTTGTTAACATTACTAGTGTCACTATATCCAAAATTATCTTAAATCAGCTCATATTTCATATTTGAATTCCTCACACCATCATACATGATAGTGGGAATTTAAAAAAATAAATACATGAAGCAGATATGCATGAAATTCAAAATTATGCAAAAATAATCTACATTCTACCACCTTCAATCAAATAACCAAGAAGAAGCCACCAATAAAATACTTGATAATATTTTACAATAGAATATTATGGATTATAATTTGGTATGGTATCTCAAGTTATATCCCACACTTTAGACTTATCATATTGGCATTGGTATTGCCATGAGGGAAACTCCATTCTCCTTAGCTTATGCATCATAAGTAATCTTACCACTAGAAGTAGAGTTACCCTCTTTGTTAATTTCTATTCTTTGAATCCTTATTAATGAATATATTCATGAGTCCCACCTTCATAATTTATATCTAATCGATGAATGACACAATGAGGGCTTTGCATCACAATCATCAATACAAAATTCACATGGCTAATCAACATAAAAAAATCAAAGTCTATAATTTCTATGTCAGAGACATTGTGTTGAAATTGGATTACACCCATGATAAAGAGGGAAAGTACACCCAAAATTGGTGGGGTCCCTACCCATTCAATGAAATCTATGGACCTAGAATTTTTAGATTATAAACAAATGAAGGACATATCTTCAAGGAACCAACCAATGCTTAATTCTTTAAGAAGTAGTTTTATAGAATTATGTTCTCTTGAGTTTCATTTTATTTATGTTTTTCCACTTATTGTACAAATTAGTTTCATGCTTATAGTTAGTTTATTTATTATATTGAGATAAAAAATTTGCAAGTTCTGCTTTGACTCTTTTATATTACATCATTTATCTCCACACCTTTGGGTTTCCTTTCACATTTTTCCTGATACCTACACTTGGTCTTTAGGTCATTTTACATTTTCACACCTCCCAGTTCTTCAATTTGTGAGTTTTATTGTAACACATTGGGGAATACAACTAAGCCTTCCTTAAAAATGCCCATCCTTTTTCTATAGTCATTTTATTTTTCATTAATCATTCTTTCATTTTTGATTCTTTGTTCTCTTTCACACCATTTGGGTCTTTTGATATCATTTTTATGGTTCATAATTTTATCTTATTTATGCCTCTAATGTTTCATACCTACCTATAATTTTACAATATTCATTTACATATTTTTTATGATTGGGTCAACCCAATCATTTTATGATCATGTCTATGACTATTTATTTTTCATTTCCTTTTGGGATCACCAAATTTGGTTTCAAGATTTCACTCTTTTCTAAGATGAAAATCTAATATTTTATAGGCACCATGCTCTTTAGGGTCCTCTCCATAGTGACTAAGTTGAAGCTTTATTTTGATAGTCATATTTATCACCCATAGTTGGGTTTTCCAAATCTATATGGAGGAAAGTATAAAAATCCAAAATAGTTAAAATCTATATCATATGATAAGGTAATGTTAAAAGATAAAACAAAACTTAAAATTTAGTTCACACCAAAAGACAAGATCTTTTTGGAACATATCTTATTCTAAATAAAACCCAAAATCCACAATTGGTCTCATGATAAATGGGGTATGGTAAGCCAATAGACTTGGGTATGAGGTCTCATTACATCATTATCTATCTTTTTACATTTTAGTGCCACTTAATTTCTCATGCAAGCACCTATTCTTCATAGTAGATTAACATATGTGTAAGGGGTCTTGAGGAGAGGGTAACATGTTGTGGGAAGGTAGGATTCTTTTTTCTTCCATTCATGCTAGCCTTTGTGAGATGATATCTATATTTCACTAGTTAGCCTAAGCTTATATTCACTATGTAGGGTTATTTAGGGCCATTGATGTTGAAAACTCTTAGCCTTTCCAACATTATTATAGTGTCTTTTTTATATAAAATGCCATGTTTTCACCTTTGTGATTCCCCCTTTCCCTCCTTCCATTTCCCCACTTCATATGCATGCTTTTTTTTTATAAAACTCTCCCATCTCATTTACTTCCTATTCTCCATTTCTTTCCAACATGGTAGCAATATGGTAGTTCTAGATATTCAATATTTAGAATAGAAGTTGCATCTTTGAGTGATTGTGAGATGCTCTCTCATTTATTGACTTATCTCCCTAGGATTTTTCTTAGTTATATTTGGGACCTTGATTTTTCTATTGATTTTTTTATGGGCCATTCAGTCCCATATTTAAATTTCATGTTTCCCATCTTTCTTTGAGACTAGTTGTTACTCCTCTTACATATATTTTATTATCATGTGATAGTTTGTGTCCTTTGCTTGATTTGGATTGTTACTTATCTTACTTTGGATGTATCCTTGGTTTTTTTAGTTTTAGGTAGCCTTGGTGTTTCAGCTTACCAATTTTCTTTTGTTTTTATCTCCTTCCTCAGATATTTTAGTTCTATCCTGGCCTTATTGATCTTAGCTTACCAAAAAATTTCAAATTTGTTAATCTTTTCTAAGATTTTTTCCTTTTATATTCATTTCTTGACCATTTTTTGTATGCATTCATTACTTTTATCCATTTTTATCCTTGTGTGCTTAGGCTTTCTCAAATACAGTTATTGCACCCTCTATGATCAAGATTATGGTACTTACATGCAATCATTCAATAAAAAGGTAAGTCAAGATATGTATATGTTAATTTTAGTTATTTAATTCATTCATAATTTATTTTTAGTTATGTTCTCTTATGTTGTTATGTTTCTATCCAAAAACACCATCATGCATTACACTATTTGGACATGTGATGAGCTTCAAGTGGGGCATATGTATACACTTAATTTTTCAATTTATCAAATTAATAACACTTTATCTTGTAGTGGCTTATCAATGCATAAATATCCTTGATGACACACCTTAAAGGGTACACCAGGAATGTTGTGCTATCAACTCATGGTGATTTGTGATAAATGTTTGTATATTACTCTATCAGGGCATCAATATTATGAGTTTGACCTCCTCTAAGTCTCTATCTGTCTTTCTTTGTCTACTTTACATTTATGTTTGATATCTTCCCTATATTTTATGGTATCACCCTAGATAATATAAGTTTTTTCCTACATAAGTGCTCCTTATACTATATCAACCAACTTAATATAATTTTGATTCTATCTTCTAACACTTTTATTGTATCAACCTAGCCAATACTATATTATGTTAGTTGACATCTTTCAATTGTATCGACCTAGTTGATAGTGTTGGTTTAGATTTTAGGCTTAGTTTTGGGTATTGGATCCATATATATAAGGGTCATATTTTATTCATAATATATATATATATATATATATATATATATATATATAT
Source organism: Torreya grandis (assembly GCA_037957365.1). Lineage (NCBI taxonomy): Eukaryota > Viridiplantae > Streptophyta > Pinopsida > Cupressales > Taxaceae > Torreya > Torreya grandis. Next base: position 3,415,613 of record JARHVA010000079.1, read on the forward strand.
ATATCACATTCATACATTCTAATTTCACTCACATTTTTTCACTTATGAAGTATTTAGGAGAGTTAGAGGGTTTATAACCTTATCTTAGAGGTCTTGTCTATGGTGTCATTAAATCTCAATAGGAGAGGCCATTTGGAGTTCCTAAATAAGGATATATAGGTCTTCATCACACCATTTAAGGTATTCAACCTATAACATATCTTACATAGGTCTATTGGATCTAAAGGGGGATATTTAAGCATTTATAGGTCCACCTCAAGGTAAGTATTTCTATCCACATACTATTTCCTTTACTTATTAGATTATATGTTGTCTATTGTTGTGTTGATGTATGTGTGTCGTTTATTAGGATATTCCTTAGATCAAATAAGATGGTATAGATATAAGATTGATTAGGCTTTACATTTATCATCTCAAGTTTTATAGACCCCTATTTGGTTGACCATTGCACCTTACCTTCTTACCAATTTCTTACTCATCATTTATTTTACTTGTACCCCTTTACAATCATTTACTTTACTTGCATCTTTACAATCATTTACCTTTGTTGAGACCTAGTGATATTTATATCCTTATTTTATAGGCTTAGGATTTTAAATGTCTTTCCTCTTGACATCTGAGTTGCAAGTTACCCTTTGTTAGGTCCACAAATATTCTAAGTCCTTACCTACCCATCTAAGTATATGTAGGTTATATTTGATTGACTTTATTTGATTCCTAGTTTGTTGAAAGAAAGATGATAGTTGTAGGTCATCCCATCCCATGTATAAAAATGAAATAAAAAATGAAAAGGATATTTATGTATCTATTTTTAGATTTCTCCATCATACAAGGGAGTTTCCCCTCTCAAACATAGAGTAAAATCACCTATTGGTGATTTCTCGTATGTTAAAAAATTTATGTTACTTCTTATTGGGTGAGTCCATGAAATAAACAAAGAAAGCATTGTGACATTAAATTATTCCAACATTTTTGGTGACTCCAATAGGGATTGAAGTGCCTTATTCATTTGATTTCTTGAAATTTTAAGGAACCTTCTCTATAATGGATGTTGGAAACTCCATTAAAATTAGATATTTGAAACTCAATCTTGTTTGATAATGTAATTTAAATTTGATTTATCTCCTATTTTTCTAACCTATATCATATTTCCCAAATTTTGGTTGAATATCATTAAAAAAATCAGCTACAAAAAGAATATGACCAACTTATAGAGAGTTGGTGGTAGAAAGAAGAAGAAAATAAGAAACTATACAAGAAGTTGTATAATCCAATATTGATTGAAGTCACTTCAATTGATGATCATAAAATCAAATCCAAATGGAAAATATTTTAAAATAATTGTTGCTAAAAAAAAAATTAGAGCCTATTGATGATCATAAGTCGAAGCATCTAATGACAAGAATACAAAAGAGGTGAAAAATTGTATAGACATAAAATACATAATATCATATTGAAGAAAAGTTAGGATGCATGGAAAATGATGGTGTCTTGAATTTCTTTAACATTGAAATGGTATATGAAACATATATTAAAGAAGAAATTGTAGATGATCTATGACATGATGGAAAACTCAAGACATTTCCCTTATTTTCCATTCATATTATTGCATTTCCTAAATATAAAGATGAAGATATAAGGGATAAATAAATAAAATATTATGAGAATGGAAAAATTGATAAGAGGAAACTCAAATCAAAGCCTCAATTATGAATCTTCGTAATTTTCAGAAGATATGAAAAATAATTTTGAATAACTTGAGGCAATATGAAGCCAAAATGAAAATATCAATATTTTAAAAGTCCCTAAATATTTTCAATACCATAAATTTTTTGTTTCAATTCAGTTCCTAAAAATTTTGATGAAGACTTCATTTTTTAGTAGCATATGCATTTCCTTCCATAGTTGTCCTTGGTGAAAATCAAGCGATTAAGGAATGTAAGGAAATAAATATGTTATTCTTTACAAATTCATCTCAACAGTTGATAAAGACTATGAAGATAAAATTTTCAATAATAATGAAGTTTTATATTGTGAATAAATTGACCCTATGCTCGATGAAATTTTTAGTCATAATTATACATGTATACAAAGTAATGATACATGTGCTTACCTCAAGACTTACATGAAAATGATCAAACCTAAAAAATATCTCAGTATTGTGTGTAATGGTTTGGACTCTACCACAAAATAAAATACTCTTGCATTAAAAGAATCATTCTTCAATCATTATTTTGAAGAAGATTCTGATATTTTAGCTAAAGAGAATGAAATCATTGAAGAACCTACTAAAATTTTGTATTGAACCCCTTTCAAGGGGAATGAATGGAACCATGGACATCATAAGCTACACATTGTATAAAAAAGAAACATGCATTGATTATGATCACAAGCATATTGCACTTGTTAAAGTGCTAAATTTAGGAAGGAAATGAGATACAGAGGTGTTTAATTTAGAATTTTGAGACAAAAAAAAAATCACCTTTCCTCTTTAAAAATAAGATAATAACACTCCTCCCAAAACATTTATTGAATAACATGAAATGCACAACCATGAGAACATTGATGCTGGGTTTTCATGCAAGATGATTCCAAAATTAACATGAAGAGAAGACGATTGGTCAGTTCTAAGATATTTATGCCACTGAAAGATAACAAAAATTAAACATGATATTAAAAAATAATCTAGTTCCCATTAATTATTTGTTCATCATCAAATTATGAAGGGAATTATAATATAGATATTTCCCGTCCAAGATCACATTCGTCTATTCAGTTCCATTATGCTTAATTTATGTTAGTTGGTCTCCTTTGACCCACAAAAATTTGATGAGTGAAATCCATCAATTCAATTGGGTATGTACTTATTTGAACCTATTAATTGGTTCACATAGTCTTTTTCACACCAATGTCCTACCCTATACATAGTATTTTGGCTTGTCCTCTTTCCTATTATTTTCCTATTTTATGTCATGTATGCATGTGTGTGTTTTATTAATAAATGTAACATCTAAAGAACCTCTCCCTTAAATTATGATGAATCTAAGAAAAAATATTTCATAAAACTAGGGCACATATCAATTCAAAATTATTTAAATTTTCATGATGTTGTAGTTTATAAAATGAAATTTTTGAAATCATCATGTGCAAATAATTTTAAACCAACATTTCAGGCACCATATGCATGCCCATCCTTGGGGCGGTAGAACTAAAGAAGCTGAAAGTGAAGCAAGAAAATGAGATATGATGACAATAAACAACATTAACCCTCCATAAATAAAATAATGATACATGAAAAACTACAAAAAAGGAAGGTCAGCCTAAAAAAAAAGCACCTTTTTAAAATAATTAATATAGGCTACAAAGAATCATCGATGCCTTGGCGATTGTCTCTATTTAGATTATTAGGCCTTTTTCAATCTTAATTATTTCTCTCACTTTTATTTTCCAATAGTCATCCTCTTTCACAAAAATCTTAGCTTTTTCCATGAAAATATGGTGTTTTATGGTAAAAGAGTGTTGTGCTAGTGCTGAAATATCCACCTTAGAATTTTGAATGTCACGTGGATGTTCTTTCATTCTAGTTTGTAGTGATCTACATGTTTCCCCCACATGATCAAGGAATGACATAAACACCTTTCTAAGAAATAGGATCAATAGTATCTTTGGAAAAATACAAATAAGAATAAAGGGTATTAAGAGGTTTGAAAGCAGTCTGTATTCCGACCATTTTCACAATTCTTGCTAATTTTTCCAAAAAGTCTTTCACAGAAAGAAAAGTAATCCTTGGAATGTCTAAATAAAAATTATGATTTATTTGAGTATGAGAGATATTATTATGAAAATATTTATTAATTTCCCACCTTAAATAACTATTTTACATTAGAGCCTTGGTAAGGTGGATTTTTCAGATTTAATGTGCTCACCATCATATATTTGTTGAGCTCATAAAGTCAATGAATAAAGGAAATCATTTTTCTAGCAAGGATGATGGTGTGAGTCTTCCTATAGATAAATATCCATGTGGGTATTTTTTTATATAAACTTCATGAGATAATTCCCACTCTAGTTTTTTTGAGATAAGGACATTGAGGAAAGGTAAGCAATTATTCTCTTCTTTTTCCATAGTGAATTGAATCTGGTGGGATTTGTAATTTAAATATTCAGGAAATTTATCCAATTTATTATCTCCATGAGGCCATTTCACATTTGTGTCATCTACATACTTATCTCACCAATCGTGTTTGAAAGTGTAAGAATCAAGATCTCTTTTTTCAAAATGTTCCATAAACAAATTCACAACAATGGGAGATAATGGTGAATCCATTACCAATCCTTCTATTTGCTCATAGAATTCCCCTTTAAAGGTGAATAAAGTTGATCGTAAACATAATTCCACCAAACATATTATTTTGGACTCTATAATATCATGTATGATATTCATAGTCTCATTAAGAGGAATCTTGGTAAATAAATATACAACATCAAACCTACCCAGAATATCTTGATCATCAACTTTTCTTTCCCTAACTTTGCTCACAAAATGCTCAAAATTTTTCATCAAATAATTTTTTGTTAGCTTTATATGCGTCTTTGGATTGATACATGTATGTGGTCTAACATACATGATTGTTATCAAATCACCTAGAAAAATTAAAGGGGATAATGATGAAGATTCCAAGATTGTTTCTATTTAGGCTATTTTCACCTGAAAGTGAAGGTAGGAATGCTAGTGGATTAATATGCATCAAGTGAAGTGCCATGGAAGGAGGATGACTTATACATGAAGAGGTCATATCCAAATTATTGTAAAGGACATCATTATGAGATTAAAATTTAGGGGAAAAGGACAAAAACATTATTAAAATGTGCAAAGTGATGTCCTCCACAATTTTTAATTAATTAAAACTAGATTGAAAGATGAAAAGGTTCCTCTTCATTAAATTGTGACAAAGGCTCTAGGATATCTTGTATCCTATGAAACATAATGTCATTATTCAAGCCATTATGTATTTAATAAACTTTTGCCTTTCTTGTTATCTTGTTTGTGTGATGACTCTAGTGATGTATGCAAATGAGCAGTAACAAATCTAAAGTTTGTTGCCAAGGTAGATTTTTTGGTTGTTACATCATACATATTAATATTTGGACTTATAATCAGCTAATGTCTTAAGAGAAGATAAATACCAATCCATTTTATTGTATAACATTATGTTATACATGTTTTCTAACTTAAAATAGGGGTAAAAATGTTCAAGCTACACAAAAATATATTATGCCTTAATGCTAGACATATTAGAAGGCAACCAAAAATGAGTGAAAGAAGTGAGGAACATGGTAGAGAAAAGTTAAAATAATATAATATAGATTGAAAGAGAGGCCTTGTATTTCTCAAATCATATATAAAGTGCAATAAGTTCCTTGGATACTTGAATGACACATGATAAGTAATGTAATTGATATTAAATTTTATTGAAGGCATCTTTGGCTCCACCACGAGTAATAAACAACCCTAAAAGTTCTAAGAATGCCTATAAAATGCAATTCATGTGAATACAAATGAAGCACTGAGAATTTGAAGTTAATTTGTGGCATTCACTTATAAATATGATTAGGCATTTAGTCAAATCATGAAATTTATAAAATTTTGATTGAGTGGAATATTATGCACCCCCCATGATATTCAAGTCCTAGAAAACCAACCAAGGCTTTAATCCATCATTGAGGTTGGGTAGAGAGCTTATATTTCATGAGAAAAATGTTGAAGGTGGTTACTTAAGTAGGTCAAACAAAAATAATATGTGTGTCATATTACTCCAAGATCTTTCAACATCACAGATTGCACAAAACCTTAGGATTAGGTGATAGCAAGATGCAGAACAAAAGTGAGCTTCATAAAATGTCTATTAGATAATTAGCCAAAAGGTATAAAGGAGGTACATTATATATTGAGATATTAAGTCACCATAAAGGTGACAACTCAAATCATAATTAGAAAACATATAAAGTTTATTTTACCTAATGACCTTAATAACCCTAAACAAGCTGACTAACAACCATGTAGGTAAAACCAAAAGTGGGAAAAATCCTACACTAACACCCCCCTGAAGTGTAACTTAGCTAGGTAATAAAATTATGTTTCAAACATAACACATCTCCCATAAAGTGAAGAAAAGGAGAAAACCCATAGGACAATACTCCTCTCCAAAATAGAATAAAGAAGACAATAGGGATAAAAATCCTCACTAGAGTCTATAACTACTTGTGCCATTTTGTATCCTACAATGGAGTTATTAGAAGTGATTCTGGATCAAGAGTAAATGTAGTGAAGAATGGACCACCCTAGAATAGTGAATGTGTTGACTAAATTCATGATGGATATTTGAAAAAAGTATGATTTTGATACAAAGAAACATTCTCCTCATGTAAGGTATGAGGGTCAACTACTCTAAAAAAGGGAGGTGCATTAGTAGTAGAGGCCAAGGACTATGGAATGCCCTATAAATGTGGAGTAGACTACTTGATATCTAATGTGTCATGGATCAATATACCTACACCCTATAATATTTTAATATGACCAGAGGCAGGTTGATTAGAAAATATATTCTCAACATCTAGAAGGTAACTAGGAGATGGTAGAGGTTTGTCCCCATCACTACTATAATCATTTGTATTAAAATAAGAGTAATCAATATCAGATGAGTGTTTAGGCTCAAAAATGTCATCAAATTCAGGTGAGTCTAAAGAGTAAAAATCTGAAGGAGAGTTAGGAGAAAAGTGTGAGAATTTGTATAGTCAATTATAGTGATTGACCATTCTCACTAACAATATATTATCAAAGTGAAACTCTATAATATACATTGAATCTAGAGTGAACACAACTCATATGCCTGAACCAAGGTGAATTCTCTAGTAAATTGATCAGAGACTAGTTGAAAGTGAGGGAATAATTATAACCTTATTAAAGGTTCCACCACTCACTTCAACTGACCCTCTCCCAAAAAACATTGAAGAAGTGTCATCACCCATTTGTATAGAGAACATGTCACATAGTTCCAAGGAATTAAAATCTATCTATGAAGAGGTCATGTGATATAAAGAACTAGAGTCAATGATCCATGTAGGTGTTATAGGTACAACTGTAACTAGGGCCTTACCCTTTGCTTTCCCCTTATTATTCACTTTTTCCTTTTCTTTACCATGGTCATATTCCTTGGAGTATTCATGGGTTGATTAACTTTGATTGGTAGAATAAGGGACACTAATATTGTGCTTATTGATCATCTTAGCTAATTGGTTAATTTGTTTATTTAAACATTGGCTTTCATCATGCTTTCCTAATCAAAACCCACATTTTATCCTATCTTTTTTCATCTCAATGCTAGAAGAAGAGGTATCATTATTTGATTTTTAGGTGGGAGGATTTGCATCCTTATCTTTATCCTTTTTATTCCTATTTATTCTCTCTGTTGTTTGAAGCCTTTTCTTTCTTATCAAAAAGTACATGAGATTTTAAAGACTTCATTATGCCTATCTATATAAGCTTATCTTGCTCCTAAGTCAAGTTAGAAACAAAGGTATATAAATAAGGCATCTTCCATGTAGTTTCAAGAGCACTTTTTGTGGCATGAAAAGTGGACACAAACACAAAATAGTCTAGACCAAGTTTGGAGTGTATAGACATAACAAGTTGATCATATTTCTTATCTATTCCATATTATTTTAGCTATAATATTAGAGATTTGAAATTAGTAAAGAAATTCTATAGCGTGTCAAAGTCACCTAGGATCAAACTAATGAGCTCATTCTATAATGCATGATCTCTCATCACATCCTACTTCCCAAAGATTTTTTATAGTGTGGTCCATACTTCATTCAGCATTTTATCAGATTCAATGTGAAAATGTAAGTTAGGAGAAATAAGCAAACTAAGAAAACCATGTTCTTGATCACATTTATAAAACTATTTATTTTTATCAACATCTACTATAGGTTTAGTTTCTTATTTATAGCTATCATATAAAAGCCTTATTTTCTTAAAGAAAGTAATATGTTACTTTTCTATTCATGGTAATTAAATGTCGTAAGAGGTAGAAATGACTAACAATCCATGATGCAAGAAATGAGATTATTACATAAATTAAAGAAGAAATGTAGAAGATAAAAGTACACAACACCATATATTACCCCCTTAAAACTATCAAAGAGACCTATCTTTAAAGTTTCAAATATAAGCATGCTCATATAGATATCAAAAAAAACCAAGAATGTGTCTTAAGTAATTTGTACATAAGTATGAAAGAACTAGAGGGATGTTGGGCTAAGTTGATAATACATCCAAGAGTGTACAATAGTTGATTTGAAGGGATCTATAGTGAGTTAAATATTACTATAATAAGTAGGGAATGAAAAAAAAACACTTTTGAAGAACATGATAATCAAATTTGAGTTATTGATCAAAAGTTATGCATGTTTGAAAATCTAATCGCATGAAAACTTTGGTGGCAAATAGTGGTGATTTTTTTTTGATTAAATTCCAAAAAAAATGAGGGTACTTGGAGAAAAATATTGGATTTATTTTGAATCAATTTCCTCAAAAAACATTTATGCCTCCATGTAGTAAAATTTCAGCACTTTTAGATTGGAAGTGACCAAGGACTTATTTCTCATATGACCAGGGGCTAATAGATTTTGTGGGTGGTGATGTGATTGATGTGAGAGTGACATCATATAAAAATGATGAATAATATCACTTTTTACCTAGTTAAACTTGATAGCCTCTTAGAATCCACAACTTGCAAAAGGGTGGTTAGAACATGCAGGGTGTTTTTACAATGGCCAGAATCTGCCTAGGGTAAGTCAGAGTCTACAGGTTAATTTTAAAATTGGTAGGATATAATAGTGTGTCAAGTATGTTGTTGATTTCTGATGGATACTCAATCAAGTTTCAGGTTTTGACATGTGTTTGAGTAGGTGTCAAATTTGGATGGATGTTTAGGCGGGTGTCAGAATTTGATGGCTACTAGGGAAGGTGTTAGAGTATGATGATTACTTACGTAGGTATTGGGTTTTGATGTATGTATACACATATTTAAAAGTATTAAAAGTGTCATATGCTTGATGGAATATGTTTTTTGATGCCAAAATTCTAAAAAAGTCCAGAAACCACTAAAATTATCTGTAAGGGGTAGAAATTCTATTGAAGTTGGAAAATCCATAAATCTACAAAATCAGAATAGATCTCATAGAAACTAGTAAAGACCCATTTTATAACTTAAAAATCTATAATTAATTTCTTGATTTGATAATTTTGATTCACTAAAATATGCAAAACCACTAAAAAGTCTTGAAACCCTCCAAAAATGGCTAAAAATGACTGTCATGAATCTATGTCATGTTTACAACTGATTATAGGGTTTTGAAACCTTATAGATCTAATGGCACTGTCCAGTTTATAATAGGAGACTCTAGCTATATGGTTTTCATATATTTTTATGGAATCCCACCAGACCTATGAAAATTGAAAAAACTAAGAAAACTGCCAAGAATGCTAGCATGAAATATCTCACCAAGGATTTTATAAATGGTAAAGCAACCATCAGATCAGAGATTTTATACCATGTTAAATTACTCTTATATCTCTAAAAATCATAGATTACATGAAACCCTAAGATAGGTGAAAGAAAAATGTAAAACAAAAAAGAGCTTCATAAAATCTCTATTAGCTGATTAGCTAAAAAGTACAAAGGAGATACATTATATACTGAGATATTAGGTCACCATAAAGGTAAAAACTCAACTCACAATTATAAAATTCATAAATTTTATTTCCCCTAATGACCTTAATAACCACAACAACCTTAATCAATCTTACTAACAACCATGTATGTAAAACCAAAAATCAAAAAAACCTACACTAACACCTTGTAATACCTGTGGTGATAAAAAAGAGATCAATTTTATTTTTAATTTCTAAGAAACATATTAAGATTTATGCTAAGGTATCACAAATAATGTTTGAATGATAAAGTAAAGTAATGCATAAATAAACAAGATTATCTCAATAGCGAGCAAACCTCAAATGAGAGATATAAGAATTTATAAGTAGGGAAACCATCAAACAAAAAAAACCGTAATAGATTAAAAAGCTTGAAAATAATTTATATCCAAGTAAAATATCAAATTCAAGTCAAGAGAAAGACATATAATAATGACCTCAAGCCAAAAGAGACATCTCAAGAGAGTTAGAGCAATATTGTTATGAATGAGAAAGGAGAGGGTTCTTTAAATAGAGAAAAAGGAAGAATTATGGAGTTACAAGAATATCATCATGACCTTACAAGGCCTTCTTAGTGTGTGTCAAATATCTTATTCCTCAAAGAGTGAAGGGAAGTGTGTGACATATGGGAGGAGAAGTTACTGTGAAAATAATTCCAAGAATCCTACAAAAGGAAAAAAAGAGGTGAGAGTCACCTTATAAATATAAGATAAAGTAAATTTATTATAATAATAGATTCACACCTAACAGATAGACTTAAGGTAAGCTAAACTGCCTAAAGGAATAAAGTGAGTCTAAATAAGGTTAATATTCAACATTCCCTCTTAATCTTAACTTGGAGTTACAAGTGAAAAAAATATTTTATAAACAAGGAAGGGATTTGAAATTAAAATATACTTCATATTAATAGAAACTTCCTTCAAGAGGAATTACAATAGTTTGAGAAGGAAAGAAGAAGAAAAGGTGTCATCAAAATTCATAAAGTGTGATCATAAACAATCTCAAAGAAGCCTCTTTAGACAAGAAGGTCAATTTACAATGGAATAAAGACCAACAAGAATGATAAATGATCTTCTAAAACTTGTAATACAAACAAGCTAACACCAAACTTTCATGCTATGTAAATAATATGCCATAAAAATTATCTACATACAAATAATGTACTAAAATCAGATCTAATAAAGGTAAATGAAGCAAAAGACATCTTCTATTTAAACGTGTGAAATCCTATACAACAAGAAGTTAGTAAAAATGGGCTCTATCAAAGCATATTTCCTTTACAATAAAAATAAAGGAATGCATTAAAATATGAGTTTATCAAAATGGATACAAATAAAATGTGTCGTCACTTACAAAAAATATTCGATGTGAAACAATAGAAGAATTATCACATGAAGATACATTATATTTAGGTATCCAAATTATTTTTACCTTAAAAGTAAGTGTTTTAGTGGTTTTCCAATAATAAAGTGTCATGAGTTGATTTACCATAATATTTTCACGAATTAAATTTACAACATTTAAAAATAGGATGCATGTGTGTTTCATAATGCTCACAAGTTTTATTATTTTTAACGAAAGAATAAGAATGACAAATATTATGATCAATATAAGTTGTATGATAATTAAGAGTAATATTATGTAAAGTACTTTAGTGAGGGGGAGAATACAACTTCACATTGTAATTGAAAGCATTAAAACCAAGCCCTACATAATTCACATTAGAGGCAATCAAAATCAGCTCAATAATGTAATTTTTGTATTTGTCAAGTCCATCGCTCGAGTAACCCATAGATTGCATGATTTTGAAGCCAATGTTAATATAAAGAGTGTGCAAAATAATTTATTCATAAACACATTTAAATTCATTGTCAGAGGTATGATCATGTGCAAAAGACGTAAGTTTTGAATTGAGTGAAAATAAGTTTGTATTTTCTCTATGTGTATTAAAAGAGTTTTGAGAAGTAGTAATAATCATATTTTGACATTGAAGTTTATGTTTAAGAACATTAATTTCATCATTTAAAAAAAAAATTACCTTAAAATTCTTAAATGAAATAAAGATTGTTGGTTTAAAATCCATTAACAAAAATATAACTAATCTGAAGAAGTAAAAGTGTTTTAATTCTTTTAAAGTTAATATCAAACATGCATTCTTTAAAATAGTATTTTCATAAAAACATTAGGAGTGTTTAAGAAAAAAATATATATTATCAAAATTAAACAAAAAATTAATTTTTAAGGTGTGAAAAATTATTTCAAATCATTCAAATTATAAATCTAAATCTACACCAAAACACCAACAATGCTTGGAAAAAAAATTAATGTGAATATCATAAGAAATAGAACTTGCTTTAAAATCCTTTGAATTGTTTATTTTAATTTGAAACCAATAAAAATATATTAGAATTGGATTTTTTATAATGAAATATATCCATATATTAACTAAATAGAAATATACAAATAATTCACAAAAATAATAAATGCGGTATGAAAGCACGTCACATCACACCAGGCAGACCCCAGGAGCAAAATCATAAGTATCATAATTTAGGCAGATCTTAGAAACAAGTCATAAAATCACTAAAAAAGATATAATTTATATGCAACAAGAGCAAGGCCAGAAGGTGGAGGATCTATATCATTAGGACCCCAGCCTAAGCTTGGCAAGTCATTACCATCTGGAATAGGCTCCCAGCTAGTTAAATGGGCAGTGTCTATGTCATCATCTTCTACTTGTGTCAGCATGGGCAAAATGGCCAAATAAATCTTGGGGAACTTATCTATCACATTAGTTATACCTCTAGGTGGTGTCCCCCAAGCATCTAGGTATAGAGGAGGATGAGGAGCACCCTAGATATCCTACCCAATAGGGGAAGGAGGCGATGTCTGCCACCCTTGCTACTACCTAAGAGGGGAAATGTGTTATTATGAGGTGCCACTATGAGAGTGATGCCTAGAATAGATGTGATGATACCTACAATAAGGTGGTTGAGGTACTCTATCATCCAATCTAGGATCCTTGGGCAAAGAAGGTGGAATCTGAGCCATAGCACAAGGAGCATCTCCCTAGTGGGAGAGGAGATCTTGAAGATGCCCAAGCTCCATAGCCACTTTATTGGCTTGGACTTGAATCTACAAAAGAACATTGGAGATGATAGAAGATTTGTGTAAAGAAGATACACTACAATCAATAAAAGAATGATTAAAAAATAATTATTTATTTCTTTCTAAATATAGAAGAGAATATCCACTCAAAGTATGCCAAACTTGCGTATAGTTGAAGGGCATCACAAGTTTGTCTCCAAGGAGAATATGCTACCAAAGGAAGAATTTGGGGTGAAAAGGCCTAAAAAGATCATGGATCTAAGTCCAAACCCTTTGAGCTTTGGAATAGAACCAAAAGAGATGAGGAACCATGTCAAGGTGACCATAGAAGGGGCAAGTAGGTAGGTGGACTCCAAGCTGTATGAGTCTTTTGCCAATAGGCAAGTCTTGGTGCAGTATACACTAAGAAAAATAATCAAGCTTGGGATCCATGCAAGCCCCCCAAACTATGTTAAAGTGAAATCTCCATGTTTTAATATATGATTGTAGCTCCCAACAAGTGGTAAACTTGTCCACCATTAAGGGTGAGCCATGCATAGCCAAGTTGAGGGGTGTAATTACAAAAAAGGGTCTCAACATATCATTTCTAGTCCTTTCACCATGGCTGAGTGGAATGGATTGAGATTTTATGGAGCATTAAAGCTAGGACAATATTGAGGATCTCTTGATAGGACTCCTGGTCCACATTGGCTAGCCAAAATTTAGCTTTCGCCTCCTCTTAGAGTAACTAAGAGTGAGAGCACCTACAAAAAATATCTTGGATGGTATGAATTGCTCTATGATAAAGCTTGATAGCATTAACCCAAGGGACCTATGCCAAGGTCATCTCATTGTGAGAGAAAATGGCCAACCACTAGAGATAATAGGAGATGGTAGAGAGGCTAGTCCAAAAATTGGATCCATTCCAAAGCAGTCATACTTTAATCTTTTCCTAGGCCTCCATATGATTTTGGCCACAAAGGACCCTATGATTTGGATAAGAGACTAAATGAAGATTAATTTATGGAAGCTGAGCCCTTTCTAGGCCTTCTTTCCCTTATGCAAGCTTGAGGATATACAATGTCTAAACAACACCTTCCAAGCTTCTTATCCCTCAATGGCCCGCACGATCCATTTGGCACATAAGGCAATTCCTTGTTGGGTTATGTCAATGAGCCCCATCCCTCCAGCATCACAAGTGAGGAAATAATATTCTCAGGCCACCCTATAGAATCCTTTACCCTAAAGGGAATTAGCCTAAAAGAAACCTCTGAACAACTTCTCTAGTTTCTAGTAAAATGTTTTGGAGGGAACCCAACATGATGAGTAATACACATGGGTGGATGTAAGAAGTTTTGAGCAAATTAAAAATTTTCCCGCTAATGAAAGAGACTTGGTCACCTAAAATTATAAATTCTTAGCAACTTTGTCAACAACATATTGCCATTACAAATGTGGCAACGTCAAAAGCAAAGAGATGCCAAGAAATTGAAAGATTTCATCATGTTGGATCCACTTCCAATTGAATTTATCAACCCACACTGGTAGAGGGAGGTAATGTTATCAATATCAATGAGTTTTTTACCATTATATGCTAGATCTAGAAGCTAGGTAGAAGGTGTTAAGACACTACAAGGCATTGTCCACATTGTTTTCATCCTTAATGAGAGTAAGGAAGGAGTCATTTGTAAAGTGGCCATTGAGCAGTTGCATACCTTCATGTGGGTTCATGGAATTAGGAGGGAGATAAATTCCCTTAACAAGGCCCATAGCTTGGGCATTATAAGAAGATATCCAAAACCCATAGTTTTAAGCAAATATAGGATGGGAGCCAAGGGACACCCTTGATGAATAGAATAGAATAAGCCAAGTTGATTAGAGGTGACTCCATTGATAGAGAGAATAGCTGAGGCATCATAGACAAGCATCTAAATAGTTTGTATGAATATGGGACCAAAGCCTAGGGATCAAAGCATGGTTAGAATAAAAGACCATTCGATGTGATCATAGGATTTTTTGAAATCAATTTTGATGAACATAGCTTGTTGCTCAGACCATCTAGCCCAATCAATGCCTTCCCAAATGGAAATGATGTTATCCAAAATATAACGGATTATGATGAAACTAGTTTGTTCTATACGCATAATCAAAGGCAACATATTACATAATTAGATTACTAGGGCCTTGGTAATGATCTTATAGGAAACATTTAGGAGGATGATGGGCCACTAGTTATAGATCAACACAGGATATCCCTGCTTAGGTATGAATTTGATATTTCCTTTATTTATATTAGTACCTAGAGAATGATTATGAAATGATTCTTGATAAACCTTATGCAATTCACTACCCATAAGGTCCCAAAGCATTTTATATAATTCACAAGGTAAGCTATAAATGCCAGGGGGTTTGTCATTATCTATGTGAGACACTACTTCAATCAAGTCATCAACAAAGAGGGGTATGTAGCAAACCACCCACTGGGCAAGAGTGAGTTTGTATGGCACCACTTAAAGGCATTGCTAAAGGTCAAATTCATGCTCAACTGAAGATGCTTGAGATTTGAAAACTTATTGATAGTGGCAAACAAAATCTTGCACTATTAGTGGATGTCAGGATACCTACAACAATCAATATACTCTGATACCAGCTGTTAGGTGACCCCTTATCCAATGGAAGCACAATTGATTACTTTCTTATAAGCAATTAAACACGGAATTATACCAGAATGATAAAGTAACTAAAAACTTGAGACAACAAAGAATTTGAGAGACAATACACACTCTTGTATTCAATATTACTAGAAGAAAATACAATAAGGAAGATGCCACTTCTTCCTCCACCTCAAAGGCTTGCCACACCTCAAGACCTTCTTCCCTCTCTCTCTTGCTCAACACAAAACCAACTCTACAACTTGAGTTGCTATCCCTCCTTGAATGCTTCAGCTGATGTCCTTGACCTTACACCTGTAGATCTCCTTGACCTTGCTTGCTTCAATGCTTTTACTTGCCTTCTTGATAATTACAATACATGCCTCATGGGTCTTTAAATAGAATCCCATGGTTACAAAAATAGAAATATAACTACAATAATTAGACACGCAACTCGTGACTATAATTAGTCATTTGACATGCAAACACTCACTTCACTTAACTGACTATTCGTCAACAGCAGTTCTGGAAATACACAGGCGACTGACGTCAGTCCCTGCTTGCCTGGTGCTGCCGACGTTGGCCGACCTCCTGCCATCACCGGTTTCCTTCTCCACTGTCTGTGACCGACATCGGTTATACTGCCAATGCCGGTTCCTCTAGTTCTTCAGCATCCTCTTCTTGTGTCTGCAAACAGTTGAAGCTTTTAGCTCCACACACTAACAATCTCCCACTTGGAGATAAATAGCTGCTACTATACCTATACCTGTACACCATCTATTTTTTTCCTTAGGCTCTGTATCCCTCTTCAAAGTCACTCTTGAAGACCAACCACCACTGAAACCTATGATGCTGAACCTGTCACTTATGCCACAAGAATTTTGCTGCTCCCAAATTCTTCATGAGTTGCTATCCCTCCTTGAATGCTTCAGCTGATCTCCTTGACCTTACACCTATAGATCTCCTTGACCTTGCTTGCTTCAATGCTTTTACTTGCCTTCTTGATAATTACAATACATGCCTCATGGGTCTTTAAATAGAACCCCATGGTTACAAAAATAGAAATCTAACTACAATAATTAGACACGCAGCTCATGACTATAATTAGTCATTTGACATGCAAACACTCACTTCACTTAACTGACTGTTCGTCAACAACAGTTCTGGAAATACACAGGCGACCGACGTCGGTCCCTGCTTGCCTGGTGCTGCCGACGTCGGTCGACCTCCTACCGTCGCTGGTTTCCTTCTCCACTGTCTATGACCGACGTCGCTTATACTGCCGACACTGGTTCCTCTGGTTCTTCAGCATCCTCTTCTTGTGTTTGCAAACAGTTAAAGCTTTTAGCTCCACACACTAACAGTGGAGTCTCTATGAGCCTGTTGCTAGCCTAAAAAATGACTTGTATCTATTGCTTTGAGTTTTTGGCTCATAGCATTTGGAAGAACTCCTTAGAAGCTTTGTCCCCTATCTTAAGCTAATAAATCTTGGCTTTGATTTGGGCTCCTTGGGCATTGTATTTATCTAAAATTTGAATGTGGTGTCACAAGGAAGAAACTCTCACTTTTAAGATCTCATTAAAGGGATATTTTTCCATGGCTAGAGTCGCATGTCTTAGCTCGAAAGAAGTATAAAATTATGAGTGTCTCTAAATTTTGGCAATTTGGCAGCCATAGATCCACAAAAAGTGAGAGGTTATTTTGATGGTGTCATCTCACCAAAGAATCTAACCAGATTCTTGAGAGGGGCATGGATCTAAATTATAAACTCTCCTAATGTGTTCCATTATGGGCTCATCCTTGAGAAATGAGGTTTTAAGGAAGAATTTTATTTTGTGTACTTTGGGTTTCATCAATTTCCATGTCAATCAGAACCAAATCAGGGAGTGATCAAAAAGCCCAAAATTTGGTAGTGCCTACACTAGAGGAAAAACTATTATCAAAAGAGAAGTATGGTTGGATGGACATCATTTCCCTATCTAGACATTCTAGAATTTGAGTGGGGCTTTCCCTAAAATTACTCTAGGTGTACCAAACTCTATCTATAGGCTGGCAGGTTAAATTAGGGTCATAAAGGCCCCATTTAGTGCACATGTAAAACCATGTGTCCCTTTCACCAACTACCCGCCTCATAGGTAGGTGGCCTAACTTGTCCTTGAAAGATGCCACCATATTAAAGTCGCCACATAAGACCCAAAGGGCATCAGGGAGATCATCCGCTATATATCGCCATAAATAGGTATGCTCTGAAGCATCAAGGCATAAATATTAATAAATCCAAATGAATGGATTTTAATGCTTAAAATGGCCCATACTAACTGGTTGGTTTGGGTCCATACTATATTTTAGTAAAAATGATCACCACCTTGGATAAATGAAAGTGATCACCCCTCTACATCCTAAAACATGATTACTATGAAGAATGATATTGTCATGCTAGATGAAATTACTGACCGTTGTCAATAAGAAATTTTCCACCTTGACTACTTACAAATAGATAATGTTCATCTCAATAAACTTCCTTATGAAATCATGCAAAACAAACTTATGTTTTGGGTCTGTGAGACCTTGAACATTCTATGAAAATAATTCATAAATGATGGGTGTCAAGGGATATGTCCTCTGAATTTAGCCCCTCTAGGGCATCATACTAGTTTAGCGAAAAATGCCCACTATTGGCACTCAAGAAGTCATCAAATTTCTTCCTCATAGCAGGGTCAACCTGATACTTTCCTTCCTTTACCTCATCACTCTTTTGAGGAAGGTTGTGAGAGAATTTGGATTTTTCCCACTGAGCATGAAGTAGAAGAGTGGCTAGATATGAGTCTTAAAATTCAAAATAACTAGGCATAGAAGCCTCAAAACCTTGGGACAATATGTTAGTAGCTAGAGGGGTGTTAAACACCTTGGGATTTTCTACCAATTTTAGGGCTTTAGCTAGAGAGGGCTCTTTCATAATAGGAGCCTACTCTTGCAGGCCATTACTCAAAGATGGCTTGCCTCCTTTGGGAGCAACATCTATGGTTGTGACATTGGGTGAGTATTCTTTTTCCCTATTTTAGTCCATCCATATTCAACTATTTTCTTGCTATCTTTAGGAGAGGGCTTGGGGGGAGAGGATGAGTGGTTGGATGCATTATTACAAGCCAACTGAAGGGTAAAATATTGTATCTTATGGTCTAGGTTTGGAATCAAAATCAAGTGTTAGGAAAATTTATAAATAGGACTCACTGAGAGTGCCTCACATCCTTGACTTAGATTTCCACAAACTCCTTGAGGTCTTGGAAGAGTTCAGCTTTTACACATACCTTTTTTTGTAGTCTAGATGAATAGAACTAGTTTTGTTCATGACAAACCACCTGGCCTACGAAGGATTTTATTTGGTGAATAAAGTGTTAGTATGGGAGTGGGATACCTAAAAATTCAACCCAAATTGGGACTTTAAGAGCGGTGTGCTCTAAGTCCACAAAGTCTCATGTCCAATGGGAGAGAACCATAAGTGAGTTTCTAACGTACCAAGTGGCAGACCTATGGAGGATTTTACTATATGGGAAGGGTCAAAGAAGAAAAAAATAAAAAACCCCTTAGTCATATTCTGGATGCTCTCTAGCTTATTTTCATAAGTTGCCTAGTGAGTTTGAACCCAAGACTGAAGCATACTTTCAGAGGGGATTCTCCCTATAAAATATCCTATTAAATAGAATTTCTCAAACCATTGACATACAAAATTAAATTTAGGAATAGGTAATATAACATCAGATTCTAAATCATTACCTCATGGTATACCTTCAAGACAAAATTCTTCAGGTGTTTGCAAGGAACCATTATTCGACACTCCACGTTCTTCTCTGTGGCTAAAACAACCAGGATAGAAGGGGGAGAAGTCATTATAAAGGATGGCCTTGCCCAAATGTGAGAAACTCTAAAACATAAATAAATGCAAGTCCCATAGGTGATTATGACCATAGTATGACACAATGCTGGGAAGGCAGAAAAATAAGGGTCAACTCAATGACAAGCATGGAAGAAACCCTAACAAACACGAATTAAAAAATATCTTTGGTTTAAAAAACATGTGTGTAAGTGGATTTATTTTTAAGTAAGATAATTTTAATTTTTAATATAGTCTATGAAAATGAATGAAATAATAAATTTTGAAGATCTTGATAAGACAATGATTATTGTGAAAAAGGGTGTTGCATAGGTTTTGTAAAAAATTGAATTTGAGTACATGAAATGTTTCTATAAAGATAAAGATGCCAAGTGTCAGGGAGACAAAGGCAAAAAAAGGTATTGAGAGATTAAGAAGACTAAAAAAAATAAAGTTCCACACAAAACTCGAATGTACTTACCTAAAACGGCTACTTGTTATGAAAACCAAAAATCAAATTAGCATGCGTAACAATAAAAAATGTTGGTGAATAAAATGGGCAACAAAGGAAAACTCATGGAAGATCAATATATGGTCAAACCACTATTATTCATATAATAAATTAGGTGAATTCATATGATAGATCGTAATTATTTAAGCATAGGGAGACAATCAGAATCAAAGAATAATTGAGAGTTTCAAATTTCACAAATACATTGATCATGTTTTTTTTAAAACCACAGTCAAAGTTTTGATAATTTTTCTAAAACCATGTTTTGTATTTTTTAAAAATTTGGACAAAATAATCTTAGCTATAAAAATTAAAAACTCACTAAAATTTTAAAAAAATCTATTTTCCAATCAAAAGATAAATATTTTTTAATGTGATGGGTTTTTTATTTGAAAGTATATTAGGAAGAATTACGTTGAATAAAAATAGAATCAGTTTGAAAATCCATCCAAGAGCAAACTTTAACTTCACATTGTAGGGATAATATTAAAATAAAATTAATGCTAAAAAACTTGCAAATAAATGTTTTAAATGGAGAAAAACAATAGAATGTTAGAAAAAATTTCTTTTTCATCAGAAGACCTGTAAAAACACTCAAAATAATGGTAAATCAAACTAGATATAATATTATATTAGGATTTATGCCAACAGCTCATAAATAATGTTGAAATAATAAATCAAAAGAGTGTGTAAATAAACAATATTACCTCAATAGCAAACAAACCACAAATAAGAGATACAAGAATTGACAAATGGAAAACCATCAAATGGAGGAAAATGCCACAATGTATTATAAGGATTGTAAACAATTAATCTCCACGTAAAATATCAAATAGAATCCAATGGAAAGATAGATAAGAATGGCCTCAAACCAAAATACGCTATGATCTACAACATGGCCTTGGTACCAAAATGTCAGCTTTTAAACCAAATCTCTTATACCACTTGTTACGAAACCAAAACATCTTATATGTGAAAGTAAAATAAAATCAAAAATAAAACAAGCTATAAAAAACATAAACATGGGAGAGAACACAATACACAAGACATACGTGGAGACCCTGTTAAACTAGTTAGAGAAAAACCATGGGGCAAAGGAAACATCCAGACTTCATAGTCATTAACAACTCTCTCTATAAGAAAAAATCCTCTTAGAAATTCCTTTTTAGTGCTAACAACTAAGCACTCAAGTGAGCAAAGCTTATAACCAAAGCCTTCCATGCTCTAACCTCCAAGCTATAACATGCAACTCTTACTATGTTAACAACATAGCATCTAAGGTGAACTCCAGGCATCAATCTCCATCTCCATGAACTGAGCTAACAAGACTCCAATCTCCATGTCTTCATCCGAGTGAGCCAAGGCTTAAGATAGCATAGTCTTCTAGTCTCTAGCATTTAACATCAAGGATCTCTATGCTTACATACAAACTAGGTGAGTCATTCTCTCATCTAAGCCTTATAGGCTCTAACCACCTAAGCATAAATGATGTTTACAACCCAAGCATCTAGGTGAGTTAATCTTCCATTCCTTATAAGCTCCAACCTTATAAAACATGAAATCTCAAGGTTTGTATGGATCCTCAAAGGGAATCCATAATGAAATCCATGGATTAAAAAAAGATTACAAGACACAAAGGAGAACCATGCTCTTATATTATTTATAATGAGAGAGAGAGGAGAGAGAAAAACATAAGTGGCCATCCAAAAAATGTGCCAATCTTGAGTGGGGTGTCATGTGATCCATAAAGGTATTTGTCTTCATGTGAAAAAGTCTTCAAAGCATCTTCACTTTAGACAATAATATGTGCCACCTTCATGTGGCTCCAAAACATGCACCCCACTTCCAAAAGTGAGTCCAAAACACTACAAGTAGGGGTAAGGTTTGGAAAATGGTTTCAGACCGTACACATAGTCCTAGTTGGAGGGTTGATTTGGATAAATTAAAGGGTTAAAGATGCTAGAGAGGTGATATAACCTCAATAATTGGTACATATTGTAATTATAACCTAGGTTAAGTTTTCATGACATCTATTTGGCCTAGATAATAGTGGATATACCCTCTATTTTATCTTGAAGCTGAGGCACCCTCCAAATAAGACACTCTGCAGACCTATACATGATTGGAGAAGGAAGAAAGAGAGAGATAAGATAGTCTTGGAGATAGTATTAAATGGTGAGTATAGGTTTAATTGTATGTGAAAAAGTGATAAAATATACCTATAGGTACTAAGACCACTCAGAGGTAGTTATGGGCAACTAGAGCACAATTAGGCCTATTAGGCCTAGACTAGGCCAAGGCCCTAATGAGGCTCAATTTCATTTATAAGATAAAATGAAACTTAAAACCAAATTAATAACCTTTGGGGAAAGATATAGGGTTTATTTAAGTTATTTATCTATAAAGGAATATCACAGAGAGGTCATTTTGGCCTAATAACACCTCAGGGGTACTCAAAATGCACTTCATGAGCTTGAGGGTCACTTTCTTTTATTCACACTAGTATGGAAACTATGCATTAGAATCCAAAGAGTTAAAAAAAATTTAATAGGGTCCCTATATTTATATTAATAGTATTTTTTTAGATTTTTAATGTCAGGATTTTATGAACAATCTTTAGTAGTCTAGGACACTAAAAACCTTCCTAAAACCCTCATTCTAACATGATGGTGAAGACATGAAAAATTTTGCATCTATAGGTGGTAAAATTCTCAAGGAAGTGATATAAACATGTTTAGGACTCTCATAGGCTCCTTGCTTCTCATTTGATATGTGTTGTACTCTATATAAACATACCTAGTATGAGGTTTTCTACATGTTTTGATGTTTCTATAGGTGAAGAGAAGAATTATTGGATGAAAATCATTGTAAGAGGTTATTATAGAATTTTTTTAACCTATAATATACATTTATCACTACATTAAAGCAATAAAATCTTTCTGATAGACCTATCACTTCAGGCAGTCTAAGCTAACATAGTGAGAACAAACATGACTACCTAGTGTCAAATGTGAGAAGTGTGACAATGAAGTTGTCAAAAACTATTTTATATACTAGATGATAAATATGTATACAAAAATTTTCCTAAAATATTTTAAAGTAATGTTCATGAACAACTGAAATCCATCTAGTTGACAAGTTGAAGAAGACTAATGAATGACTGCTAGTGAGTGACCATAAGTGTCAAGAAAGAGACCATCATCTAGGGTGATGCATGAGGACTGTTACCATCAGGATTACACCTATTCATGATAGTGAAAATATGTATTAAACCCCTATGATAGTTCTAATCATTCAATGGATGTCTTCATCATCATGGTATTTTCAAAGAGGAAGGTGAAAAGTCTTTATGCCACTTTGAGGGAGAGTGACATGTTTGTGATGGACATCTATCTAAAAAGATTTCCTGACATATTTTCACTTGATTAAATTTATTTGTAACTATTTCCTATATATTTAAACTTGGATTGATGGGTCTTGTAATTTTATTTTTATCTTTCTTCTCCTTTGATCTATAAATGCATGCCTTTTTGGCAATTGTATTTAGGACACATCTAGTATGGTGAAGCCCTGCTGGTTTGAAACCTTTTTTTGTCCTTTTAATAATACATCTAAAGTTTATTTGAGCTCTATCATCTATTGAATAAGTGTGTTAAGTGGTGTACTTTTTTTTAAGTGATGAAAATGCTCTCCTTGATTCCATACTACCCTTTGCATGTTTTTGTGTAAAGATATCACTTCTAACAGGTCTTATAACGTGTATATATTTATTGAGTGTATCTTGAAGTGTGAGAGGGACTATTTGTGTCTATTATCTAACATTATTTTTACCCACTTATATATTTTCATATAAATCTTAATTTATAATAAATACTAATGCTAGAAGGCTATAGAGTTGAGGTTAGTTTTGGCCATTTTCATTATTAGTGTATATGCAAGTGTGCTCATGGATTAATTTGTTGGTGTATCACCTCACTAGTGTAAGTTTAATTTTTATTTATTTCTTACCTTTTCACCCCTAAGTGATTGTTTTAGTGTAGTGTGTGAGCTTAAGGATCAATCTAGGTATCTATCCCTTAAACCTAGAGATCTACCTCTACTATAGGCAACCCACAGGCCCAGAGGTATTCTAATGTTGTCCAAATCTTAGAGTAGGATTTAATAGTCAAATCTAGGGTACAAGATTTGGTAACAATAGTTCTGGCACACCTGATGGGACTAAGGTCTAAAAGATTGGAAATAGTTTTGGTGTGTCTTTCCTCTTATCAGCTTTTGGAAACATTCAAGTAAGCACTAATGGTGACACTGAATGAAATCATCTGGTTATGAGTAGCCCAGGTATCTATAGTTGAATATTTTGATCAGTTCTTGTATTTTTTTTAAATCATGAATTTGATATTGATAGATATGATGAGAATCCATACTATGCACCTCCTTAATAACCTTGTTATGACCCATGATATACCCCTTAATGTCCATTTGAAAGTTGTTATCAGTCTTATGAGCCATGGAAACCTTATAACCATCTTCTTCCTTTTCCATATGAGCATCATTTTGTTGAGCATACCTATCAAGAAGTGCCTTCTTATCAACCCCAATATGACTCCTACCAGTAATACCATGATGCATATCAACCTCAAAATGACTCTTATCATTCTCATCATGAGGAATCAGATGACCCCATTGATTGTAGATCAAGATATTTTAAAATAAAATATGAATTCATAGTTTTACAAATTTAAGCTCATCATAATCCCCATTATTACACTCCTCATCCTACTTCAACCCCATCTTATATTAAATACTTCTTGGCATTCATGCCAAGATTACTATATAGTTAAGAAAATATGAGAACATGTGATGATAAGTTTGATGTGCTCCCTAACCATCACATAGAGTGGTTAAGAGGTTTTGTTCAAAAGTGGATAGATGTGTGGGAAGTGGTTGAAGAGGAAACTCAATGTGATATCAAGAGGCAACTGTACTTGGAAAAAAAGTGTTTCCAATGCTTAATTGATAAAATCAGAATGTGGGAGGACCAAGAGCTTAAAATTTAGACTGTAGCTATTGAAGATCCTCAATAAGGCTATGATCAAAGTGAGACTCTTATTTAAGGTGTCTTTCCTTTTGAACAACGCAACTTTTCATCTCCCTATGAGATCATTCAAGAAGACTTAATTCCTAAACCCATTCTTAATCCCTCTGTCACACCTCATACCCCCTCCCCAACCCATGATCCTATACATCATCCTCCCACCTCATCCCTTTTTGAAGGAGAACCCATATTATGGGAGACAAGTGAAAAAGAATAAACTCAGTTTGTAACTAACCAAGAAGATGCTTCAAGTGACTATGAAAAAGATATCACCATAGGGACCCCCCTCAGTGAAAACAAGTGCAATCCAATCTTTTTGAGTGAAGGAGAAGATGTTAAAGGTCATGTGGCAACTATATATAAATATTATAGTCATGGTATGAAAAAATAAGTGCTTGAGAAAGACTCTATATTTGCTTAGTTGGTTGATGTTCATGAACATGATAAATAAATTGAACCTACAAATACCATGGAAGAAGAAGTTGAATTAACTCTTGGTGGTGTACCCTCAAAAAAAATATTGTGACATCCCAACTTTCTAAAGTTAAATTCATTTTTGAAGTTGACCAAGTGTTCAAGAACCAAGAAGATAAAGTTGAAGAGATGGTGGTTCTCAAAGAGAAGGAGAGCAAGGATGATTGACAATAATAGATGAGGGTTTTTCAAGAGATTGAATAAATTTTCCAAGTTGAAGGCCAAGTACATAAGAATATAGAATAATAGGTTTCTATGGATGAAAATGATAAGGATTAGGTGTACTATGAAAAGCTCTTAGATGAGATTGAGGAGCTTGTAGCTGGTGAACAATCTGATCTCTCTCAAGATACCATGGAAGTCAAGGAGGTATGTTTTGTTAAATCACCATTAGAGGTAGTATCTAAGAAGTCCCATGAGACATTTTATTTGTTTGAAGTAAAATAGTTCACCTTCATAGGTGATCTCTTTGTAGCTACCTTGATTGCATTAAGGATCATACCAAGAAGATTGACAAACACCATGAAGGAGATGGAGGCATCAATGCCAAAGTTAAAAGGCAATATGTTTCATTCACTCCTTCATTTCATACAAAAATAAAGGTTTCAAGCTTCCCCTTTAATCCAAGAGGAATATTTTCATTTAGGTTAGTTTGTGTTTAAGTTAGATTTGTTTGATTTTAATGTGTGTTTTCCATAAGTGTTCTTGAGAACGTAAGTGTGTTTGCTTAGTTTCTTGTCTTGTGTTTCTATTTCTTGTTGTTTGGTGTTATTTAAAAGGAAATTTAGTGTCACATATATGTATATGTGACTCCATATCCCAATGGCTAGGATAAAGCTACTTTTCTTTGGCATATCTGGCATACCATCCCTAGAAATCACCAAAAATGTTGACTAATTTGACCCCCATGTCAAATTGAGTCAAACCCCTGCAAATCAAAACTTTATAATAGGTCCTTATGGTTTTTTTTTTTCCACCAAGCTCATATTCATGTTAAATCATGTCACTTAATATGTATAAACCTTGTTACATTTTCCTAAACCCTTCCTAAGTCATTTTATATCACCTTTTTGGGTCATTTAATATCTTGTTACAATTTTCATGAAAGGACAAGTGTGTCAATGTGTCTTTGAAATTACCTACATGTTAGGAATATGTCATATAATTGTTTGTAACTAAAGAGTTGGTAGGTTCAACATTAAAAAGGAGAAGAAATGTTTTCAAAAGGTCATTTTCAATCAATTATAAGGACTGTACGGTCCATTGGCATGTGTTTGTACTTTAGGAGTGTATCTTGTCATTACCCATGTTCATTTACATGAAAAAGTTTTTGAGATTTTAAATAATGAATAAAACCATTCTCCTTCTCCCATTTCTCTCTTGGAAGACTGTATAGGGTCAACTAGTTTTTTGATGATACAAACAACAAGAGAGGAGTTAGTTTGAATGCACCTGAGAGGTGAAATTAAAATATTTATACTCTCATTACATGGAAATAATATTAATATTGGTGACTCATGCTTAATTAACAAATACTAATAATGTAGGGTGCTTGAAAAGACGTTTCAAATCCCACAACCTTGTAATTCTGATAGGTTTCCCTACTAAAATGGATTCTTTGCTACAAAGTGGATGTAGAAGAAGTATGATATGGGTCTAAGGTGTAATTTAGTGATATTACATCAATTAATCTTGCATATCCATATGTAAAATTCCCATTTTACTTTTATATGTCACAATTCTACCTCTTTGGGTGATGGACTCCAATATGGCCAACATGTACTTTCAAAGTTTATGAGTTTGTATTGAATGTTAATTTCATAGAAGGATGTCACTACTA
Source organism: Torreya grandis (assembly GCA_037957365.1). Classification (NCBI taxonomy): domain Eukaryota; kingdom Viridiplantae; phylum Streptophyta; class Pinopsida; order Cupressales; family Taxaceae; genus Torreya; species Torreya grandis. Next base: position 3,442,920 of record JARHVA010000079.1, read on the forward strand.
ATATGAGATAAACACAATGGTATAACTCGTCCATGTATGGGATAGGTCCAATCCTTGAAGGTTGATTGGCATGTTCATAATGTGAAAGAAGTTGATATAAAGGCTTGAAGTGTTAATTGTAGGATATTCACATCATGGAGGACTTCATAGCTTATATAACATCTAGAATCCACTCTAGATTCATTTGGATTGCATGATTCAAATCCATTCTTGAAATTATTACACTTTTATACCTCATTACAAAATTTGGTATGAGTGTGAACAAAGAAGGTTACAACCAAGTTTGAAAATAGGGGTCTAAGACAAAGTTTGAGAGACCTTGGAGGGATTTAAACCCATTTGAAACCTTCTCATTGGTCTAAGAATGTAAATGAGGTATTGGTGGTAATGGCGTGCCCAATAACCTCTCAAAATAACACCTACATATTATGCAAAGAGGAAATGTTGTAAATGGGAAACCTTACCCTAATTTCTCTGAAAACATTCTCTACCTTACATAGTTTCATGCCATGGTAGAGGTATTTAAGGACTAGGCTAGTCAAATCACTGCATCGTTATAGTCTAGGCCTAGATAAAAACATTCCCAAGAAAGAATAATTAATTTTATTGAATAAGGATGATGATTATATGATGTTTTAACTCATTATATACCATGTCTATTAGTCAATTTCCAACTTTGAAATAATTTACAAGTGGAGTTAGTGCATTAATGAAGAGTGAGACATGATATCAAAGCATGAGATGAATCCATTCAAGCATGGAATATGTCTTAGTGATCTCCAATTGGGATTAAGGTTCTGAAGTACATAGTATTCAAGCATGATGTAAACCTATAGATGACCTTTCCCAACCAAAACATGGTCTTAAGCCTTTTAGGCCTAAAGATTATCTCAAGGTTCTTGGACATCAAAGAATTTTTTAATGATCAAGGAGAGTTATCAAAAAATGAGATAACCCATTGTAAATCTTAATGAAGATTAAAGAACATGATTCTTGGCATATGGTAACCTATAGGGTCTTTAAGAAAATAGTCACCTATTATTGTGTGCTAACAATTTTTAAGTTTTATTGGTGTAAGAGGTGCCTTAGAGTAAGCAGATGATCTAGCTAGGCCAACTTGGAGGATATATGAAGTTTCAAAGTAATTTATCATGCATTCAAAGTGATATAGAGTGTCAAGTCACTTTGACATTGAGTCCAAAGCTAGAGATTGTAGTCTATACATCCTTCAATCTAATGCACCAACTTATGTAGTGAAGAAACCATGATATGAAGAGATAGATGGTGGTATGATTAGAAATGGTGAGACTATTAAAGGTTAAATTGAAGGTAATAAAGGTGTTAATGATGTTTTATAGACACTATGACCATCTCTCAAGTGGTTGCATACAGAGAGTAGTAAGGGAGTCTATTGATCTAACATTGCTTGCAACAAATATCATATAGAAGCTTCTTCATGAAGGTCAAAAAGTTGAAATACTGAGTGATCATGTTTAAGCCATTGTTGGAGTGATCATATCATAGCATATAAAAAATTTAAAGTAAAATAAGTAGGGGTAAGGTTGTGAAAATGGTTTCAGATCGTACACACAATCCTAGCCTGAGGGATAATTTGGAGAAATTAAAGGGTTGAAGATGCTAGAGAAGTGATCTAACCTCAAGACTTGGAAAAAATGGTAATTATGACCTATTTTAAGTTTTCATGACATCCATTTATCCCATATAATAGGGTATTTACCCTCTATTTTATCTCAGATCTGAGGTACTCTCTAAGTAAGACACTCTATAGACCTATCCATGATTAAATAAGGAAGAAAGGGAGAGATAAGAGAGCCTTGGAGACATTATGAGAAGGTGTGTATAGGTTGAATTAGATGTGAAAAAGTGATAAAAGACACTTACAATTACTAATACCACTCAAAGGTGGTTATGGACAACTAGAGCATAGTCAGGCCTATTTGGCCTACACAAGGCATAAGCCCTAATGAGGCTCAATTTCATTTCTTAGATAAAATGAACCTTCCCACCCAGTTGAGAACCTTTGGGAAAATATATAGGGTTTATTTAAGTCATTTATTTGCAATGGAATATCAAATAGAGGTCATTTTGGCCTAAAACACCTTAGGGGTACTCAGAATGTACTTTTTGAGCTCAAGGGTCACTTTCTTTTGTTCACACCAGTACAAACACTATGCATGAGACTCCAAGGAGTTAGGAATTGCTAAATAGGGTCCCTAACTTGATCTCAGTATGATTTTTTTAGAGTTTTTATGTCAATATTTTATGAATAATCCTTAATAGTTTAAGACACTAGAAACCCTTTTAAAACCCTCATTCTAACCTGATGGTGAAGACATGATAATTTTTCATCTAAAGATGGCCAAATTGATTCATAAATAAGCAGATTTCCTAATCTTTTTTTTTTTTTAAATTATTGTATCCTTATAGGTAGATTAGTTTTAATGCCAAAATTCAACTCCAAAAATATAATCAATTGAAAAAAATGCAATGTGAGTAATAATGAACACTATACACAAGTTGATAATGGAGTTTGGCAGATGTCTATGTCTCTAGGTTCTATAAATGATGAACCAATTCATTATGAAAATTTATTTAAAAATAAAAATTTACAAATTACAAAACTATAATGAATCCGTCACAAAATCAAGTGCCAATCGGTCTTACCGAGACCTAGACTGGTCTTAGAAGGCTTACACAATGTTTTGGGATGGCCTCCTTGCTTCACACCTTCCTGTTGACTTCTCTTCTATTGCATGGCCTCTAAGAGCCTATAAATAAAGCTAAGTTGGAATAGGCATTATTCATCAACTCCATAAAATAATCATTCTCCATGGCTTCCAAGTAGTGATAAATCCTCCAATATAGCTATTATTATAATACTCAGCTTAATAACACCCTATGAATAATAGATAATTAGAGATTTTGTAGTCCTGTACAATGCTCATTCTAGATGGATGATTGGCTCTAAAACCTTGGAATGGAAGAGTTGCAATGCAAGTGAGAGATTAATTCTCAAATACTTACAATGTAAGTGAGATCTTGGAGTGATCTTGGAGTTCTCTTGGAATGAGTTTACAAATGAGGTTCATGGGTTTATATAGTTTTTCAAAACCCACCAATTATGGATTTATTCATTATCCATCCCCATGTATAAGAATTTATTTAAGCTTCTTAGGCTTATCTACCAAAATGGGGTATGATGAGGGTTAATGGGTCAAACCACCTTTCATATCTTACTCTTTTTATAAACCTCCCATGCATTTATGTGGGATATATCCCAATTTCTATGGGAAATATCCCACATTTGTGGGGAAAGAGATATTCATGTAGTTAATCCCATTTCTCAAGCCTTAAGAAGTGGTATTTGTTTAAAATATTTGAGAATATTTTGAAGTTATTGTGGACACTCGAAATGTGAGGATTTCATTGGTCTATGCATCAAGAATCTATTGGACCACGTGCATGTCCAGTCACTATACCTGCACATTTTTTCCTTATTGCCTAAAAACTTCAATAGGCCATAACTTTTGCATACAGAGTCCATTTTCCAAACTATAAAATGCATTGGAAATATCTTGATGATCTCTTCACTATGTGAATGGTTTGAATAATAATTTATACTTTTTATTTTTAGCCTTTATAGATGATCTCTAGATCACACCTCCCCACTAAGAAGGCTTTTGGTCTCCAAAAGTCATTTCTCTTCTATCAATCACAAGATATTCCTAAAATTCATCAAATGATTCAGGAGCAAAATCAACATAAGTAACATTTTCACCTTGATTTCTGATCATAGGTGACAATCTCTCTTAACATCTACATTGCACTGCATTGCCTTGTATAGGCTAAGGTAATGCTTTCCCATTATGGATATGCAATCCATATTTTGCATGTTGTTTCAACATTCTCACAAGGACATAAAAATATGTTACATCCAATAAGCAATATCATATCATCACTTTTACAAATTTCCCTTCATGGGGTCTTATAATGCAACATATATGTTACAAATAATGCACTTCTTGGGGTCTTTTAAAAATGTGCATACAATGATTACACATGTATTTCAATGAAAATGGATATCAAACTTGATCCATAAAAATAACAATGTTTAACTGAGCCCTACTTACCTTAGAAGCACTTCATATGTTGATTCATGCCTACTTGTCTTCTTTTCTATTGTTCCCAAAATGTGTCACTCATTTTTGGGGACAAGATATGAACTATTTTGGTCCTGCAGGCCAAAATTCTCTCTTCCCTTCTCAATTTTTTTTTGAGTATTCAAATTCTTCATTATTCAAGCTTTTTCAACTAAGGGACTCGTAGGTTCAACAAGTTCAACAACTTCAACAGGCAAGCTCTCACAAAGGAACAAGTTTCCAACACTTAGGCAATTTCAAGGTTGGTTCAATGTCGAGGTTCAAACAAAATGTCCATCAGCAAGCTTTAAACAAAGGATTGAACCATTGAACCCCACTTCCACAAGTTCAAAGGTTCAAAGGGTTCAAAGGTTCAACGACATCGATAGACTTAGAAGAGTTAAGTGCTTTGGCAAAATTTCAAAGTTTAACCACTTCGAAAAGTTTAATGACTTCAAAGGACTTAGATAAAAGAAGAAAGATTTAAGCCATTGAACCATTGAACCTTGAACCAAAATGGTCCAAAGGTTCAAGGTTCAATGATTTCAATCAAAGTTCAAAGATTTGTTCCAATCAGTTGGTTTAAACGAATGGTTCAAAGCGGTTGGTTCAACCGGTCAATTGAATGAGTAGAACACAATATTGAACCATTGAACCGTTGAACCATTGTTGCTTCAATCAGTCGGTTCAATCAAAAGGTTCAAAGGAGTCCCACAAAGCCCAAAGGGCAAGTGCCCTTGCGGAGGGTAGTGAACAAAAAGATATCTTTCGGAAAGATTTTTTGTGGTGAAATTTTACAAGTGAAATCCTTTAGACAAATTGTTCAAAGGAATTCCTTCAGACATTTTGTCTGAAGGAATGATCAAAGGCCCGACAGAAAGCGGATAAGGCAAAGGAAAGATTTACTTTAGACAAAATGTCTGAAGGAATTCCTTCAGACATTTTGTCCAAATGATTTGAAGAAGAAGGCCACCCGAAGGACCCCGAAGGGCAGGTACCCTTGCAGGGGGCTCTCAGAGACCAAGAAATGGACCTTTCTTAAGGCTCAAAGGGACACCTTCCCTTTGGAAGGGGTTCCAAAGACATAAAGCCAAAGGAATTTCAAAGTTCAAGAGACTTATAAAAACAAAGGATTCTAAGAAATGATTGAACCATTGAAGCTTGAACCAAAATGGTTCAAAGGTTTAAAGGTTTAAAGAAGCTTCAAGGTGAATGAACAATCAAGGTGAATGAACCAAGAAGGTGAATGAACCAACAAAGTGATGGAACCAAGGTGCTGATAAGACTACCTAAACCATTGAACCAATGAACTTCCATGGTTCAAGGGTTCATGGTTCAAAGTGGTTCAAGCGACCAGTGACCAATGACGTCCTCACAGATGTTTAGGGTAATAAAAAATATCTATTGATTTTCAAATATGGTGCGGAACCTAAGAATAAACTAAGTGACCAGCTAAAGAGGAAGCCAAAAGAGCCTATAGAAAAGAAAGGAGACAGCTATAGGCTATATTGAAATATCTACAAGAGAGTTATTCTAGTAGGTGGAACAGTCCACCAAGTAGCATCTGAGCATGCAAGCACTCAAGGACGTAGCCTGATTTTCTCCATGGAGTAAAGACAAAATGGATAGCTATGCCAATATCAGGAAGAAGACTAAGCAGCCTATACTTTGGAGGAGACATTTAAGATAAATCGACATGCCACAGTTAAGGCAAATGTCCTGTTCCAACATGACCCTCTTTGATTAAACTAAAAATGCATTCAAGGCATTGAATATAGCATGGGCCATTCCATGAAACAAAGTGCCAAGTCTTTTTTGGTTGCTATATATTGTAATCTCTTATTTTATGCAAAAGGGATCTCTCTGATATAGAAGCAAAACTCTACCAAAATTGAAAGGTGATTACTGAGACTTTGAGCTTAGATTGTTGATCATATTTCTTTATATGAATGAGAAAGCAGGTTACTTTCAGACTTTGTGCTGTAATAGCTTGTGTCATTTAGGAAATCATTCTTATGTTTGTTTCCTGAATGCATTCTTGTCCATTTGATGAAATAAGCAGAATTAGTGGAAGTAATCAGGAAGGTGTCCTGAAGCCAACTGTGGGAAGACTTTGTGTTGCCACCATTGTCTTTAGTGTGTTTTTTGTTTGTTTCTATGTAAAGGATCTTGGGATGACTTTGTGCCCCCATTATCCTTCATATTTCACTCTTCGGTAGTTGAGGTGGAGACTTTGTGCTACACCTCATTCTGCTGGTTACTATGCCCCTATTCTAATTACTCATTACCTACCAGACAGAATTCTTACTGTTAGCTACAGGCCACTTTTGAAAGAAGAGAAGTTCCCCTTATCATTTCACCAAGATTTCTCCTTTGTCTATGAACATAATCTCTAAATAAAGAGAAATGGATGGTGTTATCCTACCTTGAGTGTTATTTTTTGCATATATATATAGTATATAGCTCCTCATATTTATAAGGAACCTCCCTTTGATGAGAGGAGAGATTTGTCCCCTTTTGATGTGGTAAACCTACACATCTGGCTAACTAATCTCCCTATGCTATGGTTGAAATAACCTATTTTTTCCATCAATTAGTTGGTGACAAAATATTCACCCAACAGTTTTTGGTGACTCCGCTGGAGAAGAGCGCACAATTTGAAGCCTCAAGCTTCAAGCTGAAGCAAGGCCAATTCTTTTCTGTTTTTATTCTACAATCTGGCAACTCCATGCCATAAAATAAGCTAGAGAGCTCAAGGTGTTGTTGACCCTATTTTTGAGTTGGTGCAATAGGGAAATTTTGATTTGTTTCCTCCACAACTTCAAGTTCAATGAACTAGAAGTCTTCTTCCTACCAATACCAGGTCACCAATAGAATATAGCTTCTTTTTCTACTATTAGTAGAGCTTTGCCTATACATACTCCACCCAAATTTGTTATTCCCCCTTTCCACACTCAAATCACTGTAGTTCAAGGCCCCTGAGATAACTCTTTTGGCCCACTTAATTTAACTCCACCTCTACATGAGCTACCATGCACTTCAAGGAAGAATTTCCCCAAATTCATTGGTGATGGGAGAGTTCATCCTGATGAACACATTGCAACTTTTATCATAGCCTATGGTGTGAAAGGTGTGGATTATGAAGATGTGGTAGTCAGGTTATTTGTGGAGACATTATAAGGTGCTACTATAGACTAGTTTTACCATCTGCAGGCTTGGTCAGTGACTGAATGGAACACTCTTAAAGCTAAATTCAAAGCCAAGTTCAAGCCTAAAAAAGATGCACATGCCCTACTAGCCTAGCTCACATAAATGAAGAAGGAACCTCATGAACCTATGAGGGATTTCATAGCCAAATTTGACAAGCTGAGGAACAAGATTCCTACAATTGCTCAGCCAACACTTGAGAACCTCAAATGTTTTTTCATCAATTCTTAGATGCCTGAAGTGAGTTTCCTATTGAGACGGGCTGGCCACATAGACCTTGCTACTGCTCAATAATTGGCTACTGAGGTGGAAGATGACCTTATCTTGGTAGGAAATATAAGGAGAGATCCTAACATAGGTAGATCTTCATCCTTTGAATATCCATCTACAGGCACCACTGATCTAATGTTGAAAAAGCTGAGAAATGAGTTGCTTGCTCTTAGAAAGCAAATGGCGCAAGGGATGTCTTCTACTCCCTTGTACAAAGATATACCAAGGAGGACATTCTCTAATTAGTCATATCAAGGCAATGCTACCAGGAATCAAGGGTAGCCAAACTGTCTTCCTCCCACTTAGTGGAAATTGGCCATTGAAGCACCTCCAACCAATTCAGTAGTTGGATATCTTGAGGTAGAATTTGATTTCTCTTTCCAACCTGAGTTGAACCCAAAAGATGACACTGATCTCTTTGTAGAAAATCAAGAAGAATCAGCTGGCAACTCCAACATTGGTTTCCTAAATTACTAGGATGCACCCAAAAGTGAAGGTAAAGTAGTTGGTAGATCATATGATGTATTCACTCAGTCCAAGAACTAGTCAACCCAACAAACTAATAAGGAAAAAATAGAGGAGCGAGCTCAGCCTGCAATTTTAATTGCCAAATGAGGAACCACTCTGCTTTTTCAATCAAAGGACCCACTGATCACAAAAAAGGTAAGTACATCAAGCACTCCTTCATCTTCAACTTCAAATTCATAGACCAGTACCACCCCTCCTAAAAATCAAAAAGATGAACTACCTTTCCCTATTCCTAATTCATTTTAGATGTTTGACATAGTCGACCATGTCAAGAAAACTAAAATCCAAATGTTCAAATTTGAATTTCTGCAATCCAACCCTAAGTAGTTGGATAAATTGGTTCAGTGTGTAAGGAATAAAATTGTCCCTACAGGACCTACCACTCCAAAGGTAACCCCCATATCCACCTAAAATAACCTTGTCATTGCTACTCCTAGAGGACTGAACCATTTTACATCTCCTTGCTGATAAATGGTCATCAGCTAAATAATTACATCATAGATTTAGGAGAATCTAACAATGGCATGCCTACCAAATTAGTTGAATCCCTTGGTCTCACACTGACCAAGACATTTGGGAGATGTTTCTCCATGGAGAACAAACAAGTGCTATTGCTAGGACAAATCAAGGATGCCTAATTTGCATTTGTAGCATTCTTAGATAAGAGAATTAACATGACAGTCCTAGTGGCCGATGTCCCAACCTCCTATGACATTCTACTTGAACAAAATTTTTGTAAGGATGTTGGTGGTGAGTTAAGTATGGACCTATCTAAAGCAAGGATCTCAGTTAAAGGCGTCATGCAAAAATTGCTCCCTGAGAAGGAGGCAAAATATGTTGTCACTCAAACATCAGTGCTGAAGCTCAAATTCTATTTGAGTCTTCAGGCATGGGTAATTACTTCTTATCCATGGAGGAGATTCATGTGGTGACTGATGATACTTCTAAAAATGATAGTCTAAAAGTTGGTTCAGATGGAATAGCAAAAGGATTGGTAGAATGCAGTATAAGTGCAGAAGAATCCTCCCCTCCAAATGAAGAAGAATCTAAGGTAAAAATTGTTCTTGATAATGTATGGATTATAAAATTTGATGGTAGCTATTCCTCTACTAGTTCTAGATCCAAGATTGTGTTGATATCTCCTCAAGGAGATATTTTTCCTTCTTCATACAAGTTGCAGTTCAACAACACCAACAACACTGTGAGTACGAATCTCTACTGCTTGGATTGAAGGCTGCTCAAGACAAGGGCATTAAGCTCTTTCATGCCAAAAGAGATATTGAGCTGGTGGTTTTTCAAGTGAGGAACCTATACCAAACTAAAAATGAGAGATTGCACCACTACCATAATCTAGTTTGGGATCAAATTGAAAGATTTGATCCTTTTAGTATCTCTGCAGTGCCCAGGGAATTCAATGATCGAGCTAATGCATTAGCTATTTTTACAACTCTTTTGGTTCCTCACCTATATTTTAAAGAAGACAAGTACACTATCAAATTGGTCTTTCGACCAAGTTTGCCTGATAATGCCAATCATTGACAAGTGTTCAATGGTGACAACTAAATCATTGCCTTCCTGGAACAAAAAGGGAGCTTCGAACAACTTCACTTCAAAGGCATTGAACCAACCCCTAAAACAAGTTCAAACGTAGGTGAGGAATTCCTACAACTCAAATGGAATAAAATTCCCAAAGGATTAGTTTCCCTTGAGAAACTGTTTGACAAGCACGACAAGTTCATCAAATAGCAAAAAATGGATTCAAGCTCCTCCCAAGAGTTTGATTAGATAAATTTGGGTACCAAGGAAAATCTTAAATGGTGAACATTGAGAAGTGCTACACTAGGGAGGAGAGACTCAAATTTACTGCTCTACTTAGCCAGTACATGGATGTCCTAGCATAATCCTATGATGATCTAAATTCACTCAAGCCTGAAGAAATTCACCATAAAATTCCTCTCAAGAGTGATTCGATGCCTTACAAGTAAAAATATAGGTAGTACAATCCAAAGATATCAGGAACTATTTTTTCTAAAATATAGAAAATGTTGAATGCTAGAATAATTTTCCCAATCCATCATTCCACATGGATTGCCAACATAGTTCTTGTGAGAAAGAAGAATGGAAAAATTTGCCTATGCGTGGATTTTTGAAACTTGAATCAGTCATCCTTAAAGGATAACTACCCTCTACCCATCATGGATCAAGTCTTTCAGACGGTGACTAGTTCAGAGATGTTATCAATGCTGGACAATTTCTTAGGGTATAATCAACTAGAAGTCGATGAAGTGGACCAACATAAGAATGCCTTCACCATGCCTTGGGGTACCTTTACATATCAAAGAATGCCATTTGGCCTAATAAATGCTAACACCACCTTCTAGAGAGCAATGGACCTTGCTTTCAAAGATGAAATGGGTAAGTTCATTGTGGTATACCTTGATGATTTAACAGTGTTTCCCAAGCATCATCTTGATCATGTGCACCATTTACAACAAGTGCTGGAATGTTGTCACTAAAATGGCATTTCTCTAAACCCCAAGAAGTCTATTTTTGGAGTAACAGAAGATAAACTTCTCAGACACATTGTATCTCGATAAGGCATAAATATTGACTCAAAAAGAGTCAAATCCATACATGAGCTTACCCTACCCACAAGTAAGACTATAGTTCACTCTTTCTTCTTAAAGGTGAATTTTTTACGAAGGCTCATCCCCGAGTTCACTGAGAAGACTCACCACATTATGAACATGATGAAGGGAAAGGCCACTTTCAGCTAGATCGAGGAAGGCAAATTGGCATTTCAAGACATCAAGATAGCTATTGCCCACACCTCAATTTTGGCTTGTCTAGATTATACCAAAGATTTCACAGTGTATAGTTATGCTTCTGAGCACACACTTTTAGGAATTCTGGTTTAACAGAATAAAGAAGGTGTGGAATCTCCCATATCCTTCATGAGATATCCTCTCAAAGCTCATGAGCTAAAGTATTCAAACATGGAGAAGCATGCTTATGCAGTGGTAAAGGTAGTAAAGCACTTCCATTTTTACATCCTCAATTTACACACTACTGCCCTGATTCTTGATACCATAGTCAAATCCATATTAACTCATCATGAGTTTAGAACCAAAAGGGGCAATTGGATTGCTAAAATCCAAGAATTTGATCTTGATATCAAACTAACAAAGCTTGTGCAGGGAAGGGGTCTCTACCAATTGATTACCGATAACAAACTAGATGGAGCAAAAATTGAAAACACGCCAATAGTCCTCTTTATCTCCACTACAAATGAGTGGTATTTGAGTATTGCTCATTTCCTTACTTATGGCGAGTGTCCTGCTCACCTGTCTCATAATGAAAGGAGGACTGTTAAATTAAAATATGCCAATTTTATCCTATGGGATAATGCCCTGTATAAGAGGAACCTTGATGGAGTGTTCCTTCACTGCGTGGATAAAGAGCAGCAGAACCAACTTTTGGAGTCCTTCTATAATCTGGCCTGTGGAAGACATTTTTTTGCTCCTGTAAATGCCCATAAGATTTTTTGAGCTAGGTATTACTGGCCTACTATGTTTCAAGATGCATACAAATGGGTACGAAGATGTGAACTATGCCAATAGTTCATTAGAAGACCTAAGTTGGTTGATTTGCCTCTCAAGCCAATGGTAATAGAAGAGCCATTTCAGTAATGGGGAATCAATTTCATTGGTGCTATAAACCCATCTTCAAGTGTTGAACATGATTATGTCCTCACAGCTATAAATTACTTCACCAAATGGGTGGAAGCAATTCCAACCAAGCATGCTACTTCAGAAGTGGTATGTGATTTCCTCAAGGAAAACATCATTTCCAGGTTTTGGGTCCCAACCAAGATTGTGATAGATAATGCAGCCTATTTCTCTTCCCATGAGATTACTCATTTCTATTTTTATTATGGGATTACCCTCTCCCACTCTTCTAATTATTTTCCACAAGGGAATGGCCAAGCAGAATCAAGCAATAAGAACCTGGTAATCATCACCAGGACGCTGGTGGATGATAACCAACGAAAATGGCATAAAGCATTGGTTGATGCTTTATGGGTAGACAAAATTACACCTAAGAGGGTGATAGGTATGTCACCCTTCCAACTTTTGTATGGTCTCAATTCAAAGATACTAATCACCCTAGAATTGCCAGCACTAAAATTGGAAAAGGTGGTCGAAGATCAAACATATAAAATCTCCATTGATAAGAGGATCATGTGCTTAACTGAGTTGGATGAGTAGCGAACTATGGTAGTGGACCGAATTGCTACGCATCAAAGTCTAGTGAAGAAGCTCATCAACCAGAAAGTAAAAAATTGTGAGTTCTAGATTGGTGATCAAGCTCTATTATGGGACAAGAGAAGAGAACTAAAAGGAATGCATGGGAAATTTGATTCCCTATGGAAAGACCCATTTACTATCCATCAGCTCAATGGTGAAAATAGTTTTCTGTTGAAGTATCAAGATGGCATGCCTTTTTCTCTGCCTCATAATGGGCAGCATTTGAAGCACTTCAATTCTTGAAGCATCACATAAGATTATCTGTACATATGTATATTTGTATAGTCTTTAGTTCTATTTTGTGCTTGTCATTTTCATTTTTGGTGCCTCATAATGGCATAATTGAAGGCACTAGATATTCTAGTTCCTAGTCCCCTCAGTTGTTTCAAAATTTCAACTAAAGGAAGTTCCCCAATGAGAGCTAGTTGTTGTTCCCAAAATGTGTCACTCATTTTTGGGGACAACATATGAACTATTTTGGTCCTGTAGGCCGAAATTCTCTCTTCCCTTCTCAAAAAATTGTTCTAAGTATTCAAATTCTTCATTATTTAAGCTTTTTCAGCTAAGGGACTCACATGTTTAATAGGTTCAACAACTTCAACAAGCGAGCTCTCACAAATGAATAAGTTTCCAACACTTAGGCAATTTCAAGGTTGGTTCAATGCCGAGGTTCAACCAAAAGGTCCATTAGTAAGCTTCAAACAAAGGATTGAACCATTAAACCATTGAACCATTGAACCCCACTCCCACAAGTTTAAAGGTTCAAAAGTTCAACGATGTCGGTAGACTTAGAAGAGTTAAGCACTTTGACAAAAGTTCAAAGTTCAATCGCTTCAGCAAGTTCAACAGCTTCAGAGGACTTAGAGAAAAGAAGAAAGATTTAACCCATTGAACCATTGAACTTAGAACCAAAATGGTTCAAATTTTCAAGGTTCAATGAGTTCAATCAAAGTTTGAAGAGTTGTTCCAATCAGTTGGTTCAAAAGAATGGTTCAAAGCGGTTGGTTCGGCTGGTCAATTGAATGAGTAAAACATAGTATTAAACCATTAAAGCATTGAACCATTATTGGTTCAATCGATCAATTTAATTGAAAGGTTCAAAGGAGTCCCCCAAAGCCTAAAGGGCAAGTGCCCTTGTGGAGGGTAGTGAAAAAAGGGGAACAAAAAGATATCTTTCAAAAAGATTTTTTGCGGTGAAATTTTATAAGTGAAATCCTTCAGACATTTTGTCTGAAGCAATGATCAAAGTCTCGATAGAAAGTGGCTAAGGCAAAGGAAATATTTCCTTCAGATAAATGTTTGAAGGAACTCCTTCAAAAAAAATTTCTAAAGGATTTGAAAAAGAAGGCCGCTCGAAGGACCCCAAAGGGTAGGTACCTTTGCGGGGGGCTCTCGGCGACCAAGAAATGGACCTTTCTTAAGGCCTGAAAGGACACCTTCCCTTCAGGGGGGTTCCAAAGACATAAAGCCAAAGGAATTTCAAAGCTTGAGAGACTTAGAAAAACAAAGGATTCTAAGAAGTGATTGAACCATCGAACCTTGAACCAAAATGGTTCAAAGGTTCAAATGTTCAAAGAAGCTTCAAGGTGAATGAACCAGCAAGGCGAATGAACCAGTAAGGTGAATGAACCAAAGAAGTGATGGAACCAAGGTGCTGATAAGATCGCCTGAACCATTGAACCAATGAACTTCCATGGTTCAAGGGTTCGTGGTTCAAAGTGGTTCAAGTGACTAGTGACCAATGACATCCCTACAAACGTCAAATTTAGGGTAATGAAATATCTATTGATTTTAAAATATGGCATGGAACCTGAAAATAAACTAAGTGACCAACTGAAGAGGAAGCCAAAAGAGCCTACAAAAAAGAAAGGAGATAGCCCAAGGGCTCAAATCATGAGGAAGAGCTCAAATTGTAATAGGAAAGAAGGGAAATCTATAGGAGATATTGAAATATCTACAAGAGAGTTATTCCAGTAGGTGGAATAGTCCACCAAGTAGCATCTGAGTGCACAAGCACTCAAAGGCATGGCCTAATTTTCTCCATGGAGTAAATACAAAGTGGATAGCTACTCCAATATCAAGAAGAAGACTAGGCGGCCTATACTTTGGAGGAGACTTTTAAGATAAATCGACACGCCACAGTTAAGGTAGATGCCCTGTTCCAACATGGCCCTCTTTAACTGAACTAAAAATGCATTCAAGGAATTGAATGTAGCATGGGCCATTCCATGAAACAAAGTGCCAAGTATTTATTGGTTGTTATATATTGTAATCTCTTATTTTATGCAAATGGGATCTCTTTGATATAGAAGCAAAACTCTGCCAAAATTGAAAAGTGATTACTAAGACTTTGAGCGTAGATTGTTGATCATATTTCTATATATGAATGGGAAAGTAGGTTACTTCCAGACTTTGTGTTATAATAGCTTGTGTCATTTATAAATCATTCTTATGTTTATTTCTTGAATGCATTCTTGTCTATTTGATGAAATAAGCAAAATTAGTGGAAGTAATCAGGAAAGTGTCCTGAAGCCAACTGTGGGAAGACTTTGCGCTGCCACCATTGTCTTTAGTGTGTTTTCTATTTGTTTCTATGTAAAGGATCTTGGGATGAATTTGTTCCCCTATTTTCCTTTGTATTTCACTCTTCGATATTTGAGGTGGAGACTTTGTGCTACACCTCATTTTGCTGGTTACTATGCCCTTGTTCCAGTTACTCGTTACCTACTAGAGAAAATTCTTGTTGTTAGCTACAGGCCACTTCTAAAAGAAGAGAACTGCCTCCTGTCATTTCACCAAAATTTCTCCTTTGTCTGTGAACATCATCTTCAAACAAAGAGAGATGGATGGTGTTATCCTACCCTGAGTGTTATTTTCTACACACACACACACACACACACACACACACACACACACATAGTATATAGCTCCTCATATTTATAGGGAACCTCCCCTTGATGAGAGGAGAGATTTATCCCCTTTTGATGTGGTAAACCTGCACATCTGGCTGACCAATTTCCCTATGCTATGGTTGAAATAATCTATTTTTGCCATCAGTTAGCTGGTGACAAAATATTCACCCAACACTTTCAAAGGAAACTCTTTGGATATGTGTAAAATGCCTTTCAACTATTGTTATACCCCAAATCTAATTTAGAGAACTTTTTCAATGTTCACTCTCAATGGAGCCTCTTTAACATCTTGCCAAATCCTACAAGAAAAGTTAAGAAAAAATATATCAATCTAAATGTGAGAATATAAAATAATAAATGATACAACCTGGTAATGATGGGTTGTTCACAATATGCTTCTCATCTAGATGGCTACTCCATTTTTTGCCCTAAAGGAGTGATCTACCTCCACACTTGCTCATATAAATGGTTACTTTACTTAATGCTTATTAATAATGGAAACCAAATAAGTGAATTTAAAGTGTTTTTAAACATGCAAAAATTCTATCCATTTCTTATTGATCCAATCTAATAAATGCTCCCTCTTGATGGAATCTTCTTTGGATAGGTGAGCTTCTTCATGGGCTGCCTATGAATTAAAAACTTTTTATAGGAATATAAACCATCTTCTTATTACCATATTTAAGATGGTGTGATGGATGAAGTTTTCAACAAGTTTCAACCATGTGCCCACTCATACGACAATGAGTGCTATAGTTCCTTTTGTTCTTTTTGGATAGGAAACATATTTGCCATTTCTCGCTTCTGGATTATGAGATTGATCTTTAGCACCTACCTTGTTTTTCACAAAAGGCAACAACTTCTTCATAAAATATTTCCTCTTCCAATAATTAGCCACAAAATTATTACTTAACCCATAAAAAGTACATGGGAAAGCATTCCACATATTTTGTATGTCACAGCCATATTGTTTATACTAAAAGAGAACATCTGAAGTTTTAAAATTACCACTACGATTTGTGTAAGTACAAGGAGGTGGTATTGCACTACCTCTTTTCTCTAATTTATTACAAACTTTCTCATCACCTTGTTATTATGTCATATTCCTCTACATGGAAGAATTTTATAAATCTAGTGGCATGAACACTTGACTATTGGAATCTTGTCTTCCTTCAATAGTTCTCGAACTCTCTCTAGTTTCCATCTTCACACTATCATAAACCAAACCTAAAAAATGAGGCTGATACTCTACTTTTATTGGGTTAATCAAACCTTGGCCATTCTTACCAAGGCCTTTTCCATCATATCCCATTTTAAATAGTAATAAAGATCCAATGCATTTAGTGTGTTTTTCAAATGAACTAAAAGCATCTTTACCTGAATTTGAATCTGAATGGGAGGAAGAAGAATTATGTGGTGAATAACTTACAATGCACTCATTAGCCATGTTTTTTGCATCTAAAGTGGAAGGTAAATCCTTCTCCAGCTCACTATATTGTAGTCAGATCAAGAATTCATCCTTAGATTTGAGCTCGGATCTCAAACATGCAATTTGTTATTTAAGGGAATAGAGCTTGCATCTTAGGAAAGCATTCTCTTCTTGAATTTTCTTTTTGATACCTTCTAGCTCTTCTAGCCTCTCTCTCTTCAAGGATTTCCCCATGGTTTCTTGCAAACAACCTATACTTCTAACATAATTACAAACTACAAATGGAATATAAAAATAAGACAATAATTCTGCAAATGACCCAATGGAATAAAATAATGAAACTAATTTCAAAACTCTATTTAAGAGTATATCACACAATCAAAAGCAAGTCCAACATTCTAACTACTCTGATACTAAAATGATCTATAAACAAGTAGATTTACTACTCTAAAAAATTTACTTATTAGATCCTTATAGACAGATTAGTTTTAATGTTGAAATTCAAATCCATAAATATAATCAAATGAAAAGAATACAATGCAAGTAATAATGAACATTGCACATAAGATGATAATAGAGTTTGACATATGCCTACGTCTTTCGATTCACTAAATGATGAACTAATTCATTATAAAAATACATTTTCAAGTATAAATTTAAAACTTACAAAACTATAATGAATTTGTCATGAACTCAAGTGCCAATCAATCCTGCAGAGACCCAAACTACTCTTAGAAGGCTTACACAAGGTTTTGGCATGGCCTCCTTGCTTCACACCTTCTTGTTGACTTCTCCTTTACTGCATAGCATCCAAGAGCCTCTAAATATATCTAAGTCTAAATAGACATTATTCATCAGCTCTATAAAATGATCCTCCTCCATGGCCTCTAAGTAGTGCTAACTCCTCCAATAGAGCTATTATTACAATACTTAGCTTAATAACACCCTATGAATAATAGAGAATCAAGTTTCTATAGTCCCATACAATGCTCCTCCTAGATGGATGTATGGATCCAAAACCTTGGAATGGAAGATTTACAATACAAGTGAGAGCTTGCAGGTCAAATACTTGAAATATAAATGAGAGCTTGGAGTGCTCTTGGTGTTCTCTTAGAATGAGTTTACAAATGAGGTTCATGAGTTTATATAGTTTTTAAAAACCCACCAATTATGGATTTATTCATTATCCATCCCCATGTACAAGCCTTTATTTAAGATTCTTAGCCTTATCTCCCAAAATGGGGTGTGATGAGGGTTAATGGGTCAAACCACCCTTTATATCTTGATGCATTTCTATGGGAGATTCCCAATTTCTGTGGGAAATATCCCACATTTGTGGGGAAAGAGATATTCATGGAGTTAATCTCATTTCTCAAGCCTTAGGAAGTGGGATTTGTTTAAAATCTTGGAGAATATTTTGGAGATATTGTGGACATTCAAAATATGAGTATTTCATTGGTCCACACATCAAGAATATATTGGACCATGTGCATGTCCAGTCACTATACCTATACATTTTTTCCTTGTTGCTTGAAAACTTCAATAGGCCATAACTTCTACATACAAAGTCCATTTTTCAAACCATAAAATGTGTTAAAAAGCTCTTGATAAGATATTGGATATGTGAATGGTTTGAATAATAATTGATACCTTTTATTTTTATCACTTGTAGATGATCTCTAGATCATAAATGATTAGGGAAGTGATCTAAACATGTTTAGGACTCTCATAGGCTCCTTGATGCTCATTTTATCTATATTGTGTTCTATATGGATAGACCTATAATGAGGGTTTCTATATGTTTTGATGTTTTATATAGGTGTAGAGGAGAATTATTAGATGAAAATAATTGTAAGAGGTCCTTAGATATTTTTTCTAACCTATAATATCCATTTATCATTAAATTAAATCAAGAAAATATTTTTGCTAGACCTATCACTTCAGACAGTCTAAGCTAAGATAGTGAGAATGGAAATGAATGCCTAGTGTGGAAAGTGAGAAGTGTGACAATGAATTTGTGAAGGTCTATTTGATAGACAAGAGGAAAAATATGTATCCAAAAAGTGTCCTAATATCTCTACAAGTCATATTCATGAATAACTGAAACCCATCTAGTTGACAAGTGTGAAGACATGTTGAAGAAGACTAATGAATGACCACTAGTGAGTGAGCGCAAGTGTCAAGTAAGAGACCATCAGCTAGGGAGATGTATGAGGACTTTTACCATCAGGATTTCAAATTTTCATGATAGTTCCAATGTGTCTAAAAACCCTATGATAGTTTCAAATATTCAATGGAAGTCTTCATCATCATGGTAGTTTCAAATAGGAAGGTGAAGAGTCTTTATGCCACTTTGAGGGAGAGTGACATGTTTGTGATGGACATATATCTAAAAATAATGTTTGACCTCTTTTCATCTCATTCACTTGATTAGTAATTAGTTATTATAGCTTGAAACTTCTCTTCTTATCTCTATTCTCCTTTGATCTATAAATATATGCCTTTTTGGCAATTGTAAGTAGGACAAACCTAGTATGGCGAAGGCCTGCTAGTTTGGTACCTTATTTTGTCCTTTAAATAAGACATATAAATTTTATTTGAGCTCTATCATCACTTAAATAAATGTGTTAAGTGGTTTATGTGGTTTTTAAGTGATGAACATGCTCTCCTTGCTTCCATACTACCCTTTGCATGTTTTTGTGTAAGGATATCACTTCTAACAAGTCTTATAAAGTGTATATGTTTTTTGATTATATATTGAAGTGTCAGAGGGACTAGTAGAGTCTATTTTTTGATATTATTTTTACCCACTTCTATATGTGCATATAAATCTACCTTTATAATAAATACTAATGCTATAAGGCTATAGATTTGAGGTTAGTTTTGGTAGTTTTTATTCTTAGTGTATATGCAAGTGTGTTTGTGGACTACCCTGTTGGTGTATCACCTTACTAGTATAATTTAAATTTCTATTTATTTCTTCCATTTTCACCTCCAAAGTGATTGGTTTAGTTTATTATGTAATATTAAGGACTAATGAGATTAACTCCCTCATTATAAAATACACATAACATCAACATACCCACTTGTGACCAAGGCAAATAAAGATGATTTGGGGCACACATATGCGATCACCCTATTTCACTTTGAAATAAATCCAAAGTGGAAAGATTAAGTAAATATGGGTCACATTAGTGATCTATGCATATTCAACCACCATTTTAGGTTATTTTAACTTGATAATGTGGATTATAGACCAAAAATAACACAACAACACTATATTAATTCTTATCTAAACTATGGACACATCATATTTCCAAAGTGTGCTCAACAATTAGGATGAGACATCGACTCCCTATATCTATATCATTATAAACTATAGGTAGTATGTGTATATCATGTTACATGTAGCCTATATCATGTCATATATATATATGAGATACACACACATAAGATGAGTTATTTGTGAGTCATGAGACATGTTTATTGTCTCAAAATAAGATAAGGTCTAGGATATGTAGTTCAAATTAATGGCATTATAATATTTAATGGGAACATCACACCAATGCAATCCATACATAATGAAGCCCATTAAATGATGTCAAATGGTCAAATAAGTTATTGTATTAATAGGGCAGGCATTATCCATCACATCATGTTACCCACACCCATTCCATTATCTATCACATCAACATCATGTCACATATGAATATGACATCAATTTATTCTATGATATAGATACGTGTTATATCACACAAATCATTCATGTCATGTTGAGCATTGTACACATTGGGTCACTTTGGACATACCATACATATTGTATATGTAATGTAGTAACATTGATAATTGATAGACTCATTTACTAGATAGAGTGAACTAGAT
This sequence comes from Torreya grandis, assembly GCA_037957365.1. Lineage (NCBI taxonomy): Eukaryota > Viridiplantae > Streptophyta > Pinopsida > Cupressales > Taxaceae > Torreya > Torreya grandis. The sequence goes on from JARHVA010000079.1 coordinate 3,463,615, forward strand.
ACAATTGATAACATTGATATACCTTGGTCCTTATTTCTATTCACTATAAATTTGTGTCTAAATCCATATGTGGAGTGGGGTTTACAAATATATATTTTGCTAATTAAACTATATAATGTGGCAATGCCAATGAAACTCTATATTTATATAGTGGGGAGGGGGTTCGCATGATCATGTCCTTTCTCATTAAATAAATATGGTGATACCATGTCATTCATTCCTATTTTTTACAATTGAAAGATCTGATCATATTATGTATGTAATATAATTCACATTTATTTATTCACTTGGTATGGACATGCCATAGATAGATATAGGATATGGATATGGCATTGATTCATTATGGCCATACCCATAATATGAAGTGGGGTGGAGTAATTGATCAAATCATTAGGCTCATGACCTAAAGATTATAGGTTCAAACCCTACATACCCCTCACCCTCCTCAAATATAAATAGGCATAGGTAATCTCCCATATCTAGATAGGGGCCCTTGTCCTACCCATATATAGATATGGGTGACTGAGTACCCATATATCGATTAGAGCCCTAGATTAGTTTTAAAATTAAGTACTCAATTGATCGTATATATCTAATGGTGTCCTTTCCCTTATATATTTATTTAATTAAATATATAAAATATGTAATTAATGATTAATGTGTGAATGATGTGCAAATAATTGCCCTTATACCTTTTTATCAATTTAGGATATGGATAGGGTATATATAATATAATTGGCACATTGGTGGGTGGTGGTTATTATAGTTGAGGCTAAGAGAGAGGACCCTTAATAGATTAAAGGAACTTGATTAATGATTGGCCCTATATATCTATCTGGTGAGGACACCACATAGATATTGGGTGGCTTGATTGATATATCTATATATAGGGTAAATTGAGGTCCCCACATTCTTATGAGTGATGCATAAATTTTCCATTATATTTATATAGTGCATAGATAATATATTGATGAATTGAGGGATGGGACCACACTTGATTAATACCTTGAATTAAGGGGTAACAACTGATAGAGAAGGGTGACTACGTCATCGATAAATGATTGATGGGCACCCATACTTGTCTTGAGGAGTCAACAATTTGATAGGTTTTATTGTATTATTTTACATAAATTAAATAGATTATATCAATCACTCTATTCTATTTTTTAAGAACACTAATGATTATTGAGAATAACACCAATGATTATCAAGAAGAACAAGGGAGTGAACTCAAACCATTCATTCAATGTAGAGTGCATTGACTGTACCCAAGCTTCTCCACACCTATATATAAATAAGGTATGGAATTGATTAATTTAGATTGAAAGTTAAATTAAAAGGAGGGGTTTTAAAGTAGAATAGTCAATCTCAATGAATGGTGCCTAAACCATGTCATCAATGTCCTCAATAGCAGTCAACATGAGATTTCTAAAAGTTAGAAAGATAGTGTTGTTAGTACACTATCTCAATTAAAAATGGATGAATATGCCCATGTGATTATGGAGAATGCATGAATGTGCCTATGAATGAAATTTTAATGGATATAGTGTTTTTAGTTTGATTTTGGCCCATAATTCCCATAATATCAAGTAAAAATGACATAAAAGGGTGGTTGGATATGCGCAGGTCACCAATGTTGCTCAATTTTATCAAATCATACCAATTTGACTTGATTTCAAAAAAGATTGGGTGATCACACATATATGTGCCACAAATCATCTACATTTATCTTGATAATAAGTAGATATGGTGTTTTTGTGTGGCTTTTATCACATGAGAGACTTAATCACATGTGAAATCAACATAAAGTTGTGGTTTGGTGTGTAGGTCATTAGTGCAACCTATGTCACCCCAATCACACCACTTTGTCTTTAATTTAAAAGTGAATTATGGTAATTGCACATAAATGTGGCAAAAAAAGTTTGCATTTCCATAATTGCAAGTGGATATGGTGTTATTATGTCATTTTTAGTATATTATGAAGTTAATCACAAGTAAAATAAACATAAAATATTGGTTGGATGTGTAAGGATCACAATACGACTTAAGTTTCCAAAATCACACATTTCTCCCCAAATTAGAGAGATATGGGGTGATCATAAATAAATGTGCCTAAAATTATTTGCATTTACCTTGGTTACATCTAGATATGGTGTTTTGTGTCTCAATTGGCCTATAAAGGACCTAATCAAAAGTAAAATTTGCATAAATGGGTAGTTGGGTGTGCATATGTCACCAATATAACTTATGTTTCCCCATGCACACCACTTTGGCATGAATTCAATTTCAATTAGAGTGACCACACACAAATGTGGCCCAAATTATCCCCATTTACCCTGCTCACAAATAATTATGGTGTTGTTGTGTTGATTTTGGCCTATAAGGGACTTAATCGTAAATAAAATAAACATAAATGAGTAGTTGGATGTGCGTTGGTTTGTAAACTTTAATTTTGACAAACCAAGAACTACTAGAAATGTCAACAAGTAGTCTAGAAGGCCCCAAAACCTATATATATATATATATATATATATATATATATATATATATATATATATATATATATATATATATATATGTTTACCTAAAATGCATGTCAATTGAAAATTTATGCCCTAAAATCCCGAGGTTCAATATTGAAATGATAAAAATGACTAAGTACTAACCAAAATGGATTTTAAAAAATCATCTTCCAAATCATAAGTTGTGTAGCTGTGAGACCAATTATAGAAGATGTAAAGTGACCCTAATTTATTATATTTACTAAAATAAATTTAAAGTAAGAATATATAAATGTAAAAATGTAAATTTTAACTTATAATTCACATTTATTTTAGTAAACCACCCCCTCACCTTTCAATTGCTTAGCTTTTTTTATTTTAAGGCTTTATACTTGCATCTCTTAGGAATGTGTATGAATTTCATTGTGTGTAACTTCAAAAACATGTATACTTCAAAAAAAATCATACTTTCATAATTTTAGGAGTGCATATGTGTTATAGAGGATATGCATTATATCATGTACACATTTTTACATGTTTAAAACACGTGTTCTAGATTGTTGTTTATCAAGCTTAAAAAACATAATACATATGAGTTATTAAAAAATGCATACACATTTAGGAATATTTTTTAAAAATTGTCCCCCAACTCTTTTCACTTACCCTTACATTAGATAAAGGATAAAACTTCTTTATTTTATGAATTTATTAGAAAACCCCTTTTAACTGCATATTCCCCTAATACAGTGAAATTGAGAAACCCATGATGAAATAAACATAGAAGACCAATCAGATAACTTGGATTTAGATAAAATGAATATTCCCATGAAAACAAAAATAGGAACAACAAATTTAATGGGAACATACTTTTGGTTTGGAAGCACAAAGTCTCTTCAAAAATAAATTTGGGTGCATTTGATACAAAACCCATCCATAAGGGTTTCAACATAATTTTTTCAAACATTGTGAGTTCCACACAACCATGAAAAGTGTATAATTTTAATATTTCCTTTATCTAAAAATAATAATACAACTTCCATAAACAAATAACATGAAAAACTGATAAACCCAAAGAATGATCTCACCTATTTATTTGTACTCCATTAAAAAATCCATAAATGTACATGCAATAAGATGAAGATTACAACAACCCTTCCCCATGAGTTTAAAAAAATAATAACCCCCTATTGATAATATAAAATTATCTCTTTTTTACATGCCTACAAAGGAAGTTGGAAAGTCATAATTTTCACTAACTCAACCAAGAACTTCTAACTAGAGTTTAACCGTATTTGTATTTTATTATCCTGACATTTTACAAAATTGAATGTAATTATAAATTTAAATTTAATAAAATTTATTAAATCTTAGACGAATTAATTTGACCAATGAATCCAAATACTTATCTTTATTTTGATGTTCAATCAAATAGATGCCAAATCCATTTTGTTGCTCTTTCAAATATCCTCTTGATGTTCCTTATTGACACTCTTTCATGATGCTCTAATACTTATATTTCTATTATGACCTTAAATGAAAATTAATTAATTATAAAATAATTAATATAATTTTATTTTATTAAGCCATTAAATTTTTTGCTCAGGCCCATGAATGTCATCTTCAAAATTTAATCCATGTAGGTTTCCTTGTAACTTTGTCTTGTCCATTGGGTTGTAGAGCCAAATAGAACACTATGGAAAGTAGAAAATTAAAATACATGTAAATTAACTCAAATGCGCAGTGAAATTTTAACATTAAAATTTCATTATAGTTGTTATCTCTCACTATGCGACCATATTTCTTGATAGAATGCAGGGGAATCCCATAACTTATTGGTTGACTAGTGCCTTATCCATTAGGCTTAAAACTTTGAACTTGTTTACTAGAATCAACATCAATTTTAGTATCACTCATAATTGCACCATCATTTGGATTTTAGGAACCATCTATGTGCTATAAAGTTTGTATAAATGATAGTAATGTCTCAAATACCCTTCTAACTTTTGGTTGACTTATGGCATGCACAAGCTTTTGCTTAATCACTTATTAAACTATAGGTTACATATTGTTGGTTGAATATTTTGTTGATCAGCGTACTGATAAACAAAATAGGTCTGATCAGCCAAAGTAGGAAGGTTAGTCATCCAAATGTGTAGGTTTACCACATCAGAAGGGGACTGATCTCTCCTCTCATCAAGGGGAGGTTCCCTATAGATAGGCTATATATATATATAAACAGAAAATAATACTCAAGGGTAGGACAAACCATCCATCTCTCTTTCTTCAAAGATGATGTGTGTGGATCAAAGGAGAAACTCAAGGAAAATGACAGAAAGCACTCCTCTTATTTCAGAAGTACTATTCAAAAAGCCACAAGAATACTCTAGGTATTAACAACAAAATGTAACAAGGGATGTAGTAACCAACAAATTGAGATGCAGCACAAAGTCTTCACCTGGATTGCTCAAGAGTAAGATACGAAGGACAATGAGGACACAAAGTCAGCCCAAGGTCCTTTACACAGAAATGAAAAGAAAACACACTAAAGGCAATTATGGGGGCACAAAGTCTCTCCATAGTTGACTCTTCAGGAGACCTTCTTGACTGCTGTCACTAATTCTGCTTGTTGAATTAAAGGAATAGAAGATATATTGAAGAAAAAGACATAAGAACAGTTTCCTCAAAAACAAAGATATTATAGCACAAAGTCTGAAAAACCATTTGATTTCTTATTCCAATAAAAAAATATGATAAACAAACTGAGCTCAAAGTCTCAAAAGTGCCTTTCAATTTGGGCAGAGTTTTGTTCTGATTGTCAAAAAGAGATCATTTTACAATAAAAGAGAGTCCCTTATATAGCCATTTCAAGAAGGACTCGAGAACAGTAACACATCATGTTGCGTTGGAATCTATTAAGAGGACATGCTGGAACTTAGGGGCATTTTACCCATTTGATTTTATTAATGCAAGGAAACAAGTCATGTTTATTGAAATTTTGCAACTTTCAATGTCCACCTGGCGATCTGATCTTACCTTCATCATTCCTCCTTTTATGGTTAATTGAATTGGGTCCTAGATTCAGTTTGTTGTTTTTTTCCTTCCTCGCTTTCTTGTAGTCTCAGCTTTGAAATCTATGAATGCATTTTGGTCTATAGGTTCAAAGGATTAATGGCTATTTTATTGTCTTGAATTTGACGTCTTTGGGCATGTCACCCCTTTGTCTTCTTTTAGCTTTTCTATTTGGCACTTTCCTAGATTGAACTTGTCCCTTTGGGCCTTAAGCAATAACCTATTTTGGGTCGAGAAGAACTCCCTGCAAGCTATCTACCCTTTGGGCGGTATTTGAATGGCTTTCAAGCTTCTTTGGGCGACCCTTCAGGGAAGCATTCTTCAAATTGGCAACCGAGAGTCCCTCGCAAGGGCACCTGCCCTTCAGGGTCCTTCATCGGCCCTTCGTAAATTATCATGGGTATTTTTTTCAAGTATTTTCCCTGAGCTTTTCCCTAGACAAATTCCTACAGACAATTCTCGTGAACAAATTGTTCGCAGAAATTTCCCACAGACAAAAAGTCCACAGAAATTGTTCCATTTGCCATATACGTGAATTCCTTCAAGTTTCTTGCTTCCATGACTTCTCAGAATTCTTTCAGACTTTTTATCCAAAGGAATTCCTTCAGACAAAAAGTCTGAAGGAATTGTGCCTTAGACTTGCCTTAGTCTTTTTGAAAATGACCCTTCTAAAGGGTATTTTCATTGACCAAGTACCCTCCACAAGGGCACTTGTCCTTCGGGGAGGCCCTTTGAACTTTTACATTTTGAACTACTCCTTTGAAACAAGTTGTTGAATCATTTGTTGAACCAAGGCGATGAACCATTTGTTGAACTGTTTGATTGAACTGTTTGGTCGAACCGAATGTTGAAGCACTTGGTTGAACCAAAATGGTTCAAGCCGACGAACCCTTTGTTTGAACCAACCATTGAACCTCTTCATTCAACCAATTGATTGAACCAAGCTTTGAACCAAAATGATTCAAGCTGATGGTTCAAGCCGATGGTTCAATTGAATGAACCAAGCCGATGAAACACTCCATTGAACCAAGACGTTGAACCAAGTTTTGGTTCAATGGTTTAAACAAAGCCTTGAATTGACTAATGAACCAAAGGATGAACCAATCTTGAAAAATTACCAAGTGTTAGAAACTAATTCTTTTGGTTGAACCCGCCTGCAGAAGCCTTTGAACCTATAGAATTGAACCTGCCTGCAGAGTCTGTAGAAACCAAGTCCGTAGTTTTCTCTAACCTTGAAAGAGTCCGTAGATTTCAACATGTAAATCCCATTGAACTTGACCTACAAAGTTTGTAGATTTCTTCTTCCTGTTGAGTCTGTAGATTTTCTCTTCCTGCTAAGTCTGTAGATTCAAGCCTGTAGAGTCTGTAGATTTAAGCCTGTAGAGTTCGTAGATTTAATCCTACAGAGTCCGTAAATTTTCTCTTCCTACTGAGTCCGTAAATTCAAGCCTGCAGAGTCTGTAGATTTAAGAGAATCTTTAAAAATGAGGAATTTGAATGCCCAAGATAAATTTTGAAAAGGGAAGAGACAATTTTGGCCTGTAGGGCCAAAATAGTTCAACTGTTGTCCCAAAAATGAGTGATATTTTTGGGGAACAACAGCTAGCTCCAATTGGGGAACTTCTATCAATTGCAAAAAGAATTGAAAGGAGTAGAATCCATAATCTCCAGTGTCTTTATGTGTACCATTGGGTTACGAAGTCATGCTATCTAGAAATGAAAGGCATCAAAAATGGAAACAAACAAAACAAAATAGAATTGAAAACTATATAAATATACATATATACAGATGCAATGATCTGATACTTCAAGAGTTGAAGTGTTTCAAATGCTGCCCATTGTGAGGCAGAGAAAAGAGTGTGCCATCTTGATATTTCAATAGAAAGCTATTTTCACTAATGTGCTGATGAATTATAAATGGGCCTCTCTAAAGGGAGTCAAACTTTCCATGCATCCCCTTTCGTTCTCTCCTTTTGTCCCATAGTAGGACTTGATCCCCAATCTAGAAATCATGATTTTTGGCCTTTTGGTCAAAGAGTTTCTTTACCAGACTTTGATGAGCACAAATTCTATCCACCACCATAGTTCTATGTTCTTGCAGCTCAATCAGGCACATGATTCTTTTGTCAAGAGAACTTTCATATGTCTGATCTTCAATTGCCTTTGCCAATTTCAAGGTTGGAAATTCTAAGGTGATTGGTATCTCAGCATTGATACCATAAAGAAGTTGAAAAGGAGACATACCAATTGCCCTCTTTGGTGTGATTCTATCTGCCCAAAGAGCATCAACCAATGCTTTATGTCATGTTCTCTAATTGTCATCTGCTAGCTTCTTGATAATAGTTACTAGGTTCTTATTGTTGGATTTAGCTTGTTCATTCCCTTGTGGAAAATAATCAGAAGGGTGAGAGAGTGTAATTCCATAATGGAAACAGAATTGTGTAATCTCTTGAGAGGTGAAACAAGCTGCATTATTAGTAACAATTTTGATGGGAACTCCAAACCTGGAAATGATATTCTCTTTGAGGAAGTTGCACACAACTTCTGAAGTAGCATGCTTAGTTGGGATTGCTTCGACCCACTTGGTGAAATAGTTAGTTGCTGTAAGGACATAATCATGTTTAGCACTTGAAGATGGGTTTATAGTCCCAATAAAATCAAGTCCCCATTGTTGGAAAGGTTCTTCTATGATCACTGGCTTGAGAGGCATAGCAGCTAACTTGGGTCTTCCAAAAAATTGCTAACAGAGTTCACATTTCCTTACCCACTTATGTGCATCTTGGAAAAGAGTTGGCCAGTAATACCTGGCTCGCAAAATCTTGTGAGCAGTCACAAGAGCAAAAAAATGTCCTCCACAGGCTAGATTGTGGAAAGATTTTAAATGCTGGGTTCATTTCTCTTTGTCTACATAGTGAAGGAATACTCCATCTATGCTTCTCTTATACAAGCCGTTGTCCCAAAGGACAAAATTGGTAGCTTTCAACTTGATAGTCCTCTTTTCTGTGTAAAACAAATGAGCAGGACATTCACCATAAGTAAGGAAATGAGCGATACCTAAATACCACTCAATGGTAGTGGAGACAAAAAGGACTATTGGTGTCTCTTTCACTTCAATTTCTTCACGCTGTGTGTCTTCTGGCTTATTGTCAGCAATTAATTGGCATAGGCCTTTACCCCTGACCAGCTTTGTCAGCTTGATGTCTAGATCAAACTCTTGGATTTTTGCAATCCACTAACCTCTTTTTGTGTCAAACTCCTATTAAGTTAATATAGACTTGACTGTAGTGTCAGGAACTAAGGCAGTAGTATGTGAATTCAGAATATAGAAGCAGAAATGTTTGACTACTTTTACCAAGGCATAAGCATGTTTCTCTATATTTAAATACTTCATCTCATGGGTTTTGAGAGGGAAACTCATGAAAGAGATAGGAGATTCCATACCTTCCTTGTCATGTTGAACAAGAATTGATGAAAGAGTGTGTTCAGACGTATAGCTGTATATGATGAAATCTTTGTTATAATCTAGGCAAACCAAGGTAGGGGCGTGAACAATGGCAGTTTTGATATCCTAAAATGCTGATTTGCCTTCTTTAGTCTAGTTGAAAATGATCTTCCCTTTCATCATGTTCACAATGTGCCTAGTCTTCTTAGCAATTTTAGGGATGAATCTCCGTAAGAAATTCACCTTTCTGAAGAAAGAATGAACAACATTCTTACTTGTAGGCAAATTAAGTTCTTGAATAGACTTGACTCTGTCTGAATCAATCTTTATGCCTTCTTTGGACACAATGTGTCTAAGGAGTTTCCCTTCTATTACTCCAAAAATAGACTTTTTAGGATTTAAAGAAATACCATTCTGGTGGTAGTGCTCCAGCACTTGTTGTAGGTGGCATACATGATCAGATCGACACTTTGAAAAGACAGTCAAATCATCAAGGTATAACACTATGAATTTACCAATCTCATCTTTGAAATCTAGATCCATAGCTCTTTGAAAGGTAGCACCAGCATTTATTAGACCAAAAGGCATTCTCTTATATGCAAATGTACCCCAAGGTGTGGTGAATGCAATCTTGTGTTGTTCTACTTTACCAACTTCAACTTGATTATAACTTGAAAAGCCATCCAGCATTGATAACATCTCTGCACATGTCACTGTTTGAAGCACTTGATCCATAATTGGCAAAGGATAATTATCCTTCAAAAATGCTTGATTTAGATTTCTGAAATCTACACAAATGCAAATTTTACCATTATTCTTCCTTACATGTATTATGTTTACAATCCATGTAGAATGATGGATTGGGAAGATGATTCTAGCATTTAACATTTTTTGTATCTCAGACAAAATAATACGTGATATTTTTGGATTATACTGTCTAGATTTTTGCTTGTATGGGATTGAGTCAGCCTTGAGAGGAATCTCATGGCAGATTTCATCTGGTCTGAGAGACTTCAAGTCCTCATAAGAATATGCTAAGACATCTATGTATTGACGGAGTAAAGAAGTGAACTTGAATCTTTCTTTAGGGGTGCAATATTTACCAATATTGATCATCTTGGGATTTTCTTCAGTAGACAGATCCACTTGATCAAATCCTTGAGAGAAACTCGAGTCTACCAGCTTTTCAAAATAAATTAGGCCTTTGAGAATTTTGTTTCCTTTCAGCTGTAAGAATTCTTCATTTATATCTGAGCTAGATTCAGACACAAATTCATTCTTCTGAGGTTCACTGCCTTCAAAACATAGTTATTCAAAATTATCTTTTCATTCCAGGAAGGTAATGATTTGATGATCATCATTGAATACTTGCCAATGATCAACATTGTCACGAACACTTGGTCTGTAGACTAGCTCAATGGTATACCTGTCTTCTTTGAAATTTGAATGAGGAACTAAGAGAGTTCTTGAAACAGCAAGTGCATCAGTTCTATCATTAGACTCTCTAGGTATGGCAAAAATGTTGAAAGCATCAAAGCTTTCAATTTGATCCCAAACCAAGTTATGGTAGTGGCATAATCTTTCATTCTTGGTTTGGTATAAATTCCTCACTTGACAAACCACTAATTCAGCATCCCCTTTGGCATGAAGAAACTTGATGTCTTTGTCTTGAGTAGCCTTCATGCCAAGTAGTAGAGATTTGTATTCAGCTGTATTGTTATTGTTTCTAAACTATAATTTGTAAGATGAAAGGAACATATCTCCTTAAGGAGATATCAAAACAATCCCAACTCCTAAAATGGTAGAGGAACAGTTGCCATCAAATTTCAAAGTCCATATCTCATCTGATACTAATTTTTCTTTAGACTTTCCTTCATCAGAGATGGAGGATCCTTCTTGGTCTACACTGCAGCCTACTAATTCTTTTGTTGTTCTAGTTGAACTGATTTCTAAGTTGACCCTTTCAAGTGTTTCATGCACTTCATCTATAGATAGAAAATAGTTACCCATACTTGTGGATTCAAAAAGGATTTGAGCTTCAGGGGCTGATGTCTGGGTGACTACATACTTTGCTTCCTTTTCAGGGAACAACCTCTTCATTACGCCTTGTACAGGGATCCTTGCCTCAGACAGATCCATGCTTAGTTCTCCTCCTACGTCCTTTCAAAAATTTCATCCAAGCAAAATGCCATAGGATGCTAGGACATTAGCCACCAAGACAGTCATCTTGATTCTCTTGTCTAGAAAGGCTGCAAATGCAAATTGGGCATCTTTAATTTGCTCCAGCAATGGTACTTGCTTGTTCTCCATGGAGAAACATCTTCCAAAGGTTTTGTTCAATGTGAGACCAAGAGACTCAACTACTTTAGCTGGCATGAAATTATCAGATGCGCCTGAGTCTATAATATAATTACTCAGCTTATGGCCTTTAATTAATAGGGAAACATAGAAAGGTTCTATTTTTTTAGGAGCAGCTAGAGGAGTAATGACCAGATAGATTATTTGGAATAGGCATGTTCTTTGGAGAATCAAGAGTTACCTTTTTATCCTTTTGTCCTGCAAGAACAATTTAGCTTTTGACATATTAAACTAGCTTATTCAATTGATCAGGATTGGACTACAAATATTTAAACTTAGACATTTGTATTTTTGTCTTTTTGACATGATCGATTATGTCAAATGGCTGAATTGAACTAGGTACAGAGAAAGGTACTTCAACTTTCTAAGTTTTAGGAGGGATGGGAGGTGGGCTAGTTTGTGAATTTGAAATAGAAAGGGAAGGCAAAATTGATGTGTTTGCCTTTTGGGCAATTACTAGGTCCTTTGACTGAAAGGGCAAAGTGGTTCCATGCTCAGCAATCATGACTACTGGTTGTGGTTGCTCTTCTGTCTTCTCTTTATCAACCTGCTGGACTAATTGGTTCTTAAACCTAGTAAACACTGCATATGATCCACCAAAACCTTCTCCTTTACTTCTGGGTTCATCTTGGTAGTTTAGAAAACCAATGTGGGAGTCACCAGCTGATTCTTCTTGATTGTCTTCAAGGAGATCAATGTCATTTTCTTGATTCAATTCAGGCTTGAAAGAGAATTTTGATTCTACTTCAAGATATCCCATTGCTGAATTGGTTGGAGGAGCTTCCAGGGCAAGTTTTCCTTGTGGGGGAGGAAGGAAATTTTTTTGTCCTTGATTCGTGGCAGCGTTGCCCTGATATGACTAGTTTGGGAATGTCCTTCTGTATGAAGGAGCAGAAGACATTCGTTGAGCCATTTATTTTTTAAGAGCAAGCAACTCATTTGCTAATTTCTGCACCATTGGATTTGTGGTGCCTGTAGATGCATATTCAAAAGATGATGAAGCTCTATTTCTATTTGGATCTCTTCTTATCTTCCCTGCTAAGATGAGATCATCTTTTACTTCAGTGGCCAAAATTTGAGCTACAGCAAGATCTATTTGACTAGCGCGTCTCAAGAGAAAACTTACTTGAAGTAGCTGAGAATTAATGAAAAAACATTTGAGATTCTCAATTGTAGGTCAAGAAATTATAGGGATTCTATTTCTCAGTTTGTCAAATTTGGCTATGAAGTCTCTCATAGGCTCATGAGGCTCTTTCTTCATCTATGTAAGTTGAGCCAGAAGTGTATGTGCGTCTTCTACAAGTTTGAATCTGGATTAAAACTTAGCTTTGAGAGTATTCCAATCAGTCACTGATTGAGCCTGTAGATGATAAAACTAATCTGCAGCAGCACCTTGTAGTGTCTCCACAAAAAGCCTAACTGCTACATCTTCAAATTTTACTCTGATTACTCCATAGGCTATGTTGAACGCTACAATGTGTTCATTAGGATGAACTTTCCCATCACCATAGAATTTGGGGAAATTTTTCCTTGAACTGTGTGGAAGCTCATGTAGAGGTGGAGTAAGATTGAGAGGACCAAAAGCATTACCCTAGGGGCCTTGAACTACCATTTTAGGATTATGAAAAGGAGGGATAACAAATCTCAAGTGTAACTATAGGAAAAGCTTTATCAACGTCAGAATTAGATACTTCATTTGGCAATGGAGATCTAACTTTAGTAGGAGGAAAACTCTTGGTTCGTTGGAGATGAGATGGTGAAGGAAATAGATCAAAATCACTTTGTTGTACCAAATCGAATACAAGGTCAATGATACCTTTAGCCCTTTGGCTTCGTGTATACCTTGAATCTACCAGATTGTGAAACAAAAATGGAAAAGAATTGACCTTGCTTTAGTTAAAGCTTGAGGCTTTAAACTATGCATTCTTTCCCAGTTAGTGTGGAGGTGAATGGATAGATTATAAATGGATAATGGATATGATATCTCCAGCAGAGTTGCCAAAAAATGTTGGTTGAATATTTTGTTGATCAGCGTACTGATAAACAAAATAGGTCTGATCAACCAAATTAGGAAGATTAGTCATCTAAATGTGTAGGTTTACCACATCAAAAGGGGACTGATCTCTCCTCTCATCAAGGGGAGGTTCCCTATAGATAGGCTATATATATAAACAAAAAATAATACTCAAGGGTAGGACAAACCATCCATCTCTCTTTCTTCAGAGATGATGTGTGCGGATCAAATGAGAAACTCAAGGAAAATGACAGAAAGTACTCCTCTTCTTTCAAAAGTACTATTTAGCAAGCCACAAGAATACTCCAGGTAGTAACAACAAAATGTAACAAAGGATGTAATAACCAGCAAATCGAGATGTAGCATAAAGTCTTCACCTAGATTGCTCAAGAGTAAGATACGAAGGACAATGAGGGCACAAAGTCACCCCAAGGTCCTTTACATAGAAATGAAAAGAAAACACACTAAAGGCAATTATGGGGGCACAAAGTCTCTCCACAGTTGACTCTTCAGGACACCTTCTTGACTGCTATCACTAATTTTGATTGTTGAATTAAAGGAACATAAGATATATTGAAGAAAAAGACATAAGAACAGTTTCCTCAACAACAAAGATATTACAACACAAAGTCTGAAAAACCATTTGCTTTCTTATTCCAATAGCAAAATATGATAAACAAATTGAGCTCAAAGTCTCAAAAGTGCCTTTCAATTTGGGCAGAGTTTTGTTCTGATTGTCAAAAAGAGATCCTTTTACAATAAAAGAGAGTCCCTTAAATAGCCATTTCAAGAAGGACTCGAGAACAGTAACACATCATGTTGCGTTGGAATCTATTAAGAGGACAGGCTGGAACTTAGGGGCATTTTACCCATTTGATTTTATCAATGCAGGGAAACAAGTCATGCTTATTAAAATTTTGCAACTTTCAATGTCCACCGGCGCTCTGATCTTACCTTCATCATTCCTCCTTTTTTGGTTAATTGAATCGGGTCCTAGATTCAGTTTGATGTTCTGTTCCTTCTTCACTTTCTGCTGGTTTTGGCTTTGAAATCTATGAATGCATTATGGTTTGTAGGTTCAAAGGATCAATGGCTATTTTGTTGTCTTGAATTTGACATCTTCGGGCACGTCAGCCCTTTGTCTTCTTTCGGCTTTTCTATTTGGCGCTTTCCTAGATTGAACTTTCCCTTTCGAGCCTTAAGAAATAACCTATTTTGGGTCGAGAAGAACTCCTCACAAGCTATCTACCCTTTGGGCAGTCTTTGAATGGCCTTGGGGCTTCTTCAGGCGACCCTTCGGCTTCGGGGAAGCATTCTTCAAATCGGCAGCCGAGAGTCCCTCGCAAGGGTAGCTACCCTTCTGGGTCCTTTGGCAGCCCTTTGCAAATTCTTGCGGGTATTTTTTGTGGGTATTTTCCCTGGGCTTTTCCCCGAACAAATTCCTGTGGATAATTCCTGTAGATAAATTGTTTATGGAAATTTCCCATAGACAAAAAGTTCATGGAAACTATTTTGTTTGCCATATGCATGAATTCCTTTGGGTTTCTTGCTTCTTAGAATTCTTTTGGACTTTTTGTCCGAAGGAATTCTTTTCGGACGAATTCCTTCGGACAAAAAGTTTGAAGGAATTGTGCCTTAGACTTGCCTTAGTCTTTTTGAAAATGACCCTTCCAAAGGGTATTTTCATTGACCAAGTGCCCTCCGCAAGGGCACTTGTCCTTCAAGGAGGCCCTTTGAACTTTTGCATTTTGAACTGCTCCTTTGAAACAAGTTGTTGAACTATTTATTGAACCAAGGTGATGAACCATCTGTTGAACCGTTTGATTGAACCGCTTGGTTGAATCAAACGTTGAAGCACTTGGTTGAACCAAAATGGTTCAAACCTATGAACCCTTTGTTTGAACCAACCGTTGAACCTCTTCATTGAACCAATCAGTTGAACCAAGCTTTGAACCAAAATGGTTCAAGTCGATGGTTCAATTGAATGAACCAAACCGATGAAACGCTCCATTGAACCAAGACGTTGAACCTCTTCGTTAAACCAAGTTTTGGTTCAACTGTTCAAACAAAGCCTTGAACCGACTAACGAACCAAAGGATGAACCAATCCTAAAAAATGACCAAGTGTTAGAAACTGATTATTTTGGTTGAACCTGCCTACAGAGGCCTTTGAACCTGTAGAATTGAACTTGCCTGTAGAGTCTGTAGAAACCAAGTCCGTAGTTTTCTCTAACCTTGAAAGAGTCCATAGATTTCAACCTGTAAAGCCCATTGAACTTGACCTACAAAGTCCGTAGATTTCTTCTTCCTACTGAGTCCGTAGATTTTATCTTCCTGCTGAGTCCGTAGATTCAAGCCTGCAAAGTACATAGATTTAAGCTTGCAGAGTCTGTAGATTTAAGCCTGCAGAGTCCGTAGATTTTTTCTTCCCTCTGAGTCTGTAGATTCAAGCCTACAGAGTCCATAGATTTAAAAGAAGCTTGAAAAATGAGGAATCTGAATGCCCAAGACAAATTTTGAGAAGGTAAGAGACAATTTTAGTCTGTAGGACCAAAATAGTTCAAATGTTGTCCCAAAAATGAGTGATATTTTTGGGGAACAACACATATGATTAGGAGTAGTTGACCTATTTGGGCTTATGGATTTATTCTATCCTAATTAGAGTATATATAGTAGGTAGTGTTAGGATATTAGTCATCATATATTCATAATCATCTTCTTATTTAAGCACTTAGGAGTTTGTCTTATTAAAGTCACACAATTATGTATTTAAGTATTCTACTCTTCATTTCAATTTATTACAAGGATCTCCTTTTATTTTTGATTCAATGTGTTAATATGATTATCTGATCTATTATTCTAATTTTAATTTTTCAATATTGTAATTTTATTGTAAGTGGTATTAGATCCTCAATTTGGGATTTATTTGCAATGCATTAAAGAAGTGAGGGGATTTTATTTCAAACCCTAATTTTAAAGAGTTTTTCATATCTCAAAAACCATTGTTATTTTTATGGAAGTTGTGTATTAATACAATCGAGCTACAGTTAAATTT
The DNA here is from genome assembly GCA_037957365.1 of Torreya grandis. Classification (NCBI taxonomy): domain Eukaryota; kingdom Viridiplantae; phylum Streptophyta; class Pinopsida; order Cupressales; family Taxaceae; genus Torreya; species Torreya grandis. The sequence goes on from JARHVA010000079.1 coordinate 3,480,053, forward strand.
TTAGCTTTTAGTGATCACATTTGACTGATTTATTGTGATTTTAGTGGTTTTAATAAATTTTCTCTATAGGCTACAATTTTCAAATGTTTTTGGATATTCTTATATATTTGAAAAGCTGAAAAAACTTATGGCGGGTTTGTTCTTGGACATTTTTTATTTTAGGTTGACTTGATTATGAAATCATCTATTCAAGGTTTGGTCAAACATGCTCGGTCATTCTATTGAGGCAAGGGAAATGATAAACAAACACCACAAAAGTCTCCTTTCAAGGAGGATACAGAGTCATAGGTAGGAATGAGATTATTTAGTGAAACATATCTTATGTGGAAATTTGTTGAAGGAAAAGTTTATGTAATTATACAAAATGATGAGGAACACATATGAATGTTGAAAATGAAACACAATATTAATCAATTAAGTTTTAACATAGCATCAAAAATTACAAAGCTAGATCAAACTCACATCAAATGTAAGTTGTTTGTTGGAATTAAAAAATTAGTTTTAAAAATCTAATGCTCATGATATAATTGATACTATTGATCCTAATGAATCAAAAAATCCACACATTATTGACCTTAATAGTGATTGAGTGTAGAAAGCACCTAATTCTAATGTGAGATCACACTATTTTTTGTTAAAGGTAGACATGCATAAGTTTGATGTAAATGATCCACTAAATTAGTTCACCCAAATGGAGAATGTTTTGAGATACATTAGGTTCCTTATGGTAAAATGGTTACATTATATTCTTTTCATTTGTAACTTGAGCAATTCATTTGGTATCATTGGCTTTGCGATCAAAATAAAAAGAATATTCTCAACATCACTTTGTCAATCTTCATGGGGGAGTTGTAAGCACATTATGGTAGTAGAATGACAAATATATACTTCATCTAATTGGTTAAATTATGATAAATAGGACTATTTAGAGACTATATTCAACAATTTCAAAGCCTATCAACCTTGAGAGTGAATAAGGTTATATAGAATATCATGAATGACCTATTCTTGCGAGGAATCAAGGAAAACATTTAACATGAGGTACACATTTAATTTATGAACTATATATGAGTATATTATCTTAGCACAAAAGATGTAGGAAATCATTTTGGCCAATAGGAATCATGCATTCCCTAACATTAGAGATTGTATTGCTCTTGTTCCATCATCCCCCAAACCAACAAAATTAACACCTTAAAAAATTGAAGAAAATATTCAAAATGGTTATGTTTTAATTATGATAGAAAAATATAGTAGAGGACATAAACTTACAAAAGAAAACTCTTCTATATTGAAGGCATCTCAAAACAAGTAGAAGAAGAAGAATATGACAAAAGATTCACATCTGAGTATCTCTCTCCATACACTCGCAAGTATTAACACCTAAAAAATTCTCAAGATGGTGGGATTACCAAAAAAGAGGCCAATAGTATTGATTGACATGGGGAGTACTCATAATTTCATCAACTATAAATTGGTTCCACATTTAATTTTTTTTGTGTACCTAGCTCTAAAATTACAAGTCATGATTGTAAATAAAGGTAAAATTAGTTGTTCATGAAAATTCCATAGCATTAAACACATAATAAGGACTATAGGTTTCATATCCCCATGTTTTCCATTCTTATAAGAGGGTTTGCTATTATGTTGTGAGACTAATGGATCATTGCATTAGTCACAATCAAAATGAACATTCACTAATTATTCATGCATTTAAGATTTTAAGGGAAGACATTCAGATTGATAGGGTTGTAATTAAATTTTTAACAAATGGTAAGCTCTCATCGAATGCAAAATCTAATAAAAAAGGACCAGTAGGGTTTATTGCAAAATTATTTTCATTAGAAGTAAACATATAAAATTCACCAAAAAGGACAAATATTTAGGGTATTTTTTATAGTAATTCAAAATTTTTTGGGGATATGATGAAAGATTTACCTCTGACAAAAGATCATGATATTTCCATTCAAATTGTACTAGGGAGCCAACCACCCAACATAATACCTTACATGTGTGAACACCTAATTTTGGTACAAGGCTTGTTATTGTACTATTTTTAGTATTGTTTTATGTATTTATGGATCATTGATTCAAATTAGGGTCTTATTAGTGCTTGTATATGTGATTTTGTCTCTCTCCTTCTTCTCTGTGCAATCTCATGGTATTTTGTTCTACTTTTTTCCTATTCTATTTTGTTTGTTTTATGGATACAAGCCAATTTTATCTATTTTTCCTTTGTTCTCTTGTCTTTCTTCATTTAGGATTTATTTGAAATTTTAAGTGTGCTTCTAAATGTGCCTTGGGAAGATTTGGTAATCTAGTAAATTTGTCCCTCATCATTTTATGGGATTTTATGCCCTTCCTTGTGTCCTTATAAAGTTTGGATCCATGTATGTTGGTTCTTTATCTTTTATTTAGTTGGATTGAATGCCAATAGGTATTTAATTAAAACTTAAGAATTTTATATATATAAATCATCTAAATCCATTTTAAAACAAGGTGAAAAAGAAATACTAAGGAAATTCATCTACCATATTCAAGTCTAGGCACATTCTACAAATATTTATTAATACTCAAGGACTTGCATTCTGTAGATACCTAAATTTGGTATTTATCACTTTAGAAACATCAAATTTGACATAATTTAACATTCTTGGACATTACATATATATTTCACTCTTGAGTACACTTTATCTATATCTATGTATCTATATACTACCCTACCCGCCTCTATTCACCATATTCACTTATTTAGAATTAGTTGAGTCTATCAAAAAACTTTTAAAAATATTAGACAAACCATATCCATATTTTACATACTTTTTTTACACTTTCATGACATTATCAGTAAACTTAGATAGTTTTAGTTACCATAGGTGTCTCCCTCTGTTGGAAATATATAGTGCCCTAAATGGCTATTTTTTAATTTTGGAAGTCTCCACTAAGTTAAATTAGACATGTTTTATGATTTAATCATAAAAGGAATTAACAAAGAGTCATATCTAAATAAAAATCACCCCTAAGGTTATTTCACATTGATCATACTTGAGCATCACTTGGAAAACACCTAGCACTTTCTTCGAACATTATCAAAAGGCATCCACACATCTCAAATATTCAGGAAGTAGCTAGAGTAGAGTCCATAGATAGAAATAAAAATAAAAGAGGTAAAATTTGTATGGTTCCAAGTATCAAAGGTCAAAATATAGCATTACATTGTAAATTGTCCCATAAAATACAATCTACCAACTAGACCAAACCATATCTACACGAGGGAATGGAATTATTTTGTCTTCAGTAACTTGACCAAGTGTGTCATTGTGTGCCTATAGAAAAATTAAAAAAAATACACAAAAATAATGGATCTTTATACCAATACAATATGTAGATACTCATAATTAATCAAATAATTTTGACATTATGCACACTTAAAAAAAAACTTTCTTCATGTCATTCATGTATCACGTGTTCTTCACAAATTTGAAACACTTTTGAAACCTTTCAACTCTCAAAATGGATGTGAGGTTGTATTTCATTACATTTTAATCTGATCTACTACATTCCCTTTGCATTTCATGGATTTGAGACATTTGAAAACTTCTTATATTCCATGGTGGATTCAAGCTAAATTAATAATGAAGTTATTATTTTTCATTATTCCTTCCTCATGTTCTTCACACATGAGAAACACCCTTATTTCACTATGTTCAGGTGGTATGGGATTTTCCAAACATCTTCAAATTATATAAATTTGGATGGATGTGAGACTTCCATCCATGCACTTCAAGTAACTCTGATTTGTAACATGATTTAGATCTTTGAACATTTCTTGGAAAGAAGTGTTTTTTGGAAGATTAACCTTATTTGAGTTCACTTTAGTCGTTTAGGCTCTTTAGCTTACCCTAAGTCTATCTTATACATGTGAAATTATTATTATATGAAATTCACTCTATCCTAATTTTATGAGGTGTCTCTCGCTACTTTTATGTTTTTGTAGGATTCTTGGAGTTACTTACAAAACTAACTTCTTCCCCCACATGTCACACACTTCCCTTCAATCTTTGGGGAATATGACATTTATCACATATTAAGAAGGATTTGTAAGGTCATGATGGGATTCATGTAACTCCCCCATCCTTTCTCTTTCTCTATTTAAAGATTTCTCTCCTCTCTCATTCATAAAAATATTGTTTTAACTATATTGAAATGCCTCTTTTTTTAGGGTGTGAAGCCACTATTCATAGGTCACAATCCATAGGCACTATTCATGGTGATGTATCATGATGACCTGGCATCTTGGTGATGCAGTATGCAGGTGTGTAAATGATGTGGCATACTGGTGATGTGGCATGCAAGTGATGTTGCAAGAAGGTGATGTGGCAAGATGGCCCATGAAGGGTCCCAAGATGTGATTAGGTTGGTCTGACATGGAGTGGGGTGTAACAATCCACTAAGGGATATGATTTATCCTTAGTTATCATATGTGGGTTGTCACATGGTGTATAATATAAGAGGTCAAGGTGTGGGTCACATTTGTTGATGTGTCCAAGATTCCCATGTGTGGATATAGTCCAAAGGTGATTGCAACACATTTTGGACTCATGTGGTCACATGGAGGATGAATAAAATAAGATCAATGTTATTTATTGGCCTTACATGTGTGAGTAGGGTACCAACTTTGGATCCATATGGAGGTGGCCCATGATCTTGTCTAAAGTAGGAATCTACTTTGTTTACCTTTGGTAATGAAGATAAGAAGAACACTATTGAGTAGATTTAAATTTTGTATGGAGTATGATATGATCTCTCCAATAATTAATTAAACATAATCACTCAATATTTCCACTTTTCAACCTTCATGAAGAGGCTTCCACATGATACTTGTTGCAGGCAATGTTAGACCAATAGACTACCTTACTATTATGTGTATGCAACCACTTGAGAGATGGTCATCATGTCTCTAACACATAATTTACACATTTATTACCTAAAATTTAACCTTTAATATCCTCAACATGCCCAATCATATCACCATCTATCTCTTTATATCATGGTTTCTTCACTACACAAGTTGGTGTATTAGATTGAAGGATGTAAGGACTGTAATCTCTTGCTTTTTACTCAATGTGAGAGTGACTTGACACTCTATATCACTTTTAATGCATGAGAAATTAATATGAAACTTTTTATATCCTATAATTTGGCCTATTTAGATCACTTTCTTACTCTAAGGCACTTCCTACACCAACAAAACTTAGAATTGTTAGCACACAGTTGTATGTGACTATTTGCTTGAAGACCTTGTAGGTTACCATATGCCAAGAGACATGTGTGATTTAATCTTAATTAATATTTAATGGGAGTTATCTCATGTTTTAATGACTCTCCTTGATCATTTAAATTTTTTTGGATGTCCAAGAACCTTGAGATATTCTTTAGGCCTAAGACCATGCTTTGGTTGGGAAAGGTCATCTATAGGTGTACATCATGCTTGAATACCATGTACTTTAGAACCTTGATCCCTTTTGGATATCACTAGGACATATTCCATGCTTTAATGTATTCATATCATTATTTGAGATCATGTCTCACTCTTCATTAATGCACTAACTCCACTTGCAAATTATTTCAAAGTTGGTTTTGACTAATAGGCATGGTATACACTAAATGTTTCTAGTCAATCATAGAATGAGTTAAAACATCATTTAGTCATCCTCCTCCTTCAATCAAATTACTTATTCTTTCTTAGGTGTGTTTCTCTCTATGCCTATACTACAATGATGTAGTGATTTGACTAGCCTAGTCCTCAAATACCTCTACAATGGCATGAAACTATGTAAGGTAGAGAACTACTATGGAGAAATTAAGGTAAGGTGTCCCATTTACAACTTTTCCTCTTTGAATAATATGTAGGTGTTGTTTTGAGAGGTTATTAAGCATACTAATACCACCAAGACATTTTTAAAAATTCGTAGACTAAGGATAAGGTTTAAAATGGGTTGAAATCCCTCCAAGCTCTCTCAAACTCTGTCTCAAACCCTTGTTTTCAAGCTTGGACGTAACCTTATTTGTTCACACTCATATCATATTTTGAAATGAGGTATACAAGTGTAGTCATTTCAAGAATGGATTTTAATCATGTAAGTTAAATGAATCTAGAGTGGATTATATATGTTTCATAAGCTATGAAGTCTTCCATGACATGAATATCCTGTAATCAACACTTCAAGCCTTTATATCAACTTTTTTCACACTATGCACATGCCAATCAACCTTCAAGGATTGGACCTATCCCATACATGTATGTGTTATGCCATTGTGTTTATATCATCTTATTAGTGACATCCTTCTATGACATTGACATTCAATGCAAACTCATAAACTTTGAAAGTACATATTGGCCATATTGGAGTCCATCACCCAAAGAGGCAAAATTATGACATATAAAATGAAAATTAAACATTTTTCATGTGCATGTGCATGATGAATTGATGTAAGATCACTATATTACACCTTACACCTATATCATACATCTTGTTTATCCATTTTATAGCATAGAATCCGTTTTAGCAGTGAAACCTATCGAATTTGCAAGGTGGTGGGATTTGAAATCTCTTTCCAAGTACCCTATCTTATTAGTATTTGTTCATGAAGCATGAGTCACCAATATGAATACTATTTACATGGAATGAGATTACAAAGATTCTAATTTCACCTCCTAGGTGCATTTAAACTAACTCTTCTCCTATTATTTGTATCATTTAAAAATTAGTTAACCCTATAGAGTCTTCCAAGAGAGTCATGGGAGAAGGAGAATGGTTTTATTCATTATTGAATCTTTCAAAACCTTATGATCATGCAAATAAACATGGGTAACACCAATAAAAAATCTTAAAGTATAAACATGTTCCAATGGACTGTACAATTCATACAATTGCTTGAAAAGAACCTTTTGAAAACCTTTCTTCTCCTTTTTAATGTTGAACCTACCAACTCTTCACTTAAAACTAGTTATATGACATCCTCCTAACATGTAGGATGTTTTAAATACACATTTACACACTTATCCTTTCATGAAAATTATACAAGTCATTAAATGACCCAAAAAGGTGATATAAAATGACTTAAGAATGGTTTAGGCAAATGTAACAAGGTTTAGACATATGAAGTGACATGATTTGATAGGAATAGGACCATGGTGGATAAAACACACCCATAATGACCTATGACAAATTTTGATTTGTAGGTGTTTGACTCAATTTGACTTGGGGGTCAAATTTATCAATAGGATCCATGCACACAAAACCAAAACATGTTACCCCATTCACACCACTTTGGCCTGAATCTAAAGTGAATTAGGGTCATCATGCACAAATTTATCCAAAATTTTCCCCTTTTTACTTGGTCACAAGTGGATATAGTGTTGTTGTGTCACTTTTGGCCTATAAAGGACCTAATAAAAAGTAAAATCAACATAAATGGGTGCATGGGTGTGTGAAGGTCACCAATAAATAATATATTTCCATGATTACAAGACATTGTATTGGATTCAAAGTGGATTGGGGTGATCATACACAAATGTTCCCAAAATTTTCTACATTTTACCTAGCCACATGGATATGGTGTTGTTATGTTACTTTTAACTTATAATTGACCTAACTATAAGTAAAATCAACATAAAAGAGTGGTTAGGTGTGTGCCAAATACCAATTGGACCTACATTGTCCTGATCACACTAATTTGGCCTCAATTCAAAGTGAATTGATTTGATCATGCATGAATGTATCCCATTTTTTAAATATTTTACCTCATCAAAAGTGGATATGGTGTTGTATTTATTTTGGCTTATAAACCATCAAATTGTAAGTAAAAAGGACAAAGTGGTGGTTTGGTGTGCACAGGTCATCAATGTGACCTATGTTGCCCCAATCATACCACTTTGGCTTGAATTCAAATTAAATTAGGGTGATCATGCATACATGTCCTATAATTTTTTTACATTTCCATGGTCACAAGTGGATATAGTGTTTTGTGTCACTTTTGACAATAATGGAGCTATTCTCAATTAAAATCAACATAAATTGGTGGTTGGATGTGCAAGGGTCATAGTGTGACTTAATTTTCCATAATCACACATTTTTTTATTGAATTTGAATATAAATAGAGTGTCCCTACATAAATGTGCCTAATTTTTTTTGCATTTGCCTTGGTCATAAGTGGATATGGTGTTTTTGTGTCACTTTTAGCCTAGAAGGGAACTAATCATAAGTGAAATTAGCATGAAGGGATGGTTGGGTCACCAATGTAACCTATATTTCCCCATTCACAACACTTTAGCATGAATTCAAATTCAATCAAGATGACTACACCTAAATTTGTCACAAATTATCCTTATTTTTCTTAACGTGAATGATTATGGTGTTGTTGTGTCACTTTTTGGCCTATAAGAGACCTAGTCATAATTAAAAATGGCATAAAGTAGTGTTTAGGTGTGTGTTGGTTTGTAAACTTTAATTTTGACAAATCAAGAACTCTTAAAAATGCTAGCAAGCAATATAGAAGGTCCTAAGACCTAAACATGACTATATTTTTATCCAAAATGGACATCAATTGTAAAAGTTATGCCTTGAAATCCCTATGTTCAATAACTAAGTAGATTGAATTTTGAAAAACTATCTCCCAAATTGTAAGTCGTACAAATGTTAGACAAATTTTAGAAGATGCAGAGTGACCCTAATTTTTTATATTTACTAAAATAAAGTTAAAGTATAAAATATTTAGTTTAGTAAATCACCCCCCACCTTCTAATTGCTCACCTTTTTGCATTCTAAGTGTTTATACTTGCATCTCTTAGGAATGTGCATGTGTAATAATGTATACATGTTATTGTATGCTGTATTTCACATATGCATTATTGTACATACATGTTATTGTGCATATGTGCATTGTTATGTGTAATTTCAAAAACATGCCTTTTGGCTCAAAAATGTTCCAGAACCTAAAGCCTGGACCAACAACACAGTTGAATATGTGTTTTTGACTAAAAATAAAAAAATCCAACTTCCACCATCATAAACACTATGAATTCCATTGATTGATTCCTAAAACTATTACTACAACATTAAGCATACTCTCTTATTTCTAAATATATGATTTTTTTTATTTTTTGACTATTTAAATATTTCCACCTATGCTGATTTTTGTCTTTGTTAGGCCACTATATGTTGTAACTATATATGTTTATGTATTTTTTTTCGTTAATCCAAATGCAAAAAAAAAAAGGTTCACAAACTAGGCCTAATTCTATACACATTTAAAAAAACTATTTTTCATTTTTTAAGTAGTTAGGGGGTCACACAATAGGCTATCCATTTTTTTCTATTTTAAGGATCTATTTAATTTTAAAATTAAAAATAAAAAAAATATTCATTAAATTTAAAAATAAAAATATAGCTCATAAACTAGATGTTCTTATCTAAATTTTCACCAAAGGGTTTCAAACAATACTAAATGACACTAAAAAAATGAGGGGCTGCATAGCCGGCTATCTACTCTATTTTTATATAAAAAAATAAGTTCCTCTTCAAAATTTAGATGTTTGACTTACTTATACTTGACCATTTTTTACAAAAAATAGTAGTTTATAAACTAAACTTGAAATGATATAATTCATGTTCTTATATCATCATCAAATTTTGAGTGTAGCCATCTCAAATAATCTATAAAAGTTGAGATTTCTTATTTTTTAGAAAAATAACATGTCCACAGATAGGCCCCCTTTTGTCCTCCAACTTTTTGCACTTGCCTATAAATCCCATGGAATGATGACATCATCATGTACAAAGAATGTTTACTTTAACATGATTTGATCTTCTATGTGATTTATATTAGACAAAGGAGATAATTTCCTTAATTATGGGAATTATTAAACGGCCCTTTTTAACCCCATATTTCCCATAATTGAGCCTCCATTCTTCTTCCATTTTTAGCTTTCTCCATTTCTCTTTTTTGTGTTTTCTAGTTAAAATCACTAAAAAAAAAACCATATCCTATGAGGGGGTTACCCCTCTCAAACGTAAAAGAAAATCACCTCTCTAAAGGCAATTTTATCCGATGTAAAAAATCATGCCGCTACCCATTGGGCAATTGATAAAATAAACAATAACAATAATGAGATAAAAAAAATCCAAGAGTTTTTAGCAACTTTATTGGGATTGAATGGTGCAGTCGATTTATAAAATATGAAGGGAATATTCCCCTTGCAAATAAATATTGGAGACTCTAGCAAAATGAAACTCGAGAATAATGTGATTTAGTCTAATCTAATGTTTAATATTTTGATAATTTATATTGTTGTCCAAGGTATAATTTGAGGTTTCAAACATTGGTATATGAAGAGATACCAGTTAAAACCAAAATATGCCCTCCTTAAAAAGATTTAGTGGGACAGAAAAGAAAGAAAACATTTTTTTTTCATGAAGTAGCCCAAACCAATTGTTGATAGGATTCTTGCAAGTGATGATGCATAGGTGAATGATTCCCTCTTTTTAGCTTCCTTTAATTAGAATCCAGTTGTTGATGAGCTTAAATAATTGTAGTTTTTGAAATATTTATATGGAGGTATACAAACAAATAAAAGAGCAATAAGGTGTTTTTAAAATATACACAAGGTGGACTAAATGCAAAAAAGAGGTTTTTAGTGTTGGGAGTGAAAATTAGCATTTGAGTTTCACCATAGTCAACACTCCCATAGTGAAATCAACTTCCTTCATTCAGTGCTCCAAAGCATATCTAAAAATTTCAATATAAAAAAAAGTCATCTAAGAATGTAGTGGATAGAAACTTTTATTCTCCTTCCAAGAACATGAGATGAGTCATGAGCATGCAAAAAATTGTGAATAAGATCCAAGTAACAACCAACAATGAGATATTTATTTTAATTCTAGTTTCATGAGGTTTTGATCCCAAGCCAATATTTGAAGGCATATAATGAATATTTGGTACAATAATTCATCGTAGAAGAGCTATAGGAGCATCCAAATAATAATAATATTGGAGGTATGACTCATGTTATTTGAATTCTAAATATTTATATAAAACTTGCTCCTTACATTCATGAGCAAAATGTTTGTGTTATGCATTCTTTTGTGAATGTAAGTAATCTTTGGATCCCTATTATCCATGGTCAAATAATTTAATCTACATTTGTCTTCCCACCCATGCCTCATGTTTCCCTATGGATTCAATGAAAACAATGTTGCGGTTTTTGTTCATGACTTTTCAAGATTTGTCCTCATCTTACCAAAAATTATCTCACAAGGGCTCATATTTTGTCCAACCTGTGAATGGCCATGTTTAGCTCTATCATTTTCCTTCATACTCTATAGGCAGTTTACTTTTATCATTTTTAGTTTTGGCTTGTGTTTTACCTTTCATTTTTATATTGTGTGGGCGTGTGTTCAATTTTCAATAATTATAGCAACATTGTGGTGTTTTCTCCTTCCCTATGATTGTCTCTTATGCCCACAAGATGTTTGGTTGGTGGGTTATTTTCATGATAAGTATTTTATTTTGGTGAAATTGTAGAAAGGATATTTAAATTCAGTTGCATGTATTGGATGAATTTTAAACATATATGTTATGTTCTATATGTTTCTTTTGGATACATGGATCAAATGTCAAAATATCATTTTGCAAGAGATTTAGAAACATGGAGGTCAAGTTTCTAAATTTAAAAGAAAAGGCATAATGTGTGTTGTATCTCCAAACATTTAACTATAATGTGAAGTCTCACCTAAGTTTATTGGTGTCATAGATATTATTATCATAGTTGTGAGCAAAGACACGATGATCTAAAGTTTGTTGAGCATTAAAACTTTCATACCCTTAGAATGGTCATAAGCAATACTACAACTCAGACAAGAAGAGAAAGGCCCACATAGACAAGATTAGCAGAGAGCTAAGAATTAACATTGTCAATGAGATCTTAATAAGGAATATTTCACCTTACCTATAACTTCAGCCATAAATGCATTATTAGAAACAATTTTAAATTAAAAGGCCTATTAGATGAGATTTTGAATTTTTAACACCAATGGATAAGGCATTAGTCAACCATTATTTCTAGGATGGTCCTAGTTTCCACTACAGAATGCAATCCCATAATCAGAGCTAGCTATTGTATTACATTTGATAAAAATTTCACTACAAATTTGAGTTAATTCATATTGATTTTAATCATTCTACTTTCTATAATGCTCTATTTGACTCTAAAACCCAATGGATAAGACAAGGCTATAGGAAAATTTGCATTGAGTAAATTTTTAAAATGATGTTCATGGGCCCTAGTAGAAAATACCTTACATTCTGTCCAAATTTTTATATATCCCCCTTGAGTCCTTCCCAAAATAAATCTTACTTGATTTGATGATGTCTTCAAAAATGCTAAATGCACCCTTATTGGAGATGTATAAATCTCTTGAATGATCTTGGGTTTGAGGATAGAATCCTTACATAGGTATAATTTATATTTATACCATAATGTGTTCCCTTTCCACTCATTTTTTTCATAAATACCCAAACCATGTTGAAGATTATGAATCAGGGCCTGTGTATCTTTGTCATTGTTCCATTTTGATCTTGCTTCTTCTAGTCGATCTTCTTTCCAAATTATCATTGTGCATAACAATGACTAAATTGTTTTATTCCTCCTAGAAAGTGTTATGAACAATAAGATTAGTGCTCAGATTAGTAGGTGAGAAACAATAATTCTATGTGTGTGTAATATTTTAAGTGAGTTGATAATACCAAATCACATAGATAGGTTTGTGAGAGATAATAAAGGAGTGATGTTAGGAAGGATAAAGAGATTTATAATGAATTAGGATGAGGAATATCACCTTGTTGGTAAGAGATATTTTCACTATATATGTAATAATTTCATATGAATAAATAATTGAAGTTGATTGAGCCCCATTTTGTGTTATGCACATTCAAGCCTTTGGCTCTTTCACAATAAATAAATTCTCCAATACATCTATTATCAGAACAGGTACCTTATGGGACCTCTTTATATTTTAGGTCTTGTTCATAATAAGATTCTTGGAGTGAAGACCACATCCATTTTTCTTTCCATTTGATAGGTCTTAAATATTTTTGTCATGGTTATGCAGTGTGGACCATTATAAATCCTCTTGACATTCATTATTATTTTTGTCCATGTCATTCAAATCAGTAGCATCATCATCTTTAGTCTCAACTCTTTTGGTATCCAACTGACCATGAAGATCCAAACTCCCATGCTTGACCTACTCTCCATCTCAACTTTGACTATCAATCTCCACATGCATTTGGCATTCAAGTTTGCATCCATTTCTAGCACTTATAATTCGATTGAGAATCCTCCATGCACAGTCTCCACTCCTTGAGCTACACAAGTGGATCTGAGTTTACATGACACTATTAATTTCATAACCCTTAGCATACTTAACTCAATAGCTATATATAACCCTAGATACATTTAACATCTCCTATAGACTCAACTTCCAACTCACCCACATCGTCAACAAACCAACTCAACATTTAGTTTTTCATTGGTAGATTTGATCTTTGGCACCACTCACCCCAACTACGAATATAGATTAGCTCCCATGAGTTGAGCATAACTCACATCTGTTAGAGGAAGGAAACTAAAATTTTTGTTCTAAGGCAATCTTTGAATGGCAAAACCATTTTGTAAAGTCCACAATTTTTAAGTTTTTGGATTTGACTTTGTTTGGTTAGAATTTAGGTTTTGAGCCCATGTTTTTTTTATATTTTTAGGTTTATTTTTATATTTTTATTTTGTATTAAAGTTAAAGTTTTTATTTTAAGGTGAATGTGGTATTTAGAATAATGGTCTTTAGTTTCTTATTAAGTAGCATTCAGGTGGTATCACAATTTTTAGTTTTTTATGTTATATTTTAGGTTTTTGTTTAGGTTTAGCTTTTAAATTTTGAGTCTTTTGTTATGGTATGAATTTGTGGATAGTCATATATCTATTTATAGATTTTTATTTCCAATTTTTAATCTCATATGTTTTACATTTTTTTTAATAATTATCATATTCGGTATTTTATTAATTTTATTTATTTTTAAGATTTATATTTTATTTTAATTTTTTAGTGTTTTTGTTATTATCATCTTTAGTGAGTTGTTAATCACATCCTTATCTCATGTCGTGTCATAGTCAATATGTTTGTGTCTTATTTTGTATGGGTCATCTTCTTTAATCAACCATAATAAATAAGCCTATGATGATAGGTAAATACTTTTTAAAATAAAATAAGATATTCTATGTAATAAACTTCCATGTTTTTCAAGGACACATTATCAAGTGAACTCGAAGTCCACAAGTTAAAATTGTCAGGGGAAATATAGAAATGTTTAGTCCATGTGGTTTCTCTCTCTGTGAGAGCACTAGGGGTGTTAATAAAAATTATATTAGTGCTCACATTAGTAGGTGAGCAATGATAATTTTATGCATGTGGAATATTGTAAGTGAGTTGATAATATGAACTCGCGTATATATGATTTTGAGAGAGAATAAAGGAGTGATATTAGGAAGGATAGAAAGATTTATTAGGGATTGGGATGATCAAGATCTCCTTGTTTATAGGAGATAGTTTCACTATATATGAAATACTTTAATATGAATAAATAATTGTAGTTGATTGACCCCTATTTTGTGTTATACACATCTGAGCCTTTGGCTACCACATTCTCTTTTCCTTTCTTAGACTATTTAAAAGTCATATCCAAAAAATTTAGTCACCCATTTTTTTGTTCTTATGATGACATTTGTTATTTCAAAAATTATTTTAGACTATCATGATCAGTATTTACTTGAAAATATCAACCCATTAGATAAGGTATCTATTGCTTGATTGCACAAAGAACAACCATTGAATCTCTTACCATAAATTGTCTTGAGCTTGTTTTTTCCCTTGAGCTAATGAATATTGAATACAATGCATATTTGCATGAGTATTTCCCCCATGCCTTATCTTGATGCATCACATTCAACAACAAACATCATAGAAAAATTAGGGATCACCAAAACTAGAATTGTAAACTAGCCTCTTTCAGCATCTCAAATGCCTTGGCAGCTAGTTCAGTCCATTGAAAGGAATTTTTCTTCAACAAAGATGTGAATGGAGCTACTATGCTACCATAATTTTTACAAACTTGTGATAGTAACTTGTTAGCCCCAAAAATCCATAAAGGTTCTTGAGGGTCTTTGGCACTTGCCACTCCATCATAGCTTGGATTTTCTTAGGGTCAAATTTGAATACTTCATGTGGAAAAATATGACCCAATTACTCCACATCATGGAATCCAAAATCACATTTTTAAGGTTTCACAACCTAATGTTGTTCTAGAACTAACAGTACCTATTTTGCATGCTTCAAATATTCTTCCCAAGTTTTGCTATAGATTAGGATGTCATAAAAAACACCAACACAAAATTCCTTAAAAAAGACCTAAAAATAGTATTCATTAAATTATGAAATGTATAAGGTGCATTTGTGAGACCAAAAGGCATGACCATAAACTCATAATTGTCTTCATGAGTTCTAAAAGTTTTTTTATGGATATCCTCATCTCTGATCCAAATTTTATGATATCCAAAATGAAGATCTAGTTTGGTAAAATAAACAACACCATGTAATTCATTTATCAAATCATCAATTACTAGAATAAGGAACTTATCTTTGATGGTGTACTTGTGAGTTCTCTTTTATTGGGGCACATCCTTCAAGTGTCCTCCTTGTTCTGCACCATGACCATTATAGAGGGATATTCATTTTGGCTATGTCAAATAATACCTACCTCTACTATCTTTTCAATTTCAATTTTCTAGGCATATGGATATATGTATGGTCTTATGTTTGGTGGTTTCCTAACTAGAATGGGTCTGATGGCATGATCATGTTCTCTAATTGGTGGTAGGAATTTTGACATCATTCCAAAAATTACTGGGTGGCCATCAAGAATTAGTTATAGATCAAGATGCATAGACACATTTTTTGGTTAAACTTCTATGGAAAAAAACATGATAAAAATCCTTTATCCCCCTTTTTAAGAATCTTTGTCATATGATGTGAACTAACCAAATGGGGAGACTTTTATTGTAATCTCCATATCTTAAATGTCTTACCTTCATTAAGAAAGTGCATAAATAATTTATAGAAATCGATCTCTATTATGCCCAAAATCATGAGTCATTGTACTCCCAAAATAAAGTCAACCCAATTCATGAGAATAACAAACATAGGAGAATTAAGTAGGTAATCCCGCATGACAATCTTAAGACTATGGCATTTTCCAAAGTAATTGATTGTGCCACCCTAAAATCATGACTTTAAATTTAGGAGATGAATAAATAAAATAGATCAAATGAGTAGCTAATGTACTATTTTTAAATTAAGTGTACTTCCCAAGTCAATCAACAATGTCACCATTTATTTCTTGAGGAAGCCTACCACCTCAATATTTTGAGTACTTACAATGAAATTTCATGACATGAGATATTAGGGTGAGAATATTCAGATTCCTCCTCTGGCTCTTCCATACCCTCACCTAAGGCTTCATCATCTTCTTCATCTTCATTAGTTCCTTCAATATAGGAAAACTTATTTTTAGTGCATATATGTCCTTTGATCCACTTATTGTCATATAAAAAACATAACCCTTTGGCAATCTTTTCTTCATTTTTTTGAGGGGTCAACCTTGTAGGTTATGAAAATGATGGTGATGCAAAATTGAGTTTAGGGACATGAGTTAAAACCCTCATTTTGACTAAATAATTTTATTTTCCCTGATGTATAAATGGTGTGGCTTTAGAAATGGACATTATATTAAACATGCAAACCTCAATTTAGATTTTATCTTTGATCCCCCCAAAGAACAAGTCATTCATGTTGTTCTCATTAATACCATCTATGTGCAAGGATAAATTATGAAATTACTAAATATAATCCATAACATTAAATGTTTGTCATAACTTTTATAACTATCTAAAGTTGTTTTCAAAGATGTGATAGTACATCTTTAGCTCTTTAAAAACACTGACCAAGTAACAAGAGTGCCCTTCTTTTCATTTTGAGCACACAATAACCTATACCAAATGAACTACTTAGGTTCTAGATAAAGAGATATTGTGATCACCTTTTTCACACATGGGGTCTAATACAAATCAAGAAAAATTTCTATTTGATTGATCGAAGTGAGTGAATCCTTACCATCAGACTTGTGCACTTCCATCTTTTACAGCATGTGCTTTGAACTAGTATTGGAATTGTGATTGTTCATATTAGGATAACATGATTAGAATGGTGGGGGATTATTTTATATAAGATAAGCCATAATATTAGTTAGTTGATCATTTAGAGCTAACAATTGATTATTCATAAAATCCATTTCCCCTTTCACTATATCAAGATCTGGCATTTACTGATCCTGAGCCTTCGAGTGGGCCCTCTTGGCCACCCACAACCCTAGCCTTTTGGGAGAAAGAGGAGAGGGGATACCCATGAATATAGATGGATTTTTTTATCACCCCCACCCCATATATAGATTCAGATTAGAGGGGGGAAACCTAGCCATATAGGGTAGGTCACAAACCACTCTCTATATGGGCCTATCTTGACTATAGATAGAGAGTCACTCTTGATAACTTGATAGATTGAGTATTGATGGGGTATTTCCCCTCCATAGATAGATGGTATATGTATGAGATAGGATCCTTCTTTATCATGTTTTTTATATCTGAGTAAATTATTTAAATCACCTTAAAAACTGATATATCTAAAGTTCTAGACTCCATTTTGTCCTTGTGAGGATTTTTTGGAGTGTTTTGACCTTTCCCATGTTCATGAGTGTTAGTAATATCTATATACAAACCCTAGGATGGAGGGTTTCAACTTGAAAAAAGTGTACTAGCATATTATTCTATTGTGATCATCTCATCGAGATGAATCCAATGGCTACTAATTTACACAAGGATGTGAAAAAATTCCAAACCTTTTTTGTTTTGAAAAAAAGACTTAAAACAATATTTCAGTGGTGAAAAAAATAAATTATTCCTAGATCATAAGTTATGTTTTTCAATCCTACAGCTCTTCTAATTTTTACAGCACCATATCTAAAAAATAATGTTATAGAAACTAGCCTATATCGATGCTCTCATACCAGTTGTAATGAAATTACTTAGATGTTTCACGGTAATGGAATAATATATCAGAGAATTAAGAGTAGAATAATTAGATCCATAGAAATAATTGAAAAAATATTAGAATATTTGATAATTATGACTAAGTCACTTCAAGGGGGAAACCTCCACAAATGCAATAAGAGCAGAATTCACAATATGATCATCAAAGACTAACCACTACCTCCTATATATACTCTACTTAGCCATCATTATTCCATAGGCCAAACATACTAAGAGCATAGAGAAATGAAATAAAATAATATGAATGGTTTGTAAGCCACAATTCAACCACACTTATCCCTATTTGCACTATAGATTAAGGGCATGACAAGTGGAATAATATAGTTTTTAAAGACAAAAGAATGGAATGGTAAAGTTCTAGGAAAATGTTGAGCAGGCAATTTATGGAAATGTCTCTCTTTCAAATAATATTAATAATAGATATTTTTCCAAGAAAATTTAATAAAGGAAAGAAGGATATGTTTGATTTTAGGTGGGTTCCACCATATCTTGGGTTTATCGAGTTCAATTTTGATGGTACATCTTAGGGAAATCTTATAGTTGTTGGATACTTGTTTCATTATAATATTATATGTTTTTTGGGAGGAGGTTATATTTTTATCCCAAAATCTAACAATAATATAGGTGAAGCTATTACATTGTTGAATGAGGCAAATGTGGAAAAGAATAAAGGTTTTCAACACATCTATGTGGAGGGGGATTTAATGGTTATTATAAATGCTATGAAAAAAGGTAAGACACATAATTAGAAGTTGAATAATAGTTTATATGGTGCCATGGAGTTAACAAGGCATTTTTCTTGATTCAAGTTCCCACATTTTTTTTGGTGTTATGGAGTTAATAAGGCATTTATGTTCTTAGTTCATGCATGTATGCCCTATCAATTTTTTACTGGTAGAGGTAAACTACCTTAAATTATTTTAAATCATATTATTCCTTAGAAACCTTTTACTAAGTGGGGCATAGATTTTATTTCTAATATTCACCCTCCTTCATCTAGTCACAGGTATATTTTGATAGCCATTGATTATTTCACTAAGCGGCTTGAAGAAATAAGTTTGAAAAGTTTTGTCATAGCTGAAGTTATTTCATTTTTTTAAAATTAATTTTTTTATACACTTGGTGTTCTTTATGAAATAATATTGGGTAATGGTTCTCAATTTATTTTAAATGATTATTTAGAATTTTTGAGTCACTATTCAATTATTTCTAATTATTATTTGATATACTATCCTCAAAGGAATAGACAAGTCAAGTCCACTAATAATAATTTGATTTCAATCATGAAAAAATCTATGTGCACTAATAAACATGATTGTAATTTTAATATTTTTTAAGTGTTTTTGGATTAATCGCATAATTGTAAAGGCTACAATAGGTTATTCTCTATCCATGCTAGCTTATGGCTTTAAAGCTATTTTCCCAATAGAACTCCAAATTTCTTCTGCTATAACTACACATTGATATTCAACTGAAGATACTAACATTGTTGATCAAATATTTAATAGTCTCTTAGCCCTTGATGAGACTAAAGTGGCTTTGTAGAAATTAAAAAAGGTTAAGGACAAAGTTAAAAAAAAATTGATAAAAAAAATTCAAAAAAGTGTTTTAAGGTTGGTGATTTGGTATTATATTGAGATAAAGCTCATGAAGAGACAGGAAAGAATTATAAATTTAATTCACTTTGGCTTGGTCTTTATAAAATAGTTTTTATTATAGGAAAAAATAATTTTCACCTATAAGATCTTGATGGTGATTGGTTGTATCATTCAATCAGCAGTCATCATTTGAAACTCTTTTTTTAGTTAGCCTATTCTTTCTTGTTTGCTTTTATTTTTTTCTAATTTTATTCTTTTGATTTTGATTGACTTTGTCAAAGTTTTCAAGAATTAATCATTACAAGGAAAGACAAATGGTTTGTTGTATCATTATAATTATGTCATTATCAAGATGTTATTACTTGATGATTTCTAGACTAATCTTTTATGATGATAAATACTGAATCTTAACGTGTTATGAATGTTATTAATTTTTAGAGTTTGAGTTCTAGCTATGCATTAATTATTTATCTAACCCAAATTTTCTTATTATAATTTTTCCTATTCTTTGTGCCGCACTAGCAAAATTATTAATCCCTAAATATTTTAATTTTTAAAGGGGTTTGTACGTAGCTATTTAAAAAATAATTTAACTAAATCACACTCTTAAATTTATTTACATTCATAATTTAATTTACAATATAATTTCACAAGTGAAACTAACTATCAAGGTCACCAATGTTACGCCTATTTTTATTACCCCCTCGTTTTATAAAAGTATTGACATGATTATTCCTATCATATGGTGACTTTTGTCACAATGTTTAAATTTGTCAGTAGGACCAAATTGTTTTCATTACGTTTGAATCATCATTTTTATGTGTCCATGTGAATATAGGTAATTGCTTCTTTGAAATGATTTTATTATTTGTAACCATAATTTAAGATAATGTATAGCATAGTATGGATCATTTAAGTATATGTTGTATTTGGAATATTAGCATGGTTTCACCTCTTTTACAGTTTAGTATGTGAGCACTTCTGATTTGTTGTAATTTTGACTACGATATTTGCACAGAAATAATCAATGTGATAGTTGTAACCATATTTGATAGACATGAGGAGTAAACTATGTCAAAAATGAGGTAAAAATGATGTAAAATTATATTGAGTTCACTTTTTAGTAATCCTTAGTGTAATTATAGTATGATTGGTTGAGATATAATGTCATAGCATTGATATTTTAATTGCATATTGATTTGTGCATTATCCAGTAATAGTTGCATTCAATTTCAAGTCACAAGCTTTTGTTTTACTTGAACATATTGATTCATGAAGAAGTAAGAGCAAATATAATTTTTCATATAATTTTGCTTCTTCAGCTAGAATGTGTTGTAATATAAATGTATTAATCTTCATGACATGTTGCCTAACATCGTCAAAATGTATCATGCATCCTCAAGGTAACAAGTTTTAATTAACAAGAATGTGTTATTTGTTATATTCATCTTGTTTCCTTTGGTTGTGATTATCCAATATCATTGAAAAGAGATAGGCCTTGGCATCAATTATAAAACTTTGGTTTATTAAGTTGATATCCATTGATAATATATTATGTGCATTTTTATAAGGTCAAGGGTCTTTTTACATGGATATTAGTTGGTGATATAAGTTGATAGGTTAATTTAATAGTCTAATAGGTTTGATTTATTTTGAATCATGGTGATTAATTTAGATATTATCTTTCTAATATAGATCCTTGACCCCAAGATTTATTTCATTCAAAATAGTAAACAACATTCAATAAGCAAATAGCTCAAAGTGAGTAAGAATAAATTTGGTGGAAATTTTGGTCAATGGTGAGTAAATATTGGGGTCCTTCACTTGAATTTGGTTTTGGTGGTTAAAATGGATTAGTTCTAGACTACCTATTCACACTGGTAAATTGTATCTAGTTTGGTGAAGCCTTGACTTATTTGGTAGTGGATGGTATTATCTAATGAAATCTTGACATATCACTTAAGTGAATTCAATAAGAAGTTATGACAATTGCCTTGGAATAAAATATTTATTTTTCATTTGTTTTGTGTCATTTTTAAAGCTAGTTAGCAGAAGTGAAGCTATACAAAAACCTTGGTTGTTTGGTGAGGACGTTTGACTATGTTGATTTTTGGTCTTGAGGAGCTTGAAAACTTATTAAAGTATTTATTATTGTTTCAATGAAGGAATATATTTGTGCTTTACTCCATTATCAATCTTTTATGAAATGAAATCTCTACATGCTTGAAGGGAATCAAACAAGTCGAATATCAATTTGAAAATAAATAAGTAGATTGTTATTGTTTATTTCAGTTGGTAGTAGATATGTTTTTTTGTTGCTTTTATCCTTCGATAGCCATGTACATGGAAGTTATATGAGGACATATTTAAAGATTTTGCATGCAGTCATTTGTTACTTTATTTGGAATTATGGAAATGGGTTTTGTAGGTATTTGTTAATACATTTGTCTGAATGTTACTTGCATGTTGTGTTATTGAGCCTACATGATATATATATTTTTCATATGGTTGAAAGGTTTCACCATTTGAGCAATACACTTAGATTTTGATATTTCCTACTTGTAGTATGGTCATTGGTTACATATTTTGATTGATAAGGTTTATCATTTTCATTTTCCATCCATACTTAGCAATATATCATTTCATGGATTCTGAATCATTTCTTGAAGTCATTTTTCTTTAAAAAAATGTGTTCAATCAGTCTGTGTGAAATATCATTATATATTGCATGTATTTTGAGTCATGAAATGATATTGTAATACATTGAGCTTGTTTATTTCCTTTTAGGTGTGTAAGAATTTTAGTTAGTTATATTTTCTAAAAGAATATTTTTACGCTTGAGGATTTTGACTTGTGAGGCTTTTTGTGGACATAGTTGCATGCATTATAATGAGGTATGTGGTCACTTTGAAAGTTGTAGTCAATATTTTTGGGATAGAAATATGTTGAAATATGCAAAAAAGGTTCTGAGATGTGATTTTTTAGTTATTTCATGAAATGGATGACCATATGTATTTATTGATTGATAAATTAATATGGCACAATTACATTCATTTATTTTTAACATTTGATATAATGACTCTTTATTTATTTTGTTTCATAAAGGGTTAGTTCTGTGAACCTAAATATTTTGAAATTTTAATAAGTCCTAAGATTGATATTTGCATACACTTTAATATGGAATGTAGTTGTTAGTTATAATGGATTTCAAAGTTATCAAGGTGCAAATGTATTGTTGGTATTGTTGGAAATCTTATTGGTGTACAATATTTTTTGCATGCATTTTTTATAACTTTCCACTTGCATATATTCAAGATTGATATGTTTATCCATCTTTGCATGAAAATACTTAGGTGTTTGTTGATAAGGTGTAGACTTGAGGGTTAATTATTTTAAAATTCATATGAAATAAATTAGCATACAATAAATATTTGACATAGAGTCATGAAATTGAAAGATGTTTTCTTGTGAAAATTTACTATTTCTTATTTAGTGGTTTTTAGAAGTAATCATATTGGTGAAAATTATGAAAGCTTTCAATTTTGAATGGAAATAGAGTTATAGGTGTATGGTCTACGGTATGAGTTTTGGTCATAAATGATTATCATGATTTCATATAGTGATATAAGGACTTGCTCATTTTATGTGATTCATATAATTTATATAAAAAGCTTGGTTTTAAAACTAACGTAGTGTTTTATGCATTCAAGTTGTTGAAGTTACATATAGCATTTGTGCAGTGTGGTTTTCTAGACATTTTCATTAGCTAAAAGTTTTGTTTGTGGTGATGAATATCTTTAGATTTATTGTTAAATATTATATGCATATTGGATTGATATAAAATCATAGTGCAGTTCGATAATTGGAGTATTTACATTTAATACATAATGTTGACTATGACTTAAATACATAAATATTACACTCAGAATAGTTGTAGAAGGTTGTTTTATTGTGAAAGTATAATTAGTATTCAAATGACTTGGCAATATTCAAATGTTTAATAGTTTTAAGTTATGGTGATGATTGTGAATGAATAAGAAAACTTTTCATATTTTTAATCATGTGATAGTATAAGTTGAGTTTTGAATTCTTATTTTGAAATTATTTCAATAGCATGTCAGGGTAAACCCCAGACTCCCATGATTTAGAGAGAAATGTATGGGAAAGAAATAGTGAAAGATAAAGTGAAGGTACTCCTTCACGAGGTATTTCTCATGGGATGAATTTTCAATTTAGTAAGGATATGAAAACATTTTTCAATCATGTAACTCGTGTTTCAGTTCACTTTAATGTATTTGTTTTAGTAGTTTTTATGATTTTTCAATGTGATCTAATTAATTACTAAAGACAAAGTATAAGCGGGTTTTAGATTACTTTAATGTACAAGAAGATGAAATCAACTAATGTAACTACATGCACAGGAAAAAAAATAAAAGAAAGGGACCCACTATTGGTCCCACCAGGCGTGCCAAAATATTTGAGTATTTTTTATGCTTTTTCAATGTGATCTAATTAATTACTAAGAACAAAGTATAATAAAGGTTTTAGATTACCTAGAGATATGGATTGTTGGTTACACACCGTTTATCAAGCTTGATTGTGAGAACTTCTCTTTGGCTGGGGAGGAATGACCTCTGATACACCACACTTAATCATAAATTAGGATTAAAAAATGATGAGTGGTTTGCCTAGTTACAAACCAGTCCTGAGAAGTGACATGCTTTCTCATATGGATGTCAGCCCACTATTTTCAATTAAGAAGGATAATAAAGATAAAAGATAAAGATTACAAGATATAAATGATGTAAAAGATAATTTGATAAAGATAAATGATTATGGATTATTCAAGATAACAAATAAATATCAAATATAATAAATGCAGTTATAAACAACACCAACGTACAACTTAATAAAGATTAGATAAATGCAGACTATCTATAATTAAGAGATAAGATAAATAGATTATTCAAGGATAAGATGTATAAATGCTTTGCTAAGTTTTATTAATGGATATCAAGATATTAGGAGAGATATTTATAATATAGAATATACATTTAATAGATGTTGAAGATATAAAATAGACTATTTAAAGAGTATTTTTATAGTCTGATAGGGATTGACGATGATCCTAAAGGATCAATGTCAATTCTATGAAAAAGTGTTGAACTATAATGATAGCCTGTGTTTTTAATAAAATGATAAAAATTGAATGTAAGACAGACATAGAAGATCGTAGATTGGAAATGCAAATAAATTTAAAGTGCAAAACTAACCTTTGATGGCTAAAAATAAACTTGGATAAGGTGAGAGAGAAAAGCATTCAAAAGCTTTTGATAATCTCTCCAACAAAAGTTCCACAAGATAGCAGGGTGTTGATAAAGTCCATACACAAGTTGTAATGAGATTCTAGTAGCATTTTAGGTTTTAAAATTGTAGTCACATTCCATCTTGAGTCATGGAGGTCTATTTATATAAATGGATTGACATCGATTCTAACCGATCGATGTCGATCATGAAGGATCGATGTCGATTTACCAAAAATGAGTGAAGTTGAATGAAAATCCATTCCAATGGGTTGGCATGGGGTAAAAGAGGGTTAAAATGACTTTCAAGGTTATTCAAGTTGTTTTAACCATGGGATAAGTTTGTTAGGAGGTTTAGTATGTTTTAGTTTTATTTGATTTTTAGGGTTTTGATTATTTAAAAGATTTTGGGTGGTTAGGGATGGTAAATATTAATTAATAAGATTAATTATCATGAGTAAAAAGGGGGTATATACATGAAATAAATATTTAAGTATAATAATTTCTTATACTTTAAGTTATATTTTATGTATATACTTTCAGGATGTTTGAGAGTGGTTTGGGACCTCTAAAAGTTAAGATGCAAAATATAGATTTTTGGAAGTTTCTACCACATTTTAGACTTAGCTTATTTTAGAGTTCATTTATACAAGGAAATTTGTGACAAGTCACAACACTTTATTTTAGCGAACTAGGGATAAAGAGATAGCCTAAAAGATGGCAGAATAGAGAAAGGGTGCTAAATTCTGTTATATACAATATTTGATATTATTTTATAGAACTTGTTTAATAATATTCATTCATCTTCATTGAATTTTTTTGATACATTCAGAGGTTTTAGGAGATCCCCTTAGATATATCATTTTTATGGATAAGGTAATCTAAGTGGATCTCCCAATAGATGCACATCACCATAAAATTTGTTCCACATGATGCCCCTTTTCCTAATCAGCCTAAAAATATTCTTAAGTTTGTTGATCTAAATCCTTCCTTGACATTGATTACTAGGATTTCTTCACCTATACCAAAAAATCCTACCTCTTCTAATAGAAAACATGCTAGCAATGCTAAAAATCAATAATTGGTGACTCATGTATTGAAAAAATTCAAGCTAGAGGTTGATGACACTTAGAAAGACATAAATTTGGTTCAATTACTTACTACTTCGATGGAGTACACTGAAAACCAAATAAATAAGGGTGATCCATTCATCGATTAGGTTTTTTATAGTGATTCTAAGTGATTGTGTTCTTATTTGATGGATTTTATGTTTTATATGTTGATACATTAGTATATTATTATCGTGGTACTTTAATTTTTGAGCTTATGGATAGTTAATTTTTTGTGGTGATATATTTTATTATGCATAGCAATAGTAATGTTTTATCAGAACATAAAATTAGTATATTGTAGTTTACTTAATTTTGATCAGTAATGGATAAATGTTATTTTTAGAATATTAGTGTTAATAGTTTTAAGTTATTTTAATGGTTAGCATTTGTTGAATTTTTAGTTTATGCTTAGATAAATGGTTGTTTGAATTAATGGCTAGGCAAGTAAAGGGCCCCTACTCATTAAAATTTGCAATTTGGTCTAATTTATTATTTAATTTATTAGACTTTCTTAAATTCAAATTATAAAGTTAAGTTATAAATTTATCAACTTATAAAATCATTAATTGACTCTAAAGTCAATTAACTTAACTACAACTAACTATAATTTAGTTAATACCTGATACATAACCATCTCAAGGAAGAATTATTTTATAAAGATATTGAAGACACATAACGAAAGGAGAAACACACATGTATCAAGATCTCTTCTAAGTTAAAAAGTTTTTCAACTTTCTTTCTTCTTCTATGCAAGCATCATTGAAATCAAATAACTAGTTGTAGATAGAGAAAATAATGTATTTTCTTATAGTGAGGTAATCTAATTGAGTAACATAGGTATATCTAGGTTTCTTGATTTATTCATAACTAATTATTTGAATATTATTAAACATTAATATCATTAGATGATTGCATATATGTTGTCATATGTGCAAAAATTTATGTACTTGACCCGAATAATGATGAATACCTCATATTTTGTGGCATATCATTGATCTATTTATTGTAATTTGATTTTAACTTCAAGATTGTTTCTAATTAGAATCATTCATGGTTTATCAATAAAATCATCTTTATCTACTTGAAGTTGATTCTTGTTCGAAGTCTCACACATTTCCTTTTGTTTAGATTATTTGATTTTATTTTGTTATTTATTTTTTATTTAGATTTTGTTTCTTAAATTTTTATCTTGTTTTTGTTTAGATTTAATTATTTATTTGCTTGTTTTTGCTATTTCTTCATATATTTTATTCTTTGGGAATTTTTCGTTTCTCAATTAGATAATTTATTTCATAATAAATTTATTTTATGTTTCTACTTATTTGCCTTATGTTTTAGATTATATTTTATTTCTAAATTTTAGTTATTTGTTTTGGTTACTTACTTATTTGTGCATTTTTTTTATTTTTTTTTGTTACTTTCATTACTTCTTTAGTTTCTTAGTTATTTATTCTCTTGTTGTTGTATTTTTATTGTTTAATTATAGTTTTATTTACTTACTTAGTATTTGAAGTACTTAGTTTCATTATTTATTTATTGTTATACTTACCTAAGTTTAAGTTCAATATAAGGTTGTTAATTAATTCTAGAAATAATTTTACTTGCTTAGCTTTAGTGTTATTATGTACAGTACGATAGTTTTAGCTTTTGTTTCCTTGATTGGTTTTCATTTCTATTTATTGTATTTATCATTTAGTTTTTTTCATTCATTTTATTTTAGTTTGTTTTATATCTTGTGGCATTAAATGATTTATAATAAAAAGATATTGATAAGAAATTATACAGATCAAAGATCTTTTGACGCAGGAGCATCCTTTTAAGGATAAATTACCTTGTTTTTATTTTCATAATTTTGACTTGATCAAGATGTTTAGTGGTCATGTAGTTTGTCTAGGGTGTTTTAAGGGTTTTAGGAGTCATAGTTTACACTTGATAATATTATCCAAGTGTCAAAGTTGTTTAGAGTGGTTATAAATTGAAATTGGCATTTTCCTGCTAATTCTACAAATTTGAATTTTTTAATTTTCTTGTCAAAGTTATGGGTCTTTAGTCATGTTTAAAGGAAATCTCAAGGTGTAAAATTATCGGTATGACTTCTTGAAGGCACCATGTGTCTATACCATGGGTCTTAAGTTATGAGTGTTAACAAAATAAATTTTGATGTATGTTTCAATGACTTAACTAGCCTCTAGTGACCGTTAGAGGATCCAAAAATAGTTAGAGTAGTTTTAGGTCATAAAATGTATTGGATATTTGAAATATAATTCATTATAAGTTGTGAAAATATAAAGTTCCAAGAAATGAAGAGGAATTTTTCACATTTTGAAGACATTCAATGTTACAGACCCTATGTACCCTATTTTTTGTGTTAAAGAAGATTGATGCTAAGAAAGATTGTATGGAAGCTTGAGATAGTTTTTGGGAAGACGATTTAGAAGATGAAAGAATAATAGTCCAATAAAACTAATGAAAGTTACTCAGTTTACAAATGGACTATCTATTCACTATATTTCCTTTATTCTATGTTGAAAGAAGAAGATTGAGTTTCTAATGTGAGTTGAAAGACTATGTGGAAAGTTGATTTGCTCACTTATATGATTTGGTATTTTTTTATTTTAATTAATTAAGGTTATTTATATTCTACTTAGTTTTCTTTATACTTTTGTGAAAGAAAACCAAAATAAATCATGTAGGACACTGTGTCTACATATACAGTAAAACTAATAATTTACATTAAATGATGAATAAAGGCATCAGGAGAGGAATCCAATATTGATAAAGGTGTATGGTGATTTTATATACCCTAATAATTTATCTAGTATCTTATAATTTGTTTGAAATTCTGACACTTCAAATTTATCCTTCTCGGGTTGGTCATAGTCTGCTAATACCCTATGCTAGAGTTTCCAAATACAATCTTGATTTGTTGGAGTTTCCACTAGTGAAAAATCCCAAAATGTGGTGAATACTTAGGGTTTTAACTATTCTAAAGGATTTTATATTTTATTTCTTTGTATAGACTCTCGTG
Source organism: Torreya grandis (assembly GCA_037957365.1). Taxonomy (NCBI): domain Eukaryota; kingdom Viridiplantae; phylum Streptophyta; class Pinopsida; order Cupressales; family Taxaceae; genus Torreya; species Torreya grandis. The sequence continues at coordinate 3,509,368 of JARHVA010000079.1, forward strand.
TATGGATTTGGAACAACTATGTGTGACAGGGCTAAAGAGACTTGATTAGCTCTAGAAAAAGACTAAAAAGAGGATCTTTGAATAGAATGAAGACAATAAAATTCATGGAAAGGAATATCTCAATAAAGAGTGTTAGAAACTAACTTTATCTTTTTAAAATTAATCATCATTTGACCATACAATTGAGAAAGGCCAAAAAAAGGCTACAAGAAAGCTTGTCAAATGGAAGATGTAGTGTATGTTAAAAAGATGTACTAAGGTGTTGTAAGGGTTGGTTAGGAGTTATAAGAGGATTTTTTTTTTATCGATAATAAAATCATGGAAACCTTAATAGAACCTTGAAACCCTAAATTATATAGTGGACTATTGTGCCTATAAGCTTTGGTCAAAGAAAGAATAATTAAAACAAGAGACAAGCGAGTTTGTTTTGAAGTTATTTCCTCTACATCATTTGGTATCAAAGCTTAAGATATCTTGGGAGGATAGTAAAGACACATGGAAGATATAATAAGTAGAACAATAGAAATCCAAAGAAGGTTGTACGCAGTTGATGTACTAATAGTTGAGGTGAAAAACTTGCAAGCCATAAAATTGGCTCAGGAAAGAAAGATGAATCGAAATGATATGAGTTAAGGAGAGGATGAGGTTACTCAAGAAGAGTTTTAGAATAATGAGATGGAGGTGGAGTGGATGAGATATTCATTAGAGTAGTTATTTGTATGACATAATATCCTAAATTGGAGGTGCTAATATATGAGGGCAGCCTCGATGTTGAAAATTTGATTGAGTAGATCATAGCCGTGGAAAAATACTTTGACTATGAAGAGGTGAATAAGGAAAATAAGGTGAATTTTAAAGTAACAAGTTTTAATGGTCATGCATCCCTATGGTGGGATTAAATATAGGAGAAAAGAAGAAGGGAAAAAGAAAAGATAAGGTCATGGGACAGAATGGTGGCCAAGATGAAAGGCAAATTCATGATTAAATATTATTAGAAAAATTTATTTAAGAGGCTAAATTTTTTGAAATATAATGACATGGCATTGAAAGAGTACATAGAGGAATTTTACAAACTATATATCAAGACACATAGAGGAAGATGCAGAAAAAGTTGTTAGGTATATCAATAGACTGAAGTTTAGCATTCAAGATGAAATTAGCATTTTGTCTCCAAAGACAGTAGAAGAGGCTTATCAAGCTGCATTGAATTTAGAGGAAAAGTTTATTAGAAGAAAAATTCAACAAAATAGAGGGAGAGGAAGGATTTACATAGGTAGAGGTGATCAAGAAGGAAGAGGATAGCCAGGTAATACAAATCAGTGGTAAAGTCATAGTAAAGAAGTTGACAATAGTTTTGAAAGTTCAAGTCAATCTAGTAGAGATGGTTATGGAGTCAGAGGTGGAAGATCTTATGGTAGAGGAAGAGGATACAATAGGTTTATAGATAAATGCTTCAAATGCAATAAGTTTGTAGGACATAAATCATATGAGTATCCAGAAGACATTCAAACTAATAGCTCTTGGAGTAAAAGTAGAAACCAAGTAGTTTAACAAGAAGAGGAAAGTGTGGAGTCCTTGCCAAACTATGTTTAAGAACTTGAAATGGGGGAGAGTTTACTAATGAGGAGATTTCTTTTAAAGACAAGTCATGAAGAGAAAGAGCCACCACAATGAAAGACATTGTTCAAGACCATGTGCAAAAGCAAAGGTAAATATTGTAAGGTTATAGTTGATAATGGTAGCATAGACAATCCTCTATCTTCCATGATGGTAACTAAGTTAGGATTAGAAAGAAAAGAGAATACAAATACTTACAAAGTTTCTTGGAGTCGAATCAATCATCAAGTCCTAGTGAATGAACAATGTTATGTTGACTTGTAGATTGGTGGTTATAAGGACAAAGTCTTGTGTGATGTGATCCCTATTGATGTTTGTCATATCATACTTGGGATACCATGGAAATATGATATAATATCTATTCATGATGGTAGGTATAACACATATACCATTGATAAGGATGGCATCAAGCATACACTAACTCCATTGAAGGATAGTTAAGCATGAAAGGAGGTGTAAAGTAGAGTGATGATGTTTGATGAGAAGGAGTATTTGCCACAAGCAACTAGTTACAACATTAAAGCTAAGAAATTATAAGCTAAGAACAAGTGTCAAGAGGAGGAATGTGTAGTACAAGTTGACAAAGAAGTGAGAGAATAGACTATAATAGTTGAAAGGAGTTCTAAGGTATTAATTGTAGGTAGTAAAGAGATATTATAGCCAGTCAATCATGATGAGTTGAATGACACATTAAATGAGTCTCAAGAAATGGATGATATAGCAAACAATAAGTTTGATTTATATTTTGAATCTCAATTATTTTCAAATGAACACTTGGAAAGGATGTTTTCAGACTTGCCTCATCAATTATCTTTGATAAGGATCATGAAGTATCTAGAAAACTTTGTTAAGAAGGTTGGTGTGTTGAGAGAGTTTTCCATAGAAGGTGAGATGACTAGAAATTTGACAAGTGGGTAGAATAATGTAACAATTCAATTGATGATTAAACATCACATAGAAAGTAATATGTGGATTTGAAGAAAGAGGCAGTCCATATCTAGATGAAATAACAAGTAGTTCAAGAGACAACATATCCGATCACAGAAAGGACAACCATGAGAGTGAAAGAGTATGGCTTCTTATAAGATAAGAAGTAATTTTTTATTTTTAAACTTTTTATTTCATGTTAAATTTTATTATATGAATATAACCAAATAATGAATGTGATCAGCTTGGAAAGCAGTATACAGATGGTTAATCTCAAAGGAAAAGGCAAGATAGTATTAGTCAAGAAACAAGGAGGTCTATCTTCCACTCATAGTCCTTGGGATATAGGAGGATATGACATTGAAATACAATAATTAATAAGAGAGAGATAATCTAGGTAAAATATCAAAATAATAAAAACTAAACTTTCATGGAAAGTTTCTTCTTGTTCCTCAGTAGTATGATGCAGAAACATATTTCTAAGGATGAATTGTCTTGTTTTTGTTTGCATAATTTTGGATTGATCAAGATGTTTAGTGGTAATTTTTTTTGTTTAGTGTGTTTTAATGGATTTAGGATTCATTATTTACACTTTATAATGTGTCAAAGTTTGTTTAAATTGGTTAGAAATTGAAATTGGCATTTTCCTGCCAATTCTACAAATTTAATTTTTTGAGTTTTCTTATCAAAGATATGGGTCTTCAGTCATGTTTAAAGGAAATATCAAAGTGTAATATTTTTCGTATGAATTATTTAAGGCACCAATGTCTATACCATGGGTCTTAATTCATGATTGTTAATAAAACAAATTTTGATATATGTTTTAATGACTTAACTAGCCTCTAGTGACCGTTGGAGGGTCCAAAAATAGTTAGAGTAGTTTTAAGTCATAAAATGTATTTGATATTTGTAATATAATTCATTAAAAGTTTTGAAAATATCAATTTCCATGAAATGAAGAGGAATTTTTCACATTTTGAAGACATTCAATGCTGCAGACCCTGTGTACCGTATTTTCTATGTTAAAGAAGACTGAATGTGAATTATTTGTGAGAAATATTGTAATGAAGCTTGAGATAGTTTTTGGGAATATGAATTAAAATGTTAATTAATAATAATTCAATAAAATCAATGAAATTTACTCAGTTTACAAATGAACTATATGTTCACTATATTTCATGTGTTTTGTGTTAAAAGAAGATTGAGTTTGTAATGTAAGTTGAAAGACTATGTGGAAAGTTGATTTGATCACTTATATGAATTGGTAAGTTTAATTTAAATGAATTAAGTTTATTTATATGATACTTAGTTGTCTTTATAGTTCTGTGGAAGAAAACCAAAACAAATCTTGTAGGAGACTGTCTTTACATATATAGTCAAACCAAGAATTTGTGTTAAACAATGAACAAAGGCATTAAGGGAGGAATCCAATGATTGAGAAAGGTGTATGGTTATTTTAAAGATCCTAATAATTTGTCATAGTAGCTTGAAATTTGTTTTGAAGTCTAAAACTTCAAATTTATCCTTCTCGAGTTGGTCACAATCTGCTAATACCATGTGTTAGGGTTTTTAAATACAATCTTGATTTATTGGAGTTACCACTGGTGAAAAATCTTAAAACTTGGTGAACACTTATATTTTCAACTATTATAAATTATTTTAGAGTTTATTTCTTAATAAGGACTCTTGTGTATAGATTTGGAATGACTGTGTGTGTGATAGGGCTAAAGAGACCTAATTAGGTCTAAAAAGAGATTAGAAAGATCATATATGAATAGAATTAAGACAAGAAACTTCATGGAAAGGAATAAATCAATAGAGGGTGTCAGAAAATAACTTTAGTTTCTTAATATAAATAATCATTTGACTATATAATTGAAAAATGCCAAAAACATTCTATAAGAAACCCTGTCAAAGGGAAGATGCAATGTATGTTGAAAAGTTATACTAAGGTGTTGTAAGGATTGGTTAGTAGTTATAAGAGGATTTGTTTAAGTAAGAATACAATCTTGAGAACCTTTATAGAACCATGAAACCATGAATGATATAATATACTATTGGTCAAAGAAATAACAATTGAAACAAGAAATAAGTGATTTTATTTTGAAGTTGTTTCCTCTACATCATCTTTCCTTCAAGGGATTCCTCTTTCATAGGATTTACTCTATTGTATAGGTTAGATTATATCTTTATAATTTGATTTTGATTTTATTGTTGAAGAAATATTTTATTTTTAAAATATAATGATGTACAATTCAATGTTTGATTTGTTGATTTATTCCCATGATTATTATAAAAAAAAAACTATATGCATCTTAGAATCAATTATTGTTCATTAGACCCCTATGATTAAACCCGACTGATTTTGTCTTGACCTTTGCAATAAGCAAAAGGGTTGATTTTTTGAAATAACAATTTTCACCATCAACACTGTTGATCATGACTTGATTTGTACTTGGATTTTGAGTCATTCAACCTTTATTATACTAGGAGGTGAATTCATTGAATCTTCTTTATGAAATGTTGTAGTTTATGGATTTTTGGATCTACTCTCCCTTGTCCCCTATATGGTTTTCTAATAAAAATCAAATGCAATTAGATGTAAATAAACAAGTCATGTTTCAAATGAATATATATTATTAAAGGAATGAATATCCCTATTATAATAATGTTGAATATACACTAAGTTTTCATCATATATCTTAGGATGTTTCCTATTGTATCCTCTCAAGAGTAGCACCAATGTTCTATCGACCACTTCTATTTGCCCATTAGTTTGTAGATAAGAGGTGGTAGATTGATTCAATTTAGTATCAATCTTCTCCCATGGTGTAGTCCAAAATTTGATCACAAATCTTGAATCCATATTTGAAATGATATAACTTGGAAAACCAAAATGAACCCACATATTAACAAAAACTAACTCAGCTATGACGAATAGGAATACACATCCTTGTTGAACCTATCCATAAATAAAAAATAATAGTCATGTTATTTCTTTCATAAAGGTGGACCTCCTAAAAAATCCATATAAATGTTTTCTCATGGCATAAAAAGAATCAATAATTTTATATATAGACCCACCTTCTTGTTACTAGAAATACTTACGATATAGAACACACATCCTATGATGAATTTTAAAATATTTGGATAATGAACATACCTTTACAAGTCTTCTATTAGATTTGTCACTTTGGAATGACCATCAATCATTAGGTAATAAGACTCCTTAGGCTTAATTATTTCACATTTTTTGTTTCTTAGCTTGCCAAAATGCCTATCCAAAATTTGCATCATGCTTATATCCTTATACAAAATATTCATCTAAAAAAGGCTCTAGTATATTTATGGTGCCCATAGATAAAATCAAAGGAGGTCTAGATACCATGTCAACTAAATTGTTGTTAATAAATTTTTAATTTTTAATAAGAAAATGAAATTGATTTAATAAATGCATGCACTTGTCATGTTTGTTGTAATTTATTTTATGTTTGCAAATATCGGAGAGGTTGATGATCCTTTGTATAATGGTTTCTTCATAGGGCTTCCATATTTTAATCACTTAAACAATAATATACAATAATTTATCATATGTTTAATAATTCATAATTGAACAATGAAATAAATATAAATGATAACATATAGGATTACCTCCTTATAATAGCATAACCCCCATAGCATAGTGTTGACCAAATTTGACTTTTAGGTCAAATTTGGACCCCTATAAGTAAAAAACTTGGTTTTTTATATGTTTATGGGTCAAATAATTTGTCATAGGATATATTATATTTCATTTTATGTTATCTAATGTATTTTAGCCTTAGTCATGGTCTAACAAGTTTATTTGTCATTTTGGGTCACTTAGTGGACTTTTAGGGGTCATAAATTCAAGTAGCATGGTTCCCAAGGTATCCAAGTGTCCTTTTGTACTTTAAAACATAAAATAATTCATTTTAATTTTCAAGTATGTTATTTACATCAGAATCTTGAAGGTTGTTTAACTAAAATTCAAGAAACCAACTAAAAAAGGAGCATTTGACACTTGTATGGCCCATGGGGAAGTGTGACACATGGGAGAAGATCATGGAAGGCCTCTTCATCTTATTCACATTAATATAAATATTTTATTTTATTTGGAAGTACCATTTTTAAGCCAAAACCATTTTTGCTTCTTCTTTGCATTTCTAGACATATAGAAGTGACCTTTAGGTTTATGCTTAGTATAGATAGTTGGAGAGGTTTCAGGTCAAATTATTTTTGGAGGTGGTATTAAAATAAGATACATTCATTTTTATATCAATATTTCAAGGATTTATCAATTGTGATTTATGAATCATTCTCATGAAGTTAATTGTACATTTTTGCTAGTTGTTTCATGCACCCTATAGGTTTTACTCCATTTTGGTCAAATCCATATGAACCAATTGGTAATGTTGAATAAAAATGATTTTGGATACCTTATAATATTATTTACATACTTATTTTCATGTTTCATGGTGTTTTATGATCAAGTTAGTCCATGTTTAAAGCAAGGTGCCACCATGTGCAGTCTCAGTCAAAGTTCTTCTTGTTTGTAGAATGTTGGTTTCTTGTAGAGGTATCATGTAGTTTTAATATGGTGTCTCACAAGTCTAAATTCCATATATTTCACCTCTTTCCATGTTTGGTTTCACCATATCATTCTTTGAGCAAATTCCAATCTTGTTATTCTCTATTGTCAACTCTTCACTCCTTCCCACTTGCAGTCACATGTATGAGCTTGTCCATCTTGTTCATAGAGTTGTAATCATGGTGTATCAATTGGTTCAAGTCATTAATATCTAAGGAGAGTTAATTTTATTTTTAAATAAAATTTAAATGTGGTTACAAACTCATTTATCATACCAAACAATCATGAGATACTCATGTCTGCCTTGTTCTAGATGTTTGTAAGAGTTTTCACTTTGGGATAGATGTTATTCACCTTGAATTTACATATCCTTGATGGTAATAATGTATTGGAGAATCTGATAATGATTTTTATCTTCCCATTAGTCCTTTTATCTACCCTTGTTATTCTATCCCACACTTAGTACCTACATATAGCAAAATAACACCTACAGAGGCCTTCTGTTGATGTCATACTGAAGGTGAGGGATTAGGAAATGTCTTAATATTTAAATATTTATAGTGTGAATTTGAATTTTTGATGATTACATATGAGTTTTTCACAAATATAAGTACCTTGTATACTATTTAGTCCACTTCACTACCTATGGTAAGAAGGCCCATTTACAGGTGTATCACAAAATTTTAATAATTCTTATATGGGTATTTGAAACAAGAAAAGAGCCTTCTTTTTTATTCTATTAGGTGACCTAAACATTAAAGACCTTCTTGGATTGTTTTATGTAAAAATAGAAAGGTAAACCATGTTTAAAGGGCAAATGACTAAGTTTTGAGACCAAATCCCAAAAATGAGAAAACATAGCTCTAGGGGTTTTTTTGGATATATCACAACATGCTTATAAAGTATTCAAAAACATCTAGATTGGTAAAAATTATTGCCTCTAGTATGGAAAATATATATTCCAAAGATGGGAGTTAGTAATTAAGTGAAATTTAGAAGTTTGGAGCCTCAAATATGCCCTTAAAAACACTAAATACTACACTAACATCTACAGGTTTGTAGTTGTGAGTGGCCATTTGACATCCTAAGATCAAATAAGACATTACCTCATGAATAATATGCTTCAATTGGTTGAATGACACAAAAAAATTCATAAATTTCATCAAGATGAAGTTGATACATAGTTTTAAAATCACTATGGCCACCTACAAGTGTCCACACATAGAGAAAGAGGCACCTACAGTTGGGAAGGTAGTTAGTGACCCAATCAAGGTGTTTGATGGTGTTTTAGCCTATAAAAGTGAATATAAGGTGAATGATAGTATATACACATAATTTTTGACCTCAAGGGATTCAAATAAGTCCTCTAAACATTAGGACTAAATTTCAAATAGGTAATAGACACCTACAACAGTCACTTTGGTAGATTGTCTCAGTCATAAAAGGGAGAACTCAGTTTGGTGAGTTCCAAGTATAGGTAAGGGTTAAAGGGATGTTGAAATTATTAAAAACCAAATATTACCTTATTCAATTCCATTATTATCTCCACAAACCTTTTAATGTGTAAAAATATTACACAGGTCCCTTACAACCCTGTATGCACCAACAACTAACTCGCAGTCATGTTGAGGGTAAGGAGGTGAAATATGCTTAGGAGGTAAAAGAGGGTTTTATGATAAATTTAAATGGTTCATGACTTATTTATAAAATTATTTCACAAGATCCAAAACCCCCTTCAATATTACCACCCACTCTTCCTCTTAGTCATTGGTAGCAGTCCGTACAATGAGCTAGGAAGCCCATGCTACTCAGTAGGTAAATATGAGAAATCTAAGGAAGAGAAGTGTTTTGGATGAATTAAAAACTTAATAATCATTATTTTTAGGTAATTAACATGTTTAATAAGCCTAAAATCTTTGATTTATCATTGATAAGGTCATCCTTGAGGAAGGAAATAGGAAACATGATCAGGTTTGACATACAATCTTGAGAATTCAAGGATGGGAAAAGGTTTATAGTAGGGTAGAGTGGTGAATGGGTTTTAAACATATCCAACATGATGTTTACACATTTAATTTACTCTCACTAGTGAAAATCAAGTAAATGAAAGACTCAAATGATACACAATACAGTCCACATGCCATTTCTACACATAGTCAATGTTATGAAAGTTTGCCTTGGGGTTTTAGATGTTTGAATGTGCTAGAGAGGTCATTTTGACCTAAATATTTTTGAAATGGATAATAATTACCAAATTAATATCCTAATTTAATTGTTTTTATTTAAAAATTATTTAAAATATCCTCTTGTCTCATAGGTAGGCCACTTTCAGGCCTACACAGAGGTAAAAAGGGGAGAAAATATGATCTAAATGGGTGTTAGGTGCCTTGAAAACATAATGTGATGATTAGGGATGATTTATTGACCTATATTGAGCTGTAAAAAACATGAATTTTTCTCAATATGTATGATAAAACACTAAAAATTGTTGGTGGACAACCATATGCAGTCAAACCCCATGGGTCTCAACTAGGCCTAATTGGTGAATGAGAAGAAGAGATGAGAAAAAGTACTTAGAAGGTTGTGGGGTGACTTGGTAGGTTGAAAAAAATACAATAAAACATTAAAATCATCCAAAAAAGGGTATAATCCTTATAGTAAGGTCTAGATCCTCAAACATGTAGATAGCCCTGTTAGGCAAGGATCAAGCCTAAGGCCAAATGGAAAGCCACTTCATTTCTAGCTCTTGATGAGCTATCCAGATGATTGAGAAATTTTAAGGAGATGTAATTAGACATTTATAAGATTTTTTAATGCAAATAAACCTATGTAAAAGCTAATTTTAACCTAGAGACAGTCCAAGCATGCAAGAAAGGTGGAAACAAGCTAAAATGGGTGTTTTCAAGTGTTCATATCTCTTCTGAAAATATGCATGGATAAAAAAGGAGTTTGGAGGGGTTATTAGGGTCCATTAACATCATGTTTTTTCCATTTTTTGTAAATTCAAATGTCAAATATTTATGAACAAAGCTTAAGACTAAAAATGGCCTAAAACCCAACTAAACCCTCAATCAAGACCCGATGGAGAAAACAAGCTTAGAGAGCTATCCAGATGACATAGTTTGACTAGGAAATTGATTGGAATATTTATAGTAATCACTCAAGCTCCATCCCATAATTTTTAGTTGTACAGAATTATATGAATAAGGTGAAAAATAGGGTATTTTTTACCATTTTATGTGTTTTATAGGTTATATGAGGTTCCAAGAGATGAAATCAAGTTTGAGGAAAATATATAGACTTTTTATAACTCACTATTTCCATTTAATACCTTTAAAAAACTTATAAGTGTTCAAACAATATCTCTCATCTCATCTAGTCAAAACTGGCATAGTGAAGACAATGATGAGAAGGGTGAAAACTTCAAGTGTGAGCCTTTTTAAGGTGTAATAAGTAGTATAAATCCATGGAGATTATTTAAAAGTGAAACTAACTCCCTCCCATGGATTTATATGTAAAAATGAATCCAATTTTGAGGCCAAGTGTGAGGGGTGACTTAAAAAGGAGTTTTTTAGACTGCATGCAGTGATGGCTTCCTTCTAAGAGTTTTAAAATGAGTATTGTTGGGTGAATATTTTTTCACCAGCTAACTGATGAGCAAAATAGGTCTCTTCAACCACAGCATAGGGAGATTGGTCAGCCAAATGTGCAAGTTTACCACATCAAAGGTGGACAAATCTCTCCTTTCATCAAGGGGAGGTTCCCTATAAATATGAGGAGCCATATATATATATATATATATATATATATATATATATATATATATATACAAAAAATAACACTCAAGGGTAAGATAACACCATCCATCTCTCTTTTTTCAGAGATTATGTTCATAAACAGAGGATAAAATCTTGTTGAAAACACTGAAGGCACTTCTCTTCTTTCAGAAATTGTCTTACAGGAAATAGCAAGAGTTCTTTCAGGTAGTGACAAGTAACTGGTAACAAAGGACGTAGTAACTAGCAGACTGAGATGTGTCACAAAGTCTCCACCTTGACTTCCCAAGAGTGAAATACGAAGGATAAAGAGGGCACAAAGTCATCCCAAGGTCCTTTACACAGAAATAGAAAATAGACAAACACACTAAAGGCAATTGTAGACAGCACAAAGTTTCTCCATAGTTGGCTTCAGGACACCTTCCTGATTACTTCCACTAGTTCTACTTATTTCAATAAAATGGACAAGAATGCATTCAAGAAATAGACATAAGAACAATCTCCTAAAATGACACAAGCTATAACAGCACAAAGTCTGAAAGTAACTTGCTTTCTCATTCAAACAAAGAAATATGATGAACAATCTGAGCTCAAAGTCTCAATAATCACCTCTCAATTTTGGTAGAGTTTCACCTCTATAATGGAAAGATCTCCTTTGCATAAAACAAGAGTTTACAATATATAGCAGCTAAGAAAGGCTTGGCACCTTCTTCCATGGAATGGCCCATGTTGCATTTATTACTTTGAATGCATTTTGAGTTCTGTCAAGGGACCATGCTTGGAACAGTGCATCGGCCTTAATTGTGGCATGCCAATTCATCTCATTTGTCTCCTCCAAAGTGTAGGTTGTTTGGTCCTTTCCTTCTTATTTGCACAACTATCCACTTTGCCTTTACTTCATGGAGAAAAACAGGCCGTGTCCTTAATTTGGTGTGCTTAGAAGTCTACTTGGTGGACTGTTTCACCTACTGGAAATAACTCCCTTGTATATATTTCTAATCTTTTTGTATTTTTATTTCTTCCCTATAGCAATTTGAGTTCTTAGGCTCTCTCTTCAGCTAGTTGCTTGATTTATTTTTCAAGTTTCGCACCACATTTAAAAATCAATAGATATTCTGTTACCTTAAATTTGACATCTGCAGGGGCGTCAATGGTTGCTGGCTATTTGAACCATATTGAACCATGAACCTTTGAATCTTTGAAAGTTCATTGGTTTAATAGTTCAATGGTTTAGGTGATCTTAATCGGTTCTTTGGTTTTATCACTTCTCTGCTCTTTGGTTGAGCCATCCCTTTGAACTGGTCTCTAGAATCATATATTTCCTTCCTTTGCCTAGAGCTTCCTTTAAACCATTGAACCTATGAACCATTGAACTTTGAACTCTTTTGGCTCAAGGTTCAATCGGTTTATTGGTTCATTCTTTATTTTTGGCTAAGTCTCTTTGAAGCCTTGAAATTCCTTCAACTTTGTATCTTTAGAACACCTCGAAGGGAAGGTGTCCCTTCGAGTCTTTGAGAAAGGTCCTTTTTCTGGGTGCCAAGAGCCCCCCGCAAGGGTACTTACCCTTCGGGGTCCTTCGAGCGGTCTTTGGGTTAATTCCTTCAGACAAAATGTCTGAAGGAATTCCTTTAGACATTTTTTCTGAAGGAAACCTTTCTTTTGCCTTGTCCACTTGCCTTGTTCGCTTTTCTTTGAGCTTTTTCTTTCAGGTGAATTCCTTCAGACAAAATTTTGAAGGAATTCTTTTAGACTTTTTATCTGAAATAATTCCCCTTGTCTTTGTGAAATTCTTCCATGAAAAATATTTTTAAAGGAATTCTTTTGGTTCCTTTACTTGGTAATTTTTTCGAACAAAAATCCAAAGGAAACCTTACCCTTTCGGCCTTCTCTTTGATCTTTGAGAAAAATTTCCTTGCCCTCTGCAAGGACATTTGCCCTTGGTTCACTACCCTCTGCAAGGGTACTTTGGCCTTTGGGATTGGGGCACTCCTTTGAATTGACTATTTGAACCGACCGACTGAACCAACTTTGGTTCAACGATTCAATCTTGTGTTCCGCTCATTCAATTGACTACTTGAACCAATCTCTTTGAACCAACCACTCATTGAACCTTTGAACTATTGAACCTTTGAACCATTTTGGTTCAAGTTTCAACGGTTCAAGCCTTATTATTTTCATTAAGTCTTTTGAAGTCGTTGAACTCATTGAAGTGGTTGAACTTGTTGAACTTTTGTTGAAGCACTTAACTTTTTAAGCTTGCCAATGTCATTGAACCTTTGAACCTATTGAACCGTTGAACCTTTTTAAAGTGGGGTTTAATGATTCAATGGTTCAATGGTTCAATCCTTTCTTTAAAGTTTGTTGATGAACATTTTTTGTTGAACCGAGGCGTTGAACCAATCTTGAAATTGCCTAAGTGTTGGGAACTTGTTCCTTTGTGATAACTCACCTATTGAAGCCATTGAACCTGTTGAACCTGCTAGTCCCTTACTGAAAAAGCTTGAATAATGAAAAATTTGAATGCTCAGAATAATTTTTTTAGAAGGGAAGAGAGGATTTTGGCCTGTAGGACCAAAATAGTTCATATGTTGTCCCAAAAAATGAGTGATATATTTTGGGGGCAACAGTTGGCTCTAGTTGGGGAACTTCCTTCAGTTGAAAACTTGGAATAGCTGAGGGGAGTAGAAACTAGAATCTCCAATGCCTTCAAGTATGCCATTGGGCTATGGAGTCATGCTACCCAAAAAATAAAGGTGCCAAAAAATGAAAAGCACAAAAAAGAACTAAAGACTATACAAATATACATATGTATAGATGATCTTATCTGATACTTCAAGAATTGAAGTGATTCAAATGCTACCCATTGTGAGGCAGAGAAAAGGGCGTGTCATCTTGATATTTCAATAGAAAACTATTTTCACCATTAAGCTGATGGATAGTAAACAGGCCTCTCCAAAGGGAATTAAATTCCCATGCATTCCCTTTGGTTCTCTTCTCTTGTCTCACAAGAAGACTTGATCTCTAATTTGGAAATCATATTTTTTTGCTTTCTGGTCGAAGAGCTTCTTCACCAGACTTTGATGCACAACAATTTAGTCCACCACCATAGTTTGTTGCTCATCTAGCTCAGTCAAGCACATGATCCTCTTATCGATGGAGCTTTCATATGTCTGATCTTTGACTGCCTTAGCCAATTTCAATGCTGGCAATTCCAGGGTGATTGGTATCTCAGCATTTAGACCATAAAGAAGTTGGAAAGGTGACATACCAATTGCCCTCTTGGGTATAATTATGTCTGCCCATAAAGCATCAACCAATGCTTTATACTAGGTTCATTGGTTGTCATCCACCAGCTTCTTGATGATATTCACCAAGTTCTTGTTGCTTGATTCAGCCTGGCCATTCCCTTGTGAAAAATAGTCAGAAGAGTGGGAGAGGGTAATCCCATAGTAAAAATAGAACTGAGTTATCTCCTGGGAAGAGAAACAAGCTGCGTTGTCTGTGAAAATCTTGGTTGGGACCCCAAACCTAGAAATGATGTTCTCCTTGAGGAAATCGCACACTACTTTTAAAGTAGCATGCTTGGTTGGAATAGCTTCCACCCACTTGGTGAAGTAATCTATGGCTGTGAGGACATAATCATGTCCAACACTTGAAGATGGGTTTACAGCACCAATGAAATCGATTCCCCATTATTTAAATGGCTCTTTTATCACCACTGGCTTAAGAGGTAGAGCGGCTAATTTGGGTCTTCCAGTGAACTATTGGCATAGTTCACATCTTCATACCCATTTGTATGCATCTTGAAATAGAGTAGGCCAGTAATACCTAGATCACAAAATTTTATAGGCAATCATAGGAGCAAAAAAATGTCCTCCATAGGCCAGATTATGGAAAGACTTCAAAAGTTGGTTTTGCTGCTCTTTATCCATGCAGTGAAGGAACACTCCATCAAGGCTCCTCTTATGCAGGCCGTTGTCCCATAGGACAAAATTGGCCGCTTTTAACTTGACATTTCTCCTTTTTGTATGAGACAGGTGAGTAGGACACTCACCATAAATAAGGAAATGAGCAATATTTGAATACCACTCATTTATGGTGGAGACAAAGAGGACTATTGGTGTGTCTTCAATTTCTTCTTCTCTATGCTCTGTTTCTTCTAGTCAGTTGTCAGCAATCAATTTGCATAGGCCCCTTCCCCACACCAGCTTCATTAGTTTGATGACTAGATCAAACTCCTATATTTTATCAATCCAATTCCCTCTTTTGGTTCCAAACTCTTGTTGAGTTAATATGGATTTAATTGTGGTATCAGGAACTAGGGCAGTAGTGTGTGAATTTAGGATGTAAAAGTGGAAATGCTTCACTGCCTTTACCACTGCATAAGCATGCTTCTCCATGTTTGAATACTTCAACTCATGAGCTTTGAGAGGATAGCTCATGAAAGAAATGGGAGATTCCACACCTTTTTTATTCTGTTGAACCAGAATTGTTGAAAGTATGTGCTCAGAAGCATAACTATATATTGTGAAATCATTGGTATAATCTAGACAAACCAAAATTGGGGCATGGGCAATAGCTGTCTTAATATCTCAAAATGTCAATTTGCCTTCTTCAATCCAGCTAAAGGTGGCCTTTCCTTTCATCATGTTTACAATGTGGCAAGTCTTCTCAGTGAACTCAGGGATGAACCTTCGTAAAAAATTCACCTTTTTGAAGAAAGAGTGAACTGCAGTCTTACTTGTGGGCAGAGTAAGTTCCTGGATGGACTTGACTCTGTCTGAGTCAATCTTAATGCCTTCTCGAGATATAATGTGTCCAAGAAGTTTTCCTTCTATCACTCCAAAAATAGACATCTTGAGATTCAGAGAAATGCCATTCTAGTGGCATCATTCCAGCACTTGTTGCAAATGGTGCACATAATCAGGGTGATGCTTGAAAAAGATAGTCAAGTCATCAAGGTATACCACAATGAACTTACTCATTTCATCTTTGAAAGCAAGGTCCATTGCTCTCTAAAAATTAGTGCCAGCATTTATCAAGCCAAATGGCATCCTTCAATAGGCAAAGGTGCCCCAAGGTGTGGTGAAGGCAGTCTTATACTAGTTTGCTTCACCAACTTCAACTTGATTGTATCTTGAGAAGTCATCTAGCATTGATAACATCTCTAAACCGGCCACTATCTAAAGAACTTGGTCCATGATGGGAAGAGGATAGTTATCCTTTAAGGATGACTGATTTAAATTTTTGAAGTCCACATAGAGGTGAATTTCACCATTCTTTTTTCTCAAAGGTACTATGTTCGCAATCCATGTGGAATGATGAATTGGAAAAATTTACCTAGCATTTAGCATTTTCTATATTTCAGACAGAATAGTACCTAATATCTTTGGATTGTACTACCTAGATTTTTGCTTATAGGGCATCAAATCATCTTTGAGAGGAATTTCATGGCAAATTTATTTAGGCCTGAGTGACTTCAGATCATCATAGGAGTATGCTAGGACATCCATATAGTGGTGAAGTAGAGTAGTGAACTTGAACTTCTCTTCTTGAGTGTAGCACTTCCCAATATTCACCATCTTGGGATTTTCTTTGGTACCTCGATTTATTTGATCAAACTCCTAGAGGAGCTTGAATCCATTTACTGTTGTTTGATGAATCTATCATGTTTGTCAAATATCTTCTCAAGGGAAACCAGGCCTTTTAGGATTTTATTTCTTTTAAGTTGTAGGAATTCTTCACCTGCATCTACACTTGATTCAAGGGTTGGTTCAAGCTTCTGAGGCTCACTACCTTCAAAATTAAGTTGTTCAAAGCTGTCCTTTTGATCCAAGAAGGGAATGATTTGGTTGTCACCATTGAACACCTGCCAACTATTGACATTATCAGGTACACTTGGTTGAAAGACTAGTTCAATAGTGTACCTATCTCCCTTAAAATTAGGGTGAGGAACCAAGAGAGTTGCTGAAATAGCTAGTGCATCAGCTCAGTCATTAAATTCCTTGGGTATGACAAAGATGCTAAAAGCATCAAAGCTTTTAATTTGATCCCAGACTAGATTGGGGTAGTGGTGCAATCTCTCATTTTTGGTTTGATACAGGTTCCTTACCTAATAAACCACCAACTCAACATCTCCTTTGGCATGAAGGAGTTTGATGACTTTGTCTCAAGTAGCCTTCAATCCAAGCAATAGCGATTCATATGCAGCTGTGTTGTTGGTGTTGCTGAAATACAATTTGTATGAAGAAGAAAATTATCTCCTTAGGGAGATATCAACACAATCTCAGCTCCTGAACTGGTAGAGGAGTAGCTGCCATCAAATTCTAGAATCTATACCTCATCAGACACTAATTTTTCCTTAAATTATTCTTCGTTTGGAGGGGGAGATTATTCTACACTTGCACTGCACTCCACCAATCCTTTTGTTGTTCCATCTGAACTAATTTTTAGATGATTATTTTTAGAGGTTCCATCAGTTGCCACATGAACCTCCTCCGTGGACAAGAAGTAGTTACCCATGCTTGAAGACTCAAATAGAATTTGAGCTTCAGGCACTGATGTTTGAGTGACCACATATTTTGCTTCCTTCTCAGGGAGCAATCTCTGCATAATGCCTTTGACTGGGATCCTCACATCAGATATGTCCACGCTTAATTTTCCACCAACATCCTTGCAAAAAAATTTCCCAAGAAGGATGCCATATGATGCTGGAACATCGACCACCAACACAGTCATCTTGATTCATTTGTCTATGAATGTTGTAAATTCAAATTGAGCGTCCTTGATTTCTCCTAACAATGGCACTTATTTTTTCTCCGTGGAGAAACATCTTCCAAATGTCTTGGTCAGTGTGAAACCAAGTGATTCTACCACTTTGATAGGCATGCCATTGTCAGATGTACCAGAATCTATGATGCAATTGTTCAGTTGGTGTCCATTTATCAACAAGGAGACATAAAATGGTTCATTCCTCTTAGAAGCAGTAGGAGGAGTAATGACAAAGTTATTCCTGGTGGATGTGTTCTTGGGGGGATCATGAGTTACCTTCAAAATTGCTTGTCTTATAGAGATGGCTTGGTTCTTTACACATTGAACCAACTTATCTAACTGCTCAGGATTAGATTGTAGGAATTCAAATTCAAACATTTGAATTTTGGTTTTGTTTATATGGTCAATTATGTTAAATTTTCTAAATGGACTAGGAACAAAGGATGGGAGTTTATCCTTTTGGTTTTTGGGAGGGGGAGGACTGGTCTGCAAATTTGAAGCAGAAGGTGTAGGGATGCTTGATGTACTTACCTTTCTTGCAATCACTAGGTCCTTTGGCTAGAAAGGCAGAGTGGTTCCCCACTTAGCAATTGAAATTGATGGTTGAGGTCGTTCCTCTATTTTTTCTTTATCAACTTGATGGGTTGATTGGTTCTTAGATGGGGTGAATACAGTGTATGTTCTATCAACTATTTTGCCTTCACTTTTGGGTTCATCTTGGTAATTCAAGAAACCAATGTTGGAGTCGTTAGCTAATTCTTCTTCTCCCTCTGTGAAGAGATTAGCATCATCTTCTAGGTTCAACTTAGGTTGGAAGGAGAAATCTGATTCTACTTCAAGATATCTGACTACTAAATTGGTTGGAGGTGCTTCAATGGCCAATTTTCCTTGAGTGGGAGGAAGACGATTTGGTTGCCCTTGATTCCTGGTAGCATGGCCTTGGTATGACTAATTGGGGAATGTCCTCCTTGGTATATCTCTATATGAAGGAGTAGATGACATCCCTTGTGGCATTTGCTTTTTAAGAGCTAGCAACTCAATTGTCAGCTTTTGCACCATTGGATCAGTGGTGAATTTAGGTGAGTATTTAGAAGATGAAGAGGATTTACCTCTGTTAGGATCTCTCCTTATCTTTCCTACCAAGATAAGGTCATCTTATACCTCAGTAGCCAAATCTTGAGTTGCAACAAGGTCTATGTGGCCAGCCTATTTTAGTAGAAAACTCACTTCAGGCAACTATGAGTTGATGAAGAAGCATTTAAGGTTCTCAGGTGTTGGCTGAGCAAGTGCAATAATCTGGTTCCTCAGCTTGTCAAACTTGGCAATGAAGTCCCTCATAGGTTCATGAGGTTCCTTATTCATCTATGTGAGCTGGGCCAACAAGGCATGCGCATCTTCTACAGGCTGAACCTGGCTTCAAATTTAGCTTTAAGAGTGTTCCAGTCGGTCACAGTCTGGGCTTGTAGATGGTAGAATTAGTCTGCAACAGCACCTTGAAATGTTTTCACAAACAGCCTGACTGCTACGTCTTCCTACTCCACACCTATCACACCACAAGCTATGCTAAAAGTTGTAATGTGTTCATCAGGATGAACTCTCCCATCCTTAAAGAATTTGGGGAAATTCTTCCTTAAACTGCGTGGAAGCTCATGTAGAGGTGGGGTTAAATTGAGTGGGACAAAAGAGTTACCCCAGGGGCCTTAAACCACCATGATTTGATTATGGAAAAGGGGGATAAAAAATTTGGGTGGTGTATGTATAGGCAAAGCTCTGCTAATAGCAGAAAAAGAAGCTCTACCTTGTGTTGGTGACCTGGTATGGGTATGAGGAACAATCCTAGATTGTTGAACTTGAAGTTGGGGAGGGAACAAATTCAAAATTACCCTACTGCACCAACTCAAAAATAGGGTCAACAACACCTTGGGCTCTTTGGCTTCTAGTATAGCATGGAGTTACCATATTGTAGAACAAAAATGGAAAATAGCTAGACCTGCTTCAGCTTGAAGCTTAAAGCTTCAAACTATGCGCTCTTCCCCAGTAGGGTCACCAAAAAATTGTTGGGTGAATATTTTTTCACCAGCTAACTGATAAACAAAATAGGTCTCTTTAACCACAGCATAGGGAGATTGGTTGGCCAAATGTGTAGGTTTACCACATCAGAGGTGGACAAATCTCTCCTCTCATCAAGGGGAGGTTCCCTATAATATGAGGATATATATATATATAACACTCTTTTGGTTCAAGGTTCAATCAGTTCATTCTTTGTTTTTGGCTAAGTCTCTTTGAAGCCTTGAAATTCCTTTAGATTTGTGTTTTTGGAACACCCCAAAGGGAAGGTGTCTCTTCAGGTCTTTGAGAAAGGTCCTTTTTCTGGGTGTTGAGAGCCCCCCGCAAGGGTACCTACCCTTTGGGGTCCTTCGGGCAGTCTTCAAGTTAATTTCTTTGGACAAAATGTCTGAAGGAATTCCTTTAAACATTTTATCTGAAGGAAACCTTTCTTTTGCCTTGTCTGCTTGCTTTGTCAGCTTTTCTTCAGGATTTTCCTTTCGGGTGAATTCCTTCAGACAAAAGTCTAAAGGAATTCCTTCAGACTTTTTGTCTAAAATAATTTTCCTTGTCTTTATGAAATTCTTTCACGAAATTTTTTTTGAAGGAATTCTTTTGGTTCCTTTACTTGGTAATTTCTTCAGAAAAAAATCTGAAGGAAACCTTACCCTTTCGGCCTTCTCTTAGATCTTTGAGAAAAATTTCCCTACCCTCCACAAGGGCACTTGCCCTTGGTTTACTACCCTCTACAAGGGTACTTTGCCCTTTTGGCTTGGGGCACTCCTTTGAACCGACCGTTTGAACTGACCGATTGAACCAACTTTGGTTCAATGGTTCAATCTTGTGTTTCGCTCATTCGATTGACCGCTTGAACCAATCTCTTTGAACCAACCACTCATTAAAACTTTTAATCGTTGAACCTTTGAACCATTTTGGTTCAAAGTTTAATGGTTCAATGGTTCAAGCCTTCTTCTTTTCGTTAAGTCTTTTGAAGCCATTGAACTTGTTGAAGCGGTTGAACTTGTTGAACTTTTGTTGAAGCACTTAACTCTTTAAGCTTGCTGATGTCATTGAACCTTTGAACCCATTGAATCGTTGAACCTTTTGAAAGTGGGGTTCAATGGTTCAATCCTTTCTTTGAAGCTTGCTGATGAACATTTTTGGTTGAACCGAGGCGTTGAACCAATCTTGAAATTGCCTAAGTGTTGGGAACTTGTTCCCTTGTGAGAACTCACCTATTGAAGCAATTGAACCTACTAGTCCCTTAACTTAAAAAGCTTGAATAATGAAGAATTTGAATGCTCAGAACAATTTTTTGATAAGGGAAGAGAGGATTTTGGCCTGCAAGACTAAAATAGTTCATATGTTGTCCCAAAAAATGAGTGATACATTTTGGGAAAAACAAGTAGAACTAAAAACAATGCATGGATAGGAATGTATAAAATCCTCCCCTATCATCCCAATAATACTACCTATCCCTATTAAGTTATGGGATGTTCAGATAGGTCCAAATCATGAAGACAATTTTCTAAGCCAAAACAAGAAGTTTCATGCCATTTTTCATAAGTTTCATGACTTGCATGGACACTTGGACTTCCTACCATTGTATGGTTTATTTAAAATCTCTTTATCATACAAATTTAACCTCTTTTCTCACATTTATAGGTTTCCAAGTGACCTTTGTACTTCTGTTGTCTCTCCCCTCTTCCAAATGCTATAAATATTGACATTTTTGTCTCTTTTAGGTAGCCTCCATTGGTTGATGGTGAAACCCTGGATAATTTTATACTTGAATGTCTATTTAATTAAGAAAAAAAGTGAATTTTTATAATTATAAGCTGTATAATTGAGTTTTATTACAATCGTGTTGGTCTTGTCTAGTAGAAATGATCTTTTCTAGCATGTTATCCTTGATTGTTCATCAAGTGAGCAGAAGACTAATTATTATAGGTCTTTGTTAGTGTTATTTTCTAAGTTTATAAGTGTATTAGAAGTGTTTCATGACTATATTCTCCCAAGTAATCATCCATTACCCTCCTAAGTATCAAAATACCTCTTGAACCTAGCATATGAAACATTGATGTAATAATCTGTCTTGAATTATGAGTTTTGTGTGAAAGAAGCTTTGTTTTGCTCTAAGTAGTATAATTTCAGTAAATATGAGTAAATTTAATATTATTTAATCACATTTTAGTTCTCTTATTTTTTATTCTTAACCCTTTTCATACCAAGTTGATAAATAGGAGAGTGTTTCAAAGAGTGCATCAAGGGAACTAGCCCTATTAGAGATTCATCTCACCAAATTGTTACCCATAGTAAGAGAGATGTTTCCATTGTGCCACATGGATGAGAAGAGATAGTAATTTCCTCAAAGGGTGAAAATCCAAGTGACAACACATATATTTTAGCATCTATTTCTACCTCAAAACATTGTTGAAAATTTGGTAAGGGTAAAACTAGTGCACTACTAATCTTGTGCTTAAACTCAATAAATGTTTCTTGTTGTTTCTTACCCCATTTAAAGTACTTACCACTTATTATATTTAAATTTAATGGTGTGGATATGGTTGAAAAACCCTTGATGAACTTCCTCAATTATTGAATTGTACCCGTGAAGCTCCTTGTCTTGGGCACATTGGAAGGTTTGGCCAATTCATGATGGCCTCTACCTTTGCTAGATAAAATATCAACTTTCCATATCCAAATATATGTGCCTAATATATAAGTTACTTTTGTATAAAATTTTAATTATTTTCATTCAAAACTAACTTTTTCTATTTCGAAACTATTAAAAATTATTTCAAATGAGTTAGATGTTCACCATAGGTCTTTTTAAAAACTTAAATATCATTCAAGAAAACAATAACAAAAGAATCTATGGATGACCTCAATACCTCATTCATTAGCCTCATATAAGTATCTATGGCATTGATCAACTTGAAAGGAAGCACTAAGCTTTCATACAAACCTTGCCTTCTCTTGAATGTCATTTTCCATATGTCATATTCTTTAATTCCCACTTGGTGATATCCAAATTTTATATCCAACTTAGCAAAATACTTAACATGTTGGAGTCAATCCAAAAGAACATCAATCTATGGAAGAGGATACCAATTATTTATGGTTATCTTATTCAAATATCTATAATAAACACACATTCTCCATGTCCCATATTTATTAGGTATAATAACAATTAGATAAATACTAGGACATATTATACCTTGATTCAAAAAATATTGAAACTATTAACTTACCTCATTTGCATCCATAAAGTATTTTCAGGAGAGACTAATGTTTGGAAGACGAAAATACAATAAAAAGTGCATATAATGCTCAATGGTGTTCAATGGTGGCACACACATGGGCTCTTGGAAAACTTCCTTAAACTGTTGCAACATCTCTTCCATTCATTTCTACTATTTATTAGTAAATATATTATGATAAATTTTACATTGTAACTCTTCCTTATCTTGAATATCCCTCAAAATAATAAAATCAAACTTCCCACTTGCATTAATCAATTGCTTGACTTAAGAAGCACTTACCAAGGAGATATTTGGTTTACCTTCATAGGCCTTGATGATATATCTTTTCCCATCCTTGATCAAGAAGTATTGGTTGGCTCTTCTCATGAAGATAGCATCTCAAATTACATGTAGCGGATGCCAGACACAACACACATAAAAATGTACAACATCCACCATAAATTCATCAATAAAATTTACGTTTATAGTAAGCTTAAATTTTCATTGTTTGGATACCTCTATCCTTACTCCTTTTTTCACCTAACCCAAACCATATGGATTAGTATGATTGTATGTTTCCAATCCTAATTTTTATAATAAATCTTTATTAATCGAGTTTTCTTGAGATCAAGAATAAAAAATAGCAACAACTTTAGTTTTATTAACCTAAGCTTTATTTTTTTAAATTTTGGTAAGCTTTCCTCTATCTTGAGTAACATTGTTACCCAAACATACCTCCTTTATAGGTAGATTCAATACATCTTCTCATACAAATTGAAGTTTTATCTAATTCTTTCCCTTGGAATGAAGTCATGACCTTTTTCATTTTTTTTATTTTAATAAGGATGAAATTTTAGATGCAACTTCCAACAAGTCACCTTTGAATGACTATCAACATCATAATGCCCATAATTCTTTTTAATATACCTTTGATAAAAAGTAGTATAATCATTATTCTTAACTTTGTACTTTTTCTTGGAAATACCTTGCTATTTTTACATGCTGGAGAGGTACATGAACCCTTTATCTTTCCCATCTCAAGGTAGTGAGCTTGATACAAGCCTCGTATATATCTATAGACTAAACCAAAAGTATGAGTCTCTTCAAATGGCTATAGAATCCACCCACATACTAATCGTAATATTAGTGACAAAGGAAGTGATTGGATTTAGGTGCAAGAATTTTTCCCCTCTTTGAAAGGGCATCGTGAGTAGAGTAAAGTGGAAGGAGTAATGTTATTTTAAATAAAAACCATTTCATAGATGAATTTTAGTAAATGATGTTAGGGGATATGATTCCCCATTGAGGGGTCATGCAAAGAATAATGAGATGGATAAACACTCAAAATAAGCAATGATGGGTGGGATGAGATGGATATATAAGGGGATGGAATGCCAAATGTGAGATAAAAAATGAAGAATATGAATTTGACTTAAGCAATGAGCTATAGATTGATGATGCCCCTATAAAAGACACATGTGCAGGGAGTAGAGATGACTTTGTCACGGTTATCAATACATCTCAAGAGGGAATCAACCATAACATGATGATGATAAGATAAAAATAAATAAGATTTTGAAGTGTCCCAAGTAAGGATGCATGCAAGGGAGAGATTTAGGCTAAGATAAGAATAATTTGATGAGACGAATGATGAACATAGCTTAAAGCTAAAGTTGAATGATATGATGAAGAGGAATAATTACATTACAATTCAAATCACTGAGCCATAATATATTAATAACAATGATGTCCCTAGCAAGGACACATTCAAGGGAGAAAGAGATGATAAATTGACCAATCAAGTATGATTAATGGAAGAAAAGATAGATGTTGGGATTTTTGTGTGGCCCAATCAATAGGTGTGGGTGATTGATGAAAAGATTAAGGAGATGATTATAGTGATGGTGATTGATCAATAAACTAATTGATTAATGATTAATATGATATCTCAAAGATTGAACTAATGTAAGATGTGAGGATGATTAAGGACATGAGAGATGTGATGATGGAAGATGAGGAAAGAGGTAAGAGTGGCTGAGATATCCTTGGACATTGAAAAGTGTCTAAGTGTTGCCTACATAGTCTTAAAAGACCTTAGGCCAATGTAGTTTTGACTAAAGGATAAATGATAGTGATTGATTAGAATGTAATTATGATGAGGATGATGGTTATTTATTAGAGGATGATGGTAGTGATTAGATTATATGACTCAAATGATGGGATGAGGAGTATGAGGATAAAATATTAGATGTTAGTTGAATGGGTCGAGGGGATTAGATCAATGATGAGAAATAAGGATGATTAGATAAATGAGGAGGGTGTAGATAATCAATCCATCATAGTGGTCATAAGGTTCATCATAGTATAATAAATCTAATAAATATAGCACTTGACAGTATGCCCCATGATATAAAGACAACCAAGAGGATGTTATACCAAAGTGCATGGGCAAATAGCAAAATTTTCATCATCGAAGGCATGTATAAGCATTATTATAGCTTTCATAACCTCATATCATCCTCATTCATCACCTAATATATAAAAAAATACATGATGAAAGACTAAAAATAAACATAGACAAATAAACGATCAACAAAACCATAATTTATTTACATGATAAAATACATACAAATAAGTCAAACAACACCGAGCATCCAAATATCACACACAAGTATCTACATGCAATGTCATTATGTCTTGGCTAAGTGTCCCAATGAGATTTGATGAGATGATGGATCAGGTAATGATAATGTAGATTTTGATTAAGGATAAGAAGTTGGACAAGGTATGGACTTTGATGAGACTAGTGACTCAGATGAGGAAAAGGATTTGGATAAGGATATGGATTTTAACTAGATGAGGGACTAGGATTAGGATAAATTTTTTGGATATGTAGACTTGGATTAGGATAAGAATTTGGATTAGGATAAGGATTTGGATTAGGATTTTAGATGAGAATTAAATGAGGGACTAAGATTAAGATAAGGCTACTAAGGACATAAGGAAAGAGGACCAGGATGTGAAGATGGTTAGATAAGATAAGATGATAAGATAGATAAAACATTAGATAAGATGACTGTGATATGCAGGGCATAGGACAAGAAAACATATGACAAGGTAACTAAGATTTATTTTTTGGATTTTTTAGATTTTATAATGTTTTGGATTTTTGACATATTTTAATTTTTAGGTCTTTTTTAAGGATATATATGTACATTATAAAAATGGGGGTTACTATCAAATGGAATACCAAGCCTAGCAACCAAGATAAGGATGGATGGAATAATGGATGGGATGACAAAAGTATGAGGGTGATGCTAAAAAAGAGATGAGGACCAAGTGAGAATAGACTATGGATTTCCAATGACCACATCATGAAGGAACCAGATGGTTTATTACATGAGTGTTCATTAGAGGATATGCTAAGATGGTTCCAAACCATTTCTCAAGACAACTTCCATTTCCTTACAAAGGTCAAGGTTGGAAGAAAAAAATGGATACGATACAAATGGGATAGACAAGGGATGGGTTTGATAGGTGAAAATAATGTATATTTCCCCCAAATGTTGAGGTAAAAATGTGGATAATAGATTATTTTACCATGATGTTGGGGACCAATTTTCATCATGGTACTTGTCCAAGGTGCCAGAAGACTAGTTTTCACCATTGGTTAAATGATTTTTTATTTTATTTATTTATTTATTTTGAAATTTTTGAATCTTTTTGGCTATTTTGATTTATTAGATATAGGTACGAGATGTAGTAATGTTGACACTTGTTGGATATTTAGCTAACACCTATTCAAGAGATGTGTGATGTTAGGATCATGTTATTAGTGTTGTATGTATTAGGATCCATGTGACCTTTGATGATTCTTGATTGCAACCCCCCAAATATCTAGACTATAAATCTTTATCACCCATAGGAGAGACAATGTTTCTTGAGAAGGTGATGGGAGGTATTGATTCAATTAGATCTTGATGGGGATGTATGGAACTTGAATGGATTATAGTAATTAATTGGTTTATGGGTTCATGATAGGATGATGTGATGAATGATGGAAGATTAAGATTATCAATCACATTCATCATTATAGATGTTGGGCATTCAATATTTGATTGGTGTCAATTGATAAAAGACTGCAAGAGATCTAAGATGCTTTGACTTTGTGATTCATCTTTGATCTAATTATTTGATGGATGAGTGGCAGTATGGATAATGCCTTTGACATTATTTTGATTTTTTGACTGGATTTGACTTTGAATACCTCTTATTACCTAATATTGGGATTCACTAGAGGATATTGATTTTTGACTTGAGAGATTATGATTATTTTGACTTTGATAGTTCCCTAATGCCTAATATTGGGCTTCACTAAGGGAATACACTTTGTGATTAGGCCGATGATTTGAATTTTCTCAACTTTAACTTATGGGATCAAATATTATTTGATAATTATGATTAAATTTTTGAATTTGGTCTTGGACCTCTATATTTATGGCACACAATATGTTGCTTAAGGTCCAATAATGGATGTTCATAGTCATCCATATGGATGGAGGTGATTTAATGATCATTGATAGGAAGGAAATGATATATGATAGATTAAGGTGGTAGGGATGGTATGATGAGGTCAATGAGGGGTGATAGGGCAACATTGTCCTCATAGGGGTTCCTAGGAGACTTATTTGTGACATCACAGAATATCTCATCAAGATCAACAAAAGGATCACTAGGACTAGTTGTAGGATCATATTCACTCTGACTATCTTTGATAGATAAAGCTTGAACAAAATTTATTATGACTTCATCATCTTGATTGGGATCAAAAGATATGCCTGATAACTAATTATCATCTGTATCTATTGTAACATCTATGAGGGATGATGTTTCTGATGAGGAATCTAATTTAGATACTAGTGTCAAACATGATCATGATGCAGATAACACTTGTACTGACTCTAATGTTGACTCTATCATGATGCTTATAAGAGAAGAGTTATTGTCCTTAAGTAACTTATCTATGTGGGTTTTTTGATATGGTAGATGAAGGGGAGATGATGGAGGAATAATGGATTGAAAGATAGGCCCATGGAAGGACCCATGAGATATGATAGGATTTAGTGCATGGGAAATAGACTCATATTCAATGGATGATTTATCAAATATAAGGGGACCATAGAAGATGGACTCGATATCTTGACCTTGGATTGGAAGAGTAAGGGCTTGATCATGATCAAGAATGGAATCTTGACATTCCTCTTCTTGTTCACCTAGGGATATAAATTCATCTGGTTCATCCTCAATTTCAATATCACCATAATCGATGAGGTCTTAGACATAGTTTTGGAAATTATGACATCGATTAATGGTATGTCCCCAGGTTTTATGATATACAAAATATTTGTTAGATTTATGCCATGAGGGCTTAGGTGTGGTGGGATCAAGATGTCATATGGGTGGATAGACCATCATGTTAGTAGTAATAAGTTGATGGAAGAGGGATTATAAGGATATGTGAAGAGGAGTATATGGGATATCTTCACTTCATGACATGGATGTGGAAGCATTAGAATTTTGACATGATGGGGTGGGTGGACTAGTAGTAAACAAGGTGGACAAGATTGGAGTCCCTTTAATAATGTAGGAAGGGGTAGATGACTGGATATGATTAGTGGAAGGAGGATTTGAATGGAATTCACATGGATGGGATTAGACTAAAGGTAATGGTGGGTGGATGAGGTCTAAGTCTATAGGATATGGAGTGCTCATCTCAAATAGGTGAGAAAGGAGCGTATCCCTAGTGGTGATGAGGTATTCTTCAATCAAAGTATTAACCAAAATTGTTTTGGATGACATGGATAAGTATGGGAGAAAGTATGGATGATGTGGATTTTTCAAACCCAATCAATAGGTATATAGGATTGAATAGAAATAATAATGGGTGAATATGGGATGTGTGGAACAAATTTGGATAAAGGCTTGATTTCATCTTATCTCAAGTTTAACTCAATGTGTGATGTGATGTGATATTCAATCAAGTAGACCAAATTAGGACATGATTTAGACCTTAATGATTGGGATTGGAATCGACTAAGTGAGTTACAACAAACACTAGGATTAAATGAGGGGCTAGACTTGCCTGATAGACGGATTGTGATTAGATTGATAAGATGAAGGTGAGATAAAGACTAATATGATCAAATTAAATAAGATGAGATGATTTGCTTTGATAGATGGGTATGATTGTGATTATGATTCAAACTTGATTAGACACAAGCAAGCTAAATGATAAAGACCCTAATATGACAAGAATGTTTGACAATGTGGATGAAGACCAAATTATGACTATAGACTTGATAGGATGACAAGGGGATTAATTGGGTTGGATTGTGATTAGGATTAGGTATACAAGGTGGTTGGGCAAGACAAGATCAAAACAAATGATTAGTTATGAATATAGTGGACTTAGGACAAGATGTAGATGATAAGATGTGACTAGGATATGTAGGTGATGAGACTAAGAGGTGATTTGGATGATGTTGGGGATGATTAGGACTATGTTGGAAGGATTGTGGATAAGAAAAGGTTAAGACCATTTTATACTAGGGCATTAAGCCAAGGTGAGGTGTGATGGATGAGGTGGACTTATAATAAGATGTGATGGAAAGATGACAAGGCTTGATTATGTAAGTGATGGGGGTATGAATAATGATTGGTGAGACTTAGAATAGGTTATGACTAGTGTTTAAAAGGATGTACAAAATAAAAAACATGTAAAAGAGGATGCTATGATTATAGTAAGAGGATACGCAATATGATGATATGTGTATAAGACCTAGATATGTGCATGTAGGTTTTGGTGAAAGGCTGACTTGGTCTATAAACAACACAAGTTTAGCATGACACTCACCAAATCAAGAAAACCATAGACCTAGGACTATTCAACTGATTGTGGGTGTGTAACTCAATGACTACATCATCTAATAGCTTTATGGGTGAGGTTATAAATTGGTAACCAATTATAGAATTGACCAAACCTTACTGACCCCTTTGCACTTGATGGATACTTAGGAGCTGATCCTAACTCTAGCAACAAGTCACATGTTACGGCCAAAAGGTCCTATGCTAGGTTGAATGGGCTCTCTAGGGGAATCCTCAATATACGTAATGTATGATGGGGCCCAAGCCCATGTAGGGTGATATCTAATTCTTGGTTTAGAGAATGGACTCTTCCCCTTCATAAAGGACCTCTATGGGGTCAACCACTTAGCTTAATAATAGTTGTCCTTGATATTTATACTCCATTAGAACATGGAGTTTGGATTAGTGTGTGGTAGTGAAATCCACTGTCACTATCCCCCTAAGACTATGGCAAGTGTGTGGGTGTCAATTCCACATCATGTTTCCCCTATAAAAGGAAAATATAAGGATTTATTAGTGGTTTTTGATCCTCTAAAAATCACCACAAGGACACGAGGAGGGGAGCATACACCATTGTAGCCCTCATGTGACAAATAAGTAGACCAAAAAGAGATTAACTAACTGATTAATTAGATGTGATATATATATAAGAGGCAATAATATACAAGACAAAATGATTAAAATTACATATATAAGATGTTAAAAAAAATGATTTAAATGATATAAAAAAAGATTTTCAAAATGCCAAAAGGGGTCTTTGATAGGCAGCCTACAAGAAAGAGATTAGTAGTTTGATTTTGGCACTTTTAAAGAGGCAACCTGCAAGATAATGGTTAGTATTTTTAATTAACAATCTTGAGGGGTAACATGTAAGATAAAATGTTAGACCAAAACATGTCTTGTAAAATAATATGTTAGCAAGTCAAAATATCCTATAAATCCCCTATAAAAAATAAAATGTTAATCTAATAGGCCTTAATAAAAACCACTAGAAAAATCATGATTTGGCTCTATAATTCCTTTGGGTGAGTGGGCCACGACGTGGGGGTCTGGGGGCGGCATACCCTAGCAGGGTCAAGGTGAAGTGCCCCTTGCAGGGTTTAGGGGTAATACCCAAGGCATGCTCCCTATCACAATATAGGGTGAGGTTGAGGGGTAGATCCCCTGATGCCAAAGGTAATTTAGGCCTTGGAGGGGGCTCTAAAAGACTCTAAATTCACCAAAAATGACTCTAAAAATGCACTCAAAAAAGAAAATTTTGAAGTCAAAATGAGTGTAAAATTATAACTTCAGACTAAAATATCATAACTAGTAGTGAAATATCATAATTCATGAGTTATGATTTTGCTGCAGGAAGTTGACTATGATGGTCAGTGTGCAAAACCATGACTACTAGATCAATATCGCAATTGTTAGAGCAATGTCATGATTTCAAGATTAGTGATATTGTGACAGAGTATAAAACTTCAATTTTTTTTATTTTTTATCAAATAAAATGCTCAGATAGATCATGATAGGTTACCCAAATGATTATGAAATGCTCATTCACAAATAATCATGATAGATTTAAATCTTTATCTATGTATCAAAATTTATGAAGGGACATCAAGACAATATTTTCATTAAAATAAGAAATCTAAATAGAATCTGTAGAATAGCAAGATGTTTTCTAGATCAAAATTTTCCTAAAATCTACCTTATAAATTTAAAAATATTAAACAGCAAACAAAACAAACCTAAAATTATTAAATGACAATATCACTACTGGATATGCAATATCGCTATTCTTAGGTCAATACCATGACTTGTGATTAGCAGTTTTGCAAAAAATAGAAAAAAGAGTTAATGATGTGATAATCATGTTTGCAGATGACCTCTTCCTTTGATGCTTCTTATTGACCCTATCAATTTCACACATTAGGTTATACAGGCAAGATCCCACACCTGGATAGTAAAATATTCTTTCAATCACAAATGTGGTTAAAAAAAACATTAAAGGATCTAAAAAGAGACTTTATGATCATTAATTTTCTTGTAAAACAGAGGATAACCAGATTGACCCTATAGGTTAGAAACCAAAGAACAATTTTAATAGTTTTGATAGGGACTTCTAATGTCATGACTGTCGTCACAATACCGTGATTCGTAGGTCAATACCATAAGTCTAAGAATAGAAATATCATGGCTTAGTGAACATGTGCTTGAATCTTGACCAAATCTATTTGTCTTGCACACAAAAGGTGAAAACATTTATTTACAACATGATAATGTTCAATCTGAGCACATAGAAGTTAGAAAATAATAGACAATAAACAAAATAAATGATTTTAAACTTGACATAGGGGGCTTGCAAAATAATGATTGGAAGGGGCAATATCACTATTACCAGTACAATACCATGATTCACGAAGTCAGGATATTGTAATCGAGTAGCAACATATCAAAAAAGAGACTGTTAGTGGTTAAGTTGGATGATTAACACAAAATCATAACTTTCAGGGCAAAACCATTATTTTAATGGCATGACTTGTAGAGCAATACCTTGAATTTCACTTGTGTTTAAATATTTATTTAAGGCAATATCACAATTACTAGTACAATACCATGATTCATGAAGTCACGATATTGCAATCGAGTAGCAACATATCAAAAAAGAGACCGTTAGTGGTTAAGTTGGATGATAAACACAAAATCATAACTTTCAGGGCAAAACCATTATTGTAATGTCATGACTTGTAGAGCAATATCGTGAGTTTCACTTGTGTGTAAATATTTCTTCAAAATCTGTCACCGTTTTTTTAAATAATCAGCCCTACAATCTAGCAAAAACACTACTAAAAAGCAAAATGATTAAATTGGGAGGGATGATCTCACTATGGTCACCAAAATATAGTAGGAGTTTAAGCAAATGAATTAAACTATGCAATTTAAAACACCCAAAACATCAAATTACCCAAGTAAGATCTAGAGCCATTAGAATTACATCTAGATAGAAGAATGAAAAATTCAAACCATCATTCTAATCCTAAAGCTAATTGCTCCAAACCAAGATTAAATGGATCAAAAATAAGAGGATTAGATTGAGATTACCATAGACTCATAAATTTGACATTATGTTGGCATGATCAAGGATGTTGATAATGGATTCAAGGATTAGATTGACAGGAAGACTTTATAGATTCAATTATTGGTTCCAATGGAGGAGTGATCTTGTTTATATAAATATGGAGGGAAGGATCAATGGTTAGAATTCAAAGTTGGCTTGTGTAGATCAAAAGTTGAGGATTATCCAAGGAATTTAAAATTCTTTGGAGGATTCTAGAGGAGAGAAGGTTCTAGAGGTATAAACCTATAAAATCTCTTTGGAAGGATTAAACGTGATTAGGAATAGATTAGATAGGTAATTAGGGGGTTCTATAGAATCTAGGGGGTAGGCTTATATGAAAGCCTAGGAATAGGTAGGTGGGTGGGCTTTGAGAATTTAAAATTCCTAAATAATTAATAAGATAGATTAGGATAGGATTAAGAGATGATTATAGGAATTAATGAAGAAGTGGGATAGGACTAAGGTTAGTAAATGAAGAGGAATGAAGGGGATGTTTGATAAATGATTAGAAAGGGGTGATATTAGGATGGAATTAGAAGGTGATAAATTAGATAAACGAAATTAGTGTCAACTAATAATAATATTAGTGATAATAAAAGAAGCGAGTATATTTAGGTGCATACACATACATAATGGAATAACCAATATGAGATGTAATTTGTCTAGATATTCCACTACATACTCATTTATTCAAATCATATAATTCTATATTAGCAACTTGATTATTATATTTTTTATTTGTGTCAATTTCACTCTCAAACAAACACTAATTAAGCTTAAACTAAATTAGTATAATGTTTTAAATTTAAGATAAATTTAACCATATAACCAAACAATAAATCTACTAAAAGTTAAAAAATATCACATAATTGTAAAATGAGACATGTTGCCCTAGAGAAACTAAAATTGAGAAAACTCTATAAGAGTGAAAGGAGCCATCATATTTCCTCTATCTCTTTTTAAATTATAGGATTACTACCTTCATGAAGCCCTAATGAACATATTTTACAATAAAACAATGCTCAAACCCATATATTGATTTTCCACTTGGTTACACATAAAATCCAACCCCCAACAACAAACACAATAAAAAAAAACTGACAATAGAACATTACTAAGTACATGGATAATCGTTTACTTGATTCATACTAAAACAAATACTCTTTCATTGAATGTCCATTGATTTTGACTTTTATAGAAGCTAACATATGGGTAAGTGCATGGAATTGAGGGGGCAAAAGGAGGTCTTAAGTGGACATGTTTTTCCTTTAAAAAAAATGTCAACTTGTACGGATTATTTAAGACACCTACACTCAAAATTTGAAGTTGTTATAGGAACATGAATTGTAGAATTTCAAGTCTAGTTTCTAAATTACTAATGTTTTTTTGAAATGGTCAAGTATTAGTAGGTCAAACATCAAAAATTCAAAGAGGTAGTACTATTTTTTAGAAAATTTAGAGTAGATAGCTTTCTATGTGGCCCATCATTTTTTGAGCATTATTTAATTTTTTTGTAAACCCTCTAGTAGAAAGTTAGATAATCTCATCTAGCTTGTAATAATTTTTTTTTTTAAATTAATTAATCAATATTTATTTTTTTACTAATTTCACAAGTCAATAAACCCTGAAATATGGTCAATAATGTATTGTTGATCGTGCATCCCCCCTAACTACCTCAAAAAATCAAAAATTAGATTTTTTTTTTAATGAGTATAGAATCAAGTCAAGTCTACAACCATATAATTTATTTTTGGTTTGAATCGATGAATAAAAAGATGCATAAACAAATATGAACATGTATAGGTATGGCATATATTGATATAAAAAGACTTACTTAGAAATAAATATAGATAACAACCTTAAAGTAATAAAAATAATACATACATACATACATACATACATATATATATATATATATATATATATATTTAAAAAGAGGAGACTGTAGTCGATATTTTAGTAATATTTTGAAGAAAAAGTTTGATAAAATTTATAGTGTTTAGCATGGCCAAAGTTTTTTAAGTCAAAAACACGTATTCGATTATGTGCTTTTAGGTCCAGGCCTCAGGATTGGGAATCCAAGCCATTATTGAGCTTTTAGGCATGTTTTTTAATTTTTAAATATAAGAACCACATATGTAGAATTACTATGTAATCGAAATAGTTTACATACATTTCACCATCTTATTATTTGTTGTAGTTTTTTATCATTCCCAAACTTCATGAATGGCCTTAGTAGATTAAATAGTTGTTAAAATTAATGTTTTATACGTCAATAAATTGTAAACATGTAATTAATTTTATAATCATGATGTTATTGGCTTGGATAAATAGATTTGTGACTATATAATGTGATTTTGGGCATAACTAGCCGCAATGTCATCACAAATTGAGCCAATCAGTCAATTGGGGCAATAAATAATGTGATTTATGCTAAATTGAGCCTTATGAACATAATTATTACTCTAAAGGATGTTAAGAATGGTTAAATATATTGGTTTAAGGTTTAGGGTTTATGATTTACTTAAGGCTTAGGGCTTAGGGTATATAGGGTTTAGGTTTTAGGGTATAAGGTCTAATCTCAAAGGCAATTAGGGCCAAATTGAGATCCTTGAACCTATTTTTGACTACATAATGAGAATTTGGGTTTAATTAGCTACACATCATCACAAACTAAGCTAATTATTCAATTAAGGCAATCAATGGTGCGATTTGGGTTAAATTGAGCCATGTAACCTAATTTTCTTAGTCTAAATGTTGTTTTATTAAAATGATTTTTTTAAGGTTTTAAGATTTTACTATTTACATTGTATGGTTTAAGCTTTAATGTTTAGGTATTAAGGAACATGGTTTATGTTTTAGGGTATATATGGTCTAATCACAAAGGCAATTAGGGCTAAATTGAGCTCCTTAAACTTATTTGTGACTATAAAATATGATTTTGGGATTGATTAACATCCATGTCATCATATATTGAGCCAATTAGTAAATTAGGGCAATGAGTGATGTGATTTGGGCCAAATTGAGCCCTATGAACCTAATTCATACTTAAAATATGTTAATTAGGGTTAAATTGATTGGTTTAGGGTTTAAGGTATAGGGTTTAGGGTCTAATCATGATGTCATATGAGGATAATTTGAGCTATTTGAACCTATATTTGACTATAGAATGTGATTTTGGGCATAATTAGCCCCAACATCATCATAAATTGAGGTAATTAGTCAATTATGCCAATAAGTAATGTGATTTGTGTTGAATTGAGCCATATGAACATAATTATTACTGTAAAGGATGTTAATTGGGGTTAAATTGATTAGTTTAAGGTTAGGGTTTAAGGTTTAGGGTTTAGGGCTTATGGTATATATGGTTTAGGTTTTAGGGTACAAGGTCTAATTGCAAAGGCAATTAGGTTCAAATTAAGTTCCTTTAACCTATTTTTGACTACATAATGTGATTTTGGGCTCAATTTGCCCTCATGTATTCACAAATTGAGCCAATTAGTCAATTAGGTAATGAGTGATGTGATTTAGGCCAAATTGAGCCATGTGAACCTAATTCTTACTCTAGATGATATTAATCAGGGTTAAATCAATTGGTCTAGGGTTTAGGGTTTATAATTTAGGGTATATGGTTTAGGTTTGAAGGTATAGGGTATAGGGTTTAAGGTTTAGGGTCAAATTGTGAAAGCAATTGAAGATAATTTGAGCTGTTTGAACCTATTTATAACTATATAATGTTATTTTGGGCATAACTATCCCCAACATCATCACAAATTAATACAATCAATCAATTGGGTCAATAAGTAATGTGATTTATGTTTAATTAAGCCCTATGAACATAATTATTACTCTCAAGGATACTAAGTGGGGTTAAATCAATTGGTTTAAGGTTTAGGGTTTACATTTTAGGGTTTAGGGCTAAGGTCTTATGCTATATAGGGTTTAGGTTTTAGGGTATAAGGTCTAATTGCAAAGGCTATTAGGGTTAAATTGAGCTCTTTTAACTTATTTATGACTACAAAATGTGATCTTGGGCTCAACTGGCCCCCATATCATCACAAATTAAGCCAATTTAATCAATTAGGGTAATAAGTGATGTGATTTAGGCTACATTGAGCCTTATGAACATAATTCTTACTCTAAAAAATGTTAATTGAGGCTAAATCGATTGGTTTAGGGTTTAGGATTTAAAATTTAGGGATTAAGGTCCAATCACAAAGGTGATTGAGGATAATTTGAGCTATTTGAACTAATTTATGACCACATAATGTGTTTTTTGGGTTTGATTAGCCCCCATGTCATCACACATTCAGCAAATTAGTCAATTACAATGTTTAGTCATATGATTTAGACCAAATTGAGCCCTATGAACCTAATTCTTAGTCTAAATGATGGAAATTAGGGATCAAATGCATGGTTTAAGGTTTTAAGAGTTTATGATATATGTTTTAAGGTTTTTAGGGCTTACAGTTTAAGGATTAGGGTTTAGGTTTGTGGGTATAAGGTCTAAGAAAGTAAGGTTTTAGTGTTAAGTGGTTAGGTTTATGGGTGATTATGTATACATCTAATACTGTGTACATAGTATTATAGCATACATGGTTTTATTAGTAGTATTAAAACAAAAAAACATGTACCAACATCATTTTTTTTAGATCGATAATTATGTTCCTTATGTACTACATGCTCTATTTTGTTTTGTATGTTACATGTCTATTTTTTACTAATTTGATATATGTCCCCACCCTCAAAAGTAGAAAACTTTGTCTACTCATGGTTGAATAAAGAGTATAGGTCTATTTCTTAATAATTTGATCATTGTCCTCACTTGGTAATGCACATCATGCATGCCTATTTTTAATAATTATATTGTTGTCCCCACCCTCAAAAGTTGATAATTTTTTGTAATAATGGGTGACAACTTTTGAAATAGAAAGAATAATTTAAAGCATAAAACATCAAAGGAATTAGAAGTGCAGAGACAAAATCAAAGGTAGTGAATGTATAAACTTTGTGCAAGTAAGTATTTTATCCCTAATGAATTGAATTTCATAAATAATGGTGGAACAAACAATGATAGTATACCAAATTTTTAAAGTATAATTGTCAGCTTTGATAGTATATAAAATTATAATGCAAGTCCATAATTAAATTTTATGGTTTTTAATTTTAGTGATGATGATAGTATGCATGCTGACATAAATTATATGGAAATACCAATTAGTGAAATTAACAATCAAGAAAACAATATGGGAACATTGTTGAATGAAGAAACTGGTAATGAAGAAAATAATATGGAAACACCAAATCAATCAAATTTATCACTAAGTGTTGGGGATCAACCAACAATATGATTACACTTATGAAAGCAATAAACCACGGAATTAAATCAGATAGATAAGTAACTAGAATGATAAATAGCAAAGAACAAGAGATACAAGAAACCACCCTGAAAACTTGTATTAAACTCTTTACAGAAGGAATACAATTGAAGAAACTTCTTTCTTCCACACCTCTCTCAGATGTATAGATCTCTCTCTAGATCTCTTTCCCTCAAGAGCTCTCTCTCTCAAGTACAATCAACTCCAACAACCTGGATTGATTCACCTATACAATTCTATACTGTTCTTCAACATTCACATTGAACTACAATAAGCTAAGAAGATCTAATTCTACATATAGAATTAGGAGACTTGAGCATGCATTTACAACCAACAGTTAAGCCTCTTGAACAAGGGCTCTAAAAATAGTCTTACTGATAATAGAGATGTAGACTTAAGACTAAGACTTAAACTCATCATGCAAACACTCGGTTCTGTCCTCAGAAATAGTATTCTGGATGCACAGGTAACCGACGCCGGTTCCTGCTTACTTGCTTGTGACCGACGTCGGCCGATCCCCTACCGACGCCGGCGTCTCTTGAACTGCACCTAACCGACATCAATCACTCCTGACCAATGCCGGTGACTGTGTAAACCTGCAACTTTGGTAATGCACTCCTTGGTGAAGCTTTTAGGCTCCACACCTTAACAATCTCCCACTTGGAGATAAACAGCTGCACCAGTACCTGTATAGCAACATCTTCTAGCTCCTCCATCTTCAACTCAATCATGAAGACCAACAGAAGTTGAATGAAGATTCAACTTCTCATTTGTAACCGGCTTGGTTAACATATCAGTAGGATTCTTATCTGTATGGATCTTCTCCAGCTTCAACTCACCATCTTCCAATACCTGTCGTATGAAATGGTACCTAAGCTGTATGTGCTTTGTTCTTGAGTGAAAGGCTGAATTCTTAGCCAAATGGATTGCACTCTGACTATCATTGTATAGTCTGCAACTCTCTTGCTCCCTTCCAAGCTCTTCCATGAACCATGTCATCCATATCATCTCTTTGCTAGCCTCTGTGGCTGCAATATACTCTGCTTCTGTAGTTGACAAGGCAACAACCTTCTACAACTTTGATATCCAGCTAACTGCCGTTCCACCTACAGTGAAAACATATCCTGTGGTGCTCCTCCTGCCATCCAAATCACCTACCATGTCTGAATCTACATAACCATGTAGAGAAGTATCTGAACCTTCATAGCACAAGTGCCTACTGCTGGTTCCTCTCAGATATCTAAGGATCCACTGAACTGCTTTCCAGTGCTCCTTCCCTGGATTGGCCATATACTTACTTACAACTCCCACTGCTTGGGCAATATCCGGTCTAGTACACACCATTGCATACATCAAACTCCCTATTGCAGAATAATATGGAACTTTACTCATGTACTCTACCTCATCATGTGAATTAGGACATTGTTTTTTACTCAACTTAAAATGTCTAGCCAAAGGTGTGCTTATCGGTTTTGCATCCTGCATGTTGAACCGTTTCAACACCTTGTTCACATAATCCTCTTGAGACAAAATCAACCTATGATTTTTCCTGTCTCTCTTAATGCTCATGCCAAGGATTTTATTTGCTACTCCCAAATCCTTCATGGCAAACATTTGAGCTAATTTCACCTTAAGCTCAGAGATATCCTACATGTGTGATCCTGCAACCAGCATATCATCTACATATAACAATAGAATAATATATCTACCATTATCCAATCTCTTAAAATACACACAATGGTCAGATTGACACCTACTATAGCCATGCTCAGTCATAAACCTGTCAAATCTCAAATACCACTGTCTAGGAGCTTGTTTGAGGCCATACAAGCTTTTCTTCAATCTGCACACTAACTTCTCCTTACCTTTGACCTCAAATCCTTTCGGCTGTCCCATATATATTTCCTCATCCAAATCTCCATGAAGAAATGTTGTCTTAACATCTAGCTGCTCAAGATACAAATCCTCAATAGCAACTAAAGACAGTACAATCCGTATAGAAGTCATTTTCACAACAGGAGAAAAAATCTCACCAAAATCAATACCTGGCTTTTGTGCAAATCCTTTCACTACCAATCTGGCCTTATATCTCATCTATCCATTCTCACCTTCCTTCAACCTGTAGGTCCATCTGTTCTTCAGTGTTCTCTTACCAGCTGGCAACTCAACCAACTCCCATGTTTGGTTCTCTTTCAAGGACTCCATTTCCTCAACCATGCCATGCTCCCATTGACTCTTGGACTCCACCTGTATTGCTTCTTCAAAACTCTCTGGTTCTCCACCATCAGTTAGCAATAAATAGAATAATGAAGGAGAATATCTAATTGGAGGCTTACATACCCTTTCTAACCTCCTGATGGGCGTCTAAGACTAGTTCACAACACGTTGTCCACCCAAATTCTCTGACAGTGACTGACCTCGGTCACTTCCAGGCCTGTAACTGGCCGACGTCAGTTCTGCCTGACCGACGTCGATGCCTATCCTATCGACGTCGATCTCTGTATTACCGATGTCAGTTTCTATCTTACCGACGTCGGTTCCTGCCCTGCCGACGTTGGTCTCTGTATTTTCCTGCAAGTGATTATTTATTTTTCCTGCGAGCTCATTTTGGACCGTCACCTCGTTCGATTCATCATTGCTCTACCCAAATTGATTTAGCTTCTTCAGCTGATCACTATACATCACTTTTTCATTGAAAACAACATCACGACTCCTAATTATCTTGTTAGTTCCTAGATTCCAAAATCTGAAACCAAAATCATCTGAGCCATAGCCAATAAATGTGCACCTCATAGAATTAGCATCCAGCTTCTTTCTATTTTCCTTATCAACGTGCATAAAGGCTTCACAACCAAAAACTTTGAGAAAAGAGAGATCTACCTTTTTACTTGTCCATGTCTCTTCTAGAATTCTACCATCCAAAGCTGTAGAGGGTCCTCTATTAATCAGGTACACTACAGTGTCAACAGCTTCTGCCCAAAACTCTAAGGGCAAACCAGCATGCAATCTCATACACCTTGCACGCTCCATGATTGTTTTGTTCATCTTTTCAGCAATTCCATTTTGTTGAGGTGTCCTTGGAACCGTCATTTTCCTACATATTCCATGCATATAACAATACCAGTTGAACTTATAGCTACAGAACTCACCACCATTGTCAGATCTCAGGCACTTAATCTTCTATCTGTTTCATTCTCAACCATAGCTTTCCGAATCTTAAAAGTCTCAAATACATCAGATTTCTTCTTAATACAATAGATCCATACCTTTCTTGTAGCTTCATCTATGAATGTAACATAGTACTGTCATCCTCTAATAGAAGCAACCTAAGCTGGTCCCCACACATTTGTGTGAACAAGCTGCAACTTATGCTTCTTCTTTGTTGACCCAGTCTTGAGAAAACTCACTCTCTTCTATTTTTCAAACATACAGTGCTCAAAAAAGTCCAGATCTATGCTTTTCAAATTTGAAAGCTTACCTTTAGACTTAAGAATTGCCATTCCCTTCTCACTCATGTGGCCAAGCCTTGAGTGCCACAATTTTGCATCCACATCTGAAGTAGATAATACAGAAGGAGAATTGTTAGTAACACAATTACATAAATAGAGAGTACCTACTCTCTTACCTCTGGCCATAACAAGTGCACCCTTGGTCACCTTCCAAACTTTAGCTATGAGAGTTACTGTACAACCCTCATCCCCTAACTTTCTTGCAGAAATCAAATTCCTCTTCAAGCTAGGAACATGCATCACATCTCTCAACACTCATGTGTTGCCATTCTGCATTTTTAGCTACACTTTACCTTTGCCAATAATTTTAAAAGGCTCATCATACCCTAGATACACTATTCCAAAATCTCCATGGATATAGTCACTAAAATATTCCCTATTAGGGGTAGCATGAAAAGATGCACCAAAATCTAACACCCAAAGATTCTATATTATTGTGCAAAGAGAATATTAAAGCATCTTATGCAATACCTGCAACCTTTGCTTCTTCTTTTTCTTCATGCTGATTGTCCTCCTTAGGCTTTAACCAGCAATCTCTGCTTATGTGCCCCATCTTTCCACAATTCCAGCATTGTGGCTTCCTGCCATTTCTGGATTTGGATCTACCTCTCACCTTAGACTTAGATCTTGATCTCCCTTTCTTGCTCTTCTCTTTTTGCCTTCCCCTGCTCTCAAAACTTAAAGCATTCCCTGATGTTTCCTCTTTGCTTTTCTTGTGAATTTCCTCATTCAAGATAACACTAACAACATCCTCTACTTTTAAAATATTTGAAGTAGATGCAGTATTACTAACTGCCATTACTAAGCTATGCCAGCTTTCAGGCAAAGAACATAATATTAAAAGAGCTTTTATTTCATCATCAAACACAATATTGACTAAACTTAATTGATTTACAATTCCATGGAAATCATTCAGATGAGTAGACACAGATCCACCTTCATTCATATGCAAATTAAATAACTGCTTCATAAGATATACCTTATTAGAAGCTGAGGGTTTTTCATACAAATTTGATAAAGTAGTCATCAACTCTACCATTGTTTTTGCTTGTGATAAATTAGATATCATAGTAGATGCTAGACTCAGTCTTATAGACCCCAGAGCCTTTCTATAAAGAACTTCCCATTCTTCATCATCCATGTCTGTTGGCTTCTTTGCAATCCCACCTAACGGTAAGTATAGATCTTTCTGATACAGATAGTCCTCTATCTGCATTCTCCAATGTTGATAATTTTTGCCATTGAACTTCTCCATTCTCAGTTTACTTTCTTCTGCCATTGCTTCTCCCACTCAAACAAAAATCTCTGTAGAAACCCCTGTGAGTACCTATAATCAATACACACTACACAGAGCTGAACCACCTGTTAGTGAACCTGAGCTCTGATACCACTTATTGGATATCAAGCTCTGAACCTACAACCAAGGCTCTGATACCACTTGTTGGTATCAATCTCTAAAGCCTGCAACCAAGCTCTGATACCACTTGTTGGGGATCAACCAACAATATGATTACACTTATGAAAGCAATAAATTGCGGAATTAAATCAGATAGATAAGTAACTAGAATGATAAATAGCAAAGAACAAGAGATACAAGAAACCACCCTAAAAACTTGTATTAAAATCTTTACAGAAGGAATACAATTGAAGAAACTTCTTTCTTCCACACCTCTCTCAGATGTATATATCTCTCTCTAGATCTCTTTCCCTCAAGAGCTCTCTCTCTCAAGTACAATCAACTCCAACAACCTGGATTGATTCACCTATACAATTTTGTATTGTTCTTCAACATTCACATTGAACTACAATAAGCTAAGATGATCTAATTCTACATATAGAATTAGGAGACTTGAGCATGCATTTACAACCAACAATTAAGCCTCTTGAACAAGGG
This sequence comes from Torreya grandis, assembly GCA_037957365.1. Classification (NCBI taxonomy): domain Eukaryota; kingdom Viridiplantae; phylum Streptophyta; class Pinopsida; order Cupressales; family Taxaceae; genus Torreya; species Torreya grandis. Next base: position 3,553,170 of record JARHVA010000079.1, read on the forward strand.
CTCTAAAAATAGTCTTACTAATAATAGAGACGCAGACTTAAGACTAAGACTTAAACTCATCATGCAAACACTCGGTTTTGTCCTTGAAAATAGCATTCTGGACGCACAGGTAACTGACGCCGGTTCCTGCCTGCTTGCCTGTGACCGATGTCGGCCAATCCCCTACCGACGCTGGTGTCTCTTGAACTGCACCTGACCGATGTCAGTCACTCCTGACCGATGCCGGTGACTGTGTAAACCTGCAACTTTGGTAATGCGCTCCTTGGTGAAGCTTTTAGGCTCCACACCTTAACACTAAGAACACCTCCTAGGATTTGGAAAAGAACACCCATGTATTTAAATAAAAATTGATGAATTTTATTTGAAACCCATACCTAAAAAAATTCCAAGCACCATATGAGAGGAAAATTTGAAAGAATTTGGGACTTGTATTTTACAAAATAAATTGAAACTCAAAGATGCTAATTTTTTGTTACATTGATGAAAGTGCATAAGATGAGACCTACAATAAACACCCGAGGACTAAGAACATTTATTATTGATGGTGTAAATAATGCAATTATTGAAAATTTTATAATGTATACAATCAAGTAGGTGTGAAGAAATACACCAAAGATGGTAAAACTACCTGATGCATTATTATAACTTATATGGTAAGTTTTCAAATACATTATAAAGGATTGATTAGAAAAATAAATTGAGCATTGGACATAAATAAATAAAAACACTAATGAAAGAAATTGGGAGACGCAGAAGACTTGATTTTTCAATAAAAATTACTTGTGGGCATTCTTTGGTAGACTCCCATGAAAATACAAGGCTATAGTCGATGCCCTAAAATATTTACTTAAAGAATTTTGGAAATATAACACAAGGGTATTGCCTAATATTAGAGATGTAGTGAAAATAAGAGTTGGTTTTCGTAACCATGAACCACATCCTAAACATTTTTTGGATATGACTCAAACATAATTGTACTCTAAATCTGTTAAAAAATATCCACGTATTTCTATTAGTCAAAGATGTTGAAATGGCCAAACTCATCTATGTAAAAATCGATCACACATGCACTACTTGTTGTTGTAGGCAACATGTTGAATTTTTTATGCATTATGATATTTTTCATTGAGTTCATTATACTTTGCATACTAACAACATTTTTCAAGAGTGTGGAGTGGAAGCCCTACCAAAATCAACAAGGGAATTTATTCCATCCATTTTTTGTGAAAGATGATATGGATAATTTTTTTATAACAAACATGTTTGGATGGAACTTGCAATATCTGTGGTGGATAGCCAAAATGAAAAAAGTGTACTCATGAGGAGAGTACACATAAAACTGGACAAGAATTGGATGGTTTTAGTAAATATAAATCTTTGACATATCAATTACAATATGGTAATAAATTTAAAAGGTACAAGCTCATTACAGAATAAATACTTATTTCTAAATTTAGGGAGGAAATTGTATATGAGTATTCAAGGCACACACATAGATCTTGATGGTTAGATGAATAATTCAAGTTAAGTAAGGACACATTCATACTTGGTACTATTATTTTAGTAGTTTACTTTGCATATAATTACACATTACAACCACAAATAATGGCTCAGTCATAATACTAAAATCCATTATAGGTTTCTCTTTTTGTACAAAGCATGATCAAGAAATATTAAGGGAGTACCACTTCTATGTCAATAATGATCAAACACATTCTTTAGAGTATGTGCAATGTTATTTTTAGATGTTTTATGGTAATTTGAGTGAAAGGAACATTAATTTTAATCAACTTTATATTTGGTCAAATAATTGTATGTCACAATATAATAATGCACGGATGTTCTACTCAATGAGTAGGATGTATGTGACCATTGGTGTACAACATATTTAGAGTTTCACTTAAGTAGGCCATGGAAAAGGGGAGCATGATGGTACAATAACATGTGTCAAAAGGACATTTAGAAGAAAGGAGCTAAAGTTTGAAGAGGTCACTAATTTTAGAGATGCAAAAAACATAGTTAAATGGTGTAATGAAAATAAGGGCCATGGTGCTCAAATAAAGTCCATTGTTCATAGATATTTTTGGTTGATGGAATATGAAAAATTGGAAATCTATGAATAATGTATGATAGTGATAGGATCAAGTGATTTACACTCATTTCATAGCTCAAACACAGGTTCTTGGATGGTTCATATAAGCACATGGCATGCTTTTATTTTGCATGCATTGACTTTATTTGGAACGAATGTGAGTCACAAGAATGGGTGGATGAATGTAGTTGTAGGCATCGAGTTATAATTGACACTTATTATGTTCCAATATTATTACAACGTACATAGTTGACATCATCACATGACTTTTACCATGTATTTGATCTAGTGATTCTAGGTACCACATATTTAACATGTGTTTCATGTACAAAATTTAGTAAATATATCAATAGATCATCTTATTACATCATGTTTTATTTTATGATGTAGGGCATTTTTATGAATTTATTTCAAATGAGGATAAAAAGAATGGGATAGACTACTACTTATGCCAGTGTGTAGAGGAAAAATAGAAACTGATTTCTATGGTCACAGATGGGGAAAACATTCATTAGCCCATTGGGTCTATGGTAGTTACTAGAACTTGGTCCTAGAGGTTAATCACCACCCCTGACACATTAGAAGTGATATATTTTGAAGTGGAGGTCCCAAAAGTATAAATATCTATTAGAGGCAAAGAACTTGTCTCTTAACTACATAAAAGTTTTATTTTAGGACTAATTATTGAATCCTCTACCATAATTTCATCGATAATTTTCAATCTGATGGATTTGGGGTGAAAATAGAGTACTTAGACACACATATTTTTTTTCTTTTCATTTTTGGATATGACTTATGCTTTTTGTATTACTCCTATCCAAAATTTTCCTTAAAATAATATTTTTGACTTATAAGGACATACTATCTTGAGGTCAAAATGGGTGCTTTGTCTCCTAATTGGGCATACTCAGATTGCCAAGAATATGACCCTAGAGGTTAATCACCACCATAGACATGGTGTTAATGCCATTTTTCATCCATGAATCCCCAGAGATAGAGATCTCTAACTACATGTTGCATCTTGACAACATTTCTTGTCAATGTTGTTTGAGGCCAGAATTGTTGAAAAAAGAGTATCTAAAAGGATTCTGATGCCATGGTGCTAGGAACTCATGTAAATTACACATCTCAAGGTGTTTTATGTGATTTATTTTTAATCATAGGTCCCATAAGTGTAAATGTATATTAAACACAAAGAACTTGTCTCTTGACTACATAAAAATTGCATTTTAATACTGATCACTAAATCCTCTCCCATGAGTTCATCAATGATTTACAATTTTATGGACTATAGGTGAAATTATGAGATTTGAATCACATGTGATGGTTTTTTAGTTCATGGATATGAATTATGGTTTCCATTTTATGCCTATCTAAAGTTTTCCTAAAAAACTACAATTTTGCCTTATAGGAAAATATCATCTTGAGGCCAAAACAAGTGTTCCATATCCTAATCAGGTATATTCAAATGCTAATAATACAATCCCAAAGTTTAAAAACCACCCCCAACATGGTGGTGATGTTAATTTTTAGTCACGAGGCCCAGAGATAGAGATCTCCAACTATAGCTTGTATGACAACATTTCTTGTCAATGTTGCTCGAGGTCAGAATTATTGCAAAAAATGGTATTTACATGGATTATGAGGCTATGGTGATGGGAAAACATGTAAATTTCACATATCAAGGTGTTTCAAGTGATTTATTTCAAGGTAGAGGTCTTGAAAGTGGAAATGTCTATTGGAGGCAAAGAACTTGTCTCTTAACTACATAAAAATTGCATTTTAGGAATGGTCATTGAATTCTCTACCATGAAGTTATCAATGGATTTAAATATAAGGGCTTAGGGATGAAAATATATAACTTAACCATGCACATTATGGTTTTTTTATTTGTGGATATGACTTATAGTTTCCATTTTATGCATGTCCAAAGTTTGCCTAAAAAATAATAATATTGCCTTAAAGGGAAATGTCTTCTTGAGACTAGAACGAGTAATTTGTCTCCTAACTAGACATAATCAGATGCCAATAATTTTTTCCTAGAGGTTAATCACCACCCTCGATGTAGTGGTGATGCTATTTTTTAGACATGAGGCCTTGAGATAGAGAAATCCAATTATAGCCTGTATCTTGACAACATTTCTTATCAATGTTGCTTAAAGATGGAATTATTGCAAAAAATAGTATATGCATAGATTTCAAGGCCATGGTGGTGGGAACGCATGTAAATTTCACATCTTGAGGTGTTGGAAGTGAATGATTTTGAATCAGAGGTCATGAAAGTAGAAATGTCTATTGGAGGCAAATACCTTATCTCTTAACTACATAAAAGTTACATTTTAGGACTAGTCACTGAATCATCTGCCATGAGTGCATCAATGATTTTTAATATGAGGGATTCAGGGTGAAATTAGATAAATTTTACATTCACATGATATTTCTTTTGGTTCATGGATATGACTTATATTTTCCATTTTATGCATGTCCAAAGTTTACCTTAAAAATAACAATTTTGCCTTAAAGGGAAATGTCACCTTGAGGGTGGAACTGGTGCTCTATCTCCTAACTAAGCATACTTGGATGCCAATAATGTCATCCTAGATTTTGATATTCACCATGATGCTAGTTTTTTTCCATGAGGCCATGGAGATAGATATTTCTAACTGTGGCTTGCATCTTGACAATATTGCTTGAGGCTAGAAATATTGCAAAAAAGGGTATTTGCATGGATTTTGAGGTTGTGATAGTGGGAACGCATGTAAATTACACATACTAATGTGTTTAAAGTGATGTATTTTGAAGCTTAGGTCCCATAAGTGTAAATGTCTATTGGAGGTAAAGAACATGTCTCTTAACTACATAAAAGTTACATTTTAGGACTTATCACTGAATCATCTTCCATGAGTTCATCGATGATTTTCAATTTGAGGTATTTGGGGTAAAAGTAGAGGAATTTAATATTCACATGATTTTTATTTAATGTAATGGATATGAATTATAATTTCCATTATATGCCTATCCAAATTTTACCTAAAAAATAATAATTTTGCCTTGTAGGGAAATATTGTCTTGAGACTGAAACAGGTGCTCTATCTCTTAACCAAGCATAATAAAATGCCAATAATGTGGTCCCAGAGGTTAATCATCACCCCTAACATGGTGTAAATTCCATTATTTATCCACAAGACCCTAGAGATAGAGATCTCTAACTACAAATTATATCTTGACAACATTTCTTGTCAATGTTGCTTGAGGCTAAAATTATTGCAAAAAAGAGTGTCTGCATGGATTTTGAGGCCATGGTGGTGGGAAAGCACGTAAATTTCACATCCAAAGGTGTTTGAAGTGATGTATTTATAATCAGAGGTTGTGGAAGTGTAAATGTCTATTAGAGGCAAAGAACCTCTCTCTTAACTATATAAAAGTTGCATTTTAGAACTAATCATTAAATCCTTTGCCACGAGTTTGTCAATAATTTTCATTCTAATGGATTTAGGTTGAAATTAGATTACTTTGATACACATTTGATGGTTTTTTATGTTCATGGATACAACTTATGGTTTTGTTTTTATCTTACCCAAATTTTGCTTAAAAAACAATAATTTTGCCTTATAAGGACATGTCATCTTGAGGTTAAAATGGGTGCTCTGTCTCTTAATTGGGCATACTTATATGCTAACAATGTGGTCCTAGAGGTTAATCTCTACCCCTGATGTGGTGGTGATGCTAGTTTTCAGCCATGAGACCCCAGAGATAGATATATCTAATTGTGGTTTGCATCTTGCATCTAAGGAAACATCATTTTGAGGCCAAAATGGGTGCTTTGTATCCTAACTAGGAATACTTAAATGATAATAATGTGGTCCTAGAGGATAATCACAGCACCCAACATGGTGGAGATGCCAATTTTCATCCATAAGGCCCTATAGATAGATATTTCCAACTACGGCTTGCATCTTGACAACATTTTCATGGTGAAATTGAGGCACATCCTATAACTCAGGTTATTTCAAAATATATGACTATAGGCATGTAGATTAGGCTAAAAACCCTCTATTTTGAATTCTCCTTGGAAAAAACTAAAACCTAAGGAAGTGATAAACCTATTTACTTGAGTCAAATATATAAGGCTCAATTTTGTAAATAATGGGTTCAATTGTATTATTTTATGTTTTAATAAGTTTTATAGGGCTTATTTCATCCTTAATAAGCCTTTTCTAAGCTTTACTGGTCCATATTTGGTCATTTAGATTCAAGTCTATTTTTCTCACCAAAACGGAAATTTAAAAATTTGAATTTATATTACATAATTTTAGGGGTTTTGAGATATTATATGGGTCTAGGTCCATTGGTTATAGGTCTATAGGGTCTAATAAATTACAGTAAATGATTTCAAATCATTATATAAGTTTTAAAATGCCTTCAAGTCAATGTAGGCTCATCCAACTTAGAATTGTAGCTAAATTTATCACTATGAATGAGTCTCAAGTTGTTGAGGGATATTTTAGCTATGAAATAATAATAAAAGTATGTTTAGGATATCATTTGAAAGGTGATAAAACTTTAACCATCCATGGAGGCAAAAAATATCAAAAATGAAGCATAAAATATGAAGTTGCAGGTCATTTTGTGGTTGTTGAAGGTCTACAAAGGTCTGATAATTGTTCTCAAAGCATACATCAATAAAATAGAGTTATATTTGATATTCTAATGCTTTATTAAATTGTATAAATACATGATTTTATGTTTCATATGTTATATTAATCTTTTATGAAGTTTTGAAGTAGTTGATTACATATCGAGTTAAGAAACTACAAAATTATGTGTGTTGTAACCCTACGAAAGCTCAAATTTTACATATTTTTGTGAGTATATGGGGACAAGTTAATAATTCAATAGGTAAGATATGATAACACAGGATCTATTTGAACCAATATAAATATTTAATCAACCTTTCAAGTGAATTTGAACTCATTTTACCCCTCTCAGATCCATCACAAGCCTAAAACCCTAAGTTGGGATTTTGGTTCACAAATTTTGTTGTATCTTATAAACGATCACTCCAAAACTTGTAAAAAATTTAATGGAGGTATTATGATATATATTTAGAGATAGTATAAATCAAAATATATTCATATTTCCATGACTATAGACCTATAAGTTATCTTAAAAATAGGGTTTTAGATCACCAAAATGTTTGTATCTCTTGATCTATTCACTCATATACCTAAAACTTGATAGGCAAATTTATTAAAAATTTTGAGATATAATAAAACTAATTTAAATCCTTAGAATACCTTAATATGGAATTTATTCATGACTGATTTTTTCTTTCTATAGACTTTTTAGACCTTAAAAAGAGGGTATAAGCTCTGAAAACTTGAATAATTCTTAAACTATCAACTCAAATCCTTTGAAATATGATATAAAAGTTATAGAGAGTGTTAATAGGAAGATCAAAGTGGTTTAAAGTTTTATATATTATCAAAATTTCAGATATAGGTGACTGAGTATCTGCATACCCAAAATTCGTCCTAAAACAAGGCCAATTGAAAAGTAGCTTGAATTTCCATAAGGATTTAGTCATAGAAGACTATAAAAACTTGGCATATGTCATTATTAAATATGAAGTAATGTTTTTGAATGATCTTAAGATCACCTAAGTCAAAAATTAGGTTCATTACCATTCCTAAGCCTAAAATAAAGGTGACAAGTCTAAGTAAATTTACCATACATTTCAACAACAATCAACAACTGTAAAGTAGGTTTTTAATGCTTACTAAAATTTTAATGCATACAATAATGTGAACATGTAATAGAATATGTAATAAATGAAAATAAAATCCAAAATCTAAAATCAATGAGAATATTTAAAAAGTGAAATGTTGAACAATATATGTATATAATATCCATAAAATCCATATAGAAGTGTACAAAATGTGAACACTTGATATAATATCCTGGGTCAATGTCATATAGGCATATAATGCCAAAAAATTATACATCAATACATATAAGCATACAATAAAATGTCATAAGACATAATCCTAATCATCAAAATGCATCTCTCTCTTTGTCTTGTTTGTATAAGCCCCTCCCTTGGATGCCTTACTCACAACTAAAGGTGTTGGATCTGGATGACTACGTGTCCTCCTCCACTCAAAATTTGCATATAGATCCAACTATTCATATGAAAATATTATCAACAAATTTACATGTACCAAAATAAGATAATTAAAAAAACAACAAGTTAAGTTTTCAAAATGATACAAAAATTATTCATAGGTGCACTTGTCACAAGCTAGCAATCACGATCAATTTGGGATTGGTGCTCAATAAGGTCAATTATAGGTTCATGCTGGCAAATAGGAGTGTGAAATGGATCACCAATAGGATTTGGTTACTTGCTCATAATAATGTAAGGGTTGGGTCCTTGTGATGTATATATACAAAATAAAAATTCAAAATTAGCTCATAAACATATAAGCCAACTAAATAAATCAATGAAATACAATAGAAAAATTTACAAATTAAATTATCAACTGTACCATGTCACTCCTACTAATCATTTCAATAGGACTAGAAGACATCATCAAAGGAGTCTATGTAGATAATTGTTTCATGCATTAGCCATTTACACAAGTATAGAGGATAATTACAAAACACACATCCATATTTACACTTAAACATTACAATAAATCTCATGTACCTTAGTGAGTTACTATGTAGATGAAATTACAGTAGTAACACCTATATTTGCTCCCTCCCGAATAGATGGTGGAGTTTCTAGTGTGGTCAACAACTAAACAAACAAAATATCATTGTTAGTCACTTCAAAATATATACACAACATACATATACAATGAACCATAACATTAATTAATCCTTAAAATCATCTTCGTATAAGTATATATAGGGATAGTAGAAGTAACACACATGCTCATGTGGCATCTAAAATCCTGATGCAACATAAAAATATCATATATGGTATTGAGATTTCTACATTAAAAATAATTATTACCTTTTAAATTGTACAAATATATGAAATTTAATAATTTTGACAATTTTTTGCAATAAGTAAAATATTAAAGCTACCTGGGAAGTTGTAGCCAAGGTGTCCAGATGAAGTGTAGATGATTCAAACATAATGAGGTCAATTTTATCTAGGCCCATATAAATACCACCATGAATGGCTACATGATATCCTCCTCCTCCTCATGTCTAATGGGTATAGCACCACATGATATATAATAGTGAGCTCACCAAGTAGCAACATTGAATGAAGCATCACTGTGTCCACCCTCACCAGTAGGAGTATGAGAAATATAGCTCATATTTTGAATGAGGGTGTCAATGAGTGCCTTAAGTACATGAAAAGTATAAATCTCTATAATCTCCTTTACTATAGAGGGTAGGGTCTCAGGAGGATGTTTTTTTCAATACCTACTCTTGCAGGCTAATTAGGTGCATGATATGTGCCTGGCCTATCCTACACAAAGCCCTTTTCTCTACCAAAGAACTCTAAAAAATAAAAATAGTTTTGAACTTAATTTATCATAAACTCACAATATAATATTCTCAAAAAATACAAGACCTCATTATTGTTTCAAGGTGGGTGATCAAATACCATCCACAATCGGTCCCAAAAATTCTGTTTGATCAAATTGTGAGTGCACTAGTGGATTGGAATCCATTTGGCCATCACATCTAGCTATGCACCAATTTTATCATCATTTAATAAGGCATAAATTAGGCTTTGGTTATGTGTTGCAGCTGCAGATAATTTATTGAAATAGTATGCCCTACATCTATTTTTATACTCATCCCGCCTATCAATTTGACCTGTTAATGAGTTAATTTCACCTAATAATATATGTAATGTGTTTGCTAGAGAAATTTAGTGGGGGTTGTTTGCATGGGGATCCCTCAATATCCTAATTAAATTCCCAAGTTTGATCTTATTTTCAATGATATGGGTTGCTAAATACTCTTGATTACTTTGAGGAGCTTGAGGAACTACAAGAAGGATAAGAGGGTTTTGCAGGTGAGGATGGATATGAGGGTTTTGTGGGTGAGGATGGATAGGAGGGTTTTGTGGGTTAGGAGGGATAGGAGGTTTAAGTTTTTTTTTTAGTGGCACTTGGTACATTAGCCTCTGCATGTGCTAAAAAATTTAAAAAATAAATAATTTCAAGAAAAATGCAATAAAATTAACTAATTTTGTTTCTAAATACACTAAAACATCTTTACATACCTCTCTTTCAATGTGGCATTATCGAATTCAAGTAGCTAGAGTATTACTATTGGAGTGGGTCTCACTATTAACCACATTTTTTTTTCATGTTTCCTAATTTTGGTTTGCATTGATGCCAAATGAATGACATAAACACTTTTTTTTTGCTATAAAGTAACAGAACCACTACATGGTTTTGTTACTTTATAACCACATACGTAGTTTTAATGCATTAAATTATGTGCATGGTTTTAAAGCATTAAACCACATATGTAGTTTTAGATCGGTGAATATTGAACCTATGTCATAAAATCACATACATGGTTTTAAAAAACTACATATGTGGAACTATTTCCATCAATTCTTGTTTGTTTTTTGTCCCCCCATCTTTGTGCACTTACCCATATATGCATCAAGGAAGAGACTAGAAAGAAATTAAAATAAACAAGTTCATGAAGTACAAATGTTTATAATTATTATTTTACTTATATTTTGTCTTTGATATAATTTTTTTTTTTGTGTAGGTAAAAACTATCATGGTGGTTATGTATCCATTAGGATAATTATGTAACCACTACCTGCATGAACCGGTATTTTGGTAACCACTAGGGAAGTTATGTAACCACCACCTAGAGGAAACAAAAGTTTCATCACCTTCAAAAAAAATATGAATTTATATATCAATAACTTACTAAATCCTTCTCATCTAAGATTTATATATTGTCCTAGAACTAACTCCATCCTTATAAAACACTATGTACTCAATTTTTCAACCTTATTGACTATAACTATTTGGGAAACAACTATTAGGAAGTGATACAAGTGGCATATTTCATCTTATGAGAATAGTGGATTAGTTAGTTGATATTTATAACATATACTAATCCAATTTTCAAATCAATATCAAAATTATTTGTAAGTTTTGGGATCCAAAGTTAACTATCAGTTAAATTCCCATCATCTTGTTGAGTGTGTTGGATAATATCCTTTCCAAAGTTCTATCACTTTGTCTAAATTTTCTTATTCTTGTAATTGATACACTAAAGGAAACATGTTTTATTAAAATTAATTATATTCTTGATAATATCATTACAATTTATGAGGGCATGGAGTGAGCTTTTACCTCTAAGTAGTGTGTTTTGTTTCTCAAACTTGATTTTGAGAAATATTATGACCATATTGAGTGGTAATTTATTCTTTCCATGTTGAAATATTTAGGGTTTGTATTTTTTTATCTCCACCATTCAAACCATTTTTATATATATGTAAGATTTTATAACTATCAATGGTCATAAGTTTGAGATATTTGATATTTTTCTCTCGATCAGATAGGGATTCGTGTTTTCTCATTTTCTATATTTTCTTGTTAGTGAGGGTTTGGGGTATTTATCATCCTAAAAATATAAATAATATTTTATTAAAGTCAAACTCTCCTTAATATAAATACTCTACTTAATATTTATTTTATAGATGACTTTTTTCTAACACTTGCAAATATTGGGGCTTTGTTTTATGAATCTATTTCATGCATTGAAAGTTCTAAAGTTTCAAGTTAAAACATGAAATGCACTACAACTTGATGTTATGGTGGAGTAAAATGCACATCCATAAGTATCTTGAAATTTTCGATTGGAAGTGGCTTGATAAAAGAGAGATGTTCAAAAAAATTGACACCCCTTTGCCTTTGAAATCTCCCCCTCTTCCATATGCCAATATTTTTTTCAATAGGTTGAGAAGAAGGTCTCATGTTGGATTACCAAGCCATTATCTTTGGTTAATGAATTTTAGTTCACTCCAATATTATTATGTCTAATTGTGTTTATTTTTCCTCTTGGTGGGTTTCATATAAGGTAGCATGTGACAAGCTTTCCAAGTTACTAGGGCATTTCTTTTGGACTAATGCAAAGCATGCTCATGGTTTTCATATAATAGATTTGGATATATATTTTCTTCCTCAAGTTAAAGTAAGTATGGGAATTATTGATTTCCATAAGTTTTAAATGGATTGTTCAATATATTTAAGGACTTGAGGTGTGGAAAACTATTCTCAAACATTTCATTTCTACATATTCTTCCTATGGTAAGAAATTTTAGAATGGGTTTGGGATACACACCTTGTTTATTATAATTTCCTCTATTAAAAGTGAAGGACTTTTTGTTGCCCAAAATGTTTGTAAATAATTTGAACCTATAAAATTGTTTCTAAGATGGGTAAGTGATGGTTTCATTATTGGTCTCTCTTTTAATGACCATAGCCTATGGCAGTCTTAAAGATTTTAAAAAATACAAAACCAAGACCTATGTGTAACTTATTTTGTTGGTACACATAGTCGATTAATGCTATTCATTATATACATGGTGAATTACATATCCATTATTTTCACACATGATTTTTAGGGTATACATGAGTGGTATTCAAGAGATACAGGTTATATATGATAAATGGACATATAGATGCATGACATTGCTCAAACCCATGGGAAGCCTTTCTACATTAGGAGTATACTTTTATTGGGGGCATCTTCTTACATTTTTTAAATTATATTATTCTATTTTAATCCATTAATCTTTTGTGAATATTATACATGACTTGTTATTTCTCATATTTTCTAGAGTGTTATTTCCTATGCAAATTATGTTTGGTTGTTATAGATGATGACATTGATTGATTATGTGAACTAACACTACTTATTTCATGCATGCTTAATATTGATGATTGTGGCCTTGTTTGATTATCAATGTGTGATTTATTGATTTTTAATGTGTCTATTGACTATGTCTTCTCTCATCATGTGTCAATTGTGTCAGAGGATCCTCTAATCAACATCATGTTCGCATCATGTCAAATTCATATCATATCATATTCATGTCATGTCTTGTATGATTTTGTGCTTCTTGATCATGATATTATGTGTATGTGCATGGTTACTATATGTTATATGAAATAACTTGATTTTTAATATGAGTTTGGTGTTGTTATTTATATTATGCATATATCTATTATGTGTTATCTAGTGATGTTTCCATTATTTTCATCATGCATCTATTGTAACTCTTTTTTTATTTTTTTATTATTAAAAATATAGGTTTAGAAAGGACCAATACCCTTGTACAAAATTGAGAGAAGATAAAACATGACTTCACCAAGAATAAATATCATACAAAAATAAATCCCTAAAAAACACATTGGCCTAGCAGTGTAACAGCATCAAAAAGATAACACCCAATCAACAGAACATTAGCAAGGGTGATAAAAACACAAACATAATAAAAATAGAAAAATACTAGCTAGAAAAATCGTAAACGCTGACAACAACCTCCCAATCATCCTTGAAAATTTAGAGCTATTTTTTAAAAGACACTTGTATATCTTAGTTTTATCCACTTGTTTCCTATTCTTTCCTCTTGTTCTTTTACTAGGACCTTCATAGAGATCCCCTTCCTTCCTCTTCATGAATCCTTATTATAGTGTCTCGATGCTAGATGCAAAGTTTTTAATGGTCCCTTTGTTCGTTGAGATCACTTGATCCATATTACCTTTGATGGCATACATAACCTTCTCCAAGCTCTCTGATTTTATATTTGTCCAGGTCTTCCCTAATATGACATATATCTTGAAAAATGTCCCATTGAATGATGTCTTTTTGGGACCCTATCAAGATGTTATTAGTTTCTACCTTTCCAATTACATTTGCATCTCCTTGAAATATTTTTTTCAATTTCCTATTTTTTATGAATAGGCCTTTCATAATGCAAAATTGAAATTTGAAGGCCTTCTTCAGTTTTTCTATCCTCCAAAACTAGTCTTCCTCCTTCACTATCACCTTATTTCCATTAAGGTTGAGGATGGATCCACCAGACAAATAATTGTCATCCTCCAAATCCATATCACTAAAGTACAAGGGATGGGTATCCACTAATGAGCTAATATATCTTCACCAATTTCAATGACTTGAGGTTTTGAATGCTTAGAAGACTTGACCTTATCCTTCCTCTTATCAAATTTCAAGCTAATGTCCTTATAATAAGGCAACCCTAATTTTGAGGATTGGGAAGTGTCTGAGAACCTTATCTCCTTAACATGTTTGGATAATCACTTTGAACCATCTTGGCATTCCTTTTTATTTTTAGGAATTTTGGTTGAATGGATTTTGATTATAGTAGACCTATAAATCCTTTTAAGTTTAGTATCTCCTTCCTTAGGATGGGTGACAATAGCTTTAACAGCTTTAACCTTCCACCATTTGGTGACTTGATGACAAAATGATGGGGGTGAATTAATTGTAATACAATGATTGGTTGGGATTAATAGAAGAGTATAAAAATAAGATTTTGGTGTATGAGCATGCTAACTTTATAATCTTGAAATTTGAGGATATAATTTTTCAAGGACATGAGAGGAAATAAGGGGATACTCATCAAATTCTTATTATGAAATGATTAGGCAAAGAAAAGTGATAGGAATGTAGTTTTCTAAACCTACCTTCCAGGGTGACGTAGTTCATGATAACATACAAACTTACACCCATGGAGTGGGAAAGGAGGTTCTAAGGATCCCATCTTCTAACTCATGCATTCTCTTATTCTCCTTGAAGAAAGTCTTGATATTTTCATTTTTCCTTCTTATATCTATAAATTTTCAATCATTTAGTTGGAATACCATTAAATATAGTAATTATTTCTTAAAATAACTCTATATATACCCACCTCATTTTAATTTTTATGTTATTATAAGCCCTAGAAAAATTAATTAATAATCCAATGTCATGACCCTTAATTCTATCAATGTAACTCCTCAATGTGGCCCTCTTTAAGATGTTCCACATGGTGACATTTATCTTCACCCCTTTGCTAGAAGAGGGTTCAAATATAAGTCATTCCCCTCTCATGGTTCTTTCTAAAAATAGGGCCTTCTTAACCATTCCCATAGCTGGAAAAAGGGGAAGCAAGCAAAACAATAGGAAAATGGTGTGTGTAAACCAAGTGGTTAAGAGAGCCTAAAAATCATGTGGAGAGGCAAACCTTATAATAAAATCTTGTAAATTGATTATAAAACCACATCACCTTCTTCCCTACACATTATTTCTAATAATGAATCACATGACTCTTTCTATGATATCCTTTCACCCTAAAATTGGAAATTATTACCTCATCAGTATTATTGGTGCTTATCAAATGAGAACTAAGAGCCATCACCTTCATTGGGGATCATGTGTCCCTCTAGCAGGAGATAAAAATATACAGCCTTCACAAAGGAAAATAAAATAAGTATTAACCTTAGTTTACTCATAGAGAATATGATTTATGGATGGGAGAAGATTGGTGGAATTGGTCTATTTAAGATCTAGGTTAGAGACACCCAAATTGGTGAACCAATATTTTTTCTATTTCCTTATCTATTATATTAATGATGGAGACATCCTCAAAGTATTTCAAAAGACTTGGAGCATCATGCACTAGGCTCCTAATGGTCTAGCTTGGGTCAAAAACTCTTTTGAGAAAGTTTATAATGTTTTGAGAGTTACCTTCAATAGATAATATAATTATATTCAAGTCCTTAGCAACTTGAATTCCCATAAAATAACACATCCTTATACAAAGGGGTTCATCAAATACCTCTTATCATTATATGCTTAACTGATATATCTTCTTGGCATTGACACTTGTATGCATATTCCTTAGATTATATGTTTTGTACATTCTTAAACGATCAAAATATTTTCATTATTACATATCTTATCATGTTTATATGTATACTTTACATTATTATACTTTTCTATATAACACATGACATGCATAACTCTTTTTTTTGAGATGAGTGAATTGTAGGGCTCATCCCTTGTATCAAAATTGGGCATATGATGGGCTTGTTTAATAGATTCAAGCCATAACAATAACAAATCACCTTTTAGACAAATTATATGATTCATATGGGTCAAATTAAGCAAATTGAGACATATTTAGGCATTCTAAATGATTGAGGAAAATTGAAGACATTTTATGACATTTTGGATAGATAGATACTAGCATTCTATATCACTTTGAGGGGAAAATGGATCATATTAGGGCATGGAATTTGTTCATTAAAACATTATTAAATTTTATATATTGATAATAAATGGGTAACGATGGTACTCTGTGAGAATTTTGGGTTTATACCCATTTTCATCGGTTGCTCTTGTTACATACAAACCTATTTTAGGGTTACACTTTTACATACAAACCTATTTTGGGTTCCACTTTGACATACAAACCTGATTTAAGTTTTCACTTCTACATATGAACCTATTTTAGGGTTCCACTTTGACATACAAACCTAATTTTGGGGTTCTAAAAAATGGGTATTATTATGATCAAAGCAGTGTGGTTGAGGTTACTGCAACATTCAAATTTTATTAATCCTTCTCTAGTAGCAGTCGGGGCACTTACACTCCTAAAATCCTAATTTCATTAGTTGTATTTGTACATTTTCTTTTCAATTATAAGTAGTTCAATTATTTAGATTATTTTAGATTTGTTACCATGAAAAGACATTGATCTACACATGTTCTCTTGTAGGTTTCACATGGAGAAAATGGTACATTTTAGTCATATGTATCAACACCAAGTGCAATTATCCTATTTTTAGATAGAGCAAATGATATTTTTTGGTCATACATGTCAAGACCAATCACAGTTATCACAAGTACTAAATTTCCTCCTTTATATTTTTAATTTAGCATTTTCAATACTAGACTAAAATGGAGGAATATGTAGACACCTAAATTTGGTATTAGATACTTTTTAAACATAAACTTTGTCATACTTAGACATTATGCATACATTTGACTCTTGAGCACATTTTCCCTCTATTTATCAAACCATTTATTATCTTGGAAAACTTTATTCACCAAATACACCTATTCAAGATCAACCTAGTATATAAAAGAACATCTCATAATCTTAAACAAACCTTCTCCATATATTAGATCACTAATTTACTCTTCCAAGATAATCCCAATAATGCCTGTACAGTGTCAGTTACTATAAATGTTTTCCTCCATATATAGTGCCTAAGCACACTCAATGGCTATTTTTGAAATTAGGAAGCCTCCATTACATGGGCTTGTCATTGTAGGAAGTAATGAATAGTTAGTTATAAATACAAATCATTCCTAAAGTTATACTCAAATATCACCTCGCACTCACTTGGAAATTACTTTATGACACCTTGAGAATCACTTAAAAACTTGAGGAATGAATTAGTGCTCTCTTGATACATTATCAAAGAACATACACATCTAAAAACCTCTCAAAGTAGAATCTCTAAGGTCAATTATGAATACATGAAATGCAAATTTAAAAGGTGCTAAGTGTCTAAGATCAAAGCATTACAATGCATTCAAGATTATTCATGATGTTGCACACATACAAATAAGTAGGAAAACTATGTGTGGTTTGAGTACTCTTTGAAGTAGTGAAATGTAGGAAATGCTCAACCATTCAATGGTTGGAGCTATCAAACCCAAAATACAAACCCCTTTTCAAGGGAATCTTGTGGTTAAAAACATAGTTAGGGTTTAGACAGAAAGATAAAGAAAACAAATATTTGTGTATGGGACCGAAGGCATGCACAAACATAGGAAGAATTTTCAAGTGCAAACATAGGGGTTTTAGTAGTTACAAACCCATAGAGAACATAAGGAAACTACCAGTAATGCCTGAAATGTGTCAACTACCATATAGGTCAAACTCTGCCAATAGCATCCAAAGAGGGTTTTAGCCTATGTTTCATATCTGAGCAACTAATAAAGTGGCTATAGGGAATTTTCAAGCATATAAACACCTTCTATGAGTGACAGACAACCAAATTCATCAAAGTATATCTCTTCTCTATTATTTTTTAAATTTTAAATAGAAACAATACAATATCTAGAGTATCAATTTCAGTTCAGATTAGTACATTATTGCCATATTTTACATAATATGATTAGTTCTAGTTTTACATTATTTTAGATAACCCAAACTTAAAATAATTAAAACATTTTCAATGATAATAACATCTAGGGGTCTCATTTTGATTCTAACAAACTTCTGCTTATTGAAATTCATAATATTAAAGCACTTTGGATTTTTTTAAAAGCATTTGTATTGTGTGAAGTCTTGTCTCTTATCAATATTGGACTCTATGGCCCATTATGTAGAGAAAGTATAAGTTGCTTACTTCCCATATGCCTTCTATTTTATATATTAAGGGGTTTGCATCTAATGTTATGATACCCCAAAAGGAGATTATTGGATCCATTTAAATTTAACTTGGAATTATTTCTAAATCTATTGGCTAATCAAATTTTATTTATTAGTGTGCCAAAAAAAATATAAGCCTTTTAAAAAGTGAGATAGCTAGTATTTTAATGGGGTACATAAAATAATGTTATTTGGTGCAAGTTTATTTATTAATTTTTTTTATGTTATTACCCACTTCACTTGGATCGAGGTTGGGCATTTACTACATGGTAGCTAGAGGGTGGGTTTGTACAAGGTGGATATGATTTGGCATTGAATGATGCATTTATTTGCATGGTATGGGTTGCCTAATTTGATGGTTTTGCATTGAATGCTGGATTAACTCATCAAAGAACATTTATTAAACCACCATGTAAATGTTGTGCTTATACTTAAGCTTGACGAATTGCATTTAGCTATTCAAACTTGGTAAAAACATTTATGGTGAAGGAAAGGAAGGGTTTAAACTATGTTAATCATTGCTTTCTTCATTCATGCAAGATACCTATTTTCAAGTTTGGTGGATTCACGATAAATGGAGTTGAACATGACTGGTAACCAAGTGGTAAGAAAAGAAATTTGGTTAGCTCTTGTAGTTATTTTCTTTCTGTTTCCTATACCTTCCAAAACCCAACCAACAACTTCATTGAGTCCTCCTTGCATACATAGTCATAATATCTTGTGAATTTAGTAAGTTTTGTATCTTCAAAAAATGTGTTGAAAGCAGATTCCAATATTATTTTGTCATGTTCAACCATCCTAAATAATAAGAATACATCCACATCCCAGAAATAAATATCTCCACCACACACAAAAGTATAATACATCAAATGGATACATTTCAAATATTTTTTAAAACTCTAACAAATCTTTGCATCTAGCTCGAGCGGTCGTAAATCTGTACACCATGCTCGTAAAGCCTTGCGTTGAAAAACTGAGACATTTATAGAACTTGATAATGAAGATGAATGGGATTTCCATCATATTTTTCTCCCATCAATCTTAATCTTATGTTGACAATGTTTGTGTCTCCCAACTCAAGTCGTGGCTTTGCCATTGTTCATGAACTTAAATTTTATGTCAACAACATTACAACTTAAAGTAAAACCAGAAGTATACATGTGTGCATAGATCTGTCAAAAGATAGTGCACAACCATACAACTACAATTCCATGTGTAAATGCACTATTTTTCTACATTGATAGGAAATGCAATAATTCTAAGGGTATGGAGTCATTACGAGATATAAGTTTTCATACCAGAAACATAGGTAATTAAAAGTAGTTTTAATTTTGAGCTCTATCATTATAGTATGTTGTAATCACCAAGTTATCTTCACTTGGGGATGCCTATCCAAAGACCCCTTTTTGTGAATAATGATGTTAAATGATGCCTCCATCAAAATTGCACTTTGTATTCAGAATTTCTTCTAATATATTAAATACACAATTAATTGTTTCTTTTTAACATAAAAGCTTACTCGGGGCCATAATATATAGTATTCTCATTACAAGTTATTTTATCTTTAAGAATAATCATTGACTCGATATATATAATTCATTTTGAGAAGTTTAATTCTGACAAGGAATTTTTGTTTTGGTTTGGCAAATGCATTGCAATTATTGTGCATTCAAAAAAGGCAACTTGTACTTATATTGTCATTGGTCAACGTTCACATTTACAATAATTGTTTTCATATAAAAACTTCAATTCTCGTCTTCAATATTATTCTAACTCCCATAAAAACTTCACACTTAGCACCCTTATTTATTTTAAAACGTAAATACTAACTAAACATCTTTTAACAATAAACTATCTTATATTTTTATCTCAATATTTTTTAATTAATAAAGATGATAATTTATTTTTAATAAATATAAAGTGATCGTTTTATATGATTATGATCCATTTAAATTATATATATATAATTAATTACATGTATTTTAAGAATACATTAATGTGGCATCGTCATCCTAAGGACTATTGTTTGAGGTGGAAGGAAGGAATGGAACCCAAATATAAAAATTAAAAAAAAGGGCATCCCTAGACCTTTCAATAAAATAGGTAGTCAAACATCTTAGACAATTTAAGCATAATGTTATTATATTCGATGGCTACTTCTTTAATGCAATTCTCCTCACAATGTTATTAAATTTGATTGGGAAAGAGACGTGATTAATTGCTAACTTTTTTAATAGTGAATTAGTCTTCTTGTAGAAAGGGATTTGATCCTTAATTAAAGGTGTTTGACCCTTAAAATTAATATGATAATATTTTGGAGTGTAACTTTTTACATTAATTTAATTTTTTTATTTTTTATTTTTTATTTTTTTCGGGGGTTAGGCCAGTCATATATATATACTTTTGTTTTACAGTTTTTTTGAAAAATATTTTTAATTTTATGGATTATGAAAGTTTTAATTTTTTAATATATTAATATTTTTATAATTAATTAATAATTATTTGGTGATAATTCTTTAATCTACCAACTTTACAATCATTGTAAGTGTGGGGAAGATGTTGAGATGATGTATTATATATTTGCAAAAGGAGGAAATCAATATGTATTTATATTTGTAATCATTAAAAAATGTAAAAAAAGAATTCTTTAAACAAGATGTTCTCAAAGTTGTTATTATCCACCTCATTGCCTTGGTGTTTATTGGAGTTATCATCTAAGACTACATCAATAATAATTTTAGAAGTGTAGAAAATGGTGGTGAAAAAGGATAATGTGTGAAGGGGTATAAAAAAGCATGTAATTGATGATTTATCAGTTTCACAACGTTGGCCAAAACTCTCAATTTCAGAACAAACATTTTTACTAGAACAATAATCAACAAGGGTTTTGTCAACAAAATTAAAATCAAAGGCCTATGGATTGTGATCCCAATATATATTATCTCTTCCACATATTTGTTGGTCATGACACCTATGCTTGCATGGAGTATAACAAACTTATCCAAAGACTCCCTAGAGACCAACAAAAAACCTTCATGGACATGTTCTGAAGTAATGCTAATGCAAACCCACAAGCTTCATCAATAGGCATGTGGTGCCCCAAAACATTAATTTGTGCATATACCAAAACCCATTTCCTAACCACCAACAGTTTAATGCCCAAAACCAACTGCAGGACAATCAATCTAACTAGGTTTGTTGATCGGAACCCATAACATTGAAGCTTCCACTTTGACACTAAGTAGCCTCGATGTGGCTCCCCAACTAGGACATCTAGGGAAAACTAGAATGATAGGTGGCATACAACTAGAAAAAAATGAGGATGCCAACATCATCACCTGCACAAGGGTGTACCAACTAACAACTCCTCTTGCTACAAAAATCCTAGAAACTAGTATCTAATCCAATCCTAGGCCCACAGGAAACTACAATTTAGTTTTTGATTTTATGAAAACATTAGCCCATATTTCCTTTATGGATCTTCAAAAAATCTCTTTTGCCCAATGTTCAACATTACTTGGTGCCTCAAGATTGGGGCATGCATCTAATGTCACGCCTCCACCTCAAGCCCAAATTTACCACATTGATTTAGATATGTACCCACTCGGGAAAATCTCAAGAGATGTTGGCTACATTTTTTACCTTAGGAATCTTTCCCCTGATGCTAACATAGCTAAGAGGGGGGATCCAACCTTATATTTGCAAGTATGGATTCACAACAACTACGTGAAGAGAGTAATGGTTGATGACATGGTGGTTGTCAATATAGTTCCCTTTTCATTTCTCCAAAAGCTTGGCTATGGAAAAACCAATTGCTTCATAACAAAAAATGCCTTATGAGGCTACGATAGCTTCAATATTACCTCGATTGGCACCATTGTACTTCTCGTCACTTTGGACCCCAAGACCATCTTAACAAGGTTTTATGTGATATAAAATGATACAAATTATAACATGATCCTAGGAAGGCCTTGGATCCACATGATGAAGACAATCCCTTATACCTTGTTTTAGTAAGTTGGGTTTTTACACCTAGGGAAGGTTATTGTTGCTCAAGGAAACCCAAAGTCATTTGACGCCCACCAAGTAGCCCTTAAAAAGATACTAGGGCTTCACCTTTTTTATCAGTTGCTTAGTAATGGTGTAGTAAAGCTCCTTCCTTCAATGAAAGATAAAGAGCCCATAGTGACCACAACGTGTATCTTAAAATCAAGTTTTAAAAACCAAACCTCGCCAAGTGAGAGACTCAAGGAAGATGGAGTTAAGATAAGGGATAAAATGAGTATAAAAAATATTGTAGCAACACTGACCATCTTGACTAAGTTTATGACTAAGATTATTAGCATCCTAGAAAAGGATAAACCCATCAAACTCCCTTTCAACCCATATAGATTTGGAACCCACATTCATGATATACCTCTTAGTTTAGAGGCCCTTAACTCTAGTATGAAAGTCCATAATGTTGACAAGGCAAAAGTCTTGGGGCATGAAGATAAAGCTCCTAATGATCCTCCCTCACTACACCATCAATCGACACCGCTATACGAAGGGGTAAAATCTTGTTTAGATAATAGGTTAGATAATGAGATCATTCACCTTCCTTCTACCCCACAAGGGATTTAGGAAGGAAGTCCCACTCGTACCTGAAACATTATAGATATTAACATTGGTTCTGAGGAATAGCTGAAACCCCTCAAGATTGAATCTTCTCTCCCCCCTAAGGAGGTAGAAGACCATATATATATCCTATTAATGGTGAAAAAAGTCACACCAATGAATCAACCCTTTTGCCTATCATGAAAGTCAATATGGAATTGTACCAGTTTAATCATAAGGGACCTATGGCTAAAAATTAGTCCTAAGATGTGTAAAGGGGTCTTTTAAAGTTCTAGGGATTACTAAGTTCAATAATAAATCTAAATCAATCCTACAAACATTTATTAAGTTGATTAAACACAATATGAAAATCAACTATGTAAAGAAGATATACTCATAAGCCATGTTTTGATCAAAGAAGCTAATCATTCCTTCAATATTTATATAACTCAATCTTGAATCTGATATAAACTGTCATCTGACCTATCCGACAAAATAAAGTTTATGAATTAGGCAATCTCTTGAAGGAAAAAAATTTAAATTATTGAAAATTATATATTATGTCTGTGCTCATAAATAATTACCAAAGATAATAAACAAGAAAGCATAAAATATCAATATAACTCAACAATCCTAAAGAGATGATAAAAAAATAGCATCTATCTACTAATAAACTAAACAATAAACTAATTAAGAAAACTAAAAATGAGAAATCTAATATAAACTAAAACTAACACTAACTACAAAGGAAAGAATCTAATTTAAGCTGAGACTAAACTTACAAGTGACTAATAAGAAATCTAATAAATCTTACAAGTAAACTTAAAACTCTATCCAAACTAAGACAAAACTTATAAATAAATCAAAACTAAAATATATATCTGTAAAATATTAATATGAAATATAATGAAGTTTAAATTTAAACGACAGTATAAAAGAGAAAACACTCAAAAATAATAATCTATCTTAAAGAAAGTAAACAAGAAGATCTGTCCAAGAAATAACAAAATAGAAATGAAGAGTAAACTAAACAAATTATAAGATAAAGATATTAATCTAAGAAAAAAAAGGTAAATAGATTAATTAAAGATTAATCCCAAATGAAAAAGACTATATTAAAAATTAATACCAATATAAAGTACAATAAACTTTGCGAGTCTCAAAAGAGAAAGTCGTCTTAGCAAAAAAGATAGATTTTATTTGAGAAACCAACATCTTTCTTTACAAACATTTGAGAGACAACTTTTACAATCAAAATAGATCAATGAAATGTCGCAAAAAGTGAAGTGTTCATCATTATTCGGGTTGAATACTTAGATTCTACATATAAAACTGCAAATAGTAATCATCAAAGATGTTAAACTTGAAAAACTTTAAATAATTTGTTATAAATGATAATATAAAAACTGAATAAACCTGTGTTAATTAATTACTCAACCATCAAAAAAAGTACTATTGGGTTTATCTATAAAAATCATGTTATCTCAAAAAAGTTGCATAGAAAAGACAGAGATTAATGATCAATTTCACAAAATGCATAAGTCTTCAATACTTGTGTTGTTTCTCCTCTTCAAATAAATCATTGATCTTCTTTTATCCTTCAAACTTGGTTGAAAAATAAGTTATAACTAACCTTAGTTATTAGTTTATCTTAACTAATTGACTTAAAATTCAATTAATTATCAACAGTTATTAGTTAAGGGTATGTTTAATTAAGACTTAAAAAGTCTTAATAAATCAAGTTTTTTTTTAATATAGACCGGGTACTATCTTAATGGGTGGAGACCCTCATCAATTAATAATAAATAGAATACATATATCAATTAATAAATAGATAAGTCAAAGTTTAATAAAATTCTATTTATATCAAACCATAATGCATATTCCAAAATTAACTTAGGCATAGATATATCATAAATTAAGTCTTCTATACTTCCCAAAATGTAAAACTAAATAATATTTTGAAACATAACTACTTGTTTAAAATATAACCCTCATCAAAATTTCAACTGAGAAACAATTGACTTCTTCAAGGAACTATTATTTCAACATCCAATTTCAGAATAAATCCCATGACTTCAATATTGAGATGTAAATTCAACAGAAATTTCATATTTCATTTAATTCTCTTTAAAATTAATATTTGCAAATGAAACCGGCAGATGAAACTTATGGCTTCTAGACCATCATATTTATATGTTTGACAATTTTCTGATATAACCTTTTACATTATGGCTAACTATAAGCATTCAAAAGAAATTAAATATAACCATCTCATGATCTTCATAAAATAAGTAAACAAAATTTGTTTCTACAAAAAGCCAAAGTGTGCAAACCTCAACAACAACTGAGATCTTAGGAAATAAAATATTTTGAAACTCTTCCAAGGTAAGCACAACAAAGCTAACTAATGACTTAAACATCAATATCTTAGGGAATATACATATTCATCTTACATCAAAACCCTGACACAGCTCAACAAGATTCCAAAACCTTAACAACCCTACATGCACAAAGATATGGCTTCGAAAAACTAAAAAATAATATACTTCAAAAATAATCGAGTTGCTAAATCATAGAATTTAGAAAAAATATGAGAAATCCTTCCTGATTTTCAAACTTGACAGTCTCTACTTCCATAATATGCATATAACTTTCATTTTTGAAACTAAAACTAACATGCACCATAATCCTATTTGACTTAGACTTTTCAAAACCCATGAAACAAGCAAAATCTAACAGATCTTTCCATGCTTCAAAACTTTTCAATATACCCATGAAAATACCCAAACATGAATCTTTGAATGAAATTGAAGAGGGGTACTACTAAACACCATTGCATGTTCAATGTACTTTGAAGTCATTTCCTAAAACCCATCAAATATTCATGTAAATAGACAAACCTCCTAAAACCATGAATGGATATTCATAGAATCAATCATGCAAGGTTTATTTTCAAAAAAAATCAAAGAACCTATTGAATCGATATGTATGAATTACTTTATTCTCAAAGATTAAAATTGAATTCTCTTAAAACTGGAAATAATAAAACAAAACCCTTTCAAACTTTTCAAAAGATTCACAGAACCAATGCGCATGCAAAATCTATCTACAAAACTTCAATGAACCAGTTAAAAAAAACTGTAGATAGCATGCATGATTTAATTTGAGAACCAAAACTTGAGCACATACTCAACAAAATCCCTCACATTCTCAACAAACATCAAGCTTCAAACCTGAATCAACTCATTCATGCGAATAAATTGAATACTAAACCATTGCAAGCTTATTCAACTTTCATGATATGCATGCATCGATCATCAAATGAAGTTTATTCCATGCAGGTCAAAATCACATTCTTGTTTAAAATATCAAATGAATATTTCTCAAAATTCATTTATCTTATTTATGGCATCCCTGGTAATGCAACTTTGTAGTCTTTATGCCTAAAATCCTTCGAAATCCCTCTCTGTAACTTAAGAAATCAAACCAACATAGTGAAAAATAGGCATCACATATCCTTTATAATTCCTCACAAGATTTTATTTTTCCTTGCCCACACATGACAAGACATGCAAAACTAACCATGCCCTATGAAGAGTATTGTCGATACAATAAAAATGTTAATGAACACCAAATACGAGTAGGAGAGCTTATCCTGAGACTTGACAATAAAATAGAAAAAAAAAGGAGAAGGTTATTAGTTCAGTCCTAACCGGTTAGGCCCATATTTGGTGATAAAACATTTTAGTAATGGATCTTTTTGGTTTTGCACCTTGGAAGGCAAGGAGTTTGATGAATATGTGAACTATTTGCATCTCAAAGGGTCTTACATCTAGATCTTGCATTTCACATTGTCCTATGTGTTAATAAAAATTCCATTGTCATTATGTTGTTTTGCATTTCGATTATTTTGTTGGGTAATTATTTGGCTATGGTTTTGCATGACAAAATATTTCAAATGAAGTGTATAATTTCACTTTACCTTTCCATATCAACCTAATACCCTTCAAAAAATTATTTTAAAATCAGCATAATGTAGTAGTTTTGTCTTAGTTCTTATGAGAACCATGCACTTCATCCCTACATACTTTTTTGAAAACTTAGAAACTCTAGTCTATAACCTAGTCTAGAAGCTTGCCCATAACAAAATCCCCTTTTATGAATCTCTCTAAGAAAAAACACTTGCATGCCAAAAACCAAGTAAACTTATTTTCCTATATCGGTCCTTAATCATGAGCCCTTACATCCTACTACTTGCATAGGGCCAAGATTTGGGGATAAGAGCCTTACCAAATAAAACATTTCACAAACTCAAGCTTATGTGAGTCGAAATCAATCACACATCTCTCACCCTTCACTAATCCTTGGTGTTGAGCCCTCACATCTTAATGGTTACATGGGTTTAGAATTGGGGGGAGATGCCATTACTCACCTATAGATAGCCTTTGGTGATGAGCTGACACATCTTCATAGTCACATGAGGCTAAGTGCAGGGTGTCACAAAATCAAAGCAAGAGAAAAAATAATCCAAAAAGTGTCTAAAAATCAATAATACCCCCAAAAATATTGTCTATATGTTTATTTTGAAAAGAGAATCTCATTCCTCTTAAAAAATTTGTCATAGTTAGCCAACTCTTGATCAAAGTCTAGATAAAGCTAACAAAATTAGTGTTCTCTAACCTTGGTAAGAAGAATAATTCTCCCCTTTGCTCGTAAGGATTAGGCCAGTGTCTTGTTACTTGTAAAAAATTTATGTATAGTTTTTTGCTTTCATTATCTCATATATCCCATCCCCCCTTTATTCCTCTACTACAAAATTAAAATCATTTATCACATGAACAAACTAGCTCGATTGTTACCTACAAAATAGTCGTTAGCGCATTTATAGTTTTGTAAACATTTATCATGATCACATTTTCATACATTTTGTTATCACATTTTAAAATTATTAGCATTATTAAAGGCATAGATACATAACATTTGCATCACATTTATATCCATCTAAGATGCACTATCTAAAAAGCATACGTTACATTAAAGAATAATATAAGATGCTAGATCACACCAAAATGGGTTTATGTGTTTGTGCACATGCATATACATGTGTGCATGTGTGTGTGTGTGTGTGTGTGTGTGTGTGTGTGTGTTAAATTTTTTATACATCAATGTCTCAGTACAATCTCATCCATACAAGGCAAGTGTGTCTCATAACCCAAAAAGTCCCAAAACATTATGTACACAACATAGCCCTAATTCACCCTTGGTGCTGAGTACCTCTAGATAGGACTTATCCTTTTCCTCCTCTAAGAAGGACTTGACCCTACTCATGCTTTCCTAGGAGGTTGTCCCTCCTATTATCTACTAACTAGAAGAGGTATGTCTACCTCTCATCCCAAAAACTTCACTGAGAGTCTTCACCTGAAACTCTAAACCAGTTACCATGGCTTGGAAGCTAAGGATCTCTCCCATCTAATGAGTGAGATCCTATAATCCATGGTAGGTATGGGAAATGAAATATGTATGCCTACTTATCTTAAAGGAGGGACCACATCAATATAAGTTGATCCCTACTAAATCCAATGTTTTCATGTAATATGTTGACCATAATGTCTCTAATTAGGTTCCTCTACTCTATGGTCGACTCTAAAATCACAAGCAAGTGTAGATATACATTATATCTCTAGTCATGTAAATAAAAAATAAATAAATAACCTCAAAATTAATATGATAAAGGAATTAGTATAAAATAACACATTATTTTACCAGGATCCCCCTCCTGCCAGTCAGGGCAAAGTCCTCATCCTAGCGCATCTCATCCTTATTCTCCCTTTTTATTGGTTCATCTCCAACAGTTGCATGGTCACCTCCCATGGTGTCCTAATCTTCCCATCCCCCAGTCACCACCTATTTTTCTTTGTTCTGGGTCAATTTATGGTGGTGGCTATTATATCTTCTATGGTTTTTGTGGGTGTGGCAATGATGGTGGATGTTGTGGCTATTGTGGTTATTGACATTGTTGGTTTCCACATGTTTGTCCTACAACCTATGCAACACCCCCTCATGTCATAGGCTATTTCCCAACATGCACTCCTCCTCTTTGCCTCCTCCTGGCTACTGTAGTAATGGGAGTCCTTGGTGTTAGTGGTTACCACCTTAGCCTCCCAAGCCATATGTCTCTAAACATTGAATCCCCATTTAGAGCCACTTGAGGAATAGGTATATTGGCTACTTGTTGACTCAAAATTTAGTCAGAAAGACAAATTAGTGACTTTGGGTCAACAGTGTGGGAACTAAGTTCTTATGTTAGTCGGCAACATAGGGACAAATTCCTTCTCATATTAGCAAGTGGAGCTATCTTTATGGAAATCCAAAAAGGTAAAAGCAAAGGGAAAGCTATTCAAAACTAATCACGTAGAGCCCATCAAGTGGAGGATGGCTTTCTTTGCAAACTATGCTCAGTGGTTAATCTACATTGTTTTTATTTCAATTTTTTTAGGGTTTTTATTATTTTTCAAATTTATAAAATTGTGAATTCTACTATCTTCAATAGTGACATTATTTTATAGGTTTTCCACTAATAAGATGAAATTATTACTTACCTTTGCTTTCTTTCAGATTCATGTGTAGGTTGAGAAATTGGTTTTGTAATTTTAGCACTTGTATAAATTGTTCAATTATTAGGGGATTGCTCTTTGCACCATTATCAAGGTTCTTCCCCATATCCCATTTTAGGGCTCTCCTCCACCAGCATGCCAGTCACATAGTTACTTCCCCACCCCTCTTCCTCAATCAATAGGTTGGAGTCCATCGATGCGTGGAATATCTATCAATGGGTCATCTCATTGGACCTCCCCTACTTGTGATATCATGGATATTGGGTTGATTTTTCCCCTGCACCTTAAGTGAGGAGTGTTTATGCCTCTAGGTATGCAAGATAATGCTTATGATGGTTGTGTTGCATCAGATCTATTGTTGAATTAGCCCTCTTATTATGCTTCCATCCCTCCTAAGGGTGATTTACCACCTCTTTCATTTGGTGTTGATACTTATGCTTAATATTGTTGGTTATCAACTATATATTTTGAGACTCTCATATTTCAATTATAATTTTTTATTAATTGTTATTAGTCTCGAAGAGAGGCTATTGGATCCATTTAACTTTACTTGGAATTATTCCTGAATCTGCTATCCAATCAGATTTTTTTGATTAGTGCCAAAAAAATATAAGCCTTTTACAAAGTGAAATAGTAGATTTTTTTGTTAGAGTACATATTTCAAATGTTTTCTAGTGTATTAGCTAGCTATTTTATCCTTTTATGAGTTTGTCCTATGTGATAATTTATCCCACATTGGTTAGTTAGGATAGTTCTCTGTTGTGCCTTGCCTACTTATGCAAGGGCTTTCCTTTGTACTAGCATCTCATTTTTATAAATAACACTTAATTTGATTTACCTTGCAATCATTTGTTTGCAGCTTCATTATGTGATGTTTTTGTTGTTAACACTTATGAATCTTGGGTTAGAATGCTAGTTCACAATTCTTAACATGGTACCAGAGCTTTGAGGTGTTGCTTCCATCTGAATTGCTTCATTTTGTTTTAGAAATTTCCCTTGCCACTATTGCTTCTTCCCTTATCATATATGCTTAGTTTTTTTTCCTCTTATAAATCTAACACTTTTATTGAAGATTTCATGAAAGTGTATGGTTTTTCTTCTTGGAAGGAAGGTGGAGAGGAAGCATAGGAGAGAGGAGTGAAAGGAATTTGGGTTGGGTAGAGAGGTGTCATTTTTAAAGACTGTTTGAAGCTTTTACATTGGAAATCTTTGGTTGGCATCCTTTACAAAGCATTGGAAGTGGAAAGGTGTCCCTGTTGGAGAGGCATCCCAACATTCCATAGCAAGCTACATACTCCATCAGGTTTTAGATTTTCACTCTTTTAGCTTAGCGTGGAGATCAGCAAGGGATGTGTTTTCCATTTATAAAAGGATTATGAGAAAAGGTGTTGAAACATCTTGTGCTAGCATGGAAGTTTGTTGGACTACATTTTTTTAGATCTGCACTTTTTCACTGGTGGCATCATATTGGTTTGACTAGCAATGGAATTGAAGGGAGGAAGTATTGTCTTTTTTCCTTGAAGGAATACATACTAGTTGGAAAGACCAGCGAGAGCTACTACACTTTGAGAGGAGGCATTGACTAATTGAGAGGAGGCATTGACCAGTGGAGAGAAGGCATTGGAAGGTGGAAAGGTGATTTGTTTTCTATTGCATTGTTTTTTTCTTTCTGTTACATTGTTTTTTCTATCTGCTACATTAGAGATTGGAGATTTGCTTGCAGGGCATTTGAGGAGGCTCATTTTCTACATATAAGGTTAAAGGATTGTTGTGTTGCATTTATTTTTATCTATTTTTTGCAAAACCACTACCCACACCCCTATGTTTTATCTTTTGATCTACTTCTACTTACACAAAGGATAGCATTGGGATCCACCTATAAGAGCTGTGTAGAAGGTGTTTGCAAGGAGGAGAGAAGGTGCCAGTAAAAATCTTATTTGACTAGCTACATTGGAATGAGTCAAGCGTTCCATTTTTACTATTGCTCCATTTTTAAGACTGCATTCGCATTTTCCTTGAAGCTGAGTGTTGGAGTATCAAAATTGTCTTCTTTCAACACCTATCTAAACCTAAGACACAATATTTGCACTTAAATTTAAATCCACTCTTTTCTCCTCACAAAAATATCTTTTAATTCATTATTTTCTTTTATAAGCTATATTTTTTGCCTCAAGAGGAAGCACAGTTCACTTACGCAAGCATAACGGTAACCAGATGGATCTTTTTTCACTTTGGTTGGCATTTATAATTCTATGGTTTAATTTTGGTTTTAATTATTGGTTGGACACCTACATTCTTTTCTGAGTTGGTCACTAAAATTCATTTGTAGTATTTTTTGTAGTGTTTTGACCCATTTTACGGGAATTTGTAAAGCCTCTAACTTTTGAACCATAACTCAAATTTGAGTTCTAATTTTTTCAAAAATGCATGATTTTTTATTATCTATCCATTGGTGTCATTAATTTATAAAAATTTATTACTTTTATAAAGTGTCAAATTGGGGGGTCTTTAATATAGTCTTTTGGGGGGTTGTCTCAATGCTAATTTTGTGCACCCTTTTACATTCTTTTTTATATTTGATGATTCATTAGAATGGATTATATTTTTTGTATTGACCATTATGAGTCTTTGACTACACATAATTACGATACATGGAGACATCGAATGGAAATAATCATAAAACATAAAGGATTATGGTCCCTAATGAATGAAACTCAACCACAGTTCACACGTGAATTTAAAAATTTTAGCACCAATGTAAGTTTGAAGAGTGTATGGGTTTGATTGGGGGTTATGTGAGTGACAATATTTTATTTCATTTGGATGGATGTGATTCTCCATTTAAAATATAAGCTAAGTTAAAAGGTTTATTTGGGAAAGTAAATCACTTGAGAGCCATACAGCTTGAAGTGGATCTTATTAAACTCAATCTAGATGACTTTGCCTTTATTGTAAATTAACTCACTAAATTTAAGTATTTGTTGACATAGTTCAAGGGGAGTGGATAAGATAAAAAGGATGAAGAGTGTGTGTACTTAATTTTGTCTAAGTTAAGTGGCCCATTCTAAATCTTTGCTTCTACCTTTTTCTCTAGTATAGATGCCTTAGGTGTCGCATTCCAAATGCTAGATCTAGAGTTGTTTTATGAAAGACTTACTAGGGATGAATCTAAATTGTCTTACCTTGAGTCTTCCACCTCTTAAAAAGCATTAATAACATCACATCTTAAGAATAAGGGAAAAACTAAGAGTAAAAAGAAGAACACTCTTCCTCCCTCTTAAATGCACCTAAGCCCAACACCAACACATCTAAACCCAAAACATCTTCCAAATCCAAAAATAAGTCTAACCTATCTTGATCCTATTGTGGGAGGATCGATTGTGAAGATTCTAGGTGTTTTAAGAGAACGCAATCTTTAGAGGATGTTGTTACGAAACACAAGATTTTTATCTCCATTTTCCCATCTCATGAGCATGGGAAAGGACTTAATGTTGTCAAGAGATCACAGTCACCTATTTTAGATAATTGGGTTCTAGATTCTAGTGTTTCACACCATATGACTTCTTCTAAGGAGTCTTTTGTATCTCTTGGTTTGAGTTTTACTTCCAACATTGAGGTTGGAGATTCTTCCTTCATTTATGTCAAGGGGAAGGGTGACATATAGTTAGATAGTGGTCACATCAATGATGCATTATATATTTTAGACATCACCACAAATTTACTTTTAGTTTATTAGATTTGTCATTTTGGTTAGGGCAAGATAGTGACTTTCACACCACAGGGTGCTAAAGTTTGAGCTTTGTTAGAGTCACACACACTTATTGCACAGGGTATTGTTGATTATAGTTCTCGACTCTATTATTTTGAGGGTTTTGATGATACTCCTTTTATAGGGATTTGTTTAGTTTCTCATGTAAATTCTGAGAGTCAACTTTGGTCTGAGAGATTTAGACACCTAAGCTATAGATATTTGAAGGATTTGAGCACTCATAGTATGGTAGAGGGTCTTCCTATAGTTTCAAGTCTTGATGGAGTTTTCTCTGGTTGTGCATTAGGGAAACAAAACCTAGATCTATTTTCTAAGGGTATGTCCATGAGAGCTTATTCACCACTTGAGCTTGTGCACAGTGATTTGATGGCCCTTCTTACTCTTTTTAACGGAGCTAAGTATGCATTTACTTTCATTGATAATTTATCAAAACATAATTGCGTTTATTTTCTCAAGTACAAGAGTTATGTCTTTGCTCACTTTAAATTATTTAAGGCTTTGGTCAAGAAACAGTCTTCTACTTGCATCAAGAAGCTTTGTATAGATAATGGCCGGAGTACTTCAGTTGAGAGTTCTCTAATTTTTTCGCAGCCCATAATATTGTTCACCAGCATTTTATTACACATACTCCACAATAGAATGGCTTATTAGAATGGAAGAACCAAACTTTGAAGGAGATGGATAACTACATAATGCATTCATGGGATTTACCTCTTATCTATTGGGCAGAGGTAGTTAATTGTGTGAAATACATTTAAAAACTGCACACCACATCGAGCAAATGAGCATATGATTCTAGAGGAGGCTTGGTCTGAAACCAAGCTTGATGTCTTATTTTTTGAGTCTTTGAGAGCCTTGCTTGGGCATTTATACCAAAGAAGAAAAGGAAAGCATTGGGTAAGAAGAGCAAACCTTTGATTTTTGTAGGGTATTATGAGGACATGAGAGCTTATCATCTTTTAGATCCTAATACTCGTGATGTTCATTTTTTAACACATGTACAATTTGATGAGAACTTCACATCTCAGCCTCTTCATCTTCTTCCATGGTTTTTTCTTCTTCTTTCGACGATTCACTTCCTCTCAAGGATTTATTCTTTAAGAAGCCAGTTCAAGATATTCTTGAGGAGGTTATAGAGGATGACGATCCTATTCACACTAATATTGCCACTATGCTTAGGTGGGCTCGTACTACAGTTTTTAAGGCAACACCTTCCATCTAAGATCTTTCACCTAATTGACATCATCATGCACATTCTATGGGTACTCAAATTTTGTGTCAAGCATTCTCTGGGAATCCATAATATTTTTCACATGCTCATGGGATACAGGAGTGGGATGATGCAATGATAGATTATTATTCTTCATTGATGAAGAATCACACTTGGGATTTGGTTACTCTTTCTAAGGGAAGAAAGTTGGTTAGGTGCAAGTGGTTTTACCACACCAATTATGCATCTGATGGGTCCATTGATAAGTATAAGGCACATTTTGTTGTAAAGGGGTTCTCGTAGGTCGAAGGTATTGACTACTATGAAAAATTTTCACCCATTGCCAAGATGGATTATGTTCACCTTGTACTTTCTCTTACTGCATCATAGGGTTGGCCAATGTATCAGATACACATTAAGAATTATTTCTTACATGGAGACTTGCATAAAGAAATCTATATGGAGTATCTTTTTGGGTTTGTCCATGATTCTTCTCTTATTTGTCAAATTAGGAGATGGATTCATTTCTTCTCTCCATTGAATTTTTTCATTGCCACTCTAACCCCATAGTGTATATTCAACGTAATGGGGAGGACATTATTATATCAGTCTTGTATGTTGATGATTTGCTTCTCACATGCAACTCTTTATCTCAAATTTAAAGTATTCAATAGACACTTTTAACACAGTTTGACATGATAGATCTTGGTTTTTTGCATTTCTTCCTTGGTTTACAGATTTTATAGTTAGATACAGGATGTATTTGAGTGGACATAAGTACACCCTTGATCTTCTTCAACATTTTGGCATGGTTGATTGCAATCCAAGTCCTCCTTTTTAGTCTGGAGTGACTCTCAGTGTCTCTTGTACTATTCCACTTTGTGATCCTACATTGTATAGGCAAATGGTTGGGAATCTTATATATTTGACCCACACTCACTCAGACATTTCATTTATAGTTAGGCTTGTATCTAGGTTTGCACATGCCCCTCATGACAGTCATTAGCAGGCTACCAAGAGGATTTTAGCATATCTGTGAGGCATTACTCATTTTAGATTACACTACCCCAGGGGTTCTACTCAGTTGATAGGGTATAGTGATTCAAATTGCACAGGTTCTCTTGATGACAGGTGTTCCACTTCTTGATACATCTTTTGTCTTGGTTATTCACCTATTGCTTGGTTATGTAAGACTTAGTAGGTTATTACACTTTCATCTACAGAGGTTGAGTGCAAGGCAATAGTTACAGTGAGTCAGCAGGTTATTTGGCTTCGTTAGTTATTGACAGAGTTTGGCTTCATGCAGGATTCACCCACTGTACTTTAGTGTGACAACTAGAGTGCAATTCACATATCTTGAAACCTAGTTGAGCATTAGTGAACCAAACACATTGAGGTACATATGTACTTTATTTGTCAGTACATTCAGGATGTAGTTATTAGCTTGGAACACATTTTGACTCAGTAGCAGGCTGCAAACATCTACACGAAGACTTTTACATCACCTCATTTTCTTGAGTTGTGTGGTATGCTTGGGGTTTCAAAAGTTGTCTTTGAGGGGTGTTCAAGAGGACATCTTCTTTCTTTATTTCTTGGATACATATTGCACATGAGTACCTTATCAGGGCTTGTTACCAGGATTCATACTATGGATATGCCACTATTTCTTTTTTGACTATTGTTAGCCCCTAGCTTCACTTAAGGAGGGGTGTTAGAGTATGTATTTCTCATGTTTTCTAGTATATTAGCTAGTTATTTCCTCCTTTTGTGAGTTTGTCTTATGTGAGAATTTATCTCACATTAGTTAGTTAGGATAGTTCTTTGTTGTGCCTTGCCTACTTCTTCAAGGGCTTTCCTTTGTACTATCATCTCATTTTACTAAATAACACTTGATTTGTTTTGTTTTGAAATCATTTGTCTGCAACTTCATTGTGTGATGTTTTTGTTGTTAACACTTCTGAGTCTTGGGTTGGAATGTTTGTTCACCATTCCTAACATTTTTAATGAGGTACATAAAATAACGTTATTTGGTGCAAGTTGATTGGTTGAATTTTTTATGTTATTACCCACTTCACTTGGATCGAGGCTAGGCATTTACTATGTGATAAACAAAGGGCAGGTTTGTACAAGGTAGATATGATTCGACATTGAATGTTGAATTTATGCGTGTAGTGTGGGTTGCTTGGTTTGATGGTTTTGCATTGAATGCCAAATTAATTCATCAAAGAACATTTATTAAACCACCAAGTAAATGTTATGCTTACACTTACACTTGAAAATTCACACTTAGCTATACAAACGTAGTAAAAACATTCTTGGTGAAAGAAAGGAAGGGTTTCAACTATGTTAATCATTACTTTCTACACTTGTGAAAGATACCTATTTTCAAGTTTGGTGGATTCACGATGAATGGAGTTGAACATGACTGGTAGTCAAGTGGTAAAAACAAAAAATTGCTTGGCTCTTGCAGTTATTATCTTCTTATTTCCTATACCTTCCAAAAACCTAACCAGTAACTTCATTGTGTCCTTGCATACACTTTCGAAATATCCTATTAATTTAGCAAGTTATGTATCTTTAAAAACTGTGTTGAAGGTGGCTTCCAATATTCTTTTGTCATGTTCAACCATCCTAAATAAGAAGAATACATCCATGTCCCAGAAATAAATATATCCACCACACACAAAAGTATAATACATCAAATGGATACATTTCAAATATTTTTCAAAACTCTGAGAAATTTTTTCCTCTAGCTCGAGTGGTTGTGTATTTGTAGACCAGTGCTCGTAAAGCTTTGCCTTGAAAAACTGAGACATTTGTAGAACTTGATACTGAAATGAATGGGATTTCCACCATATTCTTCTCCATCGATATTAATCTTATGTTGGCAATATTTGTATCTCCGAACTCAAGTTGTGGCTTTACCATTGTTCACAAACTTAAATTTTATGTCGACAACATTACCACTCAAAGTAAAACCATAAGTATACATAATGCATAGATCTGTCAAAAGATATGTGCACAACCATACATCTAAAATTCCATGTGTAAATGTATCGATTTACTATGTTGATAGGAAATGCAATAATTCTAAGGGTATGGAGTCATTATGGGATATAAGTTTTCATACTAAAAACATAGGTAATTAAAATTGGTCTCGATTTTGAGCTCTATCATTATAGTATGTTGTAATCGCTAAGTTACCTTCACTTGGGGATGCTTATCTGAAGACCCCTTTTTGTGAAAAATGATGTTAGCAATGCTCCTTCCATCAAAATTGCACTTTGTATTCAAAATTTCTTCCAATAGATTAAATATACAGTTAATTGTTTCTTTTCAATATAAAAGCCTACTCAAAGCCATAATATATAGTATTCTCATTACAAGTTATTTTATCTTTAAGAATAATCATTGAACTTGATATGTGCAATTGATTTTGAGAAGTTTAATTCTAATAAAAAAATTTTACTTAAATTTGGCAAATACATCATAATTATTGCATATTAAAAAAAAATAACTTGTACTTTCATCTCTATATATTTTAATTAAAAAAGATGACAATTTATTTCCAATAAATATAAAATAATAGTTTTATATAATTATGATCCACTTTTATATATATATAGAATACATTAATGTGGCATCGTCATCTTCAGGACTATTACTTGAGGTGGAAGGAAGGAATGGGACACAAATATAAAAATTTTAAAAAAAAAGGCATCCCTAGACCTTTCAATAAAATAGGTAGTCAAACATCTTAGACAATTTAAGCATAATGTTATTATATTCTATGGCTACTTTTTTAATGCAATTCTCCTCATAAATTTGATTGGGGAAGAGGCGTGGTTAAATGCTACCTTTTAGTCTTCTTGTAGAAAGGGATTTGATCCTTAATTAATTAAAGGCGTTTGGTCCTTAGAATTAATATGATATTATTTTGGAGTGTAACTTACATTACATTCATTTTTTTTTTTGGGTTAGACCTGTCATATATACTTTTGTTTTGTATTGATAAATAACATCTCTAAAATATCTATTCAATTTTTTTTTTAAATATATGATTTTAATTTTTTAATACATTAATATTTATATAATTAATTAATTATTAATTATTTGGTGATAATGTCTTGATCTTTTGTAATTTAAAATCATTGTGATTCTAGGGAGGATGTTGAGGTGATGTATTATACATTTTAAAAAGGGGAAAATTATTATATATTTATAATTGTAATCATTGAAAAATGTATTAAAAAAAAACCTCAAAGTAGATGTTCTTGAGATTGTTATTATTCATCTCATTGTTTTAGGTGTATATTGGGGCTACCATCTAAAATTACGTCAATAGCAGTGTCAAAGGTGTAAAAAATGGTAGTGGTGAAAAAGGATAATGTGTAGAGGGGTAGAAAAAAGCATGCCATTGATGTTGCATCAGTTTTAGAACATTGGTCGAAACTCTCAATTTCACAACAAACACTTTTATCAAAACAATAATCAACAAAGGTTTTGTCAACAAAAATAAAATCAAAGGCCTAGGGATTATGATCCCAATATATATTATCTCTTCCACATATTCATTGGTCACAACACTTATGCTTGCAAGGAGTTTAACAAACTTATCTAAAGACTCCCTACATACCAACAAAAAACCTTCACGAACATGTTTCGAGGGAATGCTAAAGCAAACCCACAAGCTTCATCTTTAGATCTGTGGCACCCAAAACACTAATCTCTGCATATACCAAAACCCATTTCCTAACCACCAATAGTTCAATGCCCAAAAACAACTACAGGACAATCAATCTAACTAGGTTTGTCGATGGGAACCCATGATGTTTAAGCTTCCACTCCGACACCAAGTAACCTCGATGTGGCTCCCCAAGTAAGACATCTAGCGAAAACTATAACGATAAGTGGTGTAGAACTAGAAACAAACAAGTGTGCCAACATCATCACTCTCACAAGAGTGTACCAACTAACAACTCCTCTTGCTGCAAAAATCCTAGAAATTAGTATCCAATCCAATCCCAGGCCCATGGAAAACTACCATTTAGTTTATGATTTTATAAAAACATTATCCCATATTTCTTTTATGGATCTTCAAAAAAACTCTTTTGCCCACTGATCAACATTACTTGGTGCCTTAAGATTGGGGCATCTATCTAATGTCATGACTCCACCTCAAGCCTAAATTTACCACATTGATTTAGATATGTATCCACCCGAGAAAATCTCAAGATATGTTGGCTACTTTTTTAACCTTAGGAATCTTCCCCTTGATGCTAAGATAGTCAGGAGGGGGGATCTAGCCTTATGTTTGCAAGTATGGATTTACAACAACTATGTGAAGAGAACAATGGTTGATGACATGGTGGTTGTCAATATAGTCCCATTTTCATTTATCTAGAAGCTTGGCTATGAAGAAACCAATTGCTCCATAGCAAGAAATAACTTATGAGGCTATGCCAACTTCAAGTCTACCTCGATTGAGACCATTGTACTTCCCATGACATTGGGCCCCAAGACCATCTTAACAATTTTTTATGTGATATCAAATCATACAAATTATAACATGATCCTAGGAAGGCCTTGGATCGACATGATGAAGAAAATACCTTCTACCTTATTTCAATAAATCAAGTTTTACACCTAGGGAAGGTTATTGTTGCTTAGGGCAACCCAAAGTCATTTGATGCCCACCAAACAACCCTTAAAAAGAGATCAAGGCTTCACGTTTTTTTATCATTTTCCTAGTAATGGTGTAGTAAAGCCCCTTCCTTCAACCAAAGATAAGGAGCCCATATCGGCCACAAAGTGTATATTGAAATCAAGTTTAAAAAACCCCCAAACCTCACCAAGTGAGAGACTCAAGGAAGATGGAGTTAAGATAAGGGAGAAAATGAGTATAAAAAATCTTGTAGTGACATCGGCGATCTCAACTAAGTTTACATCTAAGATTATTAGCATCCTAGAAAAGGATGAACCCAATGAACTCCCTTTCAATCCATATAGATTTGGAACCCACATTCACCACATACCTCTTAATTTATAGACCCTTAACTGTATTTTGGAAGACCATAATGTTGACATGGAGAAAGTCTTGGGGCATGGAGAAACCTCCTAAAGATCTATTGATCCTCCCTTGCTACATCATCAATCAACACCCCTATATGAAGGGGGGAAATGTTATTTAGATAACATGTTATATAATGAGGTCATTCACCTTCCTCCGACCCTACAATGGATTTAGGAAGGAAGTCCCACTTATACCCAAAACACTATAGATATTAGCATTGGTTATGAGGAATAGCCAAAACCCCTCAAAATTGAATCTTCTCTCTCCCCTAAGGAGGTAGAAGATAATATAATTATCCTTTATGAGTTCTCACAAGATTTTATTTGTCCTTGCCTACATATGACAAGATATGAAAAATTGATCGTGTCATATGAAGAGTATTGTTGATACAATAAAAATGTTCATGAACACCAAGTATGAGTAGGAGACCTTGTCTTGAGACTTGACAATAAAATAGACAAAAAAAAAGGAGAAGGTTATAAGTTTAGGCTTAATTAGTTATGCCCATATTTAGTGATAAAATATTTTAGTAATGTAGCTTTTCGGTTTTGCACCTTGGAGGGAAAGGAGTTTGATGAATCTCTAAACTATTTGCATCTCAAACAATCC
Organism: Torreya grandis; assembly: GCA_037957365.1. Lineage (NCBI taxonomy): Eukaryota > Viridiplantae > Streptophyta > Pinopsida > Cupressales > Taxaceae > Torreya > Torreya grandis. The sequence goes on from JARHVA010000079.1 coordinate 3,594,595, forward strand.
TACATCTAGATCTTGCATTACACATTGCCCTGTGTGTTAATAAAAATTCCATTGTCATTATGTTGTTTTGCATTTCGATTATTTTGTTGGGAAATTATTTGGCTATGGGTTCGTATGACAAAATATTTCAAATGAAGCGTATAATTTCACCTTACCTTTCCATATCAACCTAATCCCCTTTATAAAATTATCTCAAAATCAGCATAACATAGTAGTTTTGTCTTTGTTTTTATGAACACTATGCACTTCGTCCCTACATTATTTCTTGCAAACTTCAAAAATCTATTTTATAACCTAGTCTAGAAGCTTACGCATGACAAAATATTCTTTTATGATTCTCTATAAATAAAAACACTAGCATGCCAAAAACCAAGTAAACTTATTTTCCTATATTGTTCCTTGATGATGAGCCCTTACATCCTACTAGTTGCACATGGCCAAGATTTGGGGATAAGAGCCTTACCAAAAAAAAAACATTTCATAAACTCAACCTTATGTAAGTCAAAATTAATCACACATCTCTCACCCTTCACTAATCCTTGGTATTGAGCCCACGCATCTTATCGGTTATGTGGGGTTAGAATTGGGGGAAGATGCCCTTACTCACCTACATATAGCCTTTGATGACGAGCCCACACATCTTCTTAGTTGCATGAGACTAAGTGTAGGGTGTCAAAAAATCAAATAAAGAGAAAAAGCAATCCAAAAAGTGTCTAAAAATCAATAATACCCCAAAAAATATTGCCATAGCTGGCCAACTCTTGATATAAGTCTAGACAAAGCTAACAAAACTAATGTTCTCTAAATTTAGTAAGAAGTACAATTTTCCCCTTTGCTCGTAAGGATTACACTAGCCTCCTATTACTTGTAAAAAAATATGTATAGTTTTCTACTTTCATTATCTCATATATCCCATCCCCCCTTTATTCCTCTACTACAAAATGAAATTCACTTATCATGTGAATGAACCAGCTTGATTGTTACCTATAAAATAGTTGTTGGCTCATTTGTAATTTGTAAACATCTATCATAATCACATTTGCATGCATTTTGTTATCACATTTCAAAATTATTAGCAAATACATAGATTATTAAAGATATAGATACATAACATTTTCATCACATTTGTAGCCATCTAAGACACATTATCTAAAAAGCATACGTTACATTAAAGAATAGAACAAAATGCTAGATCGTACCAAAATGGGTCTATATATGTATTCAATTTCCCAGGCAGGTATGAGTAGGACAAACCCCACCACTTTACGTCAAGTCCTTCTCAAAGGAGGAGGAGGAGAAGTCTTGCTCATTCAACCTATAGAGTTGCTCAGCACCAAAGGTAATTAGGGCTATGTTATGTACATCTTTTTTGGGACTTTTTGAGTTATGAGACACATTTGCCTTTTATGGATGGAATTGTACCAAGACATTGATGTATAAAAAATTTCACACACAAACACACACACACACACAAGAGGATGAGCACACGTTGTGGGTGTAGAACTAGGCTTATCCAAATTAGGTTCTTCGGTCACCATTACCTGACTTGATTCTCCCATGCATACTTATGCTGGAATTGAGTGTGGTCATATGGTTGGGGAGTCGTCTTTATGCTCTTTCACTTCCTTACAAACCCTTACAATACTTCTCAAGTCCTCCCATCCCCTTCCTAGATTGTTTCCACTCATAACCCTTCATTGAGCTTCATCATACTTGCACTTCTATAATTCCCTTTGACTGGCTACCATATAGAACCAATAATTTTAATTCATAAGTGCCCCTTCATTTTCACACCAACTCCGTTACTCATGTGAGGGATAATTTAGCCTTCTATGGAGAAATTCTCAAGTCCATAATCTACAAAGAGCTTCTTAACCTCCAGTGGAATGTGTCTAAGATATTTACCACACGGTTCTTAGAAGTGGAACTAAACTTCTTCTAGACAAGAATATGTCGAGACTACGTATTCTAAAATGTAACTATTCAAACTTATGCGCCACCAAAGATCAATAGCATGCACCCAAGGCACTCCCAACCATGCTAAATTTGAATGATGTTCTAGTGTCCAAGTTGTCTTCTGTTCATAGTTCTTCATCTGATCTTGAGCACAAGCTACAATATAAGCATGAAGGTGAACGGGACCTCTACAAAGAGCGTCTCATAAAATGAGTCGTATAGATTTTGTTCTACCTACACACATGTAGAGATTCTTTGTTCAAGCAATGATACTATAAAATCATCCTCAATGCTAGTGACCCATCGCTCAATATTCTTAAGTGACAGTCATTTGAGCATATTCCTTCATCGTGCAGGCGAGTGCCATAAGTCCTGATAACAGAACCAAAATGTTGGGATTATTTTCCTTACATGAGTATAACTTTCTCTAGTGTACGTTGAAGTGGTTAAGAGCCCAACAGGCTAGCACATTGACATTTCACATAAGAATGAGTTCTTGCATGCTCACCTGAAACAAATAACGAGGGACTAGTTCTTGTTGGTTTTGCTATGCGAGGGTGTATTAACAAACATAGGTGCTTAAACATATACCTAATACTAAGCTCATTCTATAATCCATCTTAACACATGTTCATTACTAAATGTTCAAAAATAAAAAGATGGCATAAATGGTAACTATTAACCTTAACTTAGTTAATTAAACAACATCATACACGATAATTAACATCATTATCTCCATAGTTAGCTGAACAACAATATTAAGTCAACATAAGCTTCATCCATCATATTCATAAGTGATCTCTAAAGATTACACTATTTCAGAGTTATAATGCAAATAACTTGTATAAACTCTATCGATAATATTCAACTGAATAAAAACATTACAAAGTAAATTCTAGGGGTATTTATACTTGGTTTTCCCTGACCAAGCAGTTACAAAAGTAAATACACTCAAGGTGACTCACCAATGATCATCAATACACTAGAGTTGTGGTAGCCAATTACATTAATTTTCTAAGGACCCAAGCCTTTCTACCCCTATATTATCTCTTAAGTGTTGGATCCTCGTCCCTGAGCACCTATCTTTCCGTAGGCCGATGCTGGATTCGTGCTTGACTTATTCTCTTTTATCCCTGTGAATCGCTCCATAATTATTCTCTATTTTTCGTGTGCCCCCAAGTCTTTCGCTAAGTTCTTAGTCCTTCATTCTTGGGTTCTTAGTTTAACATGCACATTTATTCCATGAGACTTGGTCCCTTTGTGCCATGGATTCCCATGCCATCGTCTTCCATGCCACATTCTTTCTTATCGTGCTTCTCCACGCCAATTATTCCAAAAAGTACTTAGCCAAAATTAGGGCCCAACATATATGTAACTGGTATTTTTCCAAGCTTGAATTGCAATATCTTCTCAGTAACCTTACCATTCATGACTAAATCAAATAATAAGTCAATACAGGGCATTACCTTTGGTTTGGATGCTGCATTGTGAAGATCAACTACTTTGATGGCCAACAGGGCATCCTTGTATTTACATGTGAAAATGGAAAGCCACTCCTGTACCTTGTGTGGTTCGATCGTGTTGACCACATCCTAAATAGAGAAATAATGTTTGAACTTATGATTTAGAGTCATTGAATCAAATGTCATATCAATGTAGTCAGTTGATCTTGTAATTGAGTATGTAGAGGGAACTAGGATGCGAGATGAGGAAGCCATTGAATTTCTTGTTTGAAAATGCTTTTCTTTGTGAAAAAACTATAATTACTTGGTCGTAAGAGAGCTCAGAATTCGTAATTTACAATCGATTGTTTGAAGTAATGTTATTATACTGGAAATATTAATTCGAACTATATTACTTTAGTTGCATTGGATTTGAGAGTGCAAATTAATTACAACAATAACCTTTGCTCTTTTCCCTATTTATTCTTTGTATTTAAATTTCATAATATCGACTTTTGCAACTTTTACTGCCATATGGCTTCTTTTTCATTCTCTCAGATGCCTAGTCATCTTAATACGACAAATGTCTCTTTTTCACTTTGTTGGTCTTGGCTTTGATGTCTTCATTATTTATTTACGTGGCTTTAGAAGACACGTGTCTACATGTCGCCATTTCACTCATAACTATGTTGTAGCTTACTATACTTTGCTCCTTTGACCATGAATGAGTGGGATGATGATACATGGATAACTCTCATTGCTCCGCTTGCCTAGGATGGCCATATAAAGGGCTATGTTGTCATCATTGTTGAGTTATTAGGATGACGACATGTGGATGACTCTTGCTACTTTGCTTGCCCAGGATTGCCTATACAAAGGTCCATACTAATATCACCTTTGAGTTAGTTAGATGATGACACGTGGATGACTCTCACTACTCCACTTGCCTAGGATTATCTGTATAAAGGTCTATGTTAACGTCACCTTTGGGCTAGTAGGATGATGACATGTGGATGACTCTCACTGCTCTATTTGCATAGGATCATCTATACCAAGGTCCATACTATCATCATCATTAGGTTATTGGGATGATGATACATGGATGGCTCTCATTACTCTATTATTGTCTGTACAGGTTCATGCAGACATCATCGTCAGGTTACCCGGATGATTTGCACTTTCAACTTGAGCTCCAGGGGAGCAGATTGATGCCGCATAGAAGGACAAATGAACTCCAGAAAGGCCCGAAAAACACCTAAGTATGAAACAACTTGTTCAAAACACGACATAGATGAAGACTTGACTAAAAGTAAAACATGTCACCCACATTCGCTGTTAGATCATAAATCGACCTTGTACATCAATAATAAATTAAAGAAAATCGAAGGCAAAAAATAAAACATGTATTATGGGTTATACACAACTTCAATTTGCTTTCACATCATAAAAAAATTTCCTTTCACTACATATCAACCAATCATTTTAATATGCAATTTTTTTTAAAGTATTATTTAATTAATAATAATCTTACTAAATCAGTACGAATAATAAACATGATTCTTCTCCTAATTTTTAGAAAATGTAATTCCTTAAATACATTAAAATTGAAATTGAATAAAATACTACATCCGATGTATAAGTGTAATATAGTCAATGAAGGAGGTCAGCATTGCGATAAATTAGGATATTAAATTATATGAAAGTTTAATGTGAAATTAACAAACCCTAAAATGTTCAATACCTAAAACGGTAGGAAAGAAAAACCTAAAATAGTCAAAGCTTTTGACTAAACAATGCCTGATTGAAAGGCCACCGAAAATTATTATTTTATGCTCACAATTCTCTAATTAATTTATTAAAAATTAACTTTATATTTAATTCAAGATTTTAAAATTGGACTTCCGTACCCACAAAAAGTGGCGGTACAAAATCTTCTTCAAATAAAATAAAATAAAATCTTTGTAATTTTTTTGGTAATTATATATATTTTTAATATAACGTGAAGTGTTTAATAGTAAATAAAAATTTAAGCTCTAAATTAACATTTTACGTTTGAAGTTTAAACTAGATAATATTATTAGAAAGTTAATCTTTATAATTGCAATTTAATTATATTTCTAAGTTTATTTAAAGAAAATTTTTACTAATAATTTGGCAAATACATCATAATTATTGCATAGATCTGTCAAAAGATAGTGCACAACCATACAACTACAATTCCATGTGTAAATGCACTATTTTTCTACATTGATAGGAAATGCAATAATTCTAAGGGTATGGAGTCATTACGAGATATAAGTTTTCATACCAGAAACACAGGTAATTAAAAATAGTTTTAATTTTGAGCTCTATCATTATAGTATGTTGTAATCACCAAGTTATCTTCACTTGGGGATGCCTATCCAAAGACCCCTTTTTGTGAATAATGATGTTAAATGATGCCTCCATCAAAATTGCACTTTGTATTCAGAATTTCCTCCAATATATTAAATACACAATTAATTGTTTCTTTTCAACATAAAAGCTTACTCGGGGCCATAATAAATAGTATTCTCATTACAAGTTATTTTATCTTTAAGAATAATCATTGACTCGAGATATATAATTGATTTTGAGAAGTTTAATTCCGACAAGAAATTTTTGTTTTGGTTTGGCAAATGCATTGCAATTATTGTGCATTCAAAAAAGGCAACTTGTACTTATATTGTCATTGGTCAACGTTCACATTTACAATAATTGTTTTCATATAAAAACTTCAATTCTCGTCTTCAATATTATTCTAACTCCCATAAAAACTTCACACTTAACACCCTTATTTATTTTAAAACGTGAATACTAACCAGACATTTTTTAACAATAAACTATCTTATATTTTTATCTCAATATTTTTTAATTAATAAAGATGATAATTTATTTTTAATAAATATAAAGTGATCGTTTTATATGATTATGATCCATTTAAATTATATATATATATATATATATAATTAATTACATGTATTCTAAGAATACATTAATGTGGCATCGTCATCCTAAGGACTATTGTTTGAGGTGGAAGGAAGGAATGGAACCCAAATATAAAAATAAAAATAAAATAGGTAGTCAAACATCTTAGACAATTTAAGCATAATGTTATTATATTCGATGGCTACTTTTTTAATGCAATTCCCCTCATAAATTTGATTGGGGAAGAGGCGTGGTTAAATGCTACCTTTTAGTCTTCTTGTAGAAAGGGATTTGATCCTTAATTAATTAAAGGCGTTTGGTCCTTAGAATTAATATGATATTATTTTGGACTGTAACTTACATTACATTCATTTTTATTTTATTTTTTGGGTTAGACCTGTCATATGTACTTTTGTTTTGTATTGATAAATAACATCTCTAAAATATCTATTCAACTTTTTTTTTAAATATATGATTTTAATTTTTTAATACATTAATATTTATATAATTAATTAATTATTAATTATTTGGTGATAATGTCTTGATCTTTTGTAATTTACAATCATTGCAATTTTAGGGAGGATGTTGAGGTGATGTATTATACATTTTAAAAAGGGGAAAATTATTATATATTTATAATTGTAATCATTGAAAAAAGTATTAAAAAAAAACCTCAAAGTAGATGTTCTTGAGATTGTTATTATTCATCTCATTCCTTTAGGTGTCTATTGGGGCTACCATCTAAAACTACGTCAATAGCAGTATCAGAGGTGTAGAAAATGATGGTGGTGAAAAAAGATAATGTGTGGAGGGGTAGAAAAAAGATGCCATTGATGTTGCATCAATTTTAGAACATTGGCCGAAACTCTCAATTTCACAACAAACACTTTTACCAGAACAATAATCAACAAAGGTTTTGTCAACAAAAATAAAATCAAAGGCCTAGGGATTATGATCCCAATATATATTATCTTTTCCACATATTCATTGGTCACAACACTTATGCTTACATGGAGTATAACAAACTTATCTAGAGACTCCCTACAGACCAACAAAAAACCTTCACGAACATGTTCCAAGGGAATGCTAATGCAAACCCACAAGCTTCATCTTTAGACCTATGGCGCCCAAAACACTAATCTCAGCATATACCAAAACCCATTTCCTAACCACCAATAGTTCAATGCCCAAAACCAACTACAGGACAATCAATCTAACTAGGTTTGTCAGTGGGAACCCATGATGTTTAAGCTTCCGACACCAAGTAACCTTGATGTGGCTCCCCAACTAGGACATCTAGCGAAAACTATAACGATAGGTGGTGTAGAACTAGAAACAAACGAGTGTGCCAACATCATCACTCTCACAAGAGTATACCAACTAACAACTCCTCTTGCTGCAAAAATCCTATAAATTAGTATCCAATCCAATCCCAGGCCCATAGGAAACTACCATTTAGTTTCTGATTTTATAAAAACATTATCCCATATTTCCTTTATGGATCTTCCAAAAACTCTTTTTCCCACTGTTCAGCATTACTTGGTGCCTTAGGATTGGGGCATCTATCTAACGTCATGACTCCACCTCAAGCCCAAATTTACCACATTGATTTAGATATGTATCCACCTAAGAAAATCTCAAGATATGTTGGCTACTTTTTTAACCTTAGGAATCTTCCCTGTGATGCTAAGATAGTTAGGAGGGGGGATCTAGCCTTATATTTGAAAGTATGGATTTACAACAACTATGTGAAGAGAATAATGGTTGATGACGCGGTGGTTGTCAATATAGTCCCATTTTCATTTCTCTAGAAGCTTGGCTATGGAGAAACCAATTGCTCCATAACAAGAAATAACTTATGAGGCTATGACAACTTCAAGTCTACCTCCATTGGGACCATTGTACTTCCCATGACATTGGGCCCCAAGACCATCTTAATAATTTTTTATGTGATATAAAATCATACAAATTATAACATGATCCTAGGAAGGCCTTGGATCGACGTGATGAAGACAATCCCTTCCACCTTGTTTCAATAAATCAAGTTTTACACCTAGGGAAGGTTATTGTTGCTTAGGGCAACCCAAAGTCATTTGATGCCCACCAAACAACCCTTAAAAAGAGATCAAGGCTTCACGTATGTTTATCATTTTCTTAGTAATGGTGTAGTAAAGCCCCTTCCTTCAACCAAAGATAAGGAGCCCATATCGACCACAAAGTGTATATTGAAATCAAGTTTTAAAAACCCCCAAACCTCACCAAGTGAGAGACTCAAGGAAGATGGAGTTAAGATAAGGGAGAAAATGAGTATAAAAAATATTGTAGTGACATCGGCCATCTCAACTAAGTTTACAACTAAGATTATTAGCATCCTAGAAAAGGATGAACCCAACGAACTCCCTTTCAACCCATATAGATTAGGAACCCACATTCACCACATACCTCTTAATTTATAGACCCTTAACTGTATTGTAGAAGACCATAATAATGACACGAAGAAAGTCTTGGGGCATGAAGAAACCTCCTAAAGACCCTGTTGATCCTCCCTTGCTACACCATCAATCGACACCCCTATATGAAGGGGGGAAATGTTATTTAGATAACATGTTATATAATGAGATCATTTACCTTCCTCCGACCCTACAAGGGATTTAGGAAGGAAGTCCCACTCATACCCAAACCACTATAGATATTAGCATTGGTTACGAGGAATAGCCAAAACCCCTCAAAATTAAATCTTCTCTCTCCCCTAAGGAGGTAAAAGACAATAGAAATATCCTTTATGAGTTCTCACAAGATTTTATTTGTCCTTGTTTACATGTGACAAGATATGCAAAAATGATCATGCCATATGAAGAGTATTGTCGATACAATAAAAATGTTCATGAACACCAAATATGAGTAGGAGACCTTGTCTCGAGACTTGACAACACAATAGACAAAAAGAAAGGAGAAGGTTATAAGTTTAGGCTTAATTGGTTAGGCCCATATTTAGTGACAAAATATTTTAGTAATGTAGCTTTTTGGTTTTGCACCTTGGAGGGAAAGGAGTTTGATGAATCTCTAAACTATTTGCATCTCAAACAGTCCTACATCTAGATCTTGCATTTCACATTGCCCTGTGTGTTAATAAAAATTCCATTGTCATTATGTTGTTTTCTATCATATTCTAATTTTGTTAACTTATATTTATAAAACATATATTATTGAAAACCTTCATTTCATAGATAAAATGTCAACTTTCATAATGAAAATAAAATACATTATATTATTTTTAATTTAAAATTATAAATAATAAATTATTATTATTTAAAGAAATAAAAAAAAATTAAATGTTAATTTTTTAGATTTATTCTATTTTATTTTAACTTTCACATTAAAATTTATAACCAAAAATTATCACAAATGTTATAATCCTATGCATTTCGATTATTTTGTTGGGTAAGTATTTGGCTATGGATTCATATGACAAAATATTTCAAATGAAGCGTATAATTTCACTTTACCTTTCCATATCAACCTAATCCCCTTTAGAAAATTCTCTCAAAATCAGCATAACATAGTAGTTTTATCTTTGTTCTTATGAGCACTGTGCACTTCATCCCAACATTATTTCTTGCAAACTTCGAAAATCTAGTCTATAACCTAGTCTAGAAGCTTACCCATGACAAAATCTTCTTTTATGATTCTCTATAAGGAAAAACACTAACATGTCAAAAACTAAGTAAATTCCTTATTGTTCCTTGATGATGAGCCCTTACATCCTACTAGTTGCACGTGGCCAAGATTTGGGGATAAAAGCCTTACCAGAAAAAAAACATTTCATAAACTCAACCTTATGTAAGTCAAAATCAATCACACATCTCTCACCCTTCACTAATCTTTGGTATTGAGCCCTTGCATCTTACCGGTTATGTGGGGTTAGAATTGGGGGAAGATGCCCTTGCTCACCTACATATAGCCTTCAATGATGAGCCCACACATCTTCGTAGTTGCATGAGGCTAAGTGTAGGGTGTCACAAAATCAAACAAAGAGAAAAAGCAATCCAAAAAGTGTCTAAAAATCAATAATACCCCAAAAAATATTGCCATAGTTGGCCAACTCTTGATCTAAATCTAGACAAAGCAAACAAAACTAATGTTCTCTAAATTTAGTAAGAAGTACAATTTTCCCCTTTGCTCGTAAGGATTACACCAGCCTCCTACTACTTGTAAAAAAAATATGTATAGTTTTCTACTTTCATTATCTCATATTTCCCATCCCCGCTTTATTCCTCTACTACAAAATGAAATTCACTTATCATGCAAATGAACCAGCTCGATCATTACCTACAAAATAGTTGTTAGCTCATTTGTAATTTTGTAAACATCTATCATAATCACATTTGCATACATTTTGTTATCACATTTCAAAATTATTAGCAAATACATAGATTATTAAAGATATAGATAGATAACATTTTCATCACATTTGTAGCCATCTAAGACACATTATCTGAAAAGCATATGTTACATTAAAGAATAGCACAAAATGCTAGATCTCACCAAAATGGGTGTATATATATATATATATATATATATATATATATATATATATATATATATATATATATATATTCAGCTTCCCAGGCAAGTATGAGTAGGACAAACCCCGCCACTTTACGCCAAGTCCTTCTCAAAGGAGGAGGAGGAGGAGAAGTCTTGCTCATTCAACCTTTAGAGGTGCTCAGCACCAAAGGTAAATTAGGGCTATGTTATGTACATCTTTTTTGGGACTTTTTGAGTTATGAGACACACTTGCCTTTTATGGATGAGATTGTACCAAGACATTGATGTATAAAAACTTTCACACACAAACACACACACACACACAAGAGCATGAGCACACGTTGTGGGTGTATAATTGGGCCTATCCAAATTAGGTTCTTTGGTCACCATTACCTGACTTGATTCTCCCATGCATACTTATGCTGGAATTGAGTGTGGTCATATGGTTGGGGAGTCATCTTTATGCTCTTTCGCTTCCCTACAGACCCTTACAATACTTCTCAAGTCCTCCCATCCCCTTCCTGGATTGTTTCCACTCATAACCCTTCATTGAGTTTCATCATACTTGCACTTTTATAATTCCCTTTGACTAGCTACCATATAGAACCAATAATTTTACTTCATAAGTGCCCCTTCATTTTCACACCAACTGCATTACTCATGTGAGGGATAATTTAGCCTTCTATGGAGAAATTCTCAAGTCCATAATCTACAAAGAGCTTCTTAACCTCCAGTGGAATGTGTCTAAGATATTTACCACATGATTCTGAGAAGAAGTGGAACTGAGCTTCTTCTAGACAAGAATATGTCGAGACTGTGTATTCTAAAATATAACTATTCAAACTTATGCACCACCAAAGATCAATAGCATGCATCCAAGGCACTCCCAACCATGCTAAATTTGAATGATGCTCTAGTGTCCAAGTTGTCTTCTGTTCGTAGTTCTTCATCTGATCTTGAGCATAAGCTACAATCTAAGCATGAAGGTGAACGGGACCTCTACAAAGAGCGTCTCATATAATGAGTCGTATAGATTTTGTTCTACCCACACACATGTAGAGATTCTTTGTTCAAGCAATGATACTATAAAATTATCCTCAATGCTAGTGACCCATTGCTCAATATTCTCAAGTGATAGTCATTTGAGTATCTTCCTTCATTGTGAAGGCAAGTACCACAGGTGCTGATAATGGAACCAAAATGTTGGGATTATTTTCCTTACATGAGTATAACTTTCCCTAGTGTATGTTGAAGTGGTTAAGATCCCAACACGCTAGCACACTGACATTTCAAATAAGAATGAGTTCTTGCATGCTCACCTGAAGCACATAGTGAGTGACACATTCTCATTGGTTTTGTTGTGCGAGGGTGTACTAACAAATAGAGGTGCTTGAACATATACATAATACTAAGCTCATTCTATAATCCATCTTAACATATGCTCATTACTAAATGTTCAAAAATAAAAAAGATGGCATAAATGGTAACTATTAATGTTAACTTAGTTAATTGAACAACATCATACACGATAATTAACATCATTATCTCCATAGTTAGCTGACCAACAATATTAAGTCAACATAAGCTTCATCCATCATATTCATAAGTGATCTCTAAAGATTGCACAATTTCAGAGTTACAATGCAAATAACTTGTATAAACTCTATCGATAATATTCAATTGAATAAAAACATTACAAAGTACATTCTAGGGGTATTTATACTTGGTTTTCCCTGACCAAGCAGTTACAAAAGTAAATACACTCAAGGTGACTCGCCAATGATCATCAATACACTGGAGTTGTGGTAGCCAATTACATTAATTTTCTAAAGACCCAAGCCTTTCTACCCCTATATTATCTCTTAAGCATTGGATCCTCGTCACTGAGCACCTATCTTTCCATAGGTGGATGCTGGATTCGTGCTTGACTTATTCTCTTTTATCCCTGCAAATCACTCCATAATTATTCTCTATTTTTCGTGTGCCCCCAAGTCTTTTGCTAAGTTCTAAGTCCTTCATTCTTGGGTTCTCCGTTTAACATGCACATTTATTCCATGAGACTTGGTCCTTTCGTGCCATGAACTCCCATGCCATCGTCTTCCATGCCACTTTCTTTTGTATCGTTCTTCTCCACGCCAGTTATTCCAAAAAGTACTTAGCCAAAATTGGGGCCCAACATATATGTAACTGGTATTTTCCCAAGCTTGAAGTGCAATATCTTCTCAGTAACCTTACCATTCAGGACTAAATCAAATAATAAGTCAATACAGGGCATTACCTTTGGTTTGGATGTTGCATTGTGAAGATCAACTACTTTGATGGCCAACAGGGCATCCTTGTATCTACATGTGAAAATGGAAAGCCAATCCTCTGCCTTGTGTGGTTCGATCGTGTCGACCACATCCTAAATAGAGAAATAATGTTTGAACTTACGATTTAGAGTCATCAAATCAAATGTCATATCAATGTACTCAGTTGATCTTATAATTGAGTATGCAGAGGGAACTAGGATGCGAGATGAGGAAGCCATTGAATTTCTTGTTTGAAAATGCTTTTCTTTGTGAAAAAACTATAATTACTTGGTCGTAAGAGAGCTCAGAATTCGTAATTTACAATCGATTGTTTGAAAGTAATGTTATTATACTAGAAATATTAATTCGAACTATATTACTTTAGTTGCATTGGCTTTGAGAATTGAATGTATTTATTCATTGATTTGTGTAAATTGATTACAATAATAACCTTCGCTCTTTTCCCTATTTATTCTTTGTATTTAAATTTCATAATATCGACTTCTACAACTTTTACTGCCATATGGCTTCTTTTTCATTCTCTCAGATGCTTAGTCATCTTAATACAACAAATGTTTCTTTTTCACTTTGTTGATCTTGGCTTTGATGTCTTCATTATTTATTTACATGGCTTTCGAGGTCACGTGTCTGCATGTCACCATTTCACTCATAACTAAGTTGTAGCTTACTATACTTTGCTCCTTCGACCATGAATGAGTGGGATGATGATATGTGGATAACTCTCATTGCTCCGCTTGCCTAGGATGGCCATACAAAGGGCTATGCTGTCGTCATTGCCGAGTTATCAAGATGATGACATGTGGATGACTCTCGCTACTTTGATTGCCCAAGATTGTCTATACAAAGGTCCATACTAATATCACCTTTGAGCTAGTTAGATGATGACACGTGGATGACTCTCACTACTCCACTTACCCATGATTATCTGTATAAGGGTCTATGCTAATGTCACCTTTGGGCTAGTAGGATGATGACATGTGGATGACTCTCACTGTTCTGTTTGCCTAGGATCATCTGTACCGAGGTCCATACTAACATCATCATTAGGTTATTGGGATGATGATACGTGGATGGCTCTTGTTACTCTGTTATTGTCTGTATAAAGGTTCATGCAAACATCATCGTCGGGTTACCAGGATGATTTGCACTTTCAACTTGAGCTCCAGGTGAGCAGATTGATGCCGCGTAGAAGGACAAATGAACTCCAGAAAGGCCCAGGAAACACCCAAGTATGAAATAGCTTGTTCAAAACACGACATAGATAAAGACTTGACTAAAAGCAAAACATGTCACCCACATTAGCCATTAGATCATAAATCAACTCTGTACATCAATAATAAGTTAAAGAAAATCGAAGGCAAAAAATAAAACACGTATTATGGCTTATACACAACTTCAATTTGCTTTCACATCATAAAAAAAAAGGATGACATAAAAGCCCTAAAAAATCAGTAGAGCAAGTTTCCTTTCACACCATGTTTTGAGTCAATAGTTTTCTCTCCCAAAAAATCTAATTGTACATATCAACCAATCATTTAAATATGTAATTTTTTTAAAATTATTATTTAATTAATAATAATCTTACTAAATCAGTACGAATAATAAACATAAGTCTTCTCCTAAATTTTAGAAAATGCAATCCCTTAAGTACATTAAAATTGAATAAAATACTACATCCAATGTATAAATGTAATATAGTCAATGAAGGAGGTCAGCATTGCGATAAATTAGGGTATGAAATTATATGAAAGTTTAATGTGAAATTAACAAACCCTAAAATGTTCAATACCTAAAACGGTAGGAAAGAAAAACCTTAAATAGTCAAAGCTTTTGACAAATCAATGCCTGATTGAAAGGCCACCGAAAATTATTATTTTATGCTCACATCTCTCTAATTAAAAATTAAAAATTAACTTTATATTTAATTCATGATTTTAAAAATAATTAATTAGGGATTTATTTTCAAAAATATGGACTTCCGTACCCACAAAAAGTGGGGGTACAAAATCTTCGTCAAAGAAAATAAAATAAAAATCTCTGTAATTTTTTTTTAATTATATATTTTTTAATATAACGTGAAGTGTTTAATAGTAAATAAAAATTTAAGCTCTAAATTAACATTTTACGTTTGAAGTTTAAACTAGATAATATTATTAGAGAGTTAATCTTTATAATTGTAATTTAATTATATTTTTAGGTTTATTTATAGAAAGTTTTTGCTAATAATTAAATTAAATTATTGGTTTTTTAATTAAAAAAAAGAAAAAAGAAAAAAGAAAAAGAGATATGGGTAATCATTTTTTTCTTGCCAGTTTTATTAGTATTATTATATGGGATTTATCATCAACGGTCATTATCGGCTTCTCTAATATTATCATAAATCGTCCGAATATCTTCAACGATCATAGTGATTTAATATACCTTTTGAAATTTGATCCTAGATGGAACTGGACACAACCAAACTTTTTAACCACTCCATCCACATTTCATTCACATAATTATTATTTTAATAATATTTTTCTTTCTAAAATTTTAATAATAATAAAAAATAAAAGATTTATTTAACACGCAAATATATTAAACATTTATTAATGGCAAACATTTGTTCTTTATATATTTTTGGTAATAGTTATAATATTAAGGCCAAGAGCTAAAGGTTAAGGGTTTTGGGTTTTTCCCATATAAATTTCAAAGTCTTCATAGACAATCTCCAAATAATTAGTCTCACCTCTGCTCGCTCCAAATGATTCCAATTGAAATCAGGTATACTTCTAGATTTAAAAAATAATAATAATAATAATAATAATAATAATAATAATAATAATAATAATAATAATAATTATTATTATTATTATTTTTTGTAATAATCATAAAACCACGAAACCCATTTTACACTTAAACATATTAAATATTTGTTAATATGAAATATTTTTTCTTTATATATTTTTAATATAAATAATAAAATAAAAATGTTTATTTAATACACAAACACAATAAATATTGATTACTTTAAATTTTTCATCATTTTAACTTTTTTTTTAATTGATAATATTTAAAACATATATACCTTATCAACATTAAATTATAGATAAAATATCAAATCCAACATATTATAAGTTAATACTTATAAAGGTATAAAATTGTATATAAAACTCATGTAAATTTAATATAAAAAATATTTCTAAAATTTAATATCCAAAACACACTATAATAATATTAAATAAAATATTTTCAAGACAAAAGAAAAAACAGGTTACTAAGAGTACATGGTCCCCACATGAAGCAGGGCCTTGAGATTTGACATATTCCACTCCAAATTTAGTATGAAATATTTTGAATGAACATGCAATTTTGACTAAATTGAGTGAGTTATCAAAACTGTTATCCCATGAAAATTTAAAACAAATTCACACTAATTATACCTGTTTTCATTAAAGTTAACAAATCAGTTACAACCTCCCTAATTTGGCTTCTTTGTAACCTACAAAATGTGTCCAATCCATACACCACACGTTAAACAAAATGAGCAATCATGGAGTTCCTTGTAACAGT
This sequence comes from Torreya grandis, assembly GCA_037957365.1. Lineage (NCBI taxonomy): Eukaryota > Viridiplantae > Streptophyta > Pinopsida > Cupressales > Taxaceae > Torreya > Torreya grandis. The sequence continues at coordinate 3,611,351 of JARHVA010000079.1, forward strand.
TAAATTTCTTTTTAAATATTTAGATTGAATACATTCAAAGCTTTCTATCCAGGGTTATGGAAATGGAAATGTAGTGGTTACTGGTTTATTAAGAGAGAGATTGAAATTCTATTTTTTAAATTATATTTAGTTAGATAAATGTAGGAAATTGTGAGGTTAAGGGGTTTTGAAGAATTAGAAGGAAGCTTCATTTTTAAAATTTATTTTTGTTAATATAAAAAAAATTTAAATTTGATATTTAAAAAAAAATAAAAATAGATAGGAGTGCTATTTTCTAAATTACATTTTGATAAATAAATGTTTAGAATTGTAGAGCAATTTGTTAGAATTGCAAGGTAACTTATCAGAATTGTAAGGCAATTCATCAAAATTATAAGACAATTCATCAAAATTGTAAGATAACTCGTCTCTTAAAATTTAGATGGAAGCCTTAATTCTTAATATAAAAAAAAACGACCCAAACCTGATAACTTATTTCTTAAAAAAATAGATGAAATTACCACTTTCTAAATTACATTTTGATAGATAAATATACAAAATTATGAGATAACTCAACTCTTAAAAATTAGATGAAAACCCCACTCCTTAAATTAAGCTGATGCAAATATAAAAACAGAGAACCCAAATCTGATAGTCCCCCGTAAAAAAAGTAGATGAAAGCCCCACTTCCAAAATTAAATTTCTGAACAAATTCAGAATTTTCTAGGACGAATGTTGTAGCTCTTTGGATTAAATTTGGATTAGAAAATGGAAAAAAAAGAGAATATTGAGATTTTACACGTGGGTAAGTTTGGTGCACTAGATTCCTGAGAATGGGGCACCTAGTCAGTAAATGTGTTGTAACGGTAACAGACGTCGTTTAAGAAACAGACCCGGTTTTGATGGGTCTGTGCCGGTGACAAGAATTCCCATATGTATTACCTGGACCAGGTACTATTGTTGTTATTTGCTTTTTATTACTGTACATTGTGGTGTTTATGCCTGTCATCCACCTCTTTGGACGCTGTTCAATGCTTTAGTTTATTAATTTTCATATGGTTTGGGCACTTCATAAACTTTTCCTGAGTTCTGACCTCTTCCCATCACACGCCCTATTAATATGCCCCTTTTGGATCACTGGGTGGTTGAATAAGGTCTCATCTGTTTGTTTTTATTTTTTATTTTAATATTTCACCAATACCCACAAGTCCAAAATGTCATATAAAAAGTAGTGGAGAAGGAAGAAGAAGAAGGGGCTGCCTGAATCAGCAGTTAGCGGCAGCATACTAGAAGTGTTTTTCTTTGGTTTTTCCGGCTCAGGTAAGCTCATGGCTAGATCTGCCATGCTGTGTTTTTTTTTTAAGGAGATTGGCATTTATACTATCCTGACAATGGGTTTGAATTTGTTAGTGTAGAATGTATATGGTTTCACTTTCTTCTCCGTCTGATGTCACCAGCTTGGTTAAGTTTTAGTATATTTGGATGTATACAGTTCACTGTAATGGTAGCTTATTGTGAGCTATATAATTTCTGGGTAAAACTGTGTCTTATTTTTTATTCTACGCGTTTGGAAATCCACCAGTGTAGCTTATTGGTTTTGTTGTGAACTGCTCTTTGATTTTTCATAGGCCATGTGTAACATAATATTATCTGTTTATGGTTTTGTGCCAAGAGTTGTTAGCAGAATTTGGATCAATGGCTTGGACTTTACAGTGATATTGTATATTGTTATGGTCACATTGTATGGAGAGAGAAGAACGAGGATCTGTAGAAGGGCGACTGTCTTTTTCTCTAGTTACAAAATGAACTGCACTCAGCCATACCCATGGCCTTATAGGTCTTGCACCACTTAGTTTACACCCCCTGACAAAATCCATACCCAGTTATCTCTTTTTTTGGTTTTGATTTCTTAAATTCGTTGCTCTTCCTCCTTTTTTTTTTGTTAATTCTTTCACAAAATCTATACCCAATTATCTATTTTTTTGGTTTTGGTTTCTTAATTTGGGTACTTCTGTTTTCTATGTTTTTCTTAATTCTTAAGAAGTTTTTCCAAAATCAGTGTATGTGCCATGTCTCAAGGCGTATGATAAGTCACAGGTCTTAAGGCATATTATAAAGCACAGGTCTTAAAGCATATGATGTTCCCATATTTAGACGGCCCTGTAGGCCTGACATCACCTAATTGTTTCAAGTTGGCCTTATACCACCTAACAATATCAACAGCCAATATTCTGTATTTTTATTTAGTGTTTGTTCATCAATAAGTTTTTGAATCAACTGAATCAAAAATCAATGTGTAGGATTCAATGCTTGATGATTCATAAGCAAATCCCAGGTTTCCCATGATTTTACTAAAAAGTCCCAAGTTTTTAAAGATTTTACTAAAGGAATTTTTTTTGGATGCTTTGATGTGGGCAGGATGGGGAAGGACTACAATGGATCTCCCAAGCTACACGTGTTGGCCGAATCCAAGAAAACAAAAATAACTTGGATCTTAGGAGTCATGGGACTCTGTACCGTGTTCTACCTGTTGGGTGCCTGGCAGAACACTTCTCCATCAACAAAACTGACCAACACCAACTTGGGTCTCTGCAATTCTGCTGCTCCAAAAGTCTCATCAACATCATCAGCATCGTCATCATCATCTTCTGTTTCCTTGGACTTTGAAGCTCACCATGCAATTGGGAGCAATGAGAGTTTCAAAGAAGGAAGCATGGCATTTAAGCCATGTGACATGAAGTACAGTGAGTACACACCTTGCCAAGATCCAGTTAGATCTAGGAAGTATAGTAGAGAAAGATTGATTTACAGAGAACGCCATTGCCCAGCCAAGAATGATGTCCTGAAATGCCTCATTCCTGCTCCTCCTGGGTACAAGAACCCCTTTCCATGGCCCAGGAGCAGAGATTATGCTTGGTTTTCCAATGTTCCTCACAGAGAACTTACAATCGAGAAGGCTGTGCAGAACTGGATCCAGGTTGAGGATGACAAATTCCGGTTTCCAGGTGGCGGAACCATGTTTACTCGAGGTGCAGATGCTTATATTGATGACATCAATAAGTTGATTCCTTTAACCGATGGATCTATCAGGACTGCCATTGATACTGGGTGTGGAGTGAGTGTTCTGCCTTTTTTCCTCTTATATTGTTTTGATTTTTTTGCCTCCAAATTCTCAGTAGGATTTATGAAGTATAAACTGGAACTTGCCTAGTTAGGAAGTTTGGATGATCTGAATCATGGACAATCAGGTTATAACTTAGACTCCAATGGAGGATGTAGATTTGTCTTATTCTGTATCATACTTAAGGATTCTGTGCTCTTGAGTGTTGGTGTATAACAATGAAAGGACTAATTGTTCTGAGTTTCTGCTGGTCTAATGAGTTGAAAGACATCACTGACAGATTTTATTTTCTGATTTATATGCTGCTCGAAATCCAAATAGAAGTAGCCTTCCGAGGGGGTAGTTTTTAAGTATCATCTTAGGGTCTTCTATAGCCAGCTTTTGTGATGTGGCAATGCCTAAGCTGATAGAAGAAAGATCTCTCTGCCAATTAATATCATCTCATGAGAGCATGTAAACTTTTTCCTTTCATGGAATTTCATGGATTTGTCTGCGGATGTACTTGAAACGAATGTACTCTGTTTTATAGGCATCGGCAAGTAAACATTTTGGTACTGAGTCCATAGATTGCCAATTCTATATACCGCTAGTAGCTTCTGCTAGTGTGAGTGAGGAGTTCAAAGTTTTGGTAAAAGATTGTCTTGCCCTAAGAGCCTTCTACAAGACATTTCTTCATCCGTAACATGATCATTAACGTCGTCAAGCTTCTGCAATCCATGATATTGAAAAAATAAGAATTTGCGGAAATATTGTTTAGATAGACTTGCTGAAAACAGTGTTAAGTCTCTTACAAGACTGATAATTAGTTATATCTTCACTTCCCATCCTACAAAACTTTGTTGTGTATGTGTATGTCAATCTGTTCATGTTTTACTTTTGCTTGAAACAAATTAAAAACTCTCATGGATTCCAGTTAACTGCTTCCTAGACACATCAAAAATGGTATCTTACCCTCTTAGCCTAACAAGGGTTGTGCATATGTCTTTATTCGCATAAACAAATGAAATTTCCATTTTAATTGGAAGCTTGCTCATTTTCTTAAATATTTACAGGTTGCTAGTTGGGGTGCTTATCTGCTAAAGAGAAACATTTTAACCATGTCCTTTGCACCAAGGGATTCACATGAAGCACAAGTGCAATTTGCTCTGGAACGCGGTGTTCCAGCTATGATTGGGATCATGGCTTCCGAAAGGATGCCATATCCAGCAAGATCTTTCGATATGGCTCACTGTTCTCGTTGCCTTATTCCATGGAAAGGATATGGTAATCGTCTAAATCAAATCATGTTTCTGCAGAAATACTTCAGTCTGTTTAGCTCTATCCACATGGATTCATGCAAGTACTTAGGTTTTTTGATTCCATCATGCATATTTAGACTCCATGATTTGGTTTTCTGTACTCCCAAGATTAAAAGTTTCTATAAGGCTATGTAAATTAAGGATCTAAGGCTTTCACAGTCCATAATATAAGAAATAGAGTTTTTGGAAATAACTGTGTTGATTTATTGATCGACATTTTAAATCACATCTAATGATCCATCATCAGGAAATTGTAAGTTTGGCTACCATGTTCTATATTTGAAATAAGTGCAGTCACATGATGTCTCTGATTGAACCTCATGCTTTTCCCACCAGACGGTATCTATTTGATGGAAGTGGACAGGGTATTGAGGCCTGGTGGCTATTGGATTTTATCTGGACCTCCTATAAATTGGCAAAAACATCACAGAGGCTGGGAAAGAACTCCCGAGGACTTGAAAGGAGAGCAAGATGCAATTGAAGATGTTGCAAAACGCCTATGTTGGAAGAAGATTATTCAAAAGGCTGACCTTGCTATATGGCAAAAGCCCACAAATCATATTGAATGTGTTAAAAGCAGAAGTGTTTACAAGGTTCCGCATATTTGTAAAGATGACAACGCTGATGCTGCTTGGTATGCACTTTTACCATTTTATTTTCACAATCACCCGTTTTTGCTTCTCAAACAAATGACAATAAATATTTTCCAGCATGAAACATTGTAAAATTTGGACTTTTTTGCCGATTTGTAAGATCCTATTTGTTGCTTAGCTCTGTTTGATATATTTTCTTAGGCATTAATTGCGCCAATTGATTTTGAGTTTTGCATTGAATGAAAGGTATAAGAAGATGGAAACCTGCATAACACCACTTCCAGAGGTCAATGATACTAACAATGTTGCCGGGGGGGCCTTAGAAAAGTGGCCAAAACGTCTAACAGCTATCCCTCCAAGAATAAGCAGTGGCAGTCTCCCTGGAATGACAGCTGAAAAGTTCAATGAAGATACTAAACTGTGGAATGACAGATTGTCCTACTACAAAAAGCTTAATGGCCGTCTGGCCCAAGGAAGATACCGAAACATCATGGACATGAATGCTGGATTGGGAGGCTTTGCTGCTGCCTTGGCAAATGATCCTGTATGGGTCATGAATGTGGTTCCATCAGATGCAAAACAAAACACGCTTGGTGTCATCTACGAGAGAGGTTTGATTGGTACTTATCAGAACTGGTAAGCAATATATTTCTGCTCATTATCCCCTATTAAATACTGGATCCTCTCGCAATGAGTCACCCAAATGGTTCCCTTTATATCTCGTGTTGGCTTACTCCTAGCATCTATTGATATCATTGTTAGTAAGAGACATTGTGAATATGTTTTTTTGAGATTTGATTCGTCATTTGTACGTCTTAGAATTATAATTTGGGTGAAAATGTGAGCAATGAACAGCTTCCCAAATGAAAAAGTTTGCTGTTTGACCAATGCAGGCCCTAACAATTGCTTTAGCATTTTTTCTCCTCTCTGTGTAACAAAACTAGGATAGATATCTCAAATATATCTTTTGGAAAAACACCAAGATGTATGAATTTCTAAGGCACCTCTCTTTGATTTGTCATATAGTTTCACCTGTTGAAGGGTGCCATATTGATTATCGACTCCATCACGTTCTCCGCAAATTTTCCACCGACTGGTGACAGATGGCCTCAAGGCTCAATCTAGCTGCGCCACTGTGTTGGGTTCAAAAATGTCTTTCCGGGAACAAAAGGGTCTCCAAACCCTACTATATGCCCAAGATATCGTGATTTTTTAATCGCCTTCTCCAAGCAAGAAGAAAAACTGTCCTATGACTGTCAAATGACATCAAATTTATGTTTGGCCATTTTTATTTACATCTCATACTATTACATGCAACTTCTCCCATTCCCCTTGTTCTGTCATCTAGAAAAATTATGTCTAGCAGTTATGAACTTCCCCAAAGCCCTGCCCTAGAAAATTATTGCATACTGTCTAAAATGTTTTAAATACAAATGTAACATGAACATACATGGTTTTGGTCCTGGGATAATATTCTTTTAATGCTGTTCAGATGGTATAACAAGGGCATGCTTTTGGATTGCAGGTGTGAGGCGTTTTCAACATATCCTAGAACTTATGACATGATTCACAGCAGTGGTGTCTTCAGCATGTACCAAGACAGGTAATGTCCCCTTTCAAAATTCATCCCTGGGTGTGTTAAAAATGTCTAGTACTCGTCCTGAATACTAACAACCAGATCTGTAACAAATGTTGCTTGAAGGGTACATGCTCTGTGAAATGCTTTTAGCCAATTGGCTACTATTTTTACAATTTAGTTTCAAAAATTAGATTTACCAGATTGTTAAAATTCCTAGAAACATCGGCCAATTTTTAAAATAAGTTATACTCGAATAGGTCCATGTTTACCTGAATTTTGAAGCATTCATTTAGGCTTGTATTTTATGATGAAGATGATGATGGCGACTTTTAAGGTCCTGTAGGCCAAATTGGTCTGTAGGACCTATCAAAGCATAACTATGTGGATAGAAGATTGTTTATATGATTGTTAACCGTTATGCTTCTTGTGCAGGTGTGACATAACTGACATTCTACTTGAAATGGACCGAATCTTACGCCCCGAAGGGACGGTGATCTTTAGAGATGTGGTGGATGTTCTAGTGAAAGTAAAAGCCTTGACTGATGGCATGAGATGGCAAAGTCAGATAATGGATCATGAGAGTGGTCCTTACAACCAAGAGAAAATCTTGGTTGCTGTTAAGAATTATTGGACAGGCAAAGCAGAAGAGGGAAGCTCCTCCTAGTTATAGAGATAACAACAATAATTATTATTGGATTTATTATGATTTGTGGGTGTTTTGGGCATGAGAGAAAAGACAATGGGTTGCTCTCTATTCTCAGATTTTGTACAATTCCAGCCAAGCTGGCAGAAGCCAGTTTTGTTTTTGTTTTTAGGATGGGTGTCAATGTTGTCACATTTTGTTGTCATTCTTTGGAACATTGTAAAATAAGATTTGAGAGTTCTCATTTTCAATTTTTCTTCAAACAGTTAGAAAGTCTTTTGGACTCTTGTTAAACCACCTTTATAATGTTTCTATCTTTTTTTTTAATTATTTTTTCCTATGTCTATTCTTAATCTACTCTAATGAGCTTAAAGACTGATTTTTCCTCACTCAAGATAAGTGTGGGTGAGGTTCATTTCAAGTAGTCAAATCAGGGAGCCAAATTATTTCAAAGTATTTAAAAAAAAAAAAAGCATGTCATATCTTATTAAATTTATTATATGATTATGCATGTCAGATCAAAAAGCAGGTGGAAATATGTTACACTTACCAAATTGATGATAATGTCAAATCTGATAAGAATCAGAAAGTTGGTCTTAGTACTATTTTTTTTTTTTTTTTTTTTTAATATTTTGGATTTAAGAATTTTAACTTTTTGTTAATTCTTTTGGATGTACACCTAAAATGAGGTTAGGAAAAAATATTTTGATAAATAATTAAAATATTGAGGCATTCATAATGATATAACATTTTTAAATATATATATATATATATATATATATATATATATATATATATATAAAAGGATGAAAATATAAAACTATGCTATTAAAACATCAATCTTAAACTTTAACAATGGTTGTATGCATATGAGCTAACAAACACGAGCTACAATGGTAACCGTTAGACAGTTAGACATTGCAAAAAATACTAACTATTAAATAAATATTACACATGTTTATATTGGTATTTGTAATTGCAACTTGGTTCATAAACTTTTAAATTAGGACAACCATTTAGAATGTTTGTATAGTTTATTTGACAACCCAAATTTTCTTTCTGACTAAAAGCATGTTCCCGCATTAGCGCACTTGGAAGAAATTTCAATGATGTGGCTAAGATTATTTAGCGGTAGATTTATATTGAAATGGTCCCATAGAATTTAAAATATGATAATATTATTTAAAAAAAAGAAAATTTAGAGAAAGTAGAGGAGGTTTGGATAAAGAAAGAGAATTAAAAGATAATATATAAAACAATTTTTGATTAATTATAAAGTAGTTTTTAGTGTCGAAACATCTTTATAAGTGATGCGAATCTTCGACCCTAATCTCTACTTCTCTTTGCAAATCCTCTACTTCTCTTGGCAAATCTTTTCCTTAAGAAGTGACTTCTATTTTTATAGTAAAAATTCTATTTTTTGCCATTCCTTAATGTTTGTTGTTGCATGGGAACACTTACAACACGAAAATACTACATCATTGCATTGTGAAAAAAATTCAATGGGTGTTGCTAAGCTTATTCATGTGCAGATTTGCATTGAAATGGTCTCATATATTTTAAAATGTAATAATATTATACACAAAAAGAAAATTAAGCAAAACATATAAGAGGTTTGGAAGATGAAAGAGAATTAAAAGATATTTTTAAAATAATTTTTTAGTGTAAAGTATTTTTCTAGTGTCGAAATATTCTCTGCGGGAGTTGCAAATCCTAACCCGTCTAAAAATCTCTCTTAAGCACCCGTTTCTCCTTTTTTTTAGGAAAAACATCTTATTTTTTCTATCCCTTAAAGTTTGTTGTCGCACGAGAACCCTTGCAATAGGGACATGGTTGCAGTTTTCCCTTACAAAGGGACCAGAGTTCAATAGAATGCTAAATATCATTTCTATCAATTTAGTTTTATTGTAAGGTTTTAGTTTTTAATCATTTACTATTTCACTCTATTTACAAATTTTTAATCCCTTTGCATGGAATTTCATTTGGGAAGAGTTTAAAAGTAGTGGAGGACACAAATAACAAAGAAAATTAGAAAGGTCACACTTTGTAGAGATCATGTGATGATAATGATGAAAAAGATGACTTTTAATGTATGTAGAAAACACAAATTTTCTTTGCAAAAAGTGATTTGTAGTGTGTGGAACACAATAAGGTATGTAGAAAACACAAATTTTTTTTACAAAAAGTGATTTGTAATTGGTTTCGTTGGCACCAAACTTTGGACTTTTCTTAACTCGAGTGCCATAACAATTCATGGATCCTTCTCACTTGAAGTACCTACAAAAATAAATAACAAATTAAAAGTATGTTGTAATAATAGATATTTAAACTTAAAATAAGATAAAATAAAGAAATAATTTTTTATCCTAAATAATGAAAGAAACCTTAGATTGGTATACAACCCAGTTTATTTGTGTAGACAATTGATTCAATTAGTATTTAGATTCAAAACAAAATCATCGAGTTCTGATTGGTTGCCCTGATTTAAGAGTTCATACACCAAGTTATGATTGCAAATATCACTGTAAGCATATCTTATTATATTAAATAGTGGACATATTAGGAGAAAATGAACTCTGTGTTCAATTTCATTTGAGTTACATATCTTATTTCAAGAGACTCCATCTACTAGTTTCACTCGTATGAGTTATTCCTAATTTTGCAATATTATTTTTCTTCTTTAAGTTGAAAATTTAATATGGGTATGAATGATGTTCAAGTTTAGGACTTGAATGTTATATTTGTAATAAAATAGATTTCTTTTATGTTTTGATATTTTTATTCTTCCAAGAGTTTGAGTGGAATAACAACAATAGATCAAAATATGATTTAAATGTAATAGAATATTTGAATAAATGATGAGCTAGTTCAAGGGGACAACCTCTACAACATTACAATAATAACAAAATTTGAAATATAATAATCTAATACTAACCACTACCTCTTATATATACCTTGCGTATGCTAAGGAGACACCCTGGGCCAACCCTAATATCAATATGAACCTATATAATTGATTATATGAATTAATTAAAGGTTATGATAGCCACAAGTTAGTCACACATAACCTAATAGATGCTGATAACTAATGGTGTAGCATGCTCCTCCCCTTCAAACCAATGTTGTACTAAACATTGATGATTGTTGAATATTTTTGCAAAAATGCTTCATCCTCCCATGTTGCATCTTTGTTGGTCGTATTCTTCTACTTAATTAGATAATCTATAATCATCTTATTTCTCAACCTCTTAGTTCATGTCTGAAGTATTTCCTCAAGTTCTAAAATGATTCTTCCCTCAACAAGCTCTATTTGACCCAAAATTCTTTGTCCAATGACCTTCTTTAAGCAGGAAACATGAAAGACTGGATGTATTTTTGTTGGCCAAGGTGACTTATGTTCGTGTTAAGTGTGTTCTATGACTGCTTGAACCTATGGTTGTACCTTCAAGGATGAGATGATGGATGGTGACTCAACCACAAAATTCCCTAAATGAAGATATCTTGGAAGAAATATCTCTTTTATGTGGCAAATATTTTATCGTATCCCCAAATACTAATTAGTGCCCATCTATAATTTCTTGTCAATTTGGTGTTATAGAAACCTTTTATTATTGTGCGAATAACATATTTAAATAAATTGTGAGAGGATCCAATTGCACACTGATGCCAGACATATCTCCTCGCATATTAGCCATATCTCCTTTCATTGCATTGTGCACATTATACATCTCTCTTTGTATATTGTGCATATTATCATCCAAATCATGCACTTTATCATCGAGTGAAGAAAACATCATAGTAAAAACACCACTTGATCCAAACTCAAACTCAATCTACTCTTTGTTAGGAGGTTTTCTAGGTGTGTATGAATTCTTTCCTTAACCTCTAGTTTGTGGCCGTATCATGTTGAGGCTTGACAACGCATAATTTTATTTGACCTAACTTTGACTAACTAGTTTTAGACTTAGGTTGACTTCAAATCCAAAATTTGAAAGATTCCCTGCATTAATTTTTGGTGAGATTTTTGAAAATTTAAAGAAATCATATTAATTCATACAATTACACCTTCTAAAGAAAATTTATGAAAAATTCTAACATAGCAATAACTCACTAAAAAATGATCAAATAACTCTAATTTTTTTATTGCAACTTCTTTGAATGGTTTTCCCACTTTAGTAAAAGAATTGTGGAAACATTCTCAAAATTATGGCCTATAAAATGAATTTAGAAAAAACCTTAAAATTGTAATAACTCACCCTAAATTATCACACAACTCTAATTTTTTATTTATTATAACTTCTTTGAATGATTCTCTAAGTTAATTAAAAAATTATAAAAAAATAAAAAACAATTTCTAAGATATAATCGATTCTTTAAAATACGGGTTTTGGTCACACTTATGCCTAAATTGAAACTTTGATACCAATTGTATAGATCAATAATAATACATCATAATATAATTGAAATACAACAAAATATTTGAATAAATAATGAATCATTTTGAAGGGACAATCTCTACAAGTTTATAATAAAAACATAATTTATAATATAATAATCAAATACTAACCATTACTTCTTATATATATTATATTGTATTTATGCTAAGGAGATACCTTATGCCAATTTATTACTAATATGAAATTATAGAAATACTCATGACTTAATTAAAAGTTATACTAGCTAAAAATCGGCCACACATAATACAATATATACTAATGATTAAGGGTAAATGGGCAATATGCAGACATTCTATATAATTTTAACCATTTATCAAAGCATTTTATTTTCAACTTTTTTTTAAACAAAAATGAATTATATATGGTGGTTGAGCAATGATACAAAGTCTATCATATTCTAGTTTTGTTAACTTATATTTATAAAACATATATTATTGAAAACCTTCATTTCATAGATAAAATGTCAACTTTCATAATGAAAATAAAATACATTATATTATTTTTAATTTAAAATTATAAATAATAAATTATTATTATTTAAAGAAATAAAAAAAAAGTAAATGTTAATTTTTTAGATTTACTCTATTTTATTTTAACTTTCACATTAAAATTTATAACCAAAAATTATCACAAATGTTATAATCCTAATATATTTTCGTTAAAATTCATAACCAAAAATTATTAAAGATATTATAACCCCAATATTTAAAAAAAAAAATATTTTACCTTGAAAAGGATAACACAAATGAAATTAAAAAGAAAAGGTCATGGGTTCCATTCCATAGGACCCTTCACCATAAATACTTTGAGAAAATACAAAACAATTAATATTATTGAAAAATTTCCATTTTTAAAGTTTAAATAAAATTATTATTCTTAAGCTAACGAAGGGTTTTTCTTTGGGTCGCAACATGATTTTAACATCTTGTTTTAGGGAGGGTCAATGCTTTGTTAGTTGTTGCTTCGGCGTATTGACTTGGTTCAATAGTTTTCTGCATGATGATTTGGATTTGTGATGGATTTTTTGTTTTTTCTTGTTTGTATCTGTAAGTCTCTGATGATTTGTCACTATTTGTTTTTTGTTCTCTGGCGATCTTTGTGGTTCCGGTGATTTTTGATGGTTTGAGTGGTTGTAATGTCTATTGTGTCCCATCGATACTGTTGGTGTTGTTTGTAAGGTTAACCATAGCCATTAATGATGTTTGTAATGTTAGTGATGGTTGTTTTATATTCGATAGAAGATTTAGACCTCCTTATTTGTGTCCAACACTGGATCGCACCTTTAATAAAAAACGACCGGTTCATAACTCCAATCTCTATAAAAACATTATCCGATTCATAACTCTCAACTCTCTAAAAACATATACCCATAATTAATTAAAAAAAAATTGTCATATCTGACAATTTCCAAATGTTAAAAATAATGAAAAAGACTAAGGTTTTTTCACATCTTGCTTTTCTTTTCAGATGGGATATTAGCGTTGTTTAAGTGATCCACGTCATATAATTTTCCTTTTTCCTAAAGGTTCACTATTGTGTACGTGAAACATATAATTAATCATCATTATTCTTTGAAGCCTTTTGACTATGTAAACATCAATGACCATCCCAATCCTAAAATTAAGCTTTGATTGCGGGTGTGGGGTCTCACTTGTCTTTTGAGGGTGTTTTCATTATGATTTGTTAAGAACATTTTATTTTTCTTATGTGACATCTAGGGGTGGCTCCACATTCTAATCAGTTGCAAGTCAAACGAGTGTGACTAATATCTGTATAATGTATTAATTTAATTTTTTTTAATTATAAATTTTATTCCACATTTTTAACACTCTTTTAAATTTTATTTTTAACTTTAAACTAGATATTAAGTTTTGTCGAGCTATTAAAATTATATTAAAAAATAATTCAGATGATATTTTATCATTTAAATATAACGTAAAGTATATTATAAACTCAAAATTCTTCAAAACATTTAAAAAATATATATTAACGACTCTCAAAACACTTTACTGAAGTGGAGAATAAGATTAATGATTTATGCACAAGATTACAATGTGTAGAAAATGAACAAACGAATTTCGAGGATCTTTCCAAACAATTGAAGAAAATAATTATGTCAAGTTTAAAAGGAATAACAAAGAAATAATATGCATGAGAGGCAAAGTCGAAGATATACAAGCCCACATGAAAACAATGAGAGATCTTCAACATCAAATTGAATAAGTACAGTCCCTTTGTTATATTTTAAACTAGAAAACTGATAAACTAAAAAACCTTGAAGATGTATCCGGAAACATGCAATCGATAGAAAAAATAAAATACTATCTTGTCGGTACGTTGAAGATGTCGACATTAAATCAATTGTATATTTAGCACTTTTAGTGTTTATTTATGTTAACCCATTGATAGTCAATAAGAATATGTTATTTTATTCATCAACTCACCAAATCAACTCGTAGATAACTTAATCTTATGTGAAAAACACTTTGAACCTATCTTCATTAAAAAATGTAATTAAAAAAAATTTTAAATTACAATAAAATATAAGATCCACCCTTTTCAACTTGAAGGAAAGTTTGAATTTAGAGAATTTTTGTACAATTATATTATTGTAGAGCTCATGATTATAAATTTTAATATAAAATGCAAATGCTTAATCAATGTAAACTATTGTTTGAAATAAATTATTATTCTTGTCAATATAGAATATATAGCTTTCACTTTATGTCAAAATAAACATTATTAGGTATGATTAAGGGCTTTAAATTAGCGTCTTCTATTGATTCGGTCTCTCATCAGTAATTTGTTGATGACACGTTAATCATAGGGGAAGCATCAATGAAAGAAGCGAAGGAAGTTAAGACATTGTTGGAAAGCTATGTAGAAGTTTTAGGTCAGAAAATCAACTTGGATAAGAGCACTATTTTCTTCATCAGCACTCCTATTGATGGACAAACCAAAATTTCAAACATTATGGGTTCTCAAATCAAAGAACTTCTTTCAAACTATTTAGGAATGCCTCCATTCAAGGGCAAAATGTCCAAAAACATTTGAATTTCTCTTCATGATAGATACCACATAAGTAAGTTGGAAAGGATTCTTGCTCAATCATGCAAGAAATTTCAGCTCCTCAAAAGTACTCTTCAAAGCTTTTCAATTTATCTCATGTCTAGCTTCATAATTCCAAGAAAGATAGTGGACAAAATTGAGCAAATTCAAAAAATATTTTTGGGTGGATAGGCACTGAAGAGAGTTAAAGAATTGCCTTGATTGCTTGGGCAAAGAGTTTGCCTTCATAAAGAGCAAGGAGGGTTAGGGATTCAAAGGATGAGAACCATGAACAAAGTTCTAATTGCTAAAATTGCATGGAGATTTATAAAAGAAAATAATTAGTGGACACTAATTTTTAAGGCGAAATATTTAGATAGCGTAGACGTTGAAAGATTTCTTTCAACTGAATCCATACCAATTAAATCACACTTCTAGAATTATTTAGCTGAATGTAGGAAACTCCTGTGGAAAGGTAGTAAATGGAATGTGGGATCAAGAAATAGAGCTTTGTTTGGGGATAATGTTTGGTTGATAAACTCTCCTCTAAATCTTATCAAGCCTTGGGATAGTCTAAGTATTCCCATTAAGCGTATAATTGAAGAAAGGTTGATGGATTACATTAAAAATAGAAGTTCAAATAAAATTTGGAAATCGATTAATTAGAATCCCATAAACGCAAAATAAAATTTTCATATTTCCTCCTTGAATGATTTATTGAAATATTTTCATATTAACCAACTTCATAGAGAAGATGGGCTAATTTGGGTAACATCATTAGATGGTAGATATAGTGTCAAATCAGGTTATGTGGTGGCTTTAAACTTGACACCAAATGGAGACAACTTGGCTAAAAGCGATTTTGCAATTCCTAATAGTTGCGTTTTGTGTGAAGAAGTGGAAATTGTTTACCATCTCTTATTATTGTGTCCCTTTGATTATTAGATGAAATGATTATATCTAATTTCAAGGTTTGTTGGGTTCAGCCGATATCCATTCTTGATTTTTTTTCAATGGTCACCTTCATTTCTTAGCTTCCAGCTAAAGAAAATTTTGAAACTGGCCCTACCACATGTTTTTTTGGGTTTGTGGTGGTTAAAAAAACTATTCTTTTCAAAATATGAAGCAAAGTGTTAGAATAGTGGGAGCAATGATTATTAACACAATTCTTGACAATTTCTCACTAGTCAAAAACAAGAAAAAGGAGAGGATTAAAGAGTTTGAAATTAGAGCAACCATTAAATGAAGTATTATATAGGAAAATGCAAAGTGACTGAAGGAAGAAAGGTTGACAAGAAACTTATTAAATGAAAATGTACCTCTTCATGTTGGTTCAAACTAAAATATGATGGTGTTTCTAAATGCAACTTGAGAAAGGTGGAAGCAATGTTATTAGAGAGAATAGAGGGAAATTGGTTGCAACATTTACGGAAAATTTTGATGTTCAAATGAATCATTTTGTGGAGTAGAAATTTGTGTAACAATAGTGTACATAATCTTAGGTGTTATAGGATAATTTATCTTATTATAATAAGTTGATTTTCATTCCTATAGGAATAGGAAGGGTATTTTTGGGAATGTAAAGTGAACAACCATCTTAGTTTATTTATTTGTAATGTTTACTCATTAAAATGCAATGTGAACACAATTTTGGCTTGCACCAATAATTTTTAATTCATGCCATTAATCTTTGGCATAACAGTGGTATCATATACTGGTTTTATTATTGGTCAATCTCATTTTATCCATGCTTCTCCACTATAATCACAACCAGTAAATTACTTCATTTTATTAGTCTTCCTAAATCCAAGGACTACGTACCACTTGATTGTATTGGAATAGAAAGTCATTTTCAGCTAAAAATGACACATCAAGTGCTAATCTGATAAGTTTTTTAGTGTGGTGGCCCTGACTTTGTAGGAGTTTCAACTCAAAGGAAGGTGTATTAATCATTTTGTTGTGCGCTAAATTTCTAACAAACTATACGCATTATCACTAGTGTGTGGTGCATACAAGGTATATTGTTTGGCTTAGCATTATTTTTGATCTCTTTTTTGAGTTTGGCAATGTGGTAGGAGTACATGTAGTTCTTTATCATTTTTTAACCTATGTAGGAGGTGTTTTACTATTAGAAGACTTCTTGTCTGCTATTTTCAGACATTTGGTAGAGTGTTTGCTATTTTCTAACCTAATTTTGGTGCATTTCGCTGAGTGTTATCTAATCATTGATGCCATATTTGTATCTTGAAGCTTTTTTAAGATTTTAGACTGTAATGAAAGTTACATGTGTAGACACCTAAAAGTGGCCACCAATGGCTTCATACCGGACTTTAGATTGATTCTTATCAACCTTTACAAATCTAGTCTAAGAATCACTAAACATCTTAAATTTGGCTTCATAACATACAATTTGGCCTATTAATCCATTAAAAAGAGCAAATGCACCCATGACATTGATTCAAATGTTACACAATGCTAAAATACCTAATAAAATTAATTAACATGCAAAACATAATCAAATGCCTAATTGAATTCATCCTTGAGCAATTAAATATCAAAAAAGAAATTCAAAAAATCAAAGAATATTATAGGAATTCATAATTACCTTTTGTGAGTTGTCCAAAATTCAAAATACCTCACCCATGCCTATTCCATGATAATCATGAGGTTTGGACACCTTTTAACTCTACTGGGGTTAATTAATGAACTAAGGTGAGGTTTGAACCCATTCCAAGCCCCTTTGCTAAACCTATAAATATAAGCATTTTTCTCTCATTGATGAGAGCTTGGACATAGTAATGTTATAATGCAAGATTTGGTGCATGATTCAAAGCTATAGAGTTATAATGCCAAAATTCCAAGCCAAGCCACTTTGAGAAAACATCAAGCCAAAGCCAAACCAACAATGATGCCAAGGAGAGAAGGAGCCACACAACTCCATTTGCTAAAGACTTCTTGAGCACAAGCCAAGCAAGCCAAATGAAGAAATCTCTTGGAGCATTCAAGGAGGTAAGAAAGGTTGTTTTTCTTGAATTTTAGTTGTGCTTTGTCCATTGGTTTTCTTCACCATGCTCCTCCCTTTATCTACGCAAGATAGTGTTCTGCATGTTAATGTGTTTGTTTTCATTTTGATTTCTTTTATTGTGAAGCTAACATATGATCTAACCACCCTTCTTGGATTCTTTGATCACAAATGGCACACCCGGTGGGACATTGAACACCCCACATAGCAAGGAGATGAAGATGCAACTCAAAAGTTGACAAATGAATGCTTAAATTCCTTCAAATTTGTAATTTTAGCTTTGATTTCGCCACATTTTCAATTCTTGAATTATCTCGGATCTACACAGAGACCAACCTCAGTCATGGTTAACCAACGTCAATTCTATGTGACCATTATCGATTCCACCCAACCGAGCTTGGTTCTATGTGACCGCTATTGATTGGTATGCAGGGTGGAACATAGCTTACCAAGATTGCATTTTGAATGTTTCTAGTAATCTTAAAAGTTGTTTCTTGATCTTAGTAGATTTTAAACTCTCTGTCTAATCCTTGCCTTGCAGGTCTTTGTTGAGTTTTTAGCTAATCATTGCCTAACCTAACATTTTATTTTGTTATGGTTTTGCCTTTGAGTTCACAAGTGATCGACGATGGTCTTAATCGATCGATGTTGGTTATTCATGATCGATGTTGGTTATTTTTAAATTTTATTAAGGTACTAATATAATCTCTTAACCCAACCGATGTAACTTTTAGAGTGTGATTTATTCTACTCTTTTTTTTATGATTAACTTATATACCTTATCATTTTTTAAATATAATTTAATTGAGTTTTCAATTCGAAAAAATTAAATTCAATTTAATGATAGCTAAATTTAAAATTTTAATAAATTAAATTGATTTTTAAAATTTATCAACTTCAAAATATAATTATTTAGATAAAAAATTGTTAATATAATTACTAAAATTTTCATTTATTATGAAAATATGATATTACTGACATTTTAATTGATACAGACACAATCTTAAACCCTTAAACCCTAAAAAGAGAGTGATCTCTAAAAATATGACATTTTATTTGATATTAACAGAATCTTAAATCTAAAAAAAAAAAAGTGATCTTTAAAGATGTAACATTCTATTTAATATGGACGAAATTTTAAACCCAGATGTTGATCTCTAGAAATGTGATAAATGATTTAGTGAAAATAAAAGCTTTGACTAATGACATGAGAGTGGTCCCTAAAACCAATTAAAAATCTTGGTTGCATTTAAGAATTATTGGACAGGCGGCAAAGGAGAAGAGGGAAACTCCAAATGATAGGGATAGAAACAATAATTTGTATTGGATTTATTATGATGTGTATCTGTTTTAAGCATGAGAGAAAAGACAATGGGTTGCTCTCTATTCTCAGATTTTGTACAATTCTACCAAAGCTGGCAGAAGCCAATTTTGTTTGTGTTGTGATTCTTTGGAACACTTTCATTTTCATTATTTTGGGAAACTTTGCATTTTTAGGTTCCTTTTAAATAGTTATGAAATTACATCATGGTTTTTTTAATTGAAAGTATATTATTATATATTTTTAAATTTATAATATAATTATATACCAATTAAAAATGTGGGTGAAAAAGACATTACACCTAACAAACAAAAAGATGGTACTATCAAATTTAATAAAAAATTTAAAAAGTTTAAAAATAATAATAATAATTTAAAAAAAATTGAATAATATAAATTTTATTTATATAAATATAAGAAAGATTGTTTAAGGGTTAAAAAAATTGTTAAAAAAAAAAAATCTTTTAATAAAATATGTTTTTTACTCTCAATTGTTTAGTGGAATTTTTTATATTGGAAATGTAATATTGCATTTAGAAATGGTTTTTCGAATTCTTTTATAAAATTATGAGTTTATTTTCTTTGGTTTTAGGTAATTTTAGTAAGTGATGGGTTTTGAATGTTAGATATGTGACAACAAAATTAAATTTTGAACCTTTTTATGACGCGGTTTATAATCCATTTTTACAAGGGAGTGTGGGGGCAACACCCCCCACTATTATTGCATGTACTATTACATGTATTTAAATATCTAATTTTCACTTTATTATCTGTTGTTTTGATTTTGCTTCTATGTTGTTGTGTTTCATTGATATTTACGTTTTATTGTTTTGAAGTGTATTTTGTACTAATATGAAAAAAGGACCATGAATAATAAGTTGTTGGCTTTTTGTTATAACCATCTATGTATTATTATTTCTGTGATTAATAGATATATTGATGAGTTTCAATCGAAAAAATCCTTCACCATATTGAACTAAAATTAGAGTTACGAGTACAAGTAAAGATTATGCATATGGAAAAAAGAAATAAAATTTTAGATAAATTATATATTTATATATATATGTGTCTATATGTATGTGTATATGTATGTATGTGTATATGTATGTATGTGTATATATATATGTGTGTGTGTGTGTGTGTGTGTGTGTGTATATGTATGTGTATATATATATATGTATGTGTATATATATATATATATATATATGAATGAGAATATAATTATATTGAGATGTATTTTACAATAACCTCTGAGCATGGTTGTGGGTTACAATAAAATGAGTATGTTCCCTTTTAATTTCAACTTTAAATTTGACGTCCATTTAATTGTCATTTTAAAAATTACATTAAAAAAATTATAACCGATATTATTATACCCTATTAATTTTTATGATAATTCAACCAATATATAAAAACCTTTATAAGGTTTTGTGTTTTCAACCATTTCTCTAAAAATCTCATAAATCTGATATTATTCCTTTATGATCTATGATTATTTTTGAAGCTTGTCAATGTTTTCTATATTAAGTTTTTATTAAAGGTTATTTATCAAGACTCTTATGGATCATCCATTTTTTTATATGGATTTGTTTTTCATTTTTCACGTTACATTTAAAGGCTTCAACGAGTTGTTTCTTCCTTGTCTAGTCTCCCACCATCCTCCAATTATCTTCATCCCATTTCGTGCATTGTTGCCCTTCTACAATCTATTTGACACAATCTCATTCATTTTTTAATTAATTTATTATTTTCTAAATTTATTTGCATTTTTATTTATTCTCATTTATTTTTGACATTATTTTATTATTAGAACATTGTAGTATAATAATTATTATAAATAATAATAATTTACATATTTCTTGTCGAAAGAATAAATTTGATTCAAAATGAAGAAATGTCGGTAAACACTGTAAGTCACGAAGAGGAGGTGAAGATGGAGGATCATCCTTTATAGAATTATGTATTTATTTTTATTTTTAATTTATTTTGTTTTTGAATTCTATGATCATACAATTTATTTTAATACTTTTTGTTTGAAATTTTAAGTTTTATATGTAAGTTGTGCTCATTCTGTTTACAGATATTTTACAATAAAAATAAGGGAAGATGTAATGATGAGATCTGAGTCACAATTATTGTCCATCTTAAATTTGATATCCATTTGAATATCATCTAAAAGTATTTTTCTTTTTGTATAAAAAATCAATAGTAAAATCATAGTATCTTGATCATATGGTAGAATCTAGAACTTATTTTAAATAAAAATGTTTTCCAACAGGCCATGATACTACATAACCACATCGATATCATTTATCACCAATCACTAAATAAATAAAATAATAAACATATTAATTAATATGATATATAAAAAGTCACGATAAAACCATAAAATTAATATCTCTAAACATATCTTAGATATAAATCTATTGAAGGTATCTATACTAACTAGTATACATATCTTAGATAACTCTATATAAAAGATGCTGAAACATATCATTCTTAAGGTCACTATATTATATTGAACTAGTGACATAACTGAAATCAATGCATCGAGAATAATAATAACAAAAAATTCAATTACAACATGTATACAAAAATAATAATTAGTAGCATTAAATTTATGAGAATGATTCAAGTACCAAAAAATTATCAATATAATTTATTCAAATGCTAATTACATGGAATGATTTTGGGTTATGGGAGCTACTTCCATTTTTTTATTATTAAATTCCTAGTTTGGAAAATATAATCTAAGAGTTAAACTAGTAATAATAACAAATAATAATTTTGCATGTTAATAATCTATATTTGATTTACATGGCTCTCTCCTAAAAAATATAAATATAATCCAAATCCCAATCCAAAGGAGATTTAACATCTCCTATCATGAACGAGGAATAAACTATTTCCTAACATTTATTTTTATCATATTTATATCTCTAAATTATATATATTACTCATTACTTCTATGACAATTCATATTCCCATTATTAATATTTTTCTCTATTTATTATCATTAATTTTAGCATATTATTTATTATTGTACTCAATTTACAATATAAATTTACATGTAAACTCAATTATAAATAATTTACAAAACAAAAGGAGTGACCAGATACTATGTGATGCAATTCAATATAATTTTTTTATTAATATGGACAAATTACTCAACCATAAACAAATTTTAATATAAAAACAAGAACTAGCCACTACGTGACCCTTGTTTTCTATGAGGGAATATATCTTCCTTTAAAACTAATGCATATTATTGAATTTGATAATTATTGTAAATATTTAGAACTATCTATTTTAATAATGTATTTTGTTAGGATAATTCTTTATGAAATTATGTTAAAATACTAGATGTAATTTGCACAGAGCTCTTAAGGTATTAAATTGGATGCAGTGTAAAAATATGACCAAAGTTTTTTTTATTTCATTTTATTGATAATCATAAATTTAAACATGTTTATCATGTAACTCAGTTGGTAAAACAATCAATTGTCAAATATGAGTAATATGCAAAACATTGAGACCTTAAAAAAACTAGTTTTTGTTGTACAGACTAAAACAATATATGTTTGGCATCACAAATATTATTTGATTACATATTTGAGTTCCTCTCAAAAAATTAGACAATTTTAAAAAAATGACATGTCATTTTGATATTGTATGCAAATGTTATGGCCTTTGAAAGTTGGTAGACTTTCTTTTTAATCGATCTTAGGAGCTATTGATGACCTTTGGAGCTGTGACTGATGACCTTTGAAGCTACAACTACTGATCTCTCGAACCCAATTTTTGACCTCTATAGTTGTGTGTATTGGATTATTTTTGATGTTTGGCTTCAATTTGATAGTTTAGTTGAGTTCTTGGCAGTTTATAATGTTGGGAAACGATAAATACATGTCTTGGAAAAGTAGCTTGAGAATCAAGAAAAATGCACATGAAAATGAAAGGACATGAAACATTTTGGCTTTAGTGTCCAACTCTTGAACTTATCAAATGTGTCTAAGAGGTATTTTTGTGCATAAATATGAACCTATAGAGTTCATTCAAAGGGGGAGACAAAGGAGAAGATTAGAAAATGGATTCATCTAAGAAGAAGGACTACACAAATGAGATAGTTAAGTTCAATAGTTTTTTTCCTTTCTTGAGAGACATGTCTTCCATTGAATATTATAGGGATCATCATGAATATGTGATTCATGAGGTTGGTTTTCATTGTAAACCCAATAGGCAAAAACTTGTCAACTGTAAAACATAGTGAAGACGATGAAGCATTGCTTCACTCGTGTTGGAGTTTTCTCACATTGAGTTTCAGAAGGATATGTCATGTGTTATCTCTCTTTGTGGTTGATGTGTTTGTTTCTTTTATATTGAATGTTTATATTCTTTGCAACTAGACTAATACACATATTTAAGAGAACTCAAGATGCATCCCTAAAGGTTAAAGAACTTCACATTTGGTATTGCACCTCTATGCAAACATCTTAATTGCAATCATGTATGGAGTAGTAGCATGTTTAAAGTGTGGAGGAATAAATGTAATGTATGTAGCATATGAAGTGTTGCATATTCTTTTGTATGTTATAGATGATAGTCCTAAGAGCTGGATTATATCTTAAATCAATATTTTGGATGTTTTTCTATGGTATAGAACTTGAGAGAAACACATTGACTTGATATGGTCCATGTTGGTGAAACTTAGAGTGGAATATCCACCTAGTTTATGGATTGGTTGACCCACAACATGACTTTGTTATTTTGTATAATGTGTCTTCCTTGTATGTTTGTAGCTTTTTGCTCGTCTTGTATTCCTAGACACATGTTTTTGTTAACTTTGAATAGTCAACCCTTAAGGCCTTGATCTTAGTGGAATTCTTCGGTCTCCCCTTGCCTTGTTGGCACTTTATAGATTAGTTGAGAGGGACCATATGCCATGTTATTTTCCATGATGCATCTGAGTTTTATTCACCCTGACCTAAAAAATGAGTTTGTGTTGAAGTGATATCTCTTGTGACTTTATGGAGACTATAAAAATTTAGATAGGCAACTCCAAGCAAATCCAAAGGGTTTTATACATTAATTTTCCTAATAGTTATTTTTGTTTCCAATCCTTTAAACTCAAGATTAGAGTTTTTCATTTGTTTTCCTCACGGAAGACAACTATTTATTAGCATGAAAGCATTTCTTGTAGCATTGAGTGTTTTTACATTGACTATTGGAACTTGAGGCAAGGTATAAAAATATCAAGTCACTGCACGACATGTTCGGTGTTGTCTTCTTCCTCAATGAGACCAAGGAAATAATCATCTGTGAAATGCCCATTAACAAGTTAAGTAGGGTTATTCGAAAGAAGGGAAATACATTTGACAAGACCATGGGATTTTGTATTTGCTAACAAGTAACCAAAACGTTTTCCAACTATCACATACAATGCAAGTGTAAGATGGCAACCTTGTCTAATAGAGTGAAAATTTTGAAATTTTTCTGAATGCAAACCATTAATTGAGAGACATGTCAAGACATTTGCATAGAGTATTTGTGTTGGTTAGAGAAAATTAGGACCAAAATCCAGAGCTTGTAACATTTCCAAAATAAATAATCAATCAAAATAGTGATAGGCTTTTTGAAAGTCAATTTTGAGGAACAACACTTGTTGATTAGACCTACATGCTCACTCCATGCCTTCCCATATTGTAATAATGTTGTCTATTATATATTTGCTTTTGATGATTCCTATTTTTTAAAGAATAACAAATCAAAGGTAGAAAATGATAAATGTGCAAATCAAGAGCTTTGGCAATAATCTTGTACAAGACATTGAGCAGTGTGATAGGGTGTTAGTTGTGAATTTGTTCAAGATCATCTAACTTAGATATGAACTTGATATGCCTTTTGTTAATAAATTGGCCAAAGCTTTTGGTGCCAAATGCTTCATTGTAAACTTGAGACGAATCATTTGCAATGATATCGAAAAGCACTTTGTAAAACTCACAAGAAAATTCATCGCCCAACTTCGTGCAAGTCTTCAATGATAAGCAACCTATTACATGCCATTCATTGAGAGAGAGAGAGATTGCAAGGGACCATCGACATACATTATTGTAGAGTTTGTTCTCGCTAGGATGAAGATTACTAAGATTTGAGGACTCAAAGCAGAGCAAGATGCATTTGAAGATGTTGTAAAACGCCTGTGTTGGAAGACGCTTGTTCAAAACAGTGACCTTTCTATAAAGCCCAGAAATCATACTGAATTTGTTAAGGGTAGAAATGTTTACAAGGTTCCTCATTTTTGTAAAGATGACAACTCTGATGCTGCTTGGTATGCACTCTTATTTATTTTTATTTTCAAAATCATCTGTTTTTCCAGCAGTGAAACATTGTAAAATTTGGAATGATATTTCAATTTAGAAGATCCTATTTGTCGCTTAGCTTTGATTGAAATTAAGCGCACCATTTGACAATTCGATCTATTGATATTTTCTTTCTCGTAGCACCTATTGATATCATTGTTAGCAAGAAAATGTTTTCTTGATATTTGATCTATTCTGAAGACCAATGCAGGCACTAACAATGACATTATCATTTTTCTTTTTTATATCTAATAAAATTAGGATAGATATTTTAAATATATTTTTATGAAAAATGTTAAGATGTATTAATTTTGAAGTATTTTTTTTGGATTTATTATACAATATTATTTATTGAAGGTGTTACACATTGATTAATAACTTAATCATGTTTTCCTTAAATTTTTTAATTGATTAGTGATAAATGATCTCAACACTCCTTTTAGTAGCATGACTGTATTGCGTTTTAAAAAATCTCTTAGAAAAAAGAAATAAGTTCCAAACTTCAATATATCTAAAATATCACGATTTTTTTTTAATTATTTTTTCTAAACTTATTTAAGCAAGAAAAAAAATATCCTATAACTATTAAATGATATGAAATTTACACCTCAACACCTCTCGTAACTGATAAAAAGACGTGTCTAACTGTTATAAACTTCCACAAAGCCCTCCCTTAGAAAAATATTGCATACTGGCTAAAATGTTTAAAATAGCATACATGGTTTGGATCCTGGGATAATAATCTTGTAAGCCTGTTCAGATGGTATAACAAGGGCATGCTTTTGGATTGCAGGTATGAGGCGTTTTCAACATATCCTAGAACTCATGACATAATTCACAGCAGTGGTGTCTTTAGCATGTGCAAGACACGTAATGCCCCTTTCAAAATTTATCAATTATCTAAAGTAGTCACCTTTCAAGGGTGTGTTAATTAGTTTCAATACTTAGATTTATCAATTTGATAATTTTTTAAAAATATATTGGTTAATTTTTAAAATTATCAGTTTTTTCATATTCGAGAGTTTAAGTTTGTGGTCATGGAAGTGTTAGTCGTAGTGGTTGGGATGGTGATATCGAAAGGATTGGTGGGGATAGGGAATGGTACGTTGTTTGCCTTTTTAGATAATCTGTATTTTCATAAAGAATGTTTTCGCACTTGACTTTTGTTATTTCTCCTACCAGGGCAGATAATATTGAAGATAACTTATAAAGAAATGGAAGAATATGGTTGGAGTTTTGTACTTGATGTTGCAAACCCACTAACTTTTGGGGCAGGGGAAGATGGGTTGATAAGCCGGATGGTCTCTTACCTCCTCCTCCTTCATCTTTTATCATTGTTCCTATTATTTAATGTGGATTATGTTTTGTGACTCTCTTTTATAACTTTTGGCTTTGTCAAATTTTTAGTTGAATTTTTTTTTCTAATTTTATTAAAATATTATGTAACCTCTTAAGCCTGTCAATGTAACTTACAAAATGTGACTTATTACACTCTTTTTTTTATATAATTAACTTATATACTTTATCATTTTTTTAATATAATTTACTTAAATTTTTAGTCAATAAATTAAATTCAATTTAATAATAACTAAATTTAAATTTTTAATAAATTAAATTAATCTTTAAAACTTATCAAAATATAATTATTTAGATAAAAAATTGTTCATATAATTACTAAATTTTACTACTGACATTTCAATTAATACAGAAAGTAATCTCTTAAAAATGTAACATTGTATTTGATATGAATGGAATCTTAAATCTCAAAAAGAAAGTGATCTTTCAAGATGTAAGATCCTACTTAATATAGACGAAATTTTAAACCCAGATGTTGATATCTAGAGATGTGATAAATGTTTTAGTGAACATAAAAGCTTTGAATAATGGCATGGGAGTGGTCCCTACAACCAAGAAAAAATCTTGGTTGCTGTTAAGAATTATTGGACAGGCGGCAAAGGAGAAGAGGGAAACTCCAAATGATAGGGATAGAAACAATAATTTGTATTGGATTTATTATGATGTGTATCTGTTTTAAGCATGAGAGAAAAGACAATGTGTTGCTCTCTATTCTCAGATTTTGTACAATTCTACCAAAGCTGGCAGAAGCCAATTTTGTTTGTGTTGTGATTCTTTGGAACACTTTCATTTTCATTATTTTGGGAAACTTTGCATTTTTAGGTTCCTTTTAAATAGTTATGAAATTACATCATGGTTGTTTTAATTGAAAGTATATTATTATATATTTTTAAATTTATAATATATTTATATACCAATTAAAAATGTGGGTGAAAAAGACATTATACCTAACGAAAAGATGGTACAATCAAATTTAATAAAAAATTCAAAAAGCTTAAAAATAATAATAATAATTTAAAAAACATTAAATAATAAGTTTTGTTTATATAAAGAAAAGAAAGATTATTCAAGGGTTTAAAAAAAATCGTTAAAAAAAAGATATTTTAATAAAATGTGTCCTTACTCCCAATTGTTTAGTGGAAGGTTTTGTATTGGAAATGTAATATTACATTTAGAAATGACTTTTCAAGATTTTTTTATAGAATTATGAGTTCAATTTTTTTGGTTTTAGGCAATTTTAGTGAGTCACGGGTTCTGAATGTTAGATATGTGAAAACAAAATTAAATTTTGAACCCTTTTATGATGTGGTTTATAATTCATTTTTACAAAGGGATGTGGGAGAAACACCCCCCGACTATTATCGTATGTACTATTACATGTACTTAAATATCTAATTTTCACCTTATAATTTGTTGTTTTGATTTTGCTTCTATGTTGTTGTGTTTCATTGATATTTAAGTTTCATTGTTTTGAAGTGTATTTTGTACTAATATGAATAAAGGACCGTGAATAATAAGTGGCTAGCTTTTTGTTATAATTATCTATGTATTATTATTTTTGTGATTAATAGATATATCAATGAGTTCCAATAGAAAAATCTTTCACCATATTGAACTAGAATTAGAGTTACGAGGACAAGTAAAAATTATGCATATGGAAAAAAGAAATAAAATTTAAATGTTTTGGATAAATTGTGTGTGTGTGCGAGAATATAATTATATTAAGATGTATTTTATAATAACATCTGCGAATGGTTGAGTGTTATAATAGAATAAGTGTGTTCACTTTTAATTCCAACTTTAAATTTGACATCCATTTAATTGTCATTTTAAATATTACATTAAAAAATTATAACTCATATTATTATACTCTATTAATTTTTATGATAATTCATCTAATATATAAAAATTTATAAGGTTTTGTGTTTTCAACCATTTCTCTAAAAACCTCATAAACCTCATATTATTCTTTTATGATCTATGATTATTTTTTAAGCTTGTCAATGTTTTCCATATTAAGTTTTTATTAAATGTTATTTATCAAGACTCTTATGGATAATCCATTTTTTTATATGGATTTGTTTCTCATTTTTCAGGTTGCATTTAAAGGTTTGAACGAGTTGTTTCTTCCTTGTCTAGGCTCCCACCATCCTTCAATTATCTTCGTCCCATTTCGTGCATTGTTTCCCTTCTACAATCTATTTAGCACAATCTCACTCATTTTTTAATTAATTTATTGTTTTCTAAATTTATTTGCATTTTTTATTTATTCTCATTTATTTTTTAAATTATTTTATTATTGGAACATTGCAATATAATTATTATTACAAATAATAATAATTTACATATTTCATGTTGAAGAAATAAATCTGATTCAAAACGAAGAAATATCGATAAAACACTGTAAGTCAAGAAGAGGAGGCGAAGGTGGATGATCATCCTTTATGGAATTATGTATTTATTTTTATTTTTAATTTATTTTATTATTTTAATTCTATGATCATATAATTTATTTTAATCCTTTTTGTATGAAATTTTAAGTTATATATATATAAGTTGTGCTCATTTTCTTTATAGATATTTTACAATAAAAATAAGTGAAGATGTAATGATGAGATCTGAGTAATTTTTGTTGTTCATATTAAATTTGATATCCATTTTAATATAGTTTAGAAGTATTTTTCTTTTTGTATAAAAAATCAATAGAAAAATCATAGTATCTTGATCATATGGTAGAATTTAGAATTTATTTTAAGTAAAAATATTTTCCAACATGCCATGATACTACATAGCTAGATTGATGTCATTTATCACCAATCAAATAAATAAATAAACAAAGAAAATAATAAATATATTAATTAATATGATATATAAAAAGTTAAGATAAAATCATAAAATTAATATCTCTAAACATATTTTAGATATAAATCTATTGAAAGTATTTAAACTAACTAGTATACATATATTAGATAACTCTATATAAAAGATGTCGAAAGATATCATTCTCAAGGTGACTATATTATATTGAACTAGTGACATCACTGAAATAGATGCATCGAAAATAATATATCTCAACGTCTTTTATATAGATCTATCTAAGATATGTATGCTAGTTTTATATTGATAATGAAAAATATTTAGTAATTGTAGTTTTCGAATTTAATATTTTTAAAAAATACTTTTGGATGTATGCCTAAAATAGGTTGGAAAAATAGCTTAAAAAATAATTAAAATACTAGGTATATACGATAATATAACCCTCTTAAATGAAAAATGGTTGCAAGTTTGAAGAAGAAAATAATGATTATTAAATTGAGAACTAACAAACATGAGCTATATAGGGAAAACTAGCCAAAAAATTATTTTAAGAAAAAACAATTTGTAAAAAATGTAAAATAAAATTAAAGATGAAACTTATTTTCATATTGCTTTCTATTAAACAATAATATTAAATGTGTTTATATTGATATTTGTAATTACAATTTAGTTCGTGAAACTTTAACTGAAGATAACCACTTAGCAAGTTTAATTTTTTTTAGGACACATTTAGTATGTTTATAGATTTTATTTGTATTCTAAATACATATAAAAACTTACCAAGCAAGTGCACGCACACACACACATTTATTTTAAATAATTTGACAAATGGAAATAATATGTTTGAAAAATATTTATCTATTTTGTTACATCCCTTTTTTTATGTTAGGTTTTAGTCCGATGAACTATTATTTTTTTTGGCATACATGTCATTATGATACGTTGACTATGGTGCATGTGCTTACATTTGTGTGAAGATTTGGTCTTGATATGCAAATAAAAAACTAGATATTTGATTTTATAGATAAATTAATTTAAAAAAAATATTAATGCTATAGTTAATTTGTCAAAATAAAGATTTATTATAATCTTAAATTATTTAATTATATTAGACAATTATTAAACGGTGATATTCAACATATTATTTATGTTAATCAAATATGAGTATAAATCTTAATTAAATACTAGGGTGAACATCCATTTTAAAAGATTTATTCCGAATTGATTATTAATTAGTAATGCATAAGATCTTGAGATAACTTTACTTGAAAAGTTGAAATTGAGTTACTTCGAAAAATCAACAGAGATTAATTTAAAGTTCAATCGAAAATTACTTGTGGGACTTCAATTAATTATTGGAAACAAAGCCTATAGCTTTAGTTTTCAAGTGGCATGCAATTAAAATAAAAATAAGGAGTTAAAAATTGAGAAAAAAAAGGGGACTTAAACACGGAAGATATACAGAGAAAGGAAGCCGAAAGTAAAAGGGATTTAGACATATACAGAGAAAGAGAGGCGAAAGTAAAAGGGATTTAGACATATACAGAGAAAGAGAGGCGAAAGTAAAAGGGGAAGAGGAAGAGAACTAGGCAGAGTGTGAGGAGAGTCGAAGTGGATGAGTCGAAAAAAAAGAAGCTAAGAAATAGCAGAATCACGGATTACCAGGGAGGGAACGCATTTAAATTTGATGTGAACGCATGGATTTTGATTATATCAGAATGAGCTACACATTAAACCGAGTGAAAGATAACAACAGCCTGTAAACGGTTGTGCTTCTTTCAAAATCGGGATTTCGTCTAAGATAAAATTGTGGACTCTGCCTTATAACCTTGTGGGCAGCCAATTGTATACAACTTAGAAAAAAAGAAAAAAACTATATAAAAATTGACCAATTATAATATCTGCAATAATCAAACAAGTAGTTTTCTGAATTCGTCTGGCTGTATATAAAAGTGGCTTGTATTTATGTTATTATCAAGTCATACGGATCTGTATCTTTGATTACCAACAAGTTATTATAGTAATACCTGCCAGTGCATCGATCTGGTGGGTTATTTGGTTAATAGATACTAAAATAAATATATATATATATACACCCCAAAACATCGAACGCTGTATATAATTGAGTGAACCATTGCAACAAGGTTCGAAGAGACAACTTTATCGTTTTGGTATGACGGCAAGAAACCAAGCATAGCATCAGTGTTTTCGTCTACAATTATGGCGACATGGCGTTCAAACTCTGGTGAGTAGGAGTTTGATGGAATGTTCAGAGGTGTTTTGGTATGGGGTGAGTCGCTGTATTCCTAACAAATCGACGTATTTTAATTAAGCTATGAGTCGTGGCAGCATTGTTAGCATCCGGGTCATGTATTTTTTTCCTAATAAGACTTGGGTGGTGTTAATCGAGCATGGGCTCAACATACTCGGTGCATCCTCCATCCTCAAAACTCAAACCTGCAGCTAGCTTTCCATGACTTAACATAACAAGGCAGCCATGCATTCAAAAGCTCAGTTTCTAGGCAAGCTAGACGTCGCTTTAATAACAATTCCAGATTGTATTTAAGTGAAAATGGTTCACTGTAATTTAATATTTCCGCTGAGTATTGGGCGTAGTGGTATAAAGATTTAACGTGATTGCTGTTGACCATTTTTTGCCCAATAGGGCAAAAATCGGTCCCCTTCTTCCCCTGCTATTCTAGGCCAATTCATTTTTCATTTTGCATAGATCTGGGATTTCTACGGACTCTGCAAGTCCATTTCTACGGACTTTGTAGGTTTTCTTTCGGCAGTTGAAGAACCAGGGGAAGAGGGCAAGATTTTACAAAGCTTCTTCGGATTTTCGTCTGAAGAAATTCACAAGGAAGGTTGGCATCTTCGAACCATTGAACCATCGCTTCATTTTAAGCTTTGGTTCAATCAACAGTTCTTCGGCTTTGGTTTAATCAACGAAGTTCAACGTCTCCAGTTCAACGTGCAAGTTCAACGGCAGAAGCAAACAAGGTTGGATCAATGGCTTGGTTCAAGGGTGTGCCCTACAGCCGGAGGGCAATTCAAGATCCAAAAGCCCTTGCGGAGGGCAGCCAAAGGGCCCAAAGCAGAAAAGCCGCGGGAAAAAGGCCCGATGAACTTTGCCAAGGACGGTGACGTCCCGAAAAGAGTCAAATTTACACCAGGGAAGCCAGAGCACGGAAAGCATCAAGTGGCAACCGCGGAGGACTTCAACATGCTATTTTAGGAGCAGCGAAACGTGCCATGTGTCCCCTACAGGGCTCGGTGGAAGCTGATAGGTGGCAACATCTGTGGGTTTCCCCTGTTGGCTTCAAAGAAGACTGTGGTGGACCCGAATGAGTTGTTAGGAGCTATGCGGAGCGTGCCAAGTGTCAGCGTCTGTGAAGAACCAAAAAAGGGCCCAAAAATTTCTCTAAGGCAGCTAAAGGCTTTGCGAAAGCGACCACGTGTCAACTTCTGCCTGACTCTCGAAGGACCCTCTGAGGTAAGCAGATGCTGCCACGTCCCATTATCAACTCAGTGGAAGCCGCCACGTGTCAACGTCCGCATTTCAAAATGTCTTCTAAGTGCCCAAGCAGCGGACTACGACACGTGTCAAGGGTGGATGCGCTCTCAGCGAAAAGGGGCAAAGCAGGAAGCCGAAGGAGAGTCCAAGGGCGATGGGTGCGCGAACGTCAAATTTAAGCTGCGAAAAAGCTATTGGCTTTTTAAATTCCTGAGCGCCAACCATGGAATGAGCCCAAAGAATGCAGCGACCCGCTAGAAGATTGCCGCTAAGGGTTGAAGAAGCAGAAAAGGACAAAGAGCCCAAAAAACAAACAGCAGGCGGACGGTGTGGCTAATAAATTCAAATCCTGACAGCAGAATGGCCATCACACAGAAGCAGATGAAGAAATCCAAGTGACGCAGGAAGCTGTTGAGAAGTTATTTCAGTGGTTGACACAGTGCCTATCATGCGGTCATCAAAGAGGCACAATAGTGGTCAACGCAACTAGTTTTCTTCAATATGCACTGCAGAGCAGGAAAATGACACGGCTCATAAATTCAAATCCTAACAGCGGATTGGCCATCACGCAGAAGCAGATGACGCGATCCAAGTGACGCAGGAAGGTGTCGATTCAAGAAGTTATTTCAGTGATTGACACAGTGCCTACCATGGGTCACTTGTAAAAAAGGGTGCCAAAAGGCCCCTTTTCTTCCTCTATATATTAGAGACTTGTCTTTGAGAAATGATCTTCCACATTTGTAAGGCATAGCTCTGGCAAATTTTTCCCTGAATCAATAAATGCATTTTTTGCCTCTATCCTGGTTAGATATCTCTGTGTATGTCTGAGTGTTAGTTTGTGTTTAGTCATTGCTTCTTGATGCTTCCACAGGTTCAACACCAACATACCTAGTGTTTATAAGGTGTCTTTTTTGCAGCTAACAAGGAGAGCTGTATTTGGAAGTGCAAAAATAGAAGAAATTAGTATATAGTGTGCCTTTCACAGCACCTTTGGTGAATCTCTGTTTTTTTGTATTTTCCATTAAAGCCTCATTGCTAAGTTTCTTGTAGCCTGGTCCTTCTGCTAGTTTGAAGTGTATGTATGTGTTTGTCTGATTTTAAGTGTGAGTGTGAAAAAGTCAGATCATTTTGGTGCATCACCTCCTTTAGATTAGTTTGTTTTCTTGCAATCTTTCTCCCTTTTCATCCCCCCTATTATATATATGTGTGTGTGTGTGTGTGTGTGTTAGCACTTACTAGAACAAATCAGATGCATCAAAGGGAGCTAGCCCTTACCTAGAGACTCTCCCCTCCAACTTTGCCGGTCCCATAGGCAAGAGGGGAGTTTCCATTGTTGCGTGTGGAAGGCAGGAGCTCAACCTCCTTGCCCCGGGTGCATTCCACTACGTCAATAGTTTTTGGCACGCCCGGTGGGACCTAGTTTTACAACTCAATAAGGTTTCCGGATTGATGCTGGTCTTGTTACAACAAATCAACTATTTATAGCATCTGGCGACTCCACTGGTAAGAACCTCATTTCTTAATCAAAGACTAGTTTGACTTTCGATGCCTAAAGTCACCACACGATCCGCTAATAAGGGTGTCCCTTTTGAATTCATTGAATTACCTCTCAACTCAACAAAGCGACTAAGGTTCAAAGGGACTCATCCTTATTTAGCGAGTTGTCTTCCTAGTTTGGCTATAGGGGTTTCCTTCACAGGAGAAGTACCCCGTTTGAATCCCCTTATAGCTACAACATTACCCTTTGTGACCTTTTGTGATTAGAGTCCCTTGAACCTCCAACGTTATGACCCAATTCCAGGAGTGGTCCTCAAAAGTGTGCCTCCCTTTAATGGAGAGGGGCCCGTTACAGCTATTGAACACATTAGAAATATTGCTAACCTCTACAATATTCACAATGTCACGGAAGAAAATATCGCAATCAGATTGCTGGCATTGTCTCTCAAGGGCAAAGCTCTTGATTGTTATGGGACCTTGCCTGCAAATTCAATCCATTCCTGGAATGAATTAGGTACTCAGTTGATAGACCGTTTTGGGGAAAAGAGTGATGACCTCTCGCTTGCTGAGCAGTTGACGACCATAAAAACAGCCCCACACAAATATATGCAAGATTTCAACACGCGGTTTCAGAAGACTTGGGATAGAATCCCCGTTCTGGTAAGACCGACTACTAGCTATGCCTTCTTGTATTATTTGAAAGCATTGAACAATGATATTGCTGTGTTGATACAATCTATGGGAGGGCATGTGCTGCCTGCTGCCTATGACGTAGCCATAGCAACTGAAAATTGCTTAGTACAGGGTTGGGAAAATAGCCCCTAGACCCCATATGCCACTTTTCCCAGAAATACTACCTCCAATTCAGGCCGTTGCTCCCACATTAGCTCCTCTTCCTAGCATAGAGAGACCAGCTGCTGCTCCATCTAATGAGCTTCATGAAGTTAAGAGTCTGTTGCAGAGTATGTCAAATGAACTTGTAGCTCTTAAAATGCAGCAATCTCAAAGCAACAGACCAAACCAAGGATACCATTAGTATGGTCAAGCTCCAGGACCCCCTTTCTAAAATTACAATCAAGGACAGGGTCAGTTTACTCAAACCAGACCTTTCCAAGGCTACAACCTGGGCCCCCCTTCATCATTTAAGGTCATGGTGCCCGTTTAGAACAATCTGGTGTAGGAACAACTAAGTTTTTCAACCACAGGATATGGTCAGGAGCAAGCCGTTTATACAAATGAGATGATGGGTTGTTACCCAAATATGCTAGACAATCAGGCAGCCGCTCATTCCCAAGTCTTTAAGGCTCTAATGCAACCCATCACAAGTAGTAGTCAGAGTCAATCTGACTCTACTCTTATGAACCACCTAGAAGGTGAGTTCTATGCAATCAATTATGTGGGTGCTGCAGACAATCAGGCTAATTGTGTTGCGGCCAACACAAGATCCAAAGGGAGAGCTATGGAAGAAACTCAAGCAGCTGTTCAAACATCCACACCATCTCTTCCACCACAGGTGAACCTGAAATTCCCAAATTTTAGGCCAGTAGTCGTACATTCAGCTCCCCAGCCTATGCCTCAGAAGGTTGCAAGCGACCCCAAAGAAAATATGGAAGGGAGCAATCCTCAGATCAACATGGTAGACCAGGTGAAGGAGCTGCACATAAATATTTCTTTGTGGGATCCATTATCGATACTGGGTGTGTCAGATGAAGGAGACGTTAGAAGCTTTCCCTTTGATCTAGGAGGGAATCAAAAATACCTAATTAGCTGTATATAGTAGGTTGCTTTTAGTTTTCTTTCCCCGTTTTCCCCAAGTGTTGTTTGCACAAGTAGTTTTCTTAGCCTTGTGTGTGTCTTTTCTTTTCCGTTTGAGGTGAATCTTCGTGATTGATTCTAGAATTTATCAGAGCTACTGCTGATATTCAAGATACAATCTGACCCCGTGCCCAATGGATTTTTAAGGCAATTGGCTTCTAAGCATAGCAGGGATGCTTTCCCTGGGAGTCACCAATTTGTTGACCATTTTTTGCCTAACTGGCCAAAAATCGGTCCCCTTCTTCCCTTGCTATTCTAGGCCAATTCATTTTTTATTTTGCATAGATCTAGTGATTTTTACGGACTTTGTAGGTCCATTTCTATGGACTTTGTAAGTTTTCTTTCAGCAGTTGAAGAACCAGGTAAAGAGGGCAAGATTTTACAAAGCTTCTTCAGATTTTCGTCTGAATAAATTCACAAGGAAGGTTGGTATCTTCGAACTATTGAACCATCGCTTCATTTCAAGCTTTGGTTCAATCGACAGTTCTTCAGATTTGATTTAATCAGCTAAGTTCAACGCCTCTAGTTCAACGTGCAGGTTCAATGGCAGAAGCAAACAAGGTTGGTTCAATGGCTTGGTTTAAGGGTGTGCCCTACAGCCGGAGGTCAATTCAAGATCCAAAAGCCCTTGCGGAGGGCAGCCAAAGGGCCCAAAGCAGAAAAGCCATGAGAAAAAGGCCTGATGAACTTTGCCAAGGATGGTGACGTCTTGAAAAGCGTCAAATTTACACCAAGGAAGCCAAATCACCAAGTGGCAACCGCGAAAGACTTCAACATGTTGTTTGTAGGAGCAGCGAAATGTGCCATGTGTCCCCTGCAGGGCTTAGTGGAAGCCGACAGGTGGCAACATCTGCGGGTTTCCCCTGTTGGCTTCAAAGAAGGCTATGGTGGACCCGAATGAGTTGTTAGGAGCTATGCGGAGCGTGCCAAGTGTCAGCATCTGTAAAGAACTAGAAAAGGGCCTGAAAGTTTCTCTAAGGCAGCTAAAGGCTCTGTAGAAGTGACCACATGTCAACTTCTGCCTGACTCTTGAAGGACCCTCTGAGGTAAGCAGATGCTGCCACATCCCATTATCAGCTTAGTGGAAGCTGCCACGTGTCAACGTCTGCATTTCAAAATGTCTTCCAAGTGCCCAAGCACTGGACTATGACACATGTCAAGGGTCGATGCGCTCTTAGCGAAAAGGGGCAAAGCAGGAAGCCGAAGGAGAGTCCAAGGGCGACGGGTGTGCGAACGTCAAATTTAAGCTACAAAAAAGCTGTTGGTTTTTTAAATGCCCGAGCGCCAACCATGGAATGAGCCCAAAGAATGCAGTGAACCGCTAGAAGATCACCCCTGAGGGCTGAAGAAGCAGAAAAGGACAAAGAGCCCAAAAAACAAAGAGCAGGCAGAGGGTGTGGCTAATAAATTCAAATCCTGACAGCAGAATGGCCATCACGCAGAAGCAGACAAAGAAATCCAAGTGATGCAGGAAGGTGCCAAGAAGTTATTTCAGTGGTTGACACAGTGCCTACCATGCGGTCATCAAAGAGGCACAACAGTGGTCGACACGACTAGTTTTCTTTAATATGCACTGCAGACCAGGAAAATGACACAACTCATAAATTCAAATCCTGACAGCAGAATGGCCATCACGTAGAAGCAGACGAAATGATCCAAGTGACGCAGGAAGGTGTCGATTCAAGAATTTATTTCAGCGGTTGACACAGTGCCTTCCATGGGTCAATTGTAAAAAAGGGTGCCAAAAGGCCCCTTTTCTTCCTCTATATATTAGAGACTTGTCTTTGAGAAATGATCTTCCACATTTGTAAGACGTAGCCTTGGCAAATTTTCACCTGAATCAATAAATGCATTTTTTGCCTCTATCCTGGTTAGATATCTCTGTGTATGTCTGAGTGTTACTTTGTGTTTAGTCATTGCTTCTTGATGCTTGCACAGGTTCAACACCAACATACCTGGTGTCTATAAGGTGCCATTTCTGCAGCTGACAAGGAGAGCTATATTTGGAAGTGCAAAAATAGAAGAAATTACTATACAGTGTGCCTTTCACAGCACCTTTGGTGAATCTCTATTTTTTTCTATTAAAGCCTCCCTGCTAAGTTTCTTGCAACCTAGTCCTTCTTCCAATTTGAAGTGTATGTATGTGTTTGTCTAATTTTAAGTGTGAGTGTGAGAAGGTCGGATCATTTTGGTGCATCACCTCCTTTAGAGTAGTTTGTTTTCCTGCAATCTTTCTCCCTTTTCATCTCCCCCATGATATATATATATATATATATGTTAGCACTTACTGGAACAAATCAGATGCATCAAAAGGAGCTAGCCTTTACCTAGAGACTCTCCCCTCCAGCTTCACTGGTCCCACAGGTGAGAGGGGAGTTTCCATTGTTGCGTGTGGAAGGCAGGAGCTCAACCTCCTTGCCCCGAGTGCAATCCACTGCATCAACAGTTGCCATACCATGTTTTGTTTTGTTTTGTTCATTTCTTTAACTCAACCCAAGAGCGATACTGCCACCATTATGTTTATCTAAGTTGTTTCAACTCAAGGCATTCCATTTTAGTCAATGATTTCAACGGACTTAGCCCCCCCTCTCCATTTTCATTAGAGTACAAATAGGGGTTTATCTCCATGTTTGGAGATGACATATATATAATGTATATGTATTGTGGTCGTGGTTCCTTATGGGAGTGCGAGTCTTGCATATTTGATTTTGCCTTATTGTGAATTGACGGGAAGGATAGAAGGAGGCCCACATTTAGTTGGTTACAAATTTATGTTATTGCTAATGTATAAATATATAATCAAAATGATTAGATATATTACTATGTTTTGATAGGAGATTTTACTTCATCTCTTAATATTTGTGGATATTATGTGAAATGGAAGATATTAAAAGTATTCACAAAACCAAATAGGGTATATAAACAAGTATTATAATGTTAAAACAATAGTTATATGGGATAGCTAACAAAAAAATTTAGATTGAGTGGAATATATTTACTTCTCTTAAAAGCGTTCTGAGGAATGAGCTTGATAAGTAAATAAATTAGAAATAAGTTATATATATATTATAAGTTATAAACATGTTTATATTACTATATGAATGCATTGATTTATGTAGATCTCTGAGCTTAACCCAAACTATTAGGAGAATCGGTTAAGATATCTTAAGTAGCCAGATTTATGACTTATGGTTTTAAGATGATGAAGATATTTGATTTTTGTTGTACAAATAAGGATGTTTGTTATTAAAGCTTGCATAAAATTTGGAAACAAATTCAGTTATGAGTGATTAGAATGAGAGGCTCTTTTCAATAAATTCACTTAGTTAGTATGAACAATGTTAAACTCTATTTTAACTATTAGTTATAGACTGAATTTTATCATACTCAGTTGGAGTGATATAGTCGAGTAGTATTTAATGATATTTGATATTGCATGCATGATGTTAAAGTCCTTTGATACATATACCTGGATGGTATGGTTATGTAAGGACTCACGAATCAAGAATCCAAAGCATACTTACTTATGGATATGTAACCCATCTATATGTAGATATTATACCTAAGAAGGTAATATTATGATTTGGATTTACTTTAACGGTATACAAACTATTTGATACCCTTTCTTTAAGAAGTTAAATTCATAGTGTGGCAGTATAGGTGGACATGAGAATGATGTTGGACATCAATAGTCATAGCTTATACATATTTTATGTAAGTGATTGGGTTGTAAAGACCATCGAGTCTTCTCTCTGTAAATAAATA
Organism: Torreya grandis; assembly: GCA_037957365.1. Lineage (NCBI taxonomy): Eukaryota > Viridiplantae > Streptophyta > Pinopsida > Cupressales > Taxaceae > Torreya > Torreya grandis. The sequence continues at coordinate 3,651,537 of JARHVA010000079.1, forward strand.
ATGTATTTATACATTTTCCTTGTATGTGTTCATATGAGGAAACTATTGAGTAAACATTCATACCTTTAGTAGTTGATAGAACTACATCTAACCCTGATTCAATGTATATAGGTGACATTGCAGATATGTATGGCAGCTCGAGGAGTGAACATGGGCATAGGAAACTCATCCTAGTGGGCATAGGAACCTAACTCTATAGGTGTTCCTTAGTGTGATTTTAATATAGCTTTGTTTAGAATGCTAGTGAAAGCAAATAGCCTTTTATAGCACAATATTGTTATGCAAACTTGTCAACAAGATCAAGTTTGTCGCATCTTGTAGGATGAACATTGTATGTGGTATATTTCATGATAAAGTAACTTTGAAAGTGATTAGACATTTCTATAATAGCATAGTGCTTCATGAGGTGTGCCTTGAGATTATGTTCTCATTGGTTTGTTGTTGAACGTATACTCAGATAGTATAATCATGACTTGCTTTATTTATTATGGTTTGGTGTAAGATTATTATTGGTGTTGAGTCAAGTGCTCAAACACAAAGACCTGTGACCATATGGGATGTCATAGAGTTTTACAGTATTAAAAGTACCTAGATGATACATACTATAATTATTATGTCTTGACTCATACCTAAATAAATATATTTGTTATAGTTATTAATGTTTGGGTAGAGTGATCATGAACTATGATAGTATGGGATATCATAGAATACTTCAGCTTAAATGTATATACTTAGGGGGTACATATTGTAGCTGTATGTTTGGAGTCTCACATAAATTGATTTTTCTAAATATTTTATGGGTTATTACTTGAGCAATATATTCATAGAAGCTAGCAGGATGACATGTATGTCTGCATACAATCTTACGAGTATAAATGAATGATAAGTTTGAATGTTATGTACTGTATGTCTCATAGTCCTTTATATACTTAGCTATGCCTATCATGTGATTTTCATTGAAACTAGGAATGTGGATTCCTTCATCATTGCTTATATCTAAGTTTATATGTGAAAGTGCTTGGGTAAGCACACAAGCCTGGATTAGCAAGATGTTATGCTAGAGTGTGCCACTCAGCTATGGGATTAGACCAGAGCTTTAGAAGCTCATTTGTGTCATGAGTAGATTGTTCCCTATTTGACTTAAAGTGCCAATCCCTTCAGTGGTGACGTCTCATAGAGGAGATCATCACATTTGAAAGGAGAACTACATCGGACCTTGATTTTGAGGAGCAGATATGTAGGTTATCCATGATTGTGGTGGGGTATCCAATCTAGATCCTTAGGCTAGGTTAGGGTAAAATTGATTGCATAGCAATCCGTACAAATGGTTATATTGGTACCAGTACTTAGTTTGTGAATACGAATTGTGCTAATGTCCCTTGTGAGATAGTAAACTTTTTGTATTTTATATTTTATTATTGCTTCCAGTATTGGAATGTTGAAATTGTTACTACTTAAAGTTGTTGATTATATGTTTGAATAAAGTATGCTAGCAACTATGGTTGAATGAGTGTTCAATAATTAGATTTTTAAAAAATTATTGCTATTTCTAAGAACAACTTAGCGCGTTGTTTTACGTTCTATGGGGGCACAAGATCAAGTGCATAAAGGACAAATGCGAATTAGAGATAACAAACAATTATGAAAGTAAATGCATGTAGAGTATTTAGAAAGAGCAATGAAAAATATTCAATAGTGTTGGGTGAATATTTTGTCACCAGCTAACTGATGAGAAAAATAAGTCTCTTCAACCACAACATAGGGAGATTGGTCGGCCAGATGTGCAGGTTTACTACATCAAGAAGGGACAAATCTCTCCTCTCATCAAGCACTCAGGGGTAGGATAAACCATCCATCTCTCTTTTTTCAGAGATGATGTTAACAAATAGAGGAGAAAATCTTGGTGAAAATGTTGAAGGCACTTCTCTTCTTTCAGAAGTGATATTGTAGAAAACAACGAGAATTCTTTCAGATAGTGACACGTAACTGGTAACCAAAGGCGTAGTAACTAGCAGATTGAGATGTAGCACAAAGTCTCCACCTCAACTACCCAATAGTGAGATACAAAGGACAATGAGAACACAAAGTCGTCCCAAGGTCCTTTACATAGAAATAGAATATGAAGGATAATGAGGGCACAAAGTCATCCCAAGATCCTTTATATAGAAATAGAAAGAAAACACACTAAAGGAAATTGTGGGGGCACAAAGTCTCTCCACTGTTGGCTTTAGACACCTTCCTGATTATTTTCACGAATTTTGCTTATTCAATTAAATGGACAAAAAATGTATTAAGGAAACAAACATAAGAACAATTTCTCCAACAACCAAGCTTATTTCAGCACAAAGTCTGAAAAGTCACTTGTTTTCTTATTCCAATAATGAAATATGATCAACAATTTGAGCTCAAATTCTCAGTAATGCCTTTCAATTTGGGCATAGTTTTATTTCTGATAACAAAGAGAGATATTTTTAAAATAATAAGAGAGAGTCCAATATATAGTTCTCCAAGAAAGACTTGGACACTTTGTTTCACAAAAATGGCTTACGATGCATTCAATGCCTTTAATGCATTTTAAATTCTATCCATGGGCTATGCTGAAATCGGGCATCGGTCTTAAAAATGGGCGGCTTAATGTGTTTCCTTATGTGTGCACAACTGTTTGCTCTACTCAATGCATAAAAATAGGCCGCGCCATTGAATGTTTGCACTCTCTGATGTCCACCTGGTGGACTGCTTCACCTTCTAGAAACATATCCCATGCATGGATATTTTTGATCTTTCTCCATCATTCCCCCTTTCTTGGCTGTATTTTCCCCTTATCTGTGCGATCTGAGCTCTTGGGATATCTCTTTGGCTGGTCGTTGAATTTGTTTACAAGGTATGTGCTTAAGCCTGTAAGGATCAACAATTATTTCATTGTCATAAATTTGACGTGTTCAGGTCTGTCATTGTTTGAAAGCCAACGGCTAGTTGGTTGCCCTAAATTTGATGGTTGCGGGCCTGTCATCCTCCTTAGCAATTCCTTCATGTCTTTTCTGCTTGCTCTGGTTGCTTTTCACTAATCTCAACAAGTGACACATGGCGTGTTCCATTGTGAAATAGGCGAGGACATGTGGTAGCATCCGCTTAACTTATAGAGGCTTTAGATGTCTTTTGAGAGTCCTACAGAGGATGACATGCGGTGGCTTTTGCTGAGCTTATAGAAGCACTGTAGAAACATTCGAGACTCTTTTGGATCCACACGAATGCAATCAGTTGTCTTGCTCCACTTGACCTTAGCGCCTCACCCAGGGCCCACCATAGTCCTTACAAAATAAAAGGGAGAACTGTGAATGTTGACATGTGGCGGCTTCCACTGAGTTATAACGAAACATGTGGCACGTTTGCAACTTTGAAACTTATTAGAAATTGTGTCCTGGCAGACGACACTTGGCAGCTTCCACTTTAACTTTATAAGGGACACGTGGTTTGATCTTTCCAAGAGGGAACTTACCCTTCGAGGTCTTGAGAAACGGTCCACTTTCCTTGGTGAGAGCCTCCTGCAAGGGTACCTACCCTTTGGGTGGTCCTGGGATGGCCTTCGAGCTTTAATTTTCTCAGTGGGCTTTTGTTCCTTTGGCAGACTTTTGCCACTCTTTTCCTTCAAACAAAAAGTCTGAAGGAAAATTTCCTTTGTTTTTCCTTAGTTGATTTTCCACTGGGTTCTTGCTTTCGAGTTTTTTTCCTGGGTGAATTCCTTCAGACAAAAAGTCTGAAGGATTTTTGCCTTAACCATTTTGCCTCATTCTTTTCCTGAAAGAGAACTGTGCCCTCCATCAGGACTTGTTCTAGCATGGAACTATCCTTCGAGCTTTTGCAATGGTCCATCTATTTCTCACTTGCCCTCTATAAGGGCTATTTGTCCTTGGTTCAATTTTTCAAAGGAATTCTCTTTGTCCGCTTTTGCTCGCTGCCCTCTGCAAGGGCACTTTTTCCTTTGGCTTTGGGGCAGCACCTTGAACTTGCCGATTGAACCGACTGATTGAACCAACTTTGGTTCAACAGTTCAACGGTTTAATGGTTCAATCACTTTCTTGTGTTCCACTCATTCACTTGACCACTTAAACCAAACGCTTTGAACCAAACTATGTTGAACCATATGCTTTGAACCTTTTGAACCATTGAACCCATTGAACCTTTGAACTAAAGTGGTTCAATGGTTCAAGCCTTCTTCTCTTTGATAAGTGTTTTGAAGCTGTTGAACCTAGAAGCAGTTGAACTTGTTGAACCTTTGTTGAAGCACTTAACTCTTGCCGATGACGTTAAACCTTTGAACCCATTGAACCCATTGAATCAAAATGGTTCAAAGTTCAACGATTCAATGGTTCAATGGTTCAAACACTGCATAGAAGCTTGCCGATGAACTCTTTTGGTTGAACTAAGGCATTGAACCAATCCTTAAAATGACTAAGTGTTGGAAACTTGTTCTTTTGATTGAACTTACATGTAAAAGCCTTTGAACCTGTTTAACATACTGATTTCAAGCATTTTGAGTCCATAGAAACATATCTTTAGAGTTCATAGATTCAAGCCTGCAGAGTCCATAGATATGAGTCCGTAGAACTGGTGGAGTCCATAGATTTAAGGCTGCAGAGTCCGTAGATTTCTAGAAAAGTTTTGAAAAATGAAGAACTTGAATGCTCAAAACAATTTTTTTAAAAGAGGAGAGAGGATTTTGGTTTGTTGAACCAAAATATTTCATATGTTGTCTCAAAAATGAGTGATATTTTTGGGTGACAATAGCTGGCTCCAGTTGGGAAAATTCCTTCAGTTGAAAACTTGGAACAACTGAGGGGAGTAGAAACCAGAATCTCCAGTGCCTTGAAGTATGCCATTGGGCCATGGAGTCATGCTACCCAAAAAGGAAGGTGACAAAAACAAAAATGAAAGCACAAAAATAGAACTAAAGACTATACAAATATACATATGTACAAGCTGATCTTATTTGATACTTCACAGATTGAAGTGCTTCAGATGTTCCCATTGTAAGGCAGAGAAAAGAGCGTGTCATCTTGATATTTCAGCAAGAAACTATTTTCACCATTTAGCTGATGAATAGTAAACGGGCCTCTTCAAAGAGAGTCAAAATTCCCATGCATCGCCTTTGGTTCTCTTCTCTTGCCCCACAGTAGGGCTTGATCTCCAACTTGGAAATCATGGTTTTTTGCCTTTTGGTCGAAGAGCTTCTTCACTAGACTTTGATGGGCAGCAATTCGGTCCACCACCATAGTTCTCTACTCATCTAGCTCAGTCAAGGACATGATCCTCTTATCAAGGGGGCTTTCATATGTCTGATCTTCAATTGCCTTAGCCAATTTTAATGCTGGCAATTCCAAGGTGATTGGTATCTCAACATTGATACCATAAAGAAGTTGGAAAGGAGACATACCAATTGCCCTTTTTGGTGTAATTCTATCTGCCCACAAAGTATCAGCCAATGCTTTATGCCATGTCTTTTGGTTGTCATCCATCAGCTTCTTAATGATAGTCATCAGGTTCTTGTTACTTGATTCAGCTTGTCCATTCCCTTGTGGAAAGTAATCAGAAGAGTGAGAGAGGGTGATCCCATAGTAAAAATAGAATTGAGTAATATCTTGGGAAGTGAAACAAGCTGCGTTGTTTGTGACAATCTTGGTTGGGACCCCAAACCTGGAAATGATATTCTCCTTGAGAAAATTGCACACTACTTCTAAAGTAGCATGCTTGGTTGGGATAGCTTCCACCCACTTGGTGAAGTAGTCTGTGGCTGTGAGGACATAATCATGTCCAACACTTGAAGATGGGTTTACAGCACCAATGAAATCAATTCCCCATTGCTGGAATGGTTCCTCTATGACCACTGGCTTGAGAGGCAGGGCAACTAACTTGGGTCTTCCAACGAACTGCTAGCATAGTTCACATTTCCTTACCCACTTGTATGCATCTTGAAAAAGAGTAGGTCAATAATACCTGGCTCACAGAATCTTGTGGGCAGTTACAGGAGCAGAAAAATGTCCTCCACAGGCTAGATTGTGGAAAGATTTCAAAAGTTAGCTTTGCTGCTCCTTGTCCACACAATGAAGGAACACTCCATCAAGGCTCCTCTTGTATAGGCCGTTGTTCCAAAGGACAAAATTGGCAGCTTTCAGTTTAATAGTCTTCCTTTCTTTATAAGACAGGTGAGCAAGGACACTCACCATAAGTAAGGAAATGAGAAATACCTGTATACCACTCATTCGTAGTCGAGACAAAGAGGACTGTTGGCATGTCTTCATCCTCTGCTTTTTCATGCTCTGTTTCTTCTGGTTTGTTATCAGCAATTAATTGGCATAGGCCTTTTCCACATACCAACTTTGTTGTCTTGATGACTAGATCAAACTCCTAGATCTTTAAAATCCAATTACCTCTTTTCATCCCAAACTCCTACTGAGTTAGTATGGATTTGACTGTGGTATCAGGAACCAAGGCAATAGTGTGAGAATTAAATATGTAGAAGCAGAAATGCTTGACTGCCTTCACCACTGCATAAGCATGCTTCTCCATGTTTGAGTACCTCAGCTCATGAGCTTTGAGAGGGCATTTCATGAAAGAAATGGGAGATTCCATACCTTATTTATTCTGTTGAACTAGAATTGCTGAAAACGTGTGTTCAGAAGCATAACTGTATATGGTGAACTCTTTATTGTAGTTTGGACAAACCAGAATTAGGGCATGGGCAATGGCAGTCTTGATATCCTCAAACACTGATTTGCCTTCTTCAGTCCAGCTGAAGGTGGCCTTTCCCTTTATCATGTTCACAATGTGTCGACTCTTCTCAGCAAACTCAGGGATGAACCTTTGTAAGAAATTCACCTTTATAATTATAGTGTTTAAAATATTTTAGGAGATTTTTGATATATTTTGAGAGTTTTTAAAAATAAGCACTTTTTTTTAGATTTTAGTTTTTTTTATAATTTTGCATGTAAACTTTAATTTTTGAGTTGAGGCTTATTTAAGTATGGTTTGGGTTTGTAATTATTTAAAATTTATTTAATATAAATCAATATAAGTTATTGTTCAGAATCTTGGCCTATTTAGTAATTTTATTTGTCTTGTTATTATTCAAGTTCATTATAGTATCAAAACAAGTTCGAATCTTGGAGGAGTAAAGTATGGTGAGAGGACGAGGAGTTATTACACAGATAAATCAGACTATATAAGAGCTACAGAGGCAAGTTCAATAATTAATAGAGGTTATCACCAATCAGTAGAGAAGACAAGGTGGTGATGAGGAAGACACAGATCATGATGAAATTCAGTAAAAAGAACAACAAGAGTAACCACCATTGATGGAAGAGAGGATGGTTCAAGCTTTAAAATAAAGAAATGAAAGAATCAAGGTTGATGTTCTAGATTATAGAGGCAGTTTAAAACCAGAGAAGTTGATAGATTAGATGAATAGCATGGAGAGTTTCTTCAAATGGAAGACTATGAGAGAAGTGTTGACCAATTTTTCGCTCATGGGCCAAAATTGTTCACCTTCCTTCTTCACTGTTCGAAGGCAAATTGTTCCAAGAGGGCACGAGTTTTTCCAATATTTCTCTGTTTGGTTCAGTTCAATGAAAAAGGTTTGGTTCAAAGCCAAGAGGTTCAACTTCAACGGTTCAATGAAGTTCATCGGCCTTCTTTGGAATTGGCACGCATTGGTCGAACCTTGAACCGTTGAACCAATCTTTGGTTCAACGGATTTGGTTCAAGGGTGGGTCCTTCACTGAAAGGGAGTCTTCAAAAGTCAAAGTGCCCTAGTGGAGGGCAGGCGTGACAAAGGAAAGAACCCGCCAAAGTAATGCACAGGCAGAAGAGTGCCCGAGAGGAAAACAAAGACATAAAGCAGACCCAATGACGTCCCGAAGGACGTCAAGTTTAATCAAGCAAAAGAGCCGTTGGTTTTCAAACTAACGATGACCATATACATGTCAAATTTAACAAAGCCGTTTAGCCATTGGGTTTTCAATCTGGAAAGGTGCCAAACATGAGGAAAAGGGGGCAAAATGTAGCGACTCGCCAAGGAATTCGCTTAAGGGACCGAGTAAGCAGAAAAAACAAATTCCAAGTAACAAGCAGAGATGATAGGGCAGGGAGCAGTTGAGTGATCCAAGTGGCATAAACAAGGCAATTTATTGCCTGATGGCGTAAAGAGAAAATGGATAGAGCGATAAGTAAAGAATGAGTGAGCAGTTAAGTCCAAATGGCACAAATTGGAGAAGTGTCTTTGACAGGTGAAATAGTGCCAGCAAATTGATCATTTGGAATGATAGCGGCCAGCAGTGCAACTGCTTCCTCTATTTCACATTAAATTGGAAGGTAAACCGTGTAAGTCATCCAAGCAAGAAATGTAGATTTCAAGCAGACAAATGAACAACTCATTAATATTTTGAGTGACTTGTTCTCTTTATGAAAGGGCACGTATGCCACTTGTAAGAGCAGGAGCACCAAATGGGCCTCTTTTCTTCCTATATATATTGCAAACTTAGTCATTTGTAAGGATCTTTTTATGAATTTTACAAGGTGCAGCCCTGTTAAAATTTCCACCTGAATCAAATAAACACAGTTTTTTTTACCTCTTCTTGAATAGATATCCGGTGTATGTTCTGAGTGTTGATCTGTGTTTAGTCATTGTCTTTGATGCTCCCACAGGGTTAACATCAACACATAAGCGATCTACAAGTCACCATCTGCAGCTGATAGGAGAAGATTTCTATTTTAGAGTGAAAAATAGAGGGGATTATCTACAGAGTGCTTCTTATAACACCTTTGGATGAACCTCCTTTTTTGTATCTTTCATTTTTACCTCCCTGTCAAGTTTGCATATTGCTTCTTCTGTCAAGGGTGCAGCGTATAAATGTGTTTTGTCTGATTTTGAGAGTGGGTTTGAAAGGGTCATATTGTTTTGGTGTATCACCTCCTTAGAGTAGGTTTGTTTTCTTGCATTTCTTCTCCCTTTTCATCCCCCTTTTTATTATAGCTGTATATATATATATATATGCCTGTATGTATTTTTTGCACTCCCTGAAACAAACAATGATACACCAAAGGGAGCTAGCCCTTAACTAGAGACTCTCCTCTCCTGCTTCACCGTCCCACAGGTGAGAGAGGAGTTTCCATGTTGCGAGGAGAAGGCAGGAACTTGTTTTCCTACCACTGGGTGCACTTTCCTGCATCAACAAGAAGACAAGAAGGTAAAGTTTGCATGCATGAAATTGAAATGTCATGCAATGATTTGGTGGGATCACATGCAGAAAGAGAGATAGAGAAAATGTAAAGAGAAAATTAATTCATAGAAAAAAAAGGAGAATAAGCTGAGGGAGAATTTTTTCTTGTGGATTATACACAAACCCTATACAGAAGATTTCAGATTTTGAAACAAAAATATCATAGTATACAAGAGTATACCAATGAATTTTATAAGCTTTTCATATGAGTGGAGCATGATAAAATATAAGAGCAGATGGCTGAAATCTATGTAAATGGTTTAAATTTTTTTATTCAAGATGAATTAAGCATGCATAGAATACTTAACATGGAGAAGGCTTATCAATTAGCTTTGAAGGTAGAAGAAAAATAAAATAGACAAAATTTCAAAAGGACATCTACTGGTCTAAAAAGAGGCATATCTCCTCTAATAAGGGGATGAGGTGGGTTTAATACCACTAGAGGTGTCTTTAATGCCAATAAAGGTGAATCATCATGTGGTGCAGAAAGGTAAAATGATAATAGGCAAGGGTTTCAATACCAACAAAGAGGAAGAAGATTTTAGAGAGGATGAGTTTATGGTGGTGATAGAGGGTGGTTTCTGAATCAACATAGATCTTATATCTATTATAGATGTGGAGAAGAAGGGCACAGAGTATTTGAGTGTCCACACTATCAAGATCAAGAAAGGAGGCAAGATCACCCAAGAGTAAATCTAGTTGAGGCTGAAATAGAAGAGTATAATATTGAAGTTGCACCAATCTCATGATGAGAAGAACCATGATCGCTCCAAGGAAGGATCAAGTGTAGAATAAATAAGGTGGTAATGCATGGCTACGATCAAATATTTTTCAAACAAGATGTACTTTAGGTGGAAAGGTATGCAAAGTAATAATAGATGGTGGTAGTTGTGAAAATATGGTTTTTAAAGAAATGATTGAGAAACTAAATCTGCAATGTGAAAAGCATCCTTATCCTTACATAATTTCATGGTTTAAGAAAGGGAATGAAGTTACATTAGATAAAAGGTGCTTAATCAAGTTTTGTATAGAAAATATTTATAATGATGAAATAAGGTGTGATGTTATTCTGTTGGATGCATGTCATGTGTTATTGGGAAGACTGTGGTAATTTTATAGGAAAGTAATTCATGATGGAGAAAAGAAAACATAATTTTTTTTCAAAGATGGTACAAAGCTAGTTTTTTTACCTCTTAAAGAGGAAGAGGAGACAGAAAACATGCTCTCTACTAAAGAATTTATCCAAGATATGAAGGTAGCAGATTACTGTTATTCATTAGTAACAAAGAATGAAGAAATAAAAGTGGTGCCAATACCAACAAAAGCAACAAGAGTGTTGAACGAATATGTAGATGTTATGATTAATGAGTTACCCGATGATTTACCACTGAAGAGAGATATGCAACATCACATTGATTTGAATCTAGGATCAGTTTTATCCAATCAAGCATCTTATAGGATGAGTCCAATACAACATGCAAAATTAAATAAATAGGTTGCTGAATTGCTAAAGAAGAAGGTGATAAGTGAGAGTATGAGTCCTTGTGCAATACTTACTTTGCTAACTCTAAATAAAGATGGAGGATAGAGAATGTGTGTGGATAGTAAAGCAATTAATAAAATTATAATAAAGTATAGGTTTCCTATACCTCATTTAGATGATATGATGGATGTGCTTAGAGGGGCAAAATCTTTTATCAAGATTGATCTATGGAGTGGTTATTATCATATTCAAATTCATAAAGGAGATGAGTGGAAAACTGCATTCAAAACTAGGGATGGCTTATATGAGTGGATGGCAATGCCATTTAGATTATCTAAGGTGATGAATACAGTGCTACGAGAATATATTGATAAGTTTGTGGTTGGTTATTTTGATGATATTTTGATATTCAATAAGACTAAAGAAGACTTACAACATTTGAGAATGGTAATAGATTTGTTAAGAAAGGAGAAGTATGCAAATTTGAAGAAGTGTAGGGTTTTGTAGAATAGTTTGATATTTTTGGGATTTATAGTTTCGACAAATGGTGTGAAAATAGATGAAGAAAATATAAAGGTGATTGTTGAGTGGCCTATTCTAAAAAGCATTACAGAGATAAGAAGTTTCCATGGTTTAACAACTTTTTACAAAAAAAATTATTAAAAATTTTAGTAGTATTGTGGTACCAATAATAGATTGCATGAGAGGGAAGGAATTTGCATGGACTAGAGCTGCCACATAAATCTTTGAATTTTTGAAGAAGATTACAGAAAGACCAATTTTAGTATTATTGGATTTTAACAAAGTGTTTGAGGTTCATTGTGATAATTCATTTGTGAGAATTGGTGTTGTGCTGAGTCAAGAAGGAAATCCAATAGCATATTTCTATGAGAAATTGAATGAGGTAAGAACACAGTATTCTACTTATGATGTTAAACTTAATGCAATTGTACAAGCATTAAGACATTGGAGGAATTATTTGGTGCCTAAATATTTTATAATATTTACAGATCATGAAGCTTTGAAGTATGTGAATACACAAAATAAGTTAAATAGTAGACATATAAAGTGGGTTTCTCTCTTGTAGGGGTATACTTTTGTGTTGAAACATAAATTAGGAAAAAAAAATCAAGTAGTTGATGCATTGAGCAGGAGGGTAGCGTTATTAACTACTATGGTGAGTGAAGTAGTTGGATTTGAAGCTATCAAAGAATTATATGATACTGATCCATATTTTAGTAAGGTAGTTGAGAAGTACAGGAATCATTAACAGGGGGATATATATTATTCATGATGAGTATTTTATGCAAGAAGGTTATCTCTTCAAAAGGAAACAATTATGCATTCTAGTTGGGTCTCTACGAGATAATATAATAAAGGAATTATATAGTGGTGGTTTGGCTAGACATTTTGGTAAGACGAAGACAATAGCTTTGGTGGACGAAAATTATTTTTGGCTAAATATGAAAAGAGATGTGACAAGATATATTTCAAGGTGCAGAATATGTTAGGTGGCTAAAGGATATGCACAAAATACTTGACTATACATGACATTTCCAATTTCAAGAGGACCATGGATAGCTTTGAGTATGGGCTTTATGTTGAAATTTTCAAACACACAGAGAGGTAATGATTCAATTTTTGTTATTATAGACATATTCTAAAATGGTTCATTTAATTACATGTAAGAAAACTAATGATGTCACTAGGGTTGCAAAATTATTTTTTATGGATATTGTGAGATTGTATGGTGTTTCAAAAACTATTACTTCAGATAGGGACATGAAATTTATAATTCATTTTTGGAGGACTTTGTGAAAGAATATGGGTACTAAGCTACAATTCAGTAGTACATATCACCTATAAATAGATGGACAAACATAAGTTGTGAATAAGAGCGTAGGAAATTTATTAAAATGCATGGTGAGAAAGAAGCCAAAGCAATGGGACTTGGCTTTACCACAAGATAAGTTTGTATATATGTTGGATGAATATTTTTTCGCCAGCCCACTGAAAGCAAAATGGTTATATCAGCCACAGTGTAATGAGATAAATCTATCCTCTCAGCAAGAGGAGGTTCCCTATTAACTATCATAAACTAATCTAAACTAAAAATTAACTCAGGGGTGAGATCATATCATCCATTTCTCTTTTTTCATAAATGATGTTTACAAAGTAAAAGAAAACTTTCTTGATATCAATTGAATTCACGAGAAACCCATGAGAGTACAAAGCCTATTGTTACTTCTCTTGTTGATTTATAACTTATATCATAGTAAAATGAGGTGCAGCCCAAAGTCTTCATAAAAAATTACAACAAAATATATAATCACAAAAGATATAAGTAGTTCAAAGTCTTTCCAATATTTTTTATTTTAAAATAATAAAACACAAATTAAAGACAATTATAGTAGCACAAAGTCTCCATAATCAACTTCAGAATATCTTTCAGATTATTTTCACTCACTCTACTTATTTAATCAAATAGATAAGATTGTATTAGGAAAAAGACATAAGAACAATTTCATACACAACACAAGTTATTCTAATACAAAGTTTGAAAGGTCACTTACTTTCTCATTCACTTGATAAAACTTGAATTTACAATCTAACCTCAAAGTCTCAAAATGCCTTTCAATTTTTGGCAGAGTTTTTTACTTTTAATAAATCCAAGATATATTTACAATAGAGGTCCTCTTTATTTATAAGGAGAGGCCTTGAATATTTTTTAGAAAATACCTAATTACTTTGATTGAGTCAAAGATAAGAGTCCTTTCTGAATTAGGACTCCTATATTTTTACATGTAATTACATATGAAAAAAGTACATGTAAAAATGTCCAAAGCGGTTACAAAAGTACATTTTAAAAGTGGAAATTAAACCAAGGAAGAACATTTTCAATTTGTATCTCCATCTTTCTTTATGTGAGCATCGTACATAGTGATAGCTGATTGTATCCCGATACTATATGGAGTAACAATGTTGTTAAAAATCATCTTAGCTTTGACTATGGCATCTCTCACTATTGTAACTAATTTTGCATGACTAGTTAACCTTGTTTTTAGATTATCCAGAGTTAACTGATTATCCAGAATATTGTCCACAGAGGCTACTGAAAATGCCTTATCTTCAAATTCTTTCTAAAACATACCTTCAAATTCTTGAATCATTTCTTTTGCTAAAAATAATTAGTTGTGATGTAAGTTTGCAAGGTAGCTCCTCCAATTTATGCAAAAGATTGATATCATTTTTATCACTGAGTTCTTTTGAAGATTCGAGGTCACTAATCAACTCTTTAATCACCTAACTCCTATATGCCAATGCCTCTTTAGTTTCAGTGTAAGAGTCTCTATCAGTAATGACATCGATCGATATCAGATTGCTTATTTTTAGTTTCCTCACATCCATCTATTTGTCAAGATACTTTTCTATGCTTTCAATATTCTGATAAATAACATTAATGAGATCATCAAGTTCTACTCTTATTTTTTTTGTTTTATCTGTCTTCTCAGACAACTTTATGAGTAAGAAAACTCCTTGTGCATGCATCCTGTCCAAGTACTCTTCAAGTACTTTTCCTTTGAGATAGGTCTTTTTTACTTTCTGAATAATGGGGTCTTTTATGGAAATGGCCTCAAGAGTTATTGTTTCTAGAGTGAAAGTAATTCTCCTTACCACTGTAATCAATTATTTTACCATGGATTTGTAGTGATCCTTCATTTCTTTCTCTCTATCAAATTTTTGAATCAAGATGTCCATGGCTGACTACATATCACTCTTAGCACTTTCATGAGTTACCTTACCGAATTCAGCTCTAGAGACAGAGTAATCACTTATATCAAAATTTTCAATGGTTTCATCCTGTTGAATCTTGTCTTGAACAACAAACTTAGAGTATAGATTATGAAATGGACAAGTTTTATAGGGGTTGTCCTAAAAAAAACATAGCTAATTTTGGGAACAATAGCTAGCTCCAGCTGGGGAACTTCCATCGATTAAACTTTAAAACGATTGAAGGGAGTAGAATCCAGTCTCTAAGTGCCTTCATCTATGCCAATGGGCCATGGAGTCAAGCTACCAAAAATAAAAAGACACAAAAATTGAATAAAAAGACAAATAAAAATATAAAACTATATAAATGTACAAATAAACTTATCTGATACTTTAAGGATTGAAGTGCTTCAAATGCTGCCCATTGTTAGGCAGTGAGAATGGTGTTCCATCTTGATATTCTAGAAAGAAACTATTTTCACCAAAAAATTGATTAATGGTGAATGGACCTCTCCACAAGGAATCAATTTTTTCATGCATTCCTTTTGGTTCTCTCCTCTTGTCCCACAACAAGACTTGATCTCCAATTTGAAACTCATGAATCCTTGTTTTTTTGTCGAAGAGTTTCTGTCCCTGATTTTGATGTTCGACAATACAGTCCAATACTTTAGTTCGTTGCTCTTCTAATTCAGTTAGGTACATAATCCTCTTATTAATATTTTTTTTTAAAATTTTGATCTTCGACTACCTTTGCCAACTTCAGTGCTGGTAGTTCCAAGGTAATTGGTATCTCCACATTCAGACTATACAGAAGTTGAAATGGTGACATACCTATTTCCCTCTTAGATGTAATCTTATCTGCCCATAAAGCATCAAAAAACACTTTATGCCAAGTTATCTGATAGTCATCTACCAATTTCCTGATAATAGTAACCATATTCTTGTTGCTTTATTCTACTTGACCATTTCCTTGCGGATAATAGTCTGAGGAGTGGGAGAGAATAATCCCATGATTATAGCAAAAGTCAATAATCTCATGAGAAGAGAAACAAGTAGCATTGTCTGTTATAATCTTGTTTGGAACTCCAAATCAAGAAATAATATTTTTCTTAAGAAAATTACATACCACTTCCGAAGTAGCATGCTTAACTGAAATGGCTTCCACCCACTTGGTAAAATAGTTTGTTGTGGTGAGAACATAGTCATGTCTGGAACTTGAGGATGGGTTCACGGTGCCAATGAAGTTGATACCTCATTGTTAAAAAGGTTCTTCAATCACCACTAGCTTGAGAGGTAATGCGACCAACTTGGGTTTCCCAATGAACTATTGACATAACTCACACCTACGTACCTAATTATATGCATTTTGAAATAGTGTAGGCAAATAATATCTGGCTTGTAGAATCTTTTGAACCGTCACAGGTGCAAAAAAATATCCTCCACAAGCTAAATTGTGGAAAGACTCTAAAAGTTTACTTTTTTGCGTTTTATCCACGCAACAAAGAAAGACTCCATCAAGACTTCTTTTGTACAAACCATTGTCCCATAGGACGTAGTTAACAACTTTCAACTTAACATTTTTTTTATAAGATAGATGGGTAGGATACTCACCATAGGTAAAAAAATGAGTGATATTAGAATACCATTCATTAGTAGTAGCGACAAAAAGAACTATTGGCATGTCCTCAACTTCTGCTTCTTGATATTCTATTTATTTTGGTACGCTATCAACAATCAATTGACAAAGACCTCTTCCCTACACAAGCTTAGTAGGTTTGATATCAAGATTAAACTCTTGAATTTTAGTAATCTAATTGCCCCTTTAAGTACCGAACTCCTATCGAGTTAAAATAGACTTTACTATTGTATCAGATACTAGAACAACAGTATGTGAATTCAAGATATAGAATAAAAAATGCTTTACCACCTTAACCATGGCATAAACATGCTTCTCTATGTTTGAATATTTTAATTCATGAGCTTTGAGAGGACAACTCATAAATGATATGAGAGATTCCACACTTTCTTCATTCTGCTGAACTAAAATGATTGAAAGTATATGTTCAGAAGCATAGCTGTATACTATGAAATCTTTCGTATAGGCTGGGCAAACCAAGATTGGGGAATGAGCAATATACTTCTTGATATCTTCAAATACTGCTTTGCCTCCTATATTCCAACGAAAAGTAGCCTTACCCTTCATAATGTCAACAATGTGACGAGTTTTCTCTACAAATTCAAGAATGAATCTTTGCATAAAGTTCACCTTTCTAAAGAAGGAATGAACTACAGTCTTACTAGCAGGTAGAGTAAGATTTTGAATAGATTTGACTCTTTTTGAGTTAGTTTTTGTGCCTTCTCAGGATACAATGTGACTAAGATGTCTACCTTTTGTAACCCTAAAAATTGACTTTTTAGGATTGAGAGAAATACCATTTTGCTGATAGTGTTCCAACACTCATTGTAAATGATGCACATGATCATGATGATGTTTGAAGAAAATAGTCAAGTCATCAAGATACACCATGATAAACATCCCTATTTCATTTCTGAAGGCAAGGTCTATTGCTCTTTAGAATGTGGCATCAACATTGATCAAACCAAAAGGCATTCTGTGATATACAAATATGCCCGAAGGTGTAGTGAAAGCAATTTTATATTGATCTACTTCATTAACTTCTACTTGATTACACTTGGAAAAACCATCTAAAATTGATAACATTTTTGAGCCAGTTACTGTTTGCAATACTTGATCTATGATGGGTAGGGGGGTAGTTATCTTTTAGAGAAGATTGATTGAGATTCCTGAAATCAACACATATACAAATTTTTCTATATTTTTTTTCTTACTAGAACTATGTTTGTGATCCAGGTGGAATGATAAATTGTAAAAATTATCCTTACATTCAACATCTTTTGGATCTCAAAAAAGATAGTACCTGATATTTTAGGATTGTATTGCCTTTGTTTCTACTTTTGAGGTAATGACCCAGCTTTAAGAAGAATTTCATGCTAAATTTCTTTAGACCTGAAAGATTTCAAATCATCATGAGAATATGCCAAAACATCAATGTAATGATGAAGAAGAGTAATGAATTTGAAATTTTAATGAGTAGTGCAACATTTTTCAATGTTAATCATTTTGGGATCTATTTCTGAACTCAAATTCACTTGATCAAACATTATAGCGAAACTGGAATCCATTTATTACTGCTGCTTGATATATCTATCATGCTTATCAAATACCTTTTCAAGAGAAACTAAACCTTTTGGAATTTTATTCCCTTTTAGTTGAAGAAACTCTTCACCAGTTTGTGAGTTTATTTTGGGAACTGATTCCCGTGGTGGAGATTCACTACCTTCAAAATAGAGCTCCTCAAAGCTATCCATCTTGTTAAGAAAACCAATAATTTGATTATCACCATTAAATACCTACCAATGATCAGCATTATCAAGTACACTTATTCAAAAGACCAGCTCAATAATGTACTTGTTTCCTTTGAAATATTTATGAGGAACCATGAGAGTTGCGAAGACAACGAATTTGCATGATCATCAAACTCTCATGGCACCGTAGAAATATTGAAAGCATCAAAACTTTCAGTGCAATCCCATACAAGATTGCGATAGTGTCACAATCTTTTATTTTTGGTTCGATACAGATTCCTTGATAAACTACTAATTCAGCACTTCTTCGAGCATGAAGAATCTTAACACCTCTAGCATGAGCAACTTTCAATCCAAGCAATAATGATTCATATTTAGTGTTGTTGGTATTGTTGAATTGCAACTTATATGAGTAAGGGAAAATATCTCCTTGTGGAGATATCAAAACAATTCTAGCTCTAGAATCGGTAGAGGAGTAGCTACCATCAAATTTTAAAATTCAAACCTCATTAGAACTTGATCTTCTTAAAGATTCCTCTTCATTAGTGAGGAAAGATTCTTTTTTACCTAAACTTTTTTCTAAAAATTCTTCTGATTTTCTATTTGAATTATCTAAATTGTCCCCTGATGAACTTTCATTTGTTGAATTAAAAATATCTTCAGTGGATAGAAAATAATTACCCATTCCTAAAGATTCAAACAAAATTTGAGCTTTGGGGTTTGACATTTGGGTAACAATATATTTTGACTCTTTCTCAGAAAGTAAATTTTGCATGACACATTTAATAGGTATCCTTGCTTCAGATAGGTCCATGTTCAACTCTCCACCTACATCTTTACAAAAATTACGTCTGAGCAGAATGCCAAAAAAAAGCTGAAACATTGGCCACTAAGACTGTCATCTTAATTCTCTTATCTAGAAAAGTCATAAATATAAATTGAGCATCTTTGATTTTCCCTAAAAGTGGTACTTGCTTATTTTCCATGGAGAAACATCTCCCAAAAGTTTTAGTTAAGGTAAGACCAAGAGAATCTACTACCTTGGCTGGTATAACATTATTAGAGGCTCAAGAGTCTATGATACAATTGCTCAACTTATGACCATTTATCAATAGAGAAATATAGAAAAGTTCTATTTTTCCAGAGGTAGAAAAAGGAGTAGTGACAAAATTATTTCTGGTGGATTTGTTCTTTGAGGTATCATGAATCACTTTTGAAAAATCTTGTCATGTAGTGATGGTTTTATTTTTAATGTACTCAACCAACCTATCAAACTATTTAGGATTAGCTTGTAAGTATTCAACTTTAGACATTTATAGTTTGGTTTTTCTAGCATGATCAATTATGTTGAATAAATAGAATGAACTAAAAATAGAGGAAGGAAGTCCATTATTCTGATTTTTATTTGATGTGGAATAGAAGTAAAAGGTACATGATTGTTTGAGGTACTTACTTATTAGCCACCAGGGCTTTTGATTAGAAAGGCAGTGAAGTTCTTCGTTTAGCAATTGGGATCATTGGTTGAGGTTTTTCTCATGATTTTTCTTTATCAACTTGTTGAGTTGACTAATTTTGAGACCTAGTAAAAATAACATATACTCCATCATACACCTCTTCTTGTTTAACTTCATCTTGGTAATTCAAAAAACTAATAGCAGAGTCGCCAGCTAATTCTTCTTTTGCTTCTACAAAGAGATTAGCATCATTTTCTTGGTCCAACTCAGGTTGGAAAGAATGATCATGTTTGGCTTCATAATAACCAACTATTGAGTTGATCAGGCTACTTCAATGGCAAGCTTCCCCTGTGTGTGAGGAAGATGATTAGGTTGCCTTTGATTTCTGGCAGCATTGCCTTGATATGAATTGTTGGGAAATGTCTTCCTTGGTATATCTCGGTGAGAAGGAGCATACATACCTTGGGACATTTACCTTTTTAGAGCGAGCAATTCATTTTCTAACTTTTGCACCATAGGATTAGTAGTGCTTGTAGAATAATTTTTAGCAGAAGAGGAAAATCTATTTTTTTTAGAATATTTTCTTATTTTACCTACAAGGATAAGATCATCTTCAACTTCAGTAGCTAAAATTTGAGCTATAAAAAGATCTATAGGGCTAGCCTACCTTAACAAAAAACTCACTTTAGGAAGTTGAGAATTGATAAAGAAGCACTTAAAATTTTCTTATGTTGGCTGAGCAATTACAAGAATCTTGTTTCTCAGCTTATTGAATTTAATGATGAAGTCTCTCATAAGCTCATGAGGCTCTTTATTCATTTGTGTAAGCTAAGCCAATAAGGCATGTGCATCTTTTACAGGTTTGAACCTAACCTCAAACTTGGTCTTAAGAGTGTTCTAATCAGTTATAGTCTGAGTTTGAAGATGATAAAACCAATCTACGATAGCACTTTATAGTGTTTTTACAAAAATTCTTACTACTATATCTTCATATTCAACACCTATCACACCACAGGCTATGCAGAAAGCTACAATATGCTCATTAGGGTGAACTTTTTCATCACCATAGAACTTGGGAAAATTCTTTCTCAAACTATGAGGTAGCTCATGTAAAGGTGGGGTCAGATTCAGAGGGCCAAAAGTATTACCTCAAAGGATTTGAACTGCCATGATATGAAGATTAAAAGGAGGGATAACAAACCTTTTGTTGGGATGAATAACTGGAAGCACACAATTGATTACCAAACAACTTAATATGCAGAAATTAACCAGAATACACAAGTAACTAGAATTCAGAAATAACACATGATATGAGAGACAATACACAACTTGTATAAAAACTCTTTTAGAAGGAAATACAACAAAGAAGGCTGCCACAGTTCTTCTTCCATACACACCTCTAGGGCTCCCACACCTCTAGGGCATAAACAGTAAATCTTCCCTCAAAGCTCTCTCCCTTAGGTCCCAACACCCAACTCAAACACAGAGTTGGTGTTCACCTTACACCTGTGCTCCACGCACTCCACAAGTGCTCCACACACTCCACAAGTACACATTGTACTCCAAGTAGATCCTCCCTGATTCTGCTCCCTATTGTGTTGCTGTCCTATCTGATCTTGCACACCTGCAAATCAATCTGGTTCTGCACACCTGTGAACCTTGACCTTGCACACACATATACCTGCAAATCAATGATCTTACTTACCATGCAGATCTCCTATCATAGCCATGCTCACCTGATGACCAAGATCATACATACATGAAGAACCCTGCTGATTCTCCAATCCAGCACCCACACTTGGTACTGTGGCACTAGGAGGAACACACCATTGCTCACCTCTCTCTGAAGGAGCTTATTTGCTCTCTTACTCTCTAGCACTAGTTTACAATACAACCAATGAGTCTCTTAAATAGATCTCATGCAAACAATAATTAGACACCTAATTACAATAATTAGATCTACAGCTCTTAGTATAAAATTGGCTCTTGACATGCAAACACTTGGTTCATTAGCTAACTGCCCGTAACATACTTAGCTCGAACCACACAGGTGATCGACGTCGGTCCCTGTCTGCCTGGGGGGTGCCGACGCTGGCCGACTTTTGACTGACGTTGATTGCCTTCTTGTCTGATCCTACCGATGTCAGTTGGCCTGACTGACGCTGACATCTGTGACACTCTGCAACCCTTCGTAACCTCCTTCCCTTCTTGCATTAGTGAAGCTTTTAGCTCCACAACCTAACAATCTCCCACTTAGAGATAAACAGCTGCACTATACCTATACCTGTACCCTGTCTAATTTGTTTCCTGACTTGTATCCCTCTTCAAACTCAATCCTGAAGACAACCCACCACACAACATGTGATGTACCTCATGTCATCCGAGTACCCTGCCACATCTGAACCTACAAACCCATGTAGTGAAGTCCTGACCCTGAATAACATGAATCCCTGCTGCCGGTCCCTCTCAAATCCCTGAGAACTCACTTCTCTGAATTGGCTCCTAACTCTCTGACAATACCCACTGCTTGGGCAAACTCAGGTCTATACCAGACCTCATGTGATTTTCGACACTAAACTGTCTAGCCCTTAGTGTGCTCTGATTCTGAATCTTGAACCTCGCCAACACCTGATTCACATCAGCTCCCACTGGAGACAAAATCAACCTGTGATCTCCCATGTCTCCCATGCCAAAGAATTTTGCTGCTCCAAATTCTTCATAGCAAACCACTAAACTAATCTTACCCTTAGCTCAGCAAAACCCTATATGTACAAACCTGCTAGCAAACATACCATCCACATACAGCAACAAAATGATGTTGTAATCACCATCCCCCTGGTAAGACAAACCACAGTAGTTACTCTGACATTGACTAAAGTCATGCTTTGTCATCCCCCTGTCAAAAACCTGTACCACTGTCCTGCAGCTTCCTCAAGACCATATGCCCTGGTCTTCCATCTCACGTGTCCGTTCTCTCTATTCTTTAACTAAGGTATCCATTCATCTCTATGCTTTCATATCGGCTGACAACCCTACCAAATCTTCGCTTGGTTCTGCAATCTCTCCATGCCATGCTCCCACTGTTTCTTGGATCCTTCCTGCTATGCAGTCAGCAACTAGTATAAAAAAGAGAAATAATGAATTTGAGGCTTACCACCTTCAGTCCTCCATATAGGCATTTGAGACTCCTTGACAGCTTGCTGTCCACCCAAAATCCATTACAGTGACCGACCTCGATCATCACACATTCTGCATCCAACCGACGTCGATTCCAGCGCCTGTCTTGACTACCAACTCTGCCGACGTTGATGTTCTCCTTCTGCCGACGTCAGTCCTCCTGACTGACATCGATCTTACCTACTATCGACGTCAATTTTTCTGCCGATGTTGATACTTGTGTTCACCTGTGAGTGATGATTTTTTCTCCGTGAGCTCCTTTGAATCAAGTCCCATGTCCAAACTGCCATGCCCAGAAGTATCCAGCCCCATCCACTGGTCTCTGTCTGCCATCTCCTCCATAAACACCAAGGCTTTCTAGTTCTTAAGCCTGTCAAATATATCTATCTTCCGCTTAAGAACATGCATCTCCTTTTTGCTCATGTGACCAAGCCTACGAAGCCACGTCTCTGCAATAGAAGAAGAATCAGTAATATAAATAAGTAGATAAAGAGTACCTATTTTCTTACCACCAGCTAATTCAAGTGCATCCACTGTGAGAGTTCTTGTGCATCTCTCATCACCCAACTTTTTTGAAGAAATTAGCCACATCTCCAAACCTGGGACCTGCATGACCTTCTTCAACACCCATGTGTTGGCCGCCTGCAATTTTAGCTTCACTTCCCCTTTGCCAATTTTTTGGCAAGACTCACCAGCTCCTCTCCTTGGGGCTGCATGGAAAGAGGTAACATAATCTGTTATCCAAGATTCAACTTTATTCAAGAAACCTCCCAGAGCATCCTGTGCCACAACACCTGCAACATCTGCATCTTCAGTTCCTTCATGCTGATCTGCTACCAACCAACAATATTTTTTTCCTTGCTCTTTCTTTCCA
Organism: Torreya grandis; assembly: GCA_037957365.1. NCBI lineage: Eukaryota > Viridiplantae > Streptophyta > Pinopsida > Cupressales > Taxaceae > Torreya > Torreya grandis. The sequence goes on from JARHVA010000079.1 coordinate 3,674,955, forward strand.
TAGGACCGTAAGTGACCATCTGTGCTTTTCAACTCCTCCATTCTTAGCTTACTTTGATCTGCCATTGCTCTACTCCCACTCAATCAAAAACCCCTATGAGTGACCTGTAACCAAACACAAAACCTGCTCCCTGCAACCTTAGCTCTGATACCACGTGTTGGGATGAATAACCAGAAGCACACAATTGATTACCAAGCAACTTAATATGTAAAAATTAACCAGAATACACAAGTAACTAGAATTCAAAAATAACACATGATATGAGTGACAATACACAACTTGTATAAAAACTCTTTCAGAAGAAAATACAACAAAAAAGGCTGCCACAGTTGTTTTTCCTTACACACTTCTAGGGCTCCCACACCTCTAGAGCATAAACAGTAAATCTTCCCTCAAAGCTCTCTCCCTTAGGTCCCAACACCCAACTCAAACATAGAGTTGGTGTTCACCTTACACCTGTGCTCCACGCACTCCACAAGTGCTCCACGCACTCCACAAGTACACACTGTACTCCAAATAGATCCTCCCTAATTATTCTCCCTGTTGTGTTGTTGTCCTATCTAATCTTGCACACTTGCAAATCAATCTAGTTTTGCACACCTGTGAACCTTGACCTTGCACACACATATACCTGCAAATCAATGATCTTACTTACCATGCAGATCTCCTATCGTAGCCATGCTCACCTGATGACCAAGATCATACATACATGAAGAACCCTGCTAATTCTCCAATCCAGCACCCACACTTGGTACTGTGGCACTAGGAGGAACACACCATTGCTCACCTCTCTCTAAAGAAGCTTATTTTCTCTCTTTCTCTCTAGCACTAGTTTACAATACAACCAATGAGTCTCTTAAATAGATCTCATGCAAACAATAATTAGACACCTAATTACAATAATTATATCCGTAGCTCTTAGTCTAAAATTGGCTCTTGACATGCAAACACTTGGTTCGTTAGCTAATTGCCCGTAACATACTCAGCTCGAACCACACAGGTGACCGACATCGATCCCTATCTGCCTGGGGGTGCCGATGCCGGCTGACTTCTAACTGACGTTGGTTGCATTTTTGTCTGATCCTGCCAATGTCGATTGGCCTGACCGATGCCAGCGTCTGTGACACTTTGCAACCCTTCGAAACCTCCTTCCCTGCTTGCATCAGTGAAGCTTTTAGCTCCACAACCTAACAATCTCCCACTTAGAGATAAACAACTGCATTGTACCTGTACCTGTACCCCATCTAATTTGTTTTTTGGCTTGTATCCCTCTTCAAACTCAATCTTGAAGACAACCCACCACACAACCTATGATGTACCTCCTCTCATCCGAGTACCCTACTACATCCGAACCTATAAACCCATGTAGTGAAGTCCTGACCCTAAATAGCATGAATCCCTGCTGCTGGTCCCTCTCAAATCCCTGAGAACTCACTTCTCTGAATTGGCTCCTAACTCTCTGACAATACTCACTGCTTGGGAAAACTCAGGCCTATACCAGACCTCATGTGATTTCAAACACTGAACTGTCTAGCCCTTAGTGTGCTCCGATTCTGAATCCTAAACCTCGCCAACACTTGATTCACATTAGCTCCCACTGGAGACAAAATCAACCTGTGATCTCCCATGTCTTCCATGCCAAAGAATTTTACTGCTCCAAATTCTTCATAGCAAACCACTGAACTAATTTTACCCTTAGCTCAATAAAACCCTATATGTACAAACCTGCTAGTAAACATACCATCCACATACAGCAATAGAATGATGTTGCAATCACCATCCCCCTGGTAAGACAAACCACAGTAGTTACCCTGACATTGACTAAAGTCATGCTTTGTCATCCCCCTGTCAAAAACCTGTACCACTGTCCTGCAGCTTCCTCAAGACCATATGCCCTGGTCTTCCGTATCACATGTCCGTTCTCTCTATTCTTCAACTAAGGTATCCATTCGTCTCTTTGCTTTCATACTAGCTGGCAACCCTACCAAATTTCTGTTTGGTTCTGCAATCTCTCCATGCCATGCTCCCACTATTTCCTAGATCCTTCCTGCTCTGCAGTCAACAACTAGTATAAAGAAGAGAAACAACGAATTTGAGGCTTACTTACCACCTTCAGTCCTCCATATGGGCATTTGAGACTCCTTGACAGCTTGCTGTCTACCCAAAATCTATTACAGTGATCGACCTCGATCACCACATAGTCTGCATCCAATCGATGTCGGTTCCTGCGCCTGTCCTAACTACCAACTCTACCGATGTCGATGTCCTCCTTCTGCCGATGTCGGTCCTCCTGACCGATGTCAGTCTTACCTACTACCGACGTCAGTATTTTTGCTGATGCCAGTATCTGTGTTCGCCTGTGAGTGATGACTTTTTCCCCGCAAGATCCTTTGAATCAAGTCCCATGTCCAAACTGCCTTGCCCAAAAGTATCCAGCCCCATCCACTGGTATCTGTCTGCCATCTCCTCCATAAACACCAAGGCTTTCCAGTTCTTAAGCCTGTCAAATATATCTGTCTTCCGCTTAAGAACATGCATCTCCTTCTTGCTCATGTGACCAAGCCTACGAAGTCACGTCTCCGCAACAGAAGAAGAATCAGTAATATAAACATGTAGATAAAGAGTACATATTTTCTTACCACCAGCTAATTCAAGTGCATCCGCTATGAGAGTTCTTGTGCATCTCTCATCACCCAAATTTTTTGAAGAAATTAGCCACATCTCCAACGTAAGACTTGCATAACTTTCTTCAACACCCATGTGTTGGCCACCTACAATTTCAGCTTCACTTCCCCTTTGCCAATTCTTTGGCAAGGCTCACCAGCTCCTCTCCCTAGGGCTGCATGGAAAGAGGCAACATAATCTGTTATCCAAGATTCAACTTTATCCAAGAAACCTCCTAGAGCATCTTGTGCTACAACACCTGCAACATCTGCATCTTCAGTTCCTTCATGCTGATCTGCTACCAACCAACAATATTCTTTTTCTTGCTCTTTCTTTCCATAGGACCGTAAGTGACCATTTGTGCTTTTCAACTCCTCCATTCTTAGCTTACTTTGATCTACCATTGCTCTACTCCCACTCAATCAGAAACCCCTATGAGTGACCTATAACCAAACATAAAATCTGCTCCCTGCAACCTTAGCTCTGATACCACGTGTTGGGATGAATAACTGGAAGCACACAATTGATTACCAAGCAACTTAATATGCAGAAATTAACCAGAATACATAAGTAACTAGAATTTAGAAATAACACATGATATGAGAGACAATACACAACTTGTATTAAAACTCTTTCAGAAAGAAATACAACAAAGAAGGCTGCCATAGTTCTTCTTCCTTACACACCTCTAGGGCTCCCACACCTCTAGGGCATAAACAATAAATCTTCCCTCAAAGCTCTCTCCCTTAGGTCCCAACACCCAACTCAAACACAGAGTTGGTGTTTGCCTTACACCTATGCTCCACACACTCCACAAGTGCTCCACGCACTCCACAAGTACATATTGTACTCCAAATAGATCCTCCCTGATTCTACTTCCTGTTGTGTTGCTGTCCTATCTGATCTTGCACACCTGCAAATCAATCTGGTTCTACACACCTATGAACCTTGACCTTGCACACACATATACCTGCAAATCAATGATCTTACTTACCATGCAGATCTCCTATCGTAGCCATGCTCACCTGATGACCAAGATCATACATACATGAAGAACCCTGCTAATTCTCCAATCTAGCACCCACACTTGGTACTGTGGCACTAGGAGGAACACACCATTGCTCACCTCTCTCTGAAGGAGCTTATTTGCTCTCTTACTCTCTAGCACTAGTTTAAAATACAACCAATGAGTTTCTTAAATAGATCTCATGCAAACAATAATTATACACCTAATTACAATAATTAGATCTGCAACTCTTAGTCTAAAATTGGCTCTTGACATGCAAACACTTGGTTTGTTAGCTAATTGCCCGTAACATACTCAGCTTGAACCACACAGGTGACCAATGTCAGTCCCTGTCTGCCTGGGGGGTGCCGACGCCGGCCAACTTCTGACCGACGTCGGTTGCCTTCTTGTCTGATTCTGTCGACGTCGGTTGGCCTTACTGACGCCGGCGTCTGTGACACTTTGCAACCCTTCGCAACCTCCTTCCCTGCTTGCATTAGTGAAACTTTTAGCTCCACAACCTAACACCTTTATGGAGTATGAATCGATAAAACTCTACTAGCACTAGAACTATGAGCTTTAATTGGTATTGAAGATCTGGCATTGGTAGGAGGAAAACTCCTGGTTTGCTGAAGATGAGATCGTAAAGGCAAGAGATCAAAATTATTTTGTTGTATCAATTCAAATATAGGATCGATAATACCTTGAGCTCTCTAGCTTTGCGTATACCATGAATCTACTAGAATGTAGAATGAAAAATAACTGAAAATGCTTTGACTCTAGGCTTGAGGCTTCAAATTGCACGTTCTTCCCCAGCAGAGTCACCAAAAAAACTATTGAGTGAATATTTTGTTGTCAGCCCATTGAAGGCAAAATGGTTATATCAGCCACAGTGTAATGAGATAAATCTCTCCTCTCAGTAAGGGGAGGTTCCCTATAAATTATCATAAACTAATCTAAACTAAAAATTAACTCAGGGGTGAGATAATATCATTCATTTCTCTTTTTTTAGAAATGATGTTTACAAAGTAAAGGAAAACTTTCTTGATATCAACTGAATTCACGAGAAACTCATGAGAGTACAAAGCTTATCATTGCTTCTCTTACTAATTTATAACTTATATCACAGTAGAATGAGATGCAACCCAAAGTCTTCATCAAAAACTACAACAAAGTATGTAATCATAAAAGATACAAGTAGTTCAAAGTCTTTCCAATATATTTCATTCTAAAACAATAAAACACAAATTAAAGATAATTATAATAGCACAAAGTCTCCATAATCAACTTCAAAACAAATTCCAAATTATTTTCACTCACTCTTCTTATTTAATCAAATAGATAAGATTGTATTCGAAAAAGGACATAAGAACAATTTTCTACACAACACAAGTTATTCTAATACAAATTTTGAAAGGTCACTTGCTTTCTCATTCACTTGATAAAACTTGAATTTACATTCTGAGCTCAAAGTCTCAAAATGCCTTTCAATTTTTGGTAGATTTTTTTACTTCCAATAACTTCAAGATATATTTACAATAGAGGCCCTCTTTATTTATAGGGAGAGGCCTTGAATATTTTTAAAAAAGACCTAATTACTTTGACCAAGTCAAAGATAAGAGTCATTTTTAACGTAGGACTCCTATATTTTTACATGTAATTACATATGAAAAAAGTACATGTAAAAATCTCCAAAGTGGTTACAAAAGTACATTTGAAAAGTAGAAATTAAACTAAAGAAGAACATTTTCAATTTTTATTTTCATCTTTTTTTATGTGAGCATCGTATATAGTGATAGCTACTTGCATTCTGATACTATCTGGAATAACAGTGTTCTTGAAAATCATCTTAGCTTTGACTATGACATCTCTCACTACTGTAACTAATTTTGTATGACTAGTTAACCTAGTTTTCAGATTATACAGAGTTAACTGATTATCCAAAATATTGTTCACAGAGGCTACTGAATATGCCTTATCTTCAAATTCTTTCTGGAACATACCTTCAAATTCCTAAATCATTTCTTTTGCTGAAAGAAATTGATTATCTTGTGATGTAAGTTTGTAAGAAAGCTCCTCTAATTTATGAAAAATACTAATATCATTTTGTTCACTGAGTTCATTTGAAGATTTGAGGTCACTGATCAACTCTTTAAGCACCTGACTCTTATATGTTAATGCCTCTTTAGTTTCAGTGTAAGAGTCTCTATCAGTAATGACACTGATTGATATCAGAGTGTTTATTTTCAGTTTCCTCATATCCATCTATTTGTCAATATACTTTTCTATGCCTTCAATACCCTGAGAAATAACATTAATGAGATCATCAAATTCTACTTGTATTTTTCTTATTTTATCTGTCTTTTCAGACAACTCTATGAGTAAGTAAACTCCTTGTGCATGCATCTTATCCAAGTACTCTTCAAGTAATTTTTATTTAAGATAGGTCTCTTTTTTATTTTTGTATAACAAGGTATTCTATGAAAATGGCTTCAGGGGTTACTATTTATGGAGTGAAAGTAATTCTCCTTACCATGGTAGTCAATTATTTCACCATGGCTTTGTAGTGATCCTTTATTTCTTTCTCTCTGTCAAATTTATCAATCAAAATGTCCATGGCTGATTGCATATCACTCTTATGACTTTCATGAATTATCTTACTTAATTCAAGTTTAGAGATAGAGTAATCACTAACATCAAAATTTTCAATGGTTGCATCTTGTGGAGGTCTTGCAATTTCTAAAAATTTGTGTCCTTTATCCCCAATTATTTTTGAAAGAATCTTTGGCTTCTTGAGAGCCTTGGATTTTACTGGCACCATTTTATTGAAATCAGAGTCATTTGGAGAGATGACTTGTTTCTTTCTTTTAGGCGTATAAGATGATAACCATGGTGGAAGCACAAAAGTACTTACATTTGGATCTATCTCGATTGTTGGCATTACTGGGGTTTCACTTGCACATATAATGGAAACAATAGGTAGAGAATCAATAAAAATTGCACCTTTTATTGAGTGATCAAAAGTAGAACTATCTTCAATATCAAAAGATGGGGATGACAAACTGGGAATTGACCCTGAGAAACAAAGAGTATCATCACAAAAGTGCTTTGAGGGTTATCAAAAATTATTTTGGAAGGAGAGGGTGATCTAGAAGAGGGAAGACTAATCAGAGAAATAGGTGAAGAGGCTGCAACAAGTGTGCCAAGTAGGGAAGAATAAATTCTTGTTTCTTGCTATACATTCTTTTGTGGAGACAAAGTTTCCTTCTCTTATTGATCTATGGGCCTATCATTAGTCTCTATTTGTTACATCGTTGGTTCTTCAGCGCTTTGTTTCTCAACTTCTATATCTGCTATCTCTAACTCTTTTTCAATAAATTTAAACTTATTCATCACAAATATGATCTTAGACTTATGTGGCTTAGAAGAAGATGGGACATCACTTTTATTCTTCATTCTATTTTCTACTTTTCTTCTTGTTTCTTCTTGAAATTCAGCTTTTGAACCTGTGATGATTTTTTTCAAAGTAATTCCTTTATTTGTTAACCAATAATTGGTGTTCGTTAATATAGGCTCAATTTTTTTTCTCAAAGAAGTCTACGCTTTTTGTGACCATTAGATTGGAGGAAGAGGGGCATTGGCAATCTTTTCAATATTGTATCTATCATTAATCAAATCTCCATCATACACTAAATTCTTAAGGATATTAGTAAGTCTTAAATATTCAATCTGCTCAAGAGATAACCTACTGTAGTCTATTTTCCTGATATCTTCCGTTGTTCTCAAATATACCAAAACATCTTTAATCATAGGTTCATGAAATTGAGTTTTCCTCCTAATTATATCCTTCACGCTCCTATGATCAAAATTTGGTCTTCTTTTGAATTGCTTCAAGGTCATGAGTTGCATTTCAGTTTTCATGGCTCTAGTCTTTCCAGTGGTTAACACTAAAAACTTGCAAATTTCAATTGGGAACCTGAAACTAGGCTTCTTGAGTTACATCTATTTATTATGTATGATGATTATTTGTCTGCATAGTTCCATTAAGACTAATTTATCTGAGGGGAGTCTTGGAAGCATATAAGGATGACCTTGGAAAAAGCCAACCCTTAGATATGAGAAAGAAGGAAATTATAAGAACATGCATCCAAAATCATTCACGACTGTCCAAGCCTCATCTGACATTCTTCTTTACTCTAATTGAGGATTAAAAAACACAAAAATATTACAAAAAAAAAGCATCATTTACTCTCCTGAAATGATGAATAGAACCTTTCAATATTAATTGAGAGTAGTATTGATATACTGGGGTTACACTCTTATCTCCTTCTGATGTCAAACCTAGAAAAATTCTCATTGAAGCTGCAATATAGACCAGATAAGAATTCATGTAGAATTTTAAGGTAGTGGATACCTTCCTCAATTGCTCATGTAGAGCATTGATTACTTGTTCTCTTAGAATATAACTTGTTTGCCTTAATGAATTATCTTGGTGAGGGGATACATCCATTATTAAACTATGAGGAAGAGGGTAAACCTCTTACCCTACTGAGAAGAGTGATTAGATCACCAACTTCTTAGGTAAAGTCACTCCTTAAAAAATTTTGTGGCCACCTTGACAAATTTGCCCTTGGAGTCTTGAGCCATTTATTATTAATTACCTTCTTCGCTTTTTCAGGATCTTTGTCGTATTCTCTTTGTAATTTGACAAAATCAAGCTTTATCACTTTGGTACTAGGAGGGCACATGAATAATTTATCAATGAACTCAGGATCCAGTCTAATTATCACATTACCACTAGCATTTAACACATCCCTGGTATCCTTATTATAGAACTAAGCACACTAGAGAATAAATTTTGTGTTGTGAGCTGCTACAGGGAAAGAAGATACTAAATGAATATTGATGTTAATTATCTTCTTCATTTCATGGTTGAGATTACTTGATTTAATCCTTTCCATGAACTTGGCCATGTTCACATGACCAATCTCTGTATCTCTAATGTCATCGATATTAGAAGTAACCAAGGTGATTGAAAAAATACTTTGATATTTATACTTCATTGCCTTTGACTTCTTCAGAGAAAACTTAATCATCTGGAAGAGCTTTTACCAAAAGGATGTTGATGAAGAAGGATCCACAGGAAAAACTACAATAAAAGTCATGATCATGTAATTAGGAGAAATACTAGCAATATGAGAAAACTGCATGTCAATGATGATGACCATGGGGATGCACCTGAAAGGGCTAAAGTGTGAGTAGGCCAAAAAACTACAGGAAAGTGGGTTCAAAAAATTGAAACTGACAATTTCTCAAAGTTAGAAAATTTGAGAGAATGTTTGCATGGGCAGCAAAAATTGCCGCTCTTGCATGTGGGGGGTAAACTCATACTTGTGCAGGGGCGGTGATTTTTACTACCCTTGCATGTGGGTTTTATGTAAGAGCGGTGAAAAATGCCACCTCTACATAAATCAAGGATTTTCAAGTATTTTATAAGAGCGGCAAATTTTGTTGTCATCGTAAGAAATGGAAAGGAACGTTAGAGTGGCAAAATTTGACGCCATTGTACTTGGAAGAGATGGGGTTTTGTGTAAGGGAAGAAATTTTTTTCGCTTATACACTTTCACTCAAAACTTCAAATATTTAAATAACAGTAAAATTTGCCACTCTTAATTTTGACTCGATTGGACGAGGGCATGCATTGTCAGTAAATTTTAACCATCATCACATTGATTTTTAGAAGGTAGTTTTCAATTAGATTTGACGTGGGTAAAACCTAAGTTAGGTCAAAACATCGACTCAATAGGCAAGACAACCTATGGTAAGGAAGGAGGGTTGATGGATCAAGTCGCTAGCTAGGCCTACTAGGGTAAAGCAACAAAACGAGGGAGGAACAACAAAAATTAAAATAAAAAGAAAATAAAAGTTTAACCTAAAAGAAAAGAAAACTAAGAAAAGAAGAATGAAAAACCTAGAAGCAAAAAGACTAAAAACCAAAATTTACCTGGCGATTTCAAAATCTTAAGCTCAAAGTTAGCAAATTTGTAATCCTACTCATTCACGCGGTCGAATGATTGCAAGGAGGAGTCTCAATAAATTTAAAATGATCAAAATGACAATCAAATGGCATTTAAATGCCCCAAACCAAGTTTCAACAACTTGGCACGTGCAGCCATAAATGCCACATAAAAATCAATTTTTTTTCAAAATCTTTGTTTGGGCAGCAAATTTTGCCACCCTTGCATGAGACAGGGGAGGTCATGCATTGGCGGCAAAAATTTCCGCCCTTGCATGGAGAAAGGGAAAAGCCATGCACTGGTGGCAAAATTTACCATCGATGCATGAGGAGAAAAATAAATAAAACTGCAAGAGCAACATTTTTTGCCGCTAATGCATGGAAGAACGAAAAACATGCAAGAGCGATGAAAATTTATGCTTATGTAGGGAAAGAATGAAAATATGAAAGAGCGACGAAAAATGCTGCTAGTGCATAGAAAGAATGAAATTTGTTTAAGACCTTGAAAATGATCAATATTTGATATTTTGATCAGATCAAGTCTACAACAGGTTTCACATTTTTTGAGAAATCGTGATGAGGGAGTGTTGCAAACTTTCCCAAGATGTCAGTCAACTTCACTCGAGATCAAAAGAGTCTTGTCTCGAATGATGAACTTATACTATAGATTACGAAATGGACAAATTTCATACGGGTTGTCCTCAAAACAAGCATAGTTGATTTTGGGAACAACAATATAACAGTTTAGTGAATAGAGCAACAAGAAAATTATATTTTTAAATTATTTATGGAAGAAATCCTATGGGTATTTTATATTTGATATAATTTTCAATTGCAAATTGAAGTAGTGATGATGTAGAAGCATTTGCAAAGCATATGCAAAGTTGCAAGGTGTAAGAAGAAAGTTGCAGGAAAGTAATAAGAAATATAAAGCAACAACATATGTCAGAAGAAGATGCAAGGTATTTTAAAGAGAGTTGGTAATGGTTTACTTGAGGAAAGAAAGATTTTCAAAAGACACATACAATAAGTTGAAGTACAAAAAAATTAGACCATGCAAAATTGTGAAAAAAATCAATGATAATGCTTATGAGGTAAGTTTGCCACAGAATTTTGATATATCTCCAGTATTTAATATTTTAGATTTATATTAATTTCATAGAGAATATGTAGTGAAGATGATGAAGTTGAAGAAGTAAATTGAGAGTAAAAGGTTTCAAAGAAAAAGAAAGAAAAAATAGTGCAGGTTTTGGATATGAAGACAGTGAGCACAAGGCAAGGGAATTATTACAGGTATTTGGTGTAGTGAGAAAGATTGCAGCAAGAAGACAACACTTGGATTAAAGAATTGGCTCTAAAGAAGATTGACAAGGAAAAATGATAGTAGTATAATAAGGACAACTCGTAGGAGCTGAGTTGTTTTCAACCATAGGAGAATGATGTAGAAAACATAGGTCAACCTTCTAGAGGCCATACCTTTTGATCCCTAGCTCCATTTGAGCTCTTCCATGTGCCAAAATGACTGTATCAAAATTTTTGTTGTTGTTCTAAGCAAAACTATCTGCCTAGCAATGTTTTTAATAATTTTTAGAGGCTATACGTGATCATTCGAGGGTCTAAAATTGATATTTAATTATTTTTTCAGTGTTTTTCTATTTTTAAAAATTATATATTTTTAGAACCAGACATCAACTTCAATTGAATTTCATTCCATAGTATAGTTATAGTGTTTAGGATATTTCGAGAGATTTTTAAGATATTTCAAGAGTTTTTAAAAATAGGCATTTTTTTTGGATTTTAGATTTTTTCAAATTTTGCATGTAAACTCTATTTTTTGAGTTGAGACTTGTTTAAGCATGGTTTGGGTTTATAATTATTTAAAAGTCATTCAATACAAATCAATACAAGCTATTGTTCAAAATATTGACCTATTAGTAATTTTATTTGTCTTGTTAGTATTTGGGTTCATTAAAATATTAATGTCATGGTAACTTTGTTGACAAATATAAGACATACTTGGCAAAGCCAATTTTTCTAGATGATGGCAAAAAATCATTTGTAACATCTTCAAATATACCTCAATATTTCCACTACGATCATATGTATTTTGTATATTATTTTCAACATTATCATCCATTGCATTTCTTTCTCTATTATCTAGTTTTTCTAATTGGTCATTGAATTCACTTCTTCAAAGTTAACATCAACATTAACATTCATTCGATGATGTCTTTGAACTGCTTCACAATTACATTTTTGTAGAAGGTTTCTTTCTTCTTCTTTTGTGAATTGAGTTAAATGTATTTCTCTTTGCATTCTTCTTCTTAATCTCTGCTAACCATCTTACGATGTTCATGCACGATATACTATAATTTCATGGGCATGTTCTTTGATTTTGCTCTTAACTCTTGAACTAACATTTTTGGCCTACGTTTTGCACGTCTTTCTCTTTTATTCTCATTACGTTTTCATGTTTGTTCTTCTATCCTTTGTTCACATTGTTGTCTTTGATATTCTCTTCAATATTCTCTTCGCCACTCTTCAGTTTCAAAACTCAATCGTGAACATGCCATACCTATAAAATATAGACATAAAATATTCGATCTTTTATTTCAAAAAATTAAACTGCAATTAACTTTTTTTTATAAATACAAAATATTCATAATAATATACTGTTAATAAAAAGTAATGAAATACATATGTATTTGTGTGTTATATAAAATAATATAATTAAAATTATCTATAATAATATTTTATATTTTAGACGTAAAATATTCAATCTTTTATTTCAAAAAATTAAATTACAATTAACATTTTTTATAAACACCAACATTTCATAATAATATATTGTTATTAAAAATTATGAAATATATCTAATAATATATGATATAAAATAATATATAATATAAATAAAATTATCTATAATACTCTTTTATATTTTAACTATTCTTTGAATTATACTTAACTATGTTATAAAATATAAAATATAAACTAACATAAAGAAACTTATAAAGTGGTATTAAGATATGGTAATATAAAAATATTAAGACCCCAGTGTGCTTATAATTTTACAGGTGGATTTACATGAGCAACTATTTCATAATAATGATATTACGATTAGTGGATCCAATTATCTTTATAGGTGGATTTACATGAGCAATTATTTTATAATAATGATATTACGATTAGTGGATCCAATTATCTTTATAGGTGGATTTAAATGAGCAACTATTTTATAATAATGATATTACGATTAGTGGATCCAATTATCTTTATAGGTGGATATACATGAGCAGCTATTTTATAATAATGATATTATGATTAGTGGATCCAATTATCTTTATAGGTGGATTTACATGAGCAGCTATTTTATAATAATGATATTACGATTAGTGGATCCAATTATCTTTATAGGTGGATTTACATGAGCAACTATTTTATAATAATGATATTACGATTAGCTTACAGATAATAATTAGCTTACAATTGGATATTTTAGATTTAGGTTACGCATTCAGGTTTTCATTTATGTAGGATAGTATTGAGTGAGAAGGTTTTATTTTTGAAAACATATCTATTTTTGTTTGATTTGTTTGGTACAAAATAATATTTCTCCAATCTCTCAAATGGAGTAAAAGGACTGTGGAAGTCCAAGCACAGAGCTTATGAAATAAAAATAATAGCAAGAGGAGTGATAGGATTGTGGATGTTCAAATTCAGAAGTCACTATTCTTCGTTGTTCTTATTCTTTGATTTTATCTATCGTAATGTAATAAGTCTCCTTACAATGCAGTGTATTTCTATTTTTTGGTTGAATGTTATTTATTTATTTATATATATGTGTGTAATTTTTTTTGGTTTATTACATTTTTTGAATGTAATATGTCAGCTGGTTATATTTTTTGTATCGGTCCAAACAAAAATAAAAGTTACCCATTTACACTATTATACTCTTTGAGTGCCACTGTAGATTATGCTTCTCGGCATAATAAGAGCTTTTTATGCAATTTTATGTTAATAATAAATTACTAGTTATTTCTTCGACATTTATGAAGATCTAAGTGTAGATAGAGAAGGTGGTTTCAGAATTTTGACATCTTCAAGTGTTCCTCAAACACTGAGGGAGTGTTCCATGTATCATGATCCATTAACCGCTTGACTAGTCCTTGCATGGCACTCCTCCATTGACAACAATCTGTTGGTGGAGTTATTCCCAAATCCACTTCTCCTCCCATCCTCCTCAGTAGGGGAGATGGTGTTCATCACTGCATGGAAATTCTTTACCTAGTCTATTTTGTTGGGCATCCCCTGTGGAAGGTGGTGAGTCAGTGGGGTATTATGTGTCACCACCTCATAGTTGAGGAATTATAGTTTCTTTGGCTCCTTTGGAGACCACTCACGATGTGTGGGTGGCATCTGATCCTTCTTAGGTTGAGATCACTTTTTGATTTGCTCATTGCCTTAAGGATGTTCCACCCCCAATTGAATACAGCCACTTATGCTTGAATATTTCATATGCCTTGGAATTTGTTTCTTTGATGTTGTTACTCTATTAAAAAAAATGCGCAAGTTAGATTGCACTTGTAGAGATTGTGGTGTGATTGGTAGCTTAGAAGCCAAGTAATTCAAGTTTATCATATGATTCTCTTCAATTGCATACTGTACACACACCATTGGCAATGAATTTTAGTTGAAAATCATTATTGATACAATATTTTACAATCTAAAATTCATGTGGATCATTCTTGCCCTGGTCGTACAATCTTTTGGGCCTTTAGAAGTAATTTGGTCATGTTTCTCTCTTTTAAACTGTAGTTGTATGATTCTTTTCCATATTTGACCATACAAGCATCTTCAGATCCTGATTTTTCTTAGAGACTTCTATCATTCCTCTGTGCACATTCTAAAAATAGGCCGTACCATGATTTGGAAGCTTGCAAGCTATCTTTTGTCCATCTATACCAGCTGATCAATTTTTCTCCATTGTGAGAGGTACAGACCAATTTTTTCAATTCTATTTTTTGCAAATGGACGTATACTCAATGTTGCATCATTCCATATCATGTTGTACACTTGTGCATTCTGCCATACAAAAAATTGGGATGCTCTAAGTTAAAAGAGTCATTTGGAGTAGTTTTTAGAGTAACAATTCAATTTTTCTCCATAGAAGATCATACAGACCTCAAATTTTAGTTTTGATTGCTGAACATGAATCTATGTTGTGTGCTCTTCCACCTACAAGGCTGACATACACTTGAGAATAGTGTTGTACAGTTGTTTTGAAATTTGTAAATTTGCATTCATTCAATGTAGAGAAAAATGATTTGTTTGATTCGTATTCTCCTATCAACTAAGCTATCCATGGTGGTTTCCAATTCATGAGGTGTGATTTTACATTTTATATTTGAGTTTTATCTTTTATAGACTTGAAATGATACACATGAGGTCTATTAGATTTCTCTTTTGTTAAAATCTAGCCATAAGAGGTATAGAGTTCAAATCACCAATAACTCTTTTTTAGATAATTTTGTACTTTTGCTAAAAAATAAAATAAAAAAGACATAATTTGAGGGATAATATTAATTTTTTTTCTTACAAAATTTTATTTTTCATTTATGTAATTTTAAATTGTAAATTGAAAACATTTGTAAAAGTCTTTTATTTTTGAGAAATCAAATCAGTGCAAAATCAATGAGATTGTAAAATTATCATTCGCGGTGTTCAATTTTAATGATGCCTCTAGTTCATGTTTATATGTAATGTTATCATGCTTTGAACTATTACATTTATAACCTAACATAGTTGTAACAACGACGTCTAAGCATCAACCCTTTAAATCATTAAGGAGTAATAAGATTTGGAAATATTCATAAATTATCCCGCTATTACCCATTCGTTACTATCAATAGCTATAAATTCTAACAATTAAAAATTTTAAGTATATAGGGAAGTTACGCCCATGTATGTGAAATTTATTCTAATCAAGTGTTAGTGATAGAACGAATCTCTTTCACATATTGTCTAGGTACCCAGTACCATTATACTCTTATGTATGTTAAAGTCTCTTTCACATACTGATGGGTATATAGAAAGGACAAGCTCTTATAGTATTGACAAGTATATGGGAATGTGTGCATATAGAGAGGTCTAGTATATCATTATAATAGCATATAGAAAGGGGAACCTTTTAGAGTTATAAGGCACCAATCCATATCCCTTATATAGTTTGATTAGATTTGCACACATGGCCAAAAATGGATCGCATCTTGTTTTGCTAGACACTCAACTTCTTTGAAGTGATAACTATGCAATGTGGAAAACAAAGGTTAAAACATACCTAGAATTTGAAGACATATGGATAGTTATTGATGTCACATGGACCTGACACAATATTGACATTGATCAATAGTGAAAATATGACAAAGCTAATTAGAAGGCTAAGCTCATAATCATGTCTAGTGTCTCAGATGAGGTACAACCTCACATCCGTAATGGCACTACAACTCAGGATGTTTGGAATAAGCTTCAAAAAGTATATGAGGCAAAGAATCAAAATTAGATTCTTCATCTATAAAGCTAACTCCATAATCTAAAGTTAATTTTTTTTAAAAAAAATGGAGGCTTTTCTTCTTAGAGTTTCAACTTTATGGGCTTCATTTGAAACATTGGGAAAACCAGTGAAAGATGACTCTTTGGTTCCTGTTGTCCTAAGAGATTTATCCCTCACATATATAATTTTTGTGACCGTGTTGATGAAAGAGTTATAAAAAATCTTTAGCCAAGATCTCTCCAAGAGCTCATCACCACATCCATGGAATTAATGCATTACATGCAATAAAAAAAAGATATCTATTATTGACAAATAGATTACAAGTGAAAGAAACTCTTCACATATATTCTCACCTCCTTACCATGAAAATGCACTTCAAGAGTGATCATAATATAAGAGTGAGAGAGGTGCTATAGTGGGTATGTTGACATAATCTCAACATAATGTGCACATACCACCTTAGTCCCTAAGAAAGCATAATTAAAGTAATTAAACTACATTAATTACTTTAACACCCCCCTTAAATGTAGTTTGGATGAGTAAAATAAAGGATGTAGTGTGAATCCACGTGTCTCTATAGACACCAATCCATCATGCTTGAGTACATGGATGTTGTGTCACTATAACCACCAAGTGAAAGTAGGAATGGTGTTGAATATGAGGATCATTGAATATGAACACTGCACTCCAAAATACTGGGTAAAATGATGTAAAAAAGGAAGGACTTCGTATGGAATCCCCCCAAGATTAATTGCCATTGATACTGAAGCTATCAATACTCCAAGTTGGGATCGCAAGATGACTAGTGTCGATGTCAAGATCCTCGGCTAGAAGACTGTAGAAGTTCCATCTGCATTGAATAATGTTTCTTCCTCTTGCCAAAGGAAGAACATGAATGGTGTAGTAGAAGTCTACCAATTTCACAATGGAAGATGGAGGCAATAGTACAAAGATATCTGAATCATGTCCAAATCTAAAGTGTGGCATAGGTTTGGCAAGATCATGCACAAGATGAGGCACTAATGGCACTTATTTCTTATTCTCTTGTCAGTGACATTTTCTCTTCTGATGATGTGTTCTCTCCTCTTACTATAGTTTCTTGTGATTACACATTCTTGATAGATATTGCTCTTCTTTTTGTTGAGCCACCTCTATGGGATGAGTTTATGCCAAACTTAGAATGTCTATTTACAAAACCTATCTCTGTTCCTATGTAGAATGTTGAGCCACCATAGATTATCACTTCAGAGGACTCTACTAGTTCTAGTGAGAATACACTTCTTAAGCATTATGCTCCACTTTCCATGGATATTATTTTAGCGAATGTTCCATGTCTTTCATGGTATCAAAGATTTCTTCAGATCAATTCATTTTTGTGGCATTACATCTAGTTTATCAACCAACACTCTCTTTGGTGGTCTCCTATTATCAATTTCCATTATGCCCCTCTTGTAGAAGTCCCTTGATTCATTATCTTAAGTTATTTTGAAGAGGAATTCTCATGTTGAAATATTTGTTTTGCAAGTAGTCTCAGTTTTGACTTTCATGGGAAGAATTGAAGGAAAAATATAATCTTCCCCCAATGGACAAGGAGTTCTATTAGGAAATTTTTGGTGTTGTTCATGATATTATGCTTCACAAAATCTCCTTTACTTCTTATAGCCCTTGATGTAAGGACTAGAAATGGTATCTAGATACCCCTTTCCAAAACCACATTGACCATAAGGGCTATGATTGGATATCCTTACATATTCCTATGGTGGATAAACTTAATATCATATGGGATCTTCAATCATTCTTTGTTGTTTGGGTAGACATTTTTAGATGGTGTGGTTTGCTTGTATTGAATCTAAGCTTCCTTATTTTGCTTGGTGTTTCTTCATCAAGGGCTTCATATTGGGAGAAGACTAGCTCAAATCAGGGTGGTCCATCTATTATCCCCTTTTTTTAGGTATTTGGAGACTCTCATGCACTTATTTTTGGTTTTTTTCTAAGGCCCAAGGTGCCTGGACTTGGATTCATGATTTATTTAAACCTTTCACCCAGAGCCCTTCTGCTAGCATAATATTCTCCTCAATAACAATCCTAAGATGCCATTACAGTGAACCCAAGTTTGGCATGCTTTCAGAGTGGAAATATTTTTTTTGGTTATGGAAAGAAATAAATTTAGCTCTTTTCTCTAATATTGTTGTTGACATTCACTTTTCTATTTATAATAAATCAATTTTATTTTTAATGTTATTTTGCATATTCAAGTTCAAACTAATAAAGTAGCTATGGAACTTAATTACCTATAATGTTTGTTTTGTCACTGGAGGATGCCCCTTGCAATGTGGCTCACGTGATGTTGCACCCACCTAGGCATATGCCACCGAGAGGTGTAGTGGCCTTCCATGGCAGCTATCATCATATCTGATTGCATCAAAACTCTCACAATCAAGCTCAGGGTTCTTTGTAGAGGTACCCTACATATCCTCTAGATCCACATGGAATGCAAGGCTATTTGCTTCCATGTTCTCCATGTGCTTAGAGATTGGGTTCTCTTCCTCTCTCAAGGTAGCACAAATGGAGCTATCCATGTAGGAGTTCTCAGGGTTGCTGGAAATTGCCTTTAGATAAGGTGTTTCCTCGTATTGAGTTGGTTATTTCTCCTCATCGTGAATACAAAAACACAAAATTTCAAGAGGAAGGTGCTCAAAATAATTTCGACCCAGGATGGAACCTTGTTTCTAGAGGGGATGATCTCTTGGGCTCTAGTTGAGGTGATCCTTATGATAAAGACCCACCTTCTACCAGCCTCTTTGTTATGGTTGCTTAGTTTTTGGTTTCTATTTGTTGATTATATAGATCTCTCCTAAGCTCAACCTAGTTGATTGGTGCTTTATTCTTAGGCTTGGCCTAGTTTGCTAACTTTTGTGGTGTGTTCTCTATGGCCTCTTTTTTTGTGAATAAGCTTGTATATTTTTTAATATAGTAAGATATATTTTATTAAAACATTAGTGTTATATTAGGGATTTAATGTCCATTACTATTATTTTTACAACATCTATGTTAAATTTTAAATCATATTATGTAATGAAAAATGGAGGGTGTTTCTCTATCTTTCATATTTATTGTTTCATTTTAAGTACATATGTCCTTGGGTAACCCTTCGTTTATATATGGTATTTCATATCACTAGTTTAGTAAAATGTAGATTGTGAAGTTGTTGGACATGGCACCTCTAATAAAGAAGTTTTAGAAGTTTGTTCCGATTGTATTCCACGAGGTAATGAATCTTCCCTTGACATTATATTACCTATTCTTAAATTTGATAATTATTATAAATGGCCAAAATAATTTACTTTAATAAGGTATGGGATATTTCTCTCTGAAAGTATTGTCACGACCTCTCTTCCCTCACCATGGACCCTTTGCATGCCACATATGCCAAGAGGAGAACGCATGGAATTAAACCTCCCACCACATCACACACAGTCATAAATCTTAAATAAAATTTAAGTCCATGTAAACTAAACCGTCAATCACCTAAGAAAAAGTTAAGAACTGTGATGAGGGGTGAAAACCAATCAGAAGCAAAGTGGGGAGAGGTATCGGGTGAAGGAAGGCTATAATGCATGAAGAGATCAATGGTTTGAAGGGAGGAGGAAGTAGGAGATTGATCGATGTTTTAGAGGCAGCTATACTACCTTTCCACCACCTCCTCTCAGCCTGAGTCAAATCCCTATGTTTTACACCTTAACTCATGTTATGACCATGCAAACGGAGGGATCACTGCCAGATAAGGAATAGTTAAAAACCAGTCAAGAGCATGTAGTAAGGAGGAAGATTTGCATGAAAAAGTTTATAAATATTTGATTGATCGATGCTTTATAGGGGGGAAGAAAATGAACGTGTTGATAATGAGGAGATGTTGGAGGATTCAATTTCTTTTTCTTTCAGAATCTATTCGATTTATAAAAGAGGAATATGTGTCTTTATATGAAGGAGACCGGGAGATGAACAAAGAAGATGGAGGCATCTATTCTTTAAAGCCTTTTGGCCAAGGATGCACAGGCTTGTTGGTGGAGGCATAACAGCCCAGAATGGGTGAATGACATTCAAACGTATATTTTATGTACAATAGATCTAAACAATATAAAAAGTCTCCTTCCATTTTTGGGGATGGCCTTTTTGGCCATCGAAGATCAACTTGCATAACTATAGATGGGGAAAACGTAGTCCCCAATGTCCATTGGCAAACATTGGCAGCTCACCAATGGGCCAAGCTAAGCTGAAAAAGGATGAAGGTGCCTGTTAGCAAAGCCGAAGCCCATAGAGGGAATTTTCTTCTATTGTATGGCTTTCGGCCATAGAAGATAGATGCTTGAAGCAATAGTCCCAAATGGAAAAAGATATCGCCATTTTATAAGCCTTTGAGGCTATGGCAAATGAGTTTGATTCGAACCTACGTCATGTATGTCTCCTTTTATTTGATGATCGATATAGTCTATTTGAGCAACCCAAGATCAACACTGCCACCATACTCTTATGTGAAACCACAATCCATTTTAGTCAAGGATTTCAAAGGGCATCGAGTAAGTATAATATTTTATTTAATTTATAAGAAAAATATAATGTATTTCTTTTTAGAAAACTAAAATAGAATGAATTTTGCATTACTAGAAACAAAATGATAATGCTACTTGTTGTTAGAGAAAGTAAATGATTTTATAGCAAACAATAAAAAAAAAGTATTCCGATATTAGAGAGACATATAACATATAACAATATGAGCTCATTTATTATTAGTTGATATATACAATTTTAAATTATGTATCTATTTACAAACATTAACATGATCTCTATACTCAGTTTAGTGAAAAGAGTAGAATATAACATTAAATTAGTTTTATTTTCTATGTACCCAATTTATAAATTTATGAAATACATTTGATCTAGTCTGTAAAGTTACATGTGTAAACCTAGATTGTGATAATATTGATTAAATACATGAAATTACCATAAATCAATCTAAGTTGTCATAAAACAATATTACGAGTGGACCCTTACTTTGATTGTTGTTGAGCTTTGATGATGAATTTTATTATCATTAAGAATAGTATGAAAATAAATATTCTTCAATCTAGGGTTGAACCCTCAATTTTAGAACCCTCACTTCAAGCGTATAAAGGATTTATTTAACATTAAATTCAAGTTCAAAATAACATTCTTAAACTCCATGTGTATAAGTTATTTTCTAGAAAAGGTTACTTAAGTAGACTAAAGGTATAATTGTTAAAGAAAAATAATGTTGTTGTAAATCAACATGATGATTAAACTAGGAGATTATGTTATAGATTTGTTTTCTACCTTCCTACTCAAGAATTTGCTTTTGAAATATAATGCATTAATTTATTTCAAATATTATTTATTTTTAAATCTCAACTTAGACCAAAAAATTTAAGGTTAAATAAAATTACATAGTGTTCCGTATTAAGTGGTGCCTCTAGCTCACTTTTACGGATAATGCCATCATGCTTAAGTTACTACATCCATAGCCTAACACAGCTACAACAACAACGTCTGATCATCATCCCTATAAACCGTCAAAGAGAAATAAGGACTATGTCATGTCATTAAGACCAAGGGGTGGGATAATCCTTTTGGTCAATAACCCTAATTAAGATAAGCAAATAACTTGAACTACCTTAAATGATTCTGACTTGTGAACTTATGAAATAAAAATGGAAAAAGTAATTTTTTTTCGCAAAACTTGGTATCATTGAAAAAGAGCAATAAAAATTAGGATTGAGAGTGTTAAACCAGCTATTATCAAGAAACTACCAACAATATGGCTCTCAGATAAGGAAACCTTGACAACAACAATTGTATGGATTAGGTTTTGTAAAGCAAGGATAAAAAACACTGTTGATGTAGATAAAAATGGGAAGGGGATGTAGCTTGTAAATGTTAATTTCTATTTCTTGTTAAGATTTAGGGTTAGTTTAGTTAAACAAGTATTTGGTTACTTAAATTGATACTTTTTACGCTCCTATTTGGGTAGCAATCATAAAAAAATTATCTGGAGAACTGGGCCCTAGAAATGGTTGCATACCTATATTCATAGTTCACATGAAACTAAGAATAGAAAATAAAACTACATGCATACTACACCTTGATCTTGTTTGAAAGCAGGTATATAGACAATCTAAGAAGTGAAGGATGATTCCAGTATGCAAGTGAATAGGATGGGGTTTGAGGTTGTGTGCTAAACAAGATTAAAGTTAAATAAAAAAGCAAGACCATTATAATAAAACCCTAGTTTAGATAAACAAAGCAAAGATAAGAATTATGTGCTATACTTAGAAGAATCCTGGTTGGATCGTCTTAGTTCCTGAAGCTTTGGGCTAAATTTTGAGGCAAAATACAAATTTTTATTATATGTTTTATACATGTTACTATCACAATGACCTTAGTGCTTATTTAGTAGAGATGAGTGGTGAACAATGAGTGACTCAAGATCTGGTTGATTTTGATGAGTCAAGTCTTTGGCCAAAGCATAACCTACTCATATGTAGATATCTAACATGTATGGTTAGATGCCTTCCTATTTGACAAAGGTTTTTAGATGCCTGACCCATATGGGTATATGCTTTCCCATTTGGAAAAAGATATTAGATGCCTAACTTTTATAGTTAGATGATTCCCTGATTGGTAAAAGATATTCAATAGGATAAAGTATACTTGAGTTATATTCATAGACAAACATTAATTAAACAAAAAAAATTCTATATTTTAGGGTAGGATTTAAGATCTAGAATAGGACTGGTCTCTACATTATGGTATCAGAGCCCAGGTTCAAAAGCTAGGCCTTAAGCCCACTCTAACCTACACTTAGTAAAAGATTAATTATTGATGTTAACTTGTTGAAAAAATTGAAAACTATATAAAAATTAATTTGGTTAAAATAGGTTGTTCATACATGGCTCGTGGAAAAACTTCAAGGAAAGGAAAATGAAAAGTAACAAAGAACAAAGGGAAAATGGAGCTTTCTATCAGAGGAGTCACCAAAGTCTGAATAACGAGGATGCACGAGTCGTGGTTGCACAGGGTAAATCAAGTGAATACTACAAAATGCTAAAGTAAATGAAATCAAATAAGAGACAAATGCATAGACAAATGGAGAAAAGCCAATATTCCATTAACATAAGATGGCAAAAGTGAAGAATACATATAGGAGAGCACGTAAGTAACTCCTCCACAAAAGGTGGTGAAGACACTCCAAGAATAGACTGTAACTCTTCCATGAAAGGTGGTGACAGGGTGCTAAGAAAAGAGAAGTAACTCCCATACCCAGAATAGCCAGTCAAAAGAGTTCCTTATGACATTCTTATGACACCTATGACACATCTATGACACACATCTCCACATAAGCTAGCATATCCCACGAATATAAGAGAACTCCATGTATGCACAAATATATAATTTTCTTAATTAAATAATAGAGAAAAATAAAAACCTCCATTAATACCCCTCCATAAGCGTAGCTTAGGTGGGTAGTGTGGAAATATAAAATGGGTCCCGACAACTAAGCCTGATGAGGTACCCATGTACAAATGCAATCTCCCATAAGATAGAGAAAAAGAGAAAACTCATAGGAAAAAACTCCCCCCCAAAAGAGAGACATAAAAGAAATGAAGAGGCTAGAAGGCCCCACTGAAGATGATGCTACTACAGATGTAGACCACACCCCAAGAAGAGCTCGTAGATGAATGAACTTGCTCTTGGTGAAAGGTTTGGTGAAGATGTCTGCAACCTGCTCTGAAGACTAGCAAAAGATTAAGTCAATGACCTGACTATGAATAAGCTCCCGAATGAAATGTATGTGAATCTCTATGTGCTTGGTCCACTGGTGCTGAACTAAATTCCTACAAATCTAAATGGTACTCTATTTGTCACAACAAATAATGGTGGGTTGCCTGATAGGAATGCCAAACTCAGAAAGAATCCCCTGAGGCCAAATAGCCTCAGTAGCTGCATTAATAGCTTCCCTGTACTCTGCCTTTGTGGATGATATAGCAATAACATTCTGCTTCTTGCTAGACCAACTGATAGGACCAGAACCTAGAGAGAAAATGTACCCAAAAGTGGACTTGCAAGTCTGTGAATTGCCAGCTCAGTCTGAATCTGTATATCCAACTAAGTCAACCTCTATGCCAAATCTGTAATTAATCCCGTATCTATGTGAACCCTGTATGTAATGCAAAATCCTCTTAGTTGCTTTCTAATGCAACTCATGAGGTTTTTGCATAAATTTAGAGACAAGTCCCACTATATATGATATGTCAGGCCTGGTGTGAGTCAAGTAGATGAGAATTCCAACAAGTTGTCAATATCGAGTGGCATCAACTAATGGTGAAGAATAGTCAACCTCAAGCTTGACTCCTGATAGAAAGGGAGTCAGAGATGGCTTGCAATCATCCATGTGAAATTGAGCCAATAAGTCAAGAGCATACTTAAGTTGTGTAAGAAAAATTCTTGAATTTGACTGTGAGATATCGATGTCAAGGAAGTAGTGCAACAAACCCAAGTCTATCATGTCAAATCTATCATGGAGAGATACCTTCACCATTGCAATAGCCGATGAAAAAATCTCGGTGATCAAAAGGTCATCAACATAAAGAACCAGAATCAAGAGTGAGTCATCCTACCGTAAAAAGTAGACATTAAGATCAGAATGGCACCTAGTGAAACTTGTTGTGAGAAGGAAGGAATCCATCTTGGTGTACCATGCTTGAGGGCCCTGTTTGAGGCCATAGATAGATTTCCTAAGTCTGCATACTAAGGAAGAATATTGAACAAATCCTGGCAGCTGCTTCATGTAGATCTCCTCCTCTAGGTCTCCGTGAAGAAAGACACTCTTCACATCCATCTGGTACACATCCCAACCATGTGTTGCGACAATAGCTAAGGTGAGTCAGATAGAAGTCAACTTTGCAACGGGCTCAAAGGTCTCTGAGTAGTCAATGCCTGCCACCTGTGAGAAACCCTTGGCAACTAATCGTGCCTTGTACTTATCAACCAACCCATCTGCTGCAAACTTGGTCTGAGATATCCACCTACATTGAACCATCTTCTTTGCCTTAGGAAGTGAAGTCAAATCCAAAGTGTGATTTTTTATTAAGGAAGAATATTCTTCTTCCATAGCACTATCCCACTCAAGTACCCCCGATGCCTCTCGAAAATTCTATGGATCTGAAACTGAAGCAAAGAAGGCATGTGGATCTCTCTGAAAATCCCCTCTAGTACGTCTATGATCTGTGGGATCTCCCACCCAAGTGCTAGCACTCTCAAGTGTCTGTCTGGCCCAAAGTGGCCCAAAAGTGGGTGAGTCAGGTGCTAACTCCTCATCCTTTGACTGACTAGAGGTGGGTGACTCTGCATCACTGTCCTCACTGTCTGAACTCGAAGAAAAAGAAGATGTCTCTAGCTTAGGAACCTGCTGTGACTGATCTGAATCTGAGGAATCATCATGAAGAAGTAGATCTGATGAGAGAGAAGAAGTGCCAAGTGTTGAGTCTCTAGGACTCTCTTGAAAGTAAACACTTCTCTCAATGAACAACTCATGAGTGGTCAAATATAGAAGGTGATACCCCTTAATACCATCTGGATATTCTACAAAGATGCAAGGCTTGGACTGACGTTCCGTAGCTTTGTATTTCTTCTTCAGTATGTAGGGCATGGCTGGGGATCTGAAAATCCTCAGGTGCTCAACATCAGGTTTTTTTTATGCCAAGCTTCAAAGGGTGTTATCCCTTTCAAAGCTTTGTGAGGAACCCTATTTTGAATGTAGCAAGAACAATTGATGGCTTCGACCCAGTACTGTGATGCTAAGGATTTGGAGTGAATCATACAGCTATCCATCTCTTTCAGGAACCTATTTTTGTGTTTCGTAACCCCATTCTATGAAGGACTATAAGTGACTGTGTGCTACAAATCAATCCCCTCTGTGGTGCAAAATTGCTCAAACCTGTTGTTGAATACTCCCCTCCATTATTAGTTCGAAGAACCTTGATGGATTTTTCACTCTGGTTCTCAACAAGAGCCTTGAAGTCTAGAAAATTTTCAAACACTTCAGACTTTTTTTTTAGAAAATATATCCAAGTGCACCTAGAGAAATCATCAATGAAAGTGAGGATGTACTCAGCCCTTGTGAAAGATGGTTTGGGAAAGGGTCCCGATACATCACTGTGGACTAACTCCAAAGGTTGTGAAGCCCTCCAAGCTTTGTCTTTGTCAAATTTTGCTTCGAGATGCTTCCCAAGGGAGCACCCCTCGCAAAGTCCTTTTGAGAATTGGACATGAGGCAAGCCAATGACCATGTCATTTTTGCAAATTTGTTCAAGCTAGAGGTAGTTAAGGTGGCCAAACTGCTCATGCCATAATTTGCTAACTTCATCTAAATGAGTCAGCAATGTTGTTGGAGAAGAATCAGGTGTAAAATGTGAGAAGGTGTATAGCCTTACTTGGTGATCTGCCCTACCCATTGCCATTGTAGTATCACTATGCAACTCCCTGATAGCCACTAAATCTGATGAAAACTCAACTCTCATGCCCTGATCAATGTGAGTGATTTGGTACATTGATAGGAGATTGATTGAAAGAGAAGGAACACTTAAAACATTATTGAATGTTCCTCCTTCCATTTCAATTGACCCTCTCCCTACAACGAAAACTGATGTGTCATCACCCAAACTAATTGAAGTCATGCTACAAGGCTTTAAAGATGAGAACTCAACTAGGAAAGAGCCCATGTGGTGAGAAACACCCGAGTCGATGACCCATGAAGATGTAGAAGCTATTGTAGCTACAAGGGCCTTGCCCTTTTCTTTCTCTTTACCCTTGCTTTTTGCCTTAGTGGAATCTTGGGTAGATGAATTCTGTTTGATGGACTTAGGAACACCTATGTTGTGCTTCTCTAGAAGATGAGTTAAGTGATTTGTTTCTTCATGCATCTGTGTTCATCATGCCATGTCTTATTACAATAGGCACACTTAACCTTCTCCTTCTTAGGTTTAGCATTGGAGGAGGAAGACTCAATGTTGTTTTTAGCAGGATTGTGGTTTTCTTTCTTCTTCTCCTGGTCCTTGTTCTTTTTCTTCTTCTCCTTTGTTGAAGTCTTATCCTTACCATTTCCAGCTATCAAAGCTTGGGGTTGAGTAGACTTCATTGTGCCCATTTGAATTAGCTTATCTTTCTCCCTAGTCAAGTCGGCAATGAATGAATCTAAAGAAGGCATTTTCCATGTAGTGCCAAGGGCACTTTTTATGGCATGGAAAGCAGAGACAAAGACTGAATAGCTTGGACCTAACTTTTCGAGAATAGAAAGGATGAGTTGATCATCTTTCTTCTCTATCCCACATTCTTTCAATTGTAATCTAAGGGCCTTAAACTTAGTGAAGAAGCCCTGTAAGGTGTCAAAGTTGCTAGTTTTTAGACTTATGAGTTCGTTTTCAAGCTCATGACCTCTCATCTCATCAAGCTTCCCAAATAAGGTTTTTAGGGTGTCCCATATGTCTTTGGGAGTCTTGGAGGTTTCTAAATGGAAGAGAAGTTCTAGAGACACATATGAGCTTAGTAATCCATAGGCTTCATCACTATGGTTATACCACTTAACTTTTCAACATCAGTGCTGAGTTCTACTTCAGTACCCATGGTGATCTTATACAACCCTTTGATTCTAAGAATGATTGATATTTTAACCTTCCATTCATGATAGTTGAAGGGTGTTAGGGGTTTAAGTTGAAAATAATCTATTTTAAGCTGAATTTAGGTGAAGTTGTGTTGATTGCAAGTTGTAAAATTATGCAGAAAGAGAATGAAAGAAAAGATTGCAAGTGCTGAAAAGTAATCACACCCCCCGAAATGTTGAGCCCCCTAAATATGCAAGTTCATGCTCAAAATACGTCAAGCTCAGTCGAGAATGCGTCTTAGAGTAATCAGTGCAAGACTTTAAGCAAACAGGAAGTCAGACTTAGTCGAAAAAGCGTCTTGAGAGACCCAAATTTTTGGCACTTTATAAAGTAGTGTATTTTTAAAAATTATCTAGCCTAAGTTGTGGAAAATTGAAAACTAAGCATTTTTTCAAAAGATGGAACTTAAATCCTATCAGGATCCAACTCCTCAATAAGAGTACAATATGATTACCTTGTATAAGCAACTAAACACGAAATTATACCAGAATTAACAAGTAACTAGAATTCACAAATGACATAGAATATGAGAGATAATACACAATCTTGTATTAATACTCATGCCAGAAGGAAATACAATGAAGATGCCACAATCTTCCACACCTCTCAGATGTACAGATCTCTTTCCCTCAAGAGTTCACTCTCCTACCAAAAATAGTCACAACAAACAACTCAAACACAGAGTTCTTGTTCACCTCCAACCAGTCAGTAATAACACTGCCAGTACACAAGTACTCAAAGTACTTCAAGTAGATCTCCCATGAACTTGTAACAACCTGCAACTCAAATGATCTTACTTACCATGTACAACTTCTTCCTGATCTTGCAACAACTTGCAGATCAACTTATTCTTACAATTGGAAGGATCTACCTTGCCTTCCTCTATTGCTCTAATTACAATACATGCCAATGAGTCTATAAATAGATCCCATACTAAACAATAACTTAGACTTCTAATTTACAATAATTAGACACACAGCTCAAGACTCAAAATAGTCTTTACATGCAAACAACCGGTTCAACAAACTAACTGTTCGTGCAACAAATAGTTCTTAAACTGCATAGGAGACTGACGTCGGTCCCTGTCTGTCTGGAAGTGACTGATGTCAACCGATTCCTATCGATGTCAGTTACCTTTTGCACTAAATATGACCGACATCAGTTGTGCTGTCGATGCTAGTATCCCTAAAACTCAGCAACCTCCTCCATATCTGTATCAGTGAAGCTTTTAGCTGCACAACCTAACAATCTCCCACTTGGAGATAAACAACTGTACCTGTACCTGTACCTATACATCATCTAGTTTATTTCCTGGATTTGTATCCCTCTTCAAAATCACTCTTGAAGACCAACCACCACAAATCCTGTGGTGCACCTCCTGTCATCCAAATCACCTTGCCACATCCGATTCTACAAACCCATGTAGAGAAGTGCTTGACCCTGCATAACATGTATACCTACTATTAGTCCCTCTCAGATATTTGAGAATCCACTAAACTGCCCTCCAGTGCTACTTTCCTAGATTGGATCCAAACTTGCTGACAACTCCCACTGCTTGGAAAATTTTAGGTTTAGTACACATGTACTCAACCTCATCATGTGAATCAGGACACTGTTCATAGAACTGTCCAACCATCAGCGTGCTAACCGATTTCACACAATCATCTGGAGATAAAATCAACCTGTGACCTTCCATGTCTCTAGAACACACTCATGATAAAGAATTTTGCTGCTCCTAAATTTCTCATGACACACCTCTAAACTAACTTTACCTTTAGTTCAGAAACTCCCTGCATATGTGACCCTGCAACAAGCACAACATACAGTAACAGGATAATGTAGCTAATATTATCCAACTTGGTAAAAAAAATACAATGGTTAAACCTCCATTGTCCTGAAGCTAACTCAAGACCATATATCCTGGCCTTCCATCTCACGTGTTCATTCTCGCACTTCTTTATCCTGAAAATTCATTCATCTTTTAGTGCTTTCTTCCAGCCGACAACTCTACCAAAAAACTCCCATTTGGTTCTTCTCTAAGGAATCACATTCCTCATCCATGCCAAGCTCCCACTATTTCTTGGATTCTACCTGCTCTGCTTCTTTAATAACTTCTTGGTTCTTGACCATCAGTGAGCAACAAGTAGTGTAAAGAAGGAAAATGATGAATTTGAGGCTTACTTACCCTTTTAGTCCTCCATATGGGCATTTGAGACTCCTTGACAGCTTGTTGTCTACCCAAAATCTATTTCAGTGACTGATACCGGTCACATCTCAGTCTGCACCTGACCGACGTCGGTTCCATGCGACTGTCTCATCGCCGACGTCGATTCTTCCATGACCGACGCTGGTGTTTACTTGTCTAGAGTCACTGATGTCGGTCTAAACATAGCTGACATCGGTCCCTGTCTGGATGCCAACATCAATTTTCTAATCGATGTCGGTCTCTGTGTTTTACTTGTGAGTGATGAATTTTACTCGCGAGCTCCTTTTGGATCAAAACCCTGTCTAAATCAACCTTGTTCTACTCAGAATTCTTCAGCCCCTTGCACTGATCTCTGTCCATCATTTTCTCCTTGAAAACCAAGACTTTCCTGTTCTTGTCACGAACATCGGATTTCTCAAGAAACGTCACTTTTTTTTTTTGATTATAAAAATCTCGATCCATGCTTTTCAAATCCGAAAGCATACCTTTTGACTCAAGAACATGCATCCCCTTCTTATTCATGTGACCAAGCCTATTAAGCCACATCTTCGAATCTACAGTTGAAGTAGATAAACCAGAAGGACAATCAGTAATACAAGTAAATAGATAAAGAGTACCTACTTTCTTATCTCTTACTACAATAAGTGCACCCTTGGAAACTTTCCAAGAGTCCGCTGTGAGGGTTACTGTGCAACCCTCATCACCCAACTTTTCAACAGAAATTAAATTCTACTTCAAGACTGAGACATACATGACCTCCTTCAACACCCATGTGTTGCCCGTCTACAATTTCAGCTTCACTTTCCCTTTGCCAACCATTTGACAAGGCTTACCATCCCCTAAATAAATTTCTCCAAAGTCTCCCTGGACATATTCACGAAAAAATTTCCTATTTGGGGATGCATGGAAAGAGGCACCAGAATCTAAAACCCAAGATTCTACTTTATCCAAGGAACATACCAGAGCATCCTATGCAACAATACTTGCATCACCTGCTTCTTTAGTTCCTTCATGCTGATCTTCAACCAACCAACAATCTTTATTTACATGCCCTTTCTTTTCACATTTCCAGCAGGTTATTCTGCCATACCTGGATTTGGATCTCTCGCCTATCTTGGACCTTGAACTCCCATGCTCGATCTTCTCTCTTTGCCTTCCCCTGCTTTCAACACTCAAAGCATTCTCTGATGATTCACCTGTGTTTTTTCTGTGAATTTCTTCATTCAAGATTACACTCACAACATCATCCAATTTTAAGATTTTTGAAGTAGATGCAGTATTACTAATTGCCATTACCAAACTCTCCCAACTTTCAGGCAATGAGCATAAAATTAAGAGAGCCTTAATTTCATCATCAAAAACAATATTGACTGAATTTAATTGGTTTACCAAACCATGTAAATCACTAAGATGACTATGAATAGATCCACCTTCCAACATTTACAAATTAAATAATTACTTCATAAAAAATACCTTATTCGAAGCTGAGGGTTTTTCATATAAATTTGTCAAAGATTCCATCAACTCTACCGTTGTCTTAGTCTGTGATAAGTTAGGAATCACAGACGATGCAAGGCTCAACCTTATAGATCCCAGAGCCTTTCGATCAAGAACCTCTCATTCTTCATCCTTCATATCCGTGGGCTTGCGTGCAACCCCACCCAACGATAAGTACAAATATTTCTGATATAGATAATTTTCTATCTGCATCCTCCATAATTGATAGTTCTTGCCATTAAACTTCTCCATTCCTAGCTTACTTTCTTCTGCCATTGCTATACTCCCACTCAAACACAAACCCCTATGAGTGCCCTGTATTCAACACACACTAAACATATCTGATACAACTTGTTAGTAACCCAATCTGGCTCTGATACCACTTGTCAAGATCCAACTCCTCAATAAGAGTACAATATGATTACCTTGTATAAGCAACTAAACACGAAATTATACTAGAATTAACAAGTAACTAGAATTCATAAATGACACAGAATATGAGAGACAATACACAATCTTGTATTAATACTCATGCCAGAAGGAAATACAATGAAGATGCCACAATCTTCCACACCTCTCAGATGTACAAATCTCTTTCTTTCAAGAGTTCACTCTCATACCAAAAATGGTCACAACAAACAACTCAAACACAGAGTTCTTGTTCACCTCCAACCAGTCAGTAATAACACTGCCAGTACACAAGTACTCAAAGTACTTCAATTAGATCTCCCATAAACTTGAAACAACCTGCAACTCAAATGATCTTACTTACCATGTAGAACTTCTTCCTGATCTTGCAACAATCTGCAGATCAACTTGTTCTTACAATTGGAAGGATCTACCTTGCCTTCCTCTATTGCTCTAATTACAATATATGCCAATGAGTCTATAAATAGATCTCATACTAAACAATAACTTAGACTTCTAATTTACAATAATTAGACACGCAGCTCAAGACTCGAAATAGTCTTTACATGCAAACAACGGGTTCAACAAACTAACTGTTTGTGCAACGAACAGTTCTGGAACCGCACAGGAGACCGACGTCGGTCCCTATCTGTCTAGAGGTGACTGACGTCGATTGATTTCTGTCGATGTCGATTGCCCTTTGCAGTGAAGATGACTGACGTCGGTTGCACTGCCGACGCTGGTATCCCTAGAACTCAACAACCTCCTCCATGTCTGCATCAGTGAAGCTTTTAGCTCCACAACCTAACAAATCTGAACTACCGTTTGTAAGATTTTAAAATTTTAATTTTTCGTAAACTAGTAATTTTGCAAAAAAATATCACTAAAACATTAAAAAAATACATGTTTTGAGAGAGAAAGTGGCCTTCCAACCACTCGTTCAACTCGGCATGGAGTGAGAAATACAAAAGAGGTATTTGTGAGGGGGAATTGGCCTCTTGCCAACCCAGGCTTCAACCTTCGTCTTTGATAAGGGAAGATACAAGTTTAAATTTAAACCCCCAAATTATCAAAACTTACAAATTGTTTAAAATACTTAATACTCAGTCAAATTGACTAATTTGTTTTTTGGACAAGTCAATTTTAACTGAAAAATTAAAGTAAAAGACAATATTAAAGGATTGCCAAGTATTTAAGGGCCCACATGGGATGCCAAACAGGAAAAAAATGTGCCATTTTCAAAAAAATAGTAGTTTTGGCAGAAATTCTTGCAAGCAATCACACAAGCAAGCTGTGCAAATGGAACACAGGGTTTTGCAGGCTTAGATTCTCTTTCCAATGCCAAGATCACAGCAGCAAGTTTCAACACAACAGAGACAAATCAAATACAGCGATAGGTGGATGCCAAGTGCAGGAAAAAGATGCCAAGTTGCTCAAATGAGCAGATCCAACACCAAGTGTAGTTGGTAGATCTTAGTCCTCTCAGAATCCAATGCCCAACAGTTCCAGTTGGATAAAATATGTAGCAAACCTGAGTTTGCCTTTCTATTCCAACACATTAATCCAATGCTCCTTTATATTCTGTAGATTGAAAATAAAAAAAGAGCATCAAAACTCAACGCATTATGTCAGAAAGTGACACCAAGCATTGACTTTTCGACAAATTGCCTTGTTGGAGTTCACAATGCCACAACAAATCTATACAAGATGTCTCGACAAATTTCAATGCAGATATCTAAAGGGTAGATCTGAATGAAACTCAACAGAAGTAATTTTTTTAATAGATTTTCGTATGAATTTGCATGAGTTTTCAAGAAACTCTACCAAAACTCTCAAATACAACCGAGTTAAACAAAAAAAACTACTAAGAAAGCAAAGTACACAACCAGTTATTGGGGTGGCTCTGATACCATATCGAAGAAGTCGCCAAGGTCTAAAAAATGAGGATGCACGAGTTGTGGTTACATGGGACGAAGCAAGTGAATACCTCAAAATGCTAAAGTAAATAAAATCAAACAAGAGACAATTGCATAGACAAATGGAGAAAAACCAATATTTCATTAACATAAGATGGCCAAAGTGAAGAATACATATAGGAGAGCACGTAACTCCTCCATAAAAGGTGGTCAAGGCACCCCAAGAATAGACTGTAACTCTTCCATGAAAGGTGGTGACAGGGTGTTAAGAATAGAGAAGTAACTCCCATACCCGAAATAGCCGGTCAAATGAGTTACTTATGACATTCTTATGAAATTTATGACACATCTATGACACACATCTCCACATAAGCTAGCCTATCCCACGAATGTAGGAAAACTTCATGTATGCACAAATATATAATTTTCCTAATTAAATAATAAGAAAAAATAAAAACCTACATTAATACTTCCCTCCACTTCGAAAGAACCCATTTACATTTATGACTCGGATACAATAGTTGCAATCCAAAGTAAACTCAAATCTTTGAAAGTGGAGTTAGTTAAAACAAAATCAGCTATGATTGAACTTATAGTCAAATGTCTATTTAAGAGGCCCTTAGAAATAAGAGATTTTCTATTTGGAATGGATTTTGATGCACCTTACATAAGCCCTGAAGTATGTAACGAATATAACCGATGCCATCAATATGTGGTTCACTCAGAAGATAAAGTTCTTGAAAAAATGGAACTGGATGAAGAAGATTATGTTTAGAATAATTTTTGAATCAATGTTATACGGAAATCTATATGTTATAGTCATAAAGCTTATCCTCTATAAAGTTAAGAGCTCTATGTAATAAAAAGTTGAATACGATTATCAAATGCTTACTTTTTGTCAATTTTATATGTGACTATGATCAATAATAGAATGTATGAGAAAAATTAGAGTTATCAAAAAATAATTATGCTATCAATTATCTTGAATGAAAACTTAAGGGATTGTGTTATTTCTATCAGGAAACCACATGGAAAGACCTAGGTGATCAACTAAGAATTGAAGGGAAAATATGAGATACGTAGAACCCAATAATGAAAATGTTGAACAATTAGGCTCCAAAAAATAGAGAGATGGTGATAGATGCCCTCATCAATTTGTTGACTGAGCAAAGAGATAAAATAGACTCACTTGAGCAGGTGATTAACGATCTTAAATCAAGGCAAGAAAATATAGAAAACATATTAGAACCTAACATTGGTAATCCATTTGAAGAAAATCCACCACCAGTCAATGAGATGGAGGTTGTAGCTCCCAGAATTGAAGTTCCATTTTTTGATCTAAGCAAGGATTTGAAAAAGATTTTATCCCCGAAGTTTGATGGTAAATAGTTAGGTGAAAGAGCTAAGAATTGGCTAAATGAGATGGAGAAGTACTTCGATTTGAAAAACTACAATGATGCAACTAAAGTGTTTTGGGGATCCTACCAACTGGTAGAAGAAGTAGCTAGCTAATAGACTAATATGAAGGAATTAAATGGAATAACCAAGACAAATTTGACTTGGGATCAGTTTGATCACCATTTCAAGAAGAGATGGTTACCCCAGTTATTCTTTAATGAGAAGACTATTGAATTTCACAACCTAAGGTAGAGAGGCATGTCAGTCCAATAGTATTGGGATAGATTCACCAAATTACTTAAGTATGTACCCATGTACTAGAAAAATGAATGAGGTTAGACTTGAAAGTTCATCCTAGGATTGAATGCAAACATATGAGTAGAAATAGATATGCACAACCCTGAGAACATGAACAAAGTGCTAGAAAAATCCCTCAAATAGGAATGAAAGATGTAAGCCCTAGTTGTGACAAGACAAAACTTTAACAATGATAGCAATAGAGCCTTGAAAAGGAAACTAGATTTCAAGGGAAAGCAAGTTGTGGATAAAAACCCAAGAGCAAATCCAATAGGCAGAGCACCCCCACCAAAACAAAATCAAAGAAATAATTTTGGAAGGAACAACAATAAGGGAGGAGATAATAACATGAATGATCAAAGGAATTACAATCACCCAATGTATCCTCCATGGATTTATGGTGATGGCTCAAGGAACCCAATACCAAAAGGCCTATTAGAAGTATATTTTGCTTGTGGAGGAAATCACTTTGCCTGAGAGTACCCAAGGATACAGGGACATATAAGGTCCAATCAACCTCAGAGGGGACCATAGCAAAAGATCAATGCTACAATAAGGAATCACCAAAATAGATACCAAAATGTGCTAGTTGAACCTACAGATAAATTATTGGGTAAACCCATTTCAGTTCTCATAGATATTAGTTCATCAGAATGTTTTATTTCTCTTGAATTAGTAATAAAAATGCCTCTCCCAATGAATCACATGATTTCATCATGGGTAGTCCAGTATGGGGATAAGGTAGTCAAGGAAGTGTCTCAATGTCTACCCAAGGTAAAAATATAATTTCCAAATTTTGAGACAAGCTTAGACCTGTTTGTAGCATCCTTAAGAGCCTATGATGTGATAATAGGGATGAGTTGGCTCACCAATCACCAAGCTGAAATAGAATGTTATAGAAATTTGGTTAGGCATTTCAATGATGAGGGGAGATAGGTCATGATTCAAGGGGGTCATAGACCCATAAAAGTAGAAACCATATTAGCGATGCAACTGAAGGAGAGAAGGATGTGAGATCTAATTTTCATGGTAACGATAGATGATAAGGATAAAAGCAAAGAAAAACCAACCCTAGAAGGGTATCCATTCATAAGTTAATTTGAGGATGTGTTTTATGAAGAATTACCTAGAATTCCCCCTAAGAGAGAATTTTATTTCTTAATTGATATTTTACTCAGAGTCGAACTAGTTTCTAGAGCACCCTATAGAATGAACACAACTGAGTTGATGGAACTTAAAATTCAGGTAGAAGAACTCTTGAGTAAAGGATTGATCAAACCAAGTGTGTCTCCTTGGGGAGAGTTAGTCTTATTTGTTAAAAAAAGATAGAACTCTAAGAATATGCATTGATTATAGAATTCTAAATAAGGTCATGATTAAAAATAGATATCCCCTACCTCATATAGAAGACCTTTTTGAGCAGATGAAAGGAGCAACAGTTTTCTCAAAGATAGATCTTCGATCAGGATATCATCAACTAAGAATAAAGGAAGAGGATATTCCAAAAATTGCTTTCAAGACCACATATGGACACTATGAGTTTATTATTGTACCCTTTGGAGTGACAAATGCTCCTTCAACATTTATGAACTTAATGAATAGTGTGTTCCATAATTACCAGGATAAATTCATCTTAATGTTCATAGATGACATTCTAATTTACTCGAAGAATGAGGAAGATCACTTAACACATCTTCAATTAGTTCTTCAAAGGTTGAGAAAACTTAAACTATATAGTAAGTTGTCCAAATATGTATTCTTTAAGAAGGAAATCCACTATCTAGGCCACATCATATCCAAAGAATGAATTGCAGTAGATCCAGACAAGATAAAGGCAATAATGGAATGGCCAATCCCCAAGAATGTATCAGAAGTAAGGAGTTTCATGGGGTTAGTAGGATATTATAGGATATTTTTTGAAGGTTTTTCTAGGATCACCAACCCAGTTATGACCTTTCAAAGGAAAGGTAAAAAGTTTATATGGATAGAGCAGTGTGATAAAATTTTCTATATTTTGAAGGAAAATTTGATGACGGTGTTGGGAATAAACCGGAAGCACACAATTGATTACCAAACCAAGCAACTTAATATGCGGAAATTAACCAAAATCACAAGTAACTAGAATTCAGAATAACACAAGATATGAGAGACAATACACAACTTATATTAATACTTATACAGAAAAGAATACAATAAAGAAGATCCCACTTCTTCTCCACCACCTCTTCAGAGGCTTCCCACACCTCAAGTGAATAGTAATTCTCTCCTCCAAGCTCTCTCTCTCAGGTCCCAACACACAACTCAAACACAGAGTTGGTGTTCACCTCCTATGCTCCACGCACACCACAAGTGCTCCACACACTCAAACAAGTACTCCACATACTTCAAGTAGATCTCCCATGAACCTGCAACAACCTGCAATTCAACAGACCATACTTATGGAAGGAACTCCCTTGCCTTCCTCTTTGCTCTATCTGAGTACACACTTGTACTCCAAGTAGATCCTGCCTGATACTGCTCCCTGTTGTGTTGCTATCCTATCTGATCTTGCACACCTGAAAATCAACCTGGTTCTGTAGACTTGTGAACCTTGACCTTGCACACACATACACCTGCAGATTAATGATCTTACTTACCATGTAGATCTCCTATATAGGCCATGCACCTGTGACCAAGATCCTACACACCTGAAGAATCCTGCTGACTCTCCAAAACCAGCACCCACCTTGGTACTGCTATGGAACTAGGAGGAACACCCTTGCTCACCTCACACACAAAAGGAGCTAACTTTGTTCAACTCAAACTAGAACACCTTTCCAATACAACCATGAGTCTATTATATAGATCTCATCCAAACAATGATTAGACATCTAATTACAATAATTAGATCCACAGCTCTAAGTCTAAAAATAGATCTAAACATGCAAACACTTGGTTCGTTAGCTAACTGCCCGTAATAAGCTCGCAGTCAAACCACACAGGCGACCGACGTCGGTCCCTGTCTGCCTGGGGGTCGCCGACGCCGGCCGATCCATGACCGACGTCGGTTGCTTCCTGTCTCCTACCTGCCAACGTCGGTTGGCCAGACCAACGCCAGTTTCTTCTGACACTCAGTAACTCATCCTGCAACCTCCTCCATGTCTACATCAGTGAAGCTTTTAGCTCCACAACCTAACAATCTCTCACTTGGAGATAAACAGCTGCACTGTACCTGTACCTGTACCTCGTCTAATCTGTTTCCTGGTTTGTATCCCTCTTCAAGCTCAGCCCTGAAGACAACCCACCACACAACCTGTGATGTACCTCCTATCATTCGAGTACCCTGCCACATCCGAACCTATAAACACATGTAGTGAAGTCCTGACCCTGCATAGCATGAATCCCTGCTGCTGGTCCCTCTCAAATACCTGAGAACCCACTTCCCCAAATTGGCTCCTAACTCTTTGACAGCTCCCACTGCATGGGAATACTCAGGTCTATACTAGACCTCATGTGATTTTGGACACTGTACCTGTCCAGCCCTTAGTGTGCTCCAGCTCTGCATCCTAAACCTCGCCAACACCTGATTCACATCAGCTCCCACTCGAAACAAAATCAACCTGTGATCTCCATGTCTCCCATGTCAAAGAATTTTGCTGCTCCAAACTCCTCATGACATGCCACTGAACTAATCTTACCCTTATCTCAGAAAAACCTTGTATGTACAAACCCTGCTAGCAAATATACCATCCACATACAGCAATAGAATGATGTCGCGACTCATCATCCACCTGGTAAGACAAAC
The DNA here is from genome assembly GCA_037957365.1 of Torreya grandis. Taxonomy (NCBI): domain Eukaryota; kingdom Viridiplantae; phylum Streptophyta; class Pinopsida; order Cupressales; family Taxaceae; genus Torreya; species Torreya grandis. The sequence continues at coordinate 3,714,432 of JARHVA010000079.1, forward strand.
CACAGTAGTTACCCTGACATTGACTGAAGCCATGCTTCGTCCTCCACCTGTCTAAACCTGTACCACTGTCCTGCAGCTCCTCAAGACCATATACCCGATCTTCCGTCTCACGTATCCGTTCTCTCTATTCTTCAACTAAGGTATCCATTCGTCTCTGTGCTTTCTTCCGCTGGCAACCCTACCAAAAATGCCTGTTTGGTTCTCCTCCAAGGAATCACGTCCTCATCCATGCCAATATCACACCTATTTCCTAGATCCTTCCTGCTCTATAATCAGCAACATGTATAAAGAAGAGGAACAACGAATTTGAAGGCCTACTTACGTCTTCAGTCCTCTGTATGGGTGTTTGAGACTCCTTGACAGTGTGATGTCCACCCAAAATCCGTTACAGTGACCGACCTCGGTCACTCCACAGTCTGCATCCGACCGACGTCGGTTCCATGCGTCTGTCCCTGACTACCGACCCTGCAGATATCGGTGTCCCTTCTGCCGACGTCGGTCCTCCTGACCGACATAGGTCTTACCTACTGCCGATGTCGGTCCTCCTGACCGACGTCGGTCTTACCCTGCCCGACATCGGTCTTACCCTGCCCGACATCGCCGACTTCGGTCTGCACATGACCGACATCGACACCTGTCTGTTCGACGCTGATTCCTCCTGACCGACATCGGTATCTGTGTTCGCCTGTGAGTGATGACTTTTTACCCGCGAGCTCCTTTGAATCAAAACCCATGTCCAAACTGCCCTGCTCAGAAGTATCCAGCCTTATCCACTGGTCTCTGTCCGCCATCTCCTCCAAGTACACCAAGGCTTTCCAGTTCTTAAGCCTGTCAAATATATCTGTCTTCTGCTTAAGAACATGCATCTCCTTCCTGCTCATGTGACCAAGCCTACGAAGCCACGTCTCCGCAACAGAAGAAGAATCAGTAATATAAACAAGTAGATAAAGAGTACCTATTTTCTTATCACCAGCTAATTCAAGTGCATCCGCTGTGAGAGTTCTTGTGCATCTCTCATCACCCAATCTTTTTGAAGAAATTAGCCATATCTCCAAACCTGGGACCTGCATGACCTTCATCAACACCTGTGTGTTGGCCGCCTGCAATTTCAGCTTCACTTCCCCTTTGCCAATTCTTTGGCAAGGCTCACCAGCTCCTCTACCTGGGGCTGCATGGAAAGAGGCAACCGAATCTTTTATCCAAGATTCAACTTTATCCAAGAAACCTCCAAAAGCATCCTGTGTAATAACACCTGCAACATCTGCGTCTTCAGTTCCTTCATGCTAATCTGCTACCAACCAACAATAATCTTTTACCTGCTCTTTCTTTCCATGGGACCGTAAGTAACCATCTGTGCTTTTCAACTCCTCCATTCTTAGCTTACTTTCATCTGCCATTGCTTTACTCCCACTCGATCAGAAACCCCTGAGAGTGACCTGTAACCAAACACAAAACCTGCTCCCTGCAACCTTAGCTCTGATACCACGTGTTGGGAATAAATCGGAAGCACACAATTGATTACCAAACCAAGCAACTTAATATGCGGAAATTAACCAGAATCACAAGTAACTAGAATTCAGAATAACACAAGATATGAGAGACAATACACAACTTGTATTAATACTTATACAGAAAAGAATACAATAAAGAAGATCCCACTTCTTCTCCACCACCTCTTCAGAGGCTTCCCACACCTCAAGTGAACAGTAATTCTCTCCTCCAAGCTCTCTCTCTCAGGTCCCAACACACAACTCAAACACAGAGTTGGTGTTCACCTCCTGTGCTCCACGCACACCACAAGTGCTCCACACACTCAAACAAGTACTCCACGTACTTCAAGTAGATCTCCCATGAACCTGCAACAACCTGCAATTCAACAGACCATACTTATGGAAGGAACTCCCTTGCCTTCCTCTTTGCTCTATCCGAGTACACACCTGTACTCCAAGTAGATCCTGCCTGATACTGCTCCCTATTGTGTTGCTGTCCTATCTGATCTTGCACACCTGCAAATCAACCTGGTTCTGCAGACTTGTGAACCTTGACCTTGCACACACATACACCTGTAGATCAACGATCTTACTTACCATGTAGATCTCCTATATAGGCCATGCACCTGTGACCAAGATCCTACACACCTGAAGAATCCTGTTGACTCTCCAAAACCAGCACCCACCTTGGTACTGCTGTGGAACTAGGAGGAACACCCTTGCTCACCTCACACACAGAAGGAGCTAACTTTGCTCAATTCAAACTAGAACACCTTTCCAATACAACCATGAGTCTATTATATAGATCTCATCCAAACAATGATTAGACATCTAATTACAATAATTAGATCTGCAGCTCTCAGTCTAAAAATAGATCTAAACATGCAAACACTTGGTTCGTTAGCTAACTGCCCGTAATAAGCTTGCAGTCGAACCACACAGGTGACCGACATCGGTCCCTGTCTGCCTGGGGGTCGCCGACGCCGGCTGATCCATGACCGACGTCGGTTGCTTCCTGTCTCCTACCTGCCGACGTCGATTGGCCAGACCAACGCCAGTTTCTTCTGACACTTAGCAACTCATCCTGCAACCTCCTCCATGTCTGCATCAGTGAAGCTTTTAGCTCCACAACCTAACAGACGGCACCCATCTTGAAGGTACCCGATCTGAATGTGCATTTCATGGTTGTAACAAATGCATCCATCGAAGGATTGGGAGGAGTACTCATTCAGATTGATGGTGTAATTGCATATAAGTCCAAGAAATTGAAACCCATGAAGTAAATAATGTCCCTCATGATTTAGAACTGGCAATAATTGTTCATGCTTTACAGAAGTGGAAACATTTCCTTATTGGGAAACCTTTTGAACTTAAAATTGACCATCAAGGGCTAAAATACATATTCACTCAACCCAATTTGAATGTTAGGCAAAGAAGGTGGTTGGAATTCTTGAGTGAGTATGATTTTGAAATTGAGTATATCAAGGGAAAAGAGAATAGGGTTGCCTATGCTTTGAGTAGGAAAAGACACCTAATGAATATAACAACGCTTAGATTTAATCTAAAAGGGAAAATATTGGAAAGACAAAATCAAGATCTTTGGTATAATCAAGTTAGAATAATGATAGAAAAAATTTAGAAGACCCAAAAACTGAAGGATATACCTTGGACGGTGAGGGCTTGCTTTGGTATAAGAATATGATCTATGTTCCAGATGTAGAAGACTTAAGGAAGATAATTTTGACTAAAGTTCATGACGCACCCTACTTAGGTTATCTAGGGGTAAACAAACTATATGTTGATCTTAAGAAACTATACTTTTGGCAAGGGATGAAAAGAGATATAGTATTATATGTGTCGCGATGCTTGGAATATCAGAAGGTTAAAGCAAAACACCATCATCCTGTAGGACTTTTATATCTGCACGGCATTCTATAATATTAATGACAAGTTGTTAGTATAGATTTCATACAAGGATTAACTAAGACACCCTACAGGGATGATGATATTATGGTGGTAATCGATAAGCTTACTAAGGTGGTGCATCTCATTCCTGGGAACTTGACTGATGATGGATCAACCTTAGCCAACCTATTTGTGAAGGAAGTACAACTTGTGAGGACACTGAAGAAATGAAAAACATGTTTTCATTTTTATTTTAAATTTCTAAACTTAATTAAAATTTTGTAGTACATTGGGACAATCACAATTTAAAGGGGGGGATGTCATGACCTCTCTTCCCTCACTATGGACCCATTGCATGCCACGTATACCAAGAGAAGAACACATGAAACTAACCCTCCCACCACGTCACACACAGTCATAAAGCTTAAATAAAATTTAAGTCCATGTAAACTAAACTGTCAATCACTTAAAAAATAGTTAAAAATCATGATGATGGGTGAAAACCAATCAGAAGCCAAGTGGGGAGAGGTATCCAATAAAAGAACGCTGTAATGCATGGGGAGATTGATAGTTTGGGGATGGAGGGGTAGCAAGAGATTGACTGATGGGCTGAGCTGAGCCAAAAAAGGATGAAGGTGTCCATTAGCAAAGCCAAAGCCCATAAAGGGCATTTTCTTCTATTATATTACTTTCAGCTATAGAAGATAGATGCTTGAAGCAACAGTCCCAAATGGAAAAAGAGATCACCATTTTATAAGCCTTTGAGGCTATGGCAAATGAGTTTGATTCAAACCTACATCAAATAAGTCTCCTTTTATTTGATGATTGATATCGTCTATTCGAGCAACCCAAGATCAACACCGCCACCATACTTTTATCTCAGTTGTTTCAATTCAAGTAGAATCACATTCCATTTCACTCAAAGATTTCAAAGGGCACTGGGTAAGTATAATATTTTATTTAAATTGTAAGATAAATATAATATTTAATTTAAATTGTAAGATAAAATAATATTTTATTTAAATTATAAGAAAAATATAATGTATTTATTTTTGGAAAACTAAAAATAGAATGAATTTTGCATTACTAGAAACAAAATGATAATACTACTTGTTGTTAGAGAAAGTAAATGATTTTATAGCAAACAATAAAAAGTAAAAAAGTATTCGGATATTCGAAAGACATATAACATATAATAATATGAGCTCATTTAATATTAGTTAATATATACAATTGTACATTATGTATCTATTTACAAACATTCACATGATCTCTATACCTAGTTCGGTGAAAAGAGTAGAATATAGCATTAAATAAATGAATTTTGTTTTCTATGTACCTAGTTTATAAATTTATGAAATATATTTGATCTAGTCTGTAAAGTTACATGCGTAAACCTAGATTGTGAGAATATTGATTAGATACATGAAATTACCATAAAATAATCTAAGTTGTCATAAAACAATATTCCGAGTGGACCCTTACTTTGATTGTTGTTGAGCTTTGATAATGAATTTTATTATCATTAAGAATAGTATGAAAATATTCTTCATTCTAGAGTTGAACCCTCAATTTTAGAACCCTCATTTCAAGCGTATAAAGTATTTATTTAACATTAAATTCAAGTTCAAAATAACATTCTTAAACTTCAAGTGTATAAGTTATTTTCTAAAAAAGGTTACCTAAGTAGACTAAAGGTATAATTGTCAAAAAAAAAAAAAGTTGTAAATAGACATGATGATTAAACTAGGAGATTATGTTATAGATTTGTTTTCTACCTTCCTACTCAAGAATTTGCTTTTGAAATATAATGCATTAATTTATTTCAAGTATTTTTTACTTTTAAATCTCAACTTAGACTAAGAATTTAAATTTAAACAAAATTACGTAGCATTCGGTATTAAATAGTGCCTCTGGATCACGTTTATGAGTAATATTGTCGTGCTTGAGCTACTGCATCCATAGCTTAACATAGCTGCAACAATGACATCTAGACATCATCCTTATAAACTATCGGAGAAAAATAAAGACCATGTCGTGTCATTAAGACTAAGGAGTGGGATAATCCCTCTTGGTCAACAACCTTAATTAAGATAAACAAACAACTTAAACTAACTTAAATGATTATGACTTGTAAACTTATAAAATAAAAATGGAGAAAGTATATTTCTTACTCAAAACTCGGTATCACTAAAAAGAAACAACAAAAATTAGGATTGAGAGTGTTAAACTAGTTATTATCAAGAAACCACCAACTATATGGCTCTTACATAATGAAACTTTAGCAACAATAATTATACGGATTATGTTGTCTAAAACAAGGATTAAAAAAATATTGTTAATATAAATAAAAGTGAGAAGAGGATGTGGCTTGCAAATGTTAATTTTTATTTCTTGTTAAGATTTAGGGTTAGTTTAGTTAAACAAGTATCCGGTTACTTAAACTGATATTTTTTTATGCTTTTGTTTGGGTAGCAATCACAGATGAACTCTCTGGGGAACTGGGCCCTAAAAAGGGTTGCATACACAGATTCACAGTTCACATAAAATTTAAAATACAAAACAGAACTACATGCATACTACACCTTGATCTTGCTCGAAAGCAGGTATGTAGGTAGTCTGGGAAACAAAAGATGCTTCCAGTACATAGGTGAATAGAATGAGGTTTGGGGTTGTGCACTAAACAAGATTAAAGTTAAATGAAAAAGTAAGACCATTATAATAAAACTCTAGTTTAAATAAACAAAGCAAAGATAAGAATTTTGTGTTATAGTTGGAAGGATCTCAGTTGGATCATCATAATTCCCGAGGCTTTAAGCCAAATTTTAAGGTGGAATGTGACTTTTTGTTATATGTTTTATACATGCTACTATCATGATGACCTCGATGCTTATTTAGTAGAGATGAACGATGAACAGTCAGTGACTCATGTTCTGGTTGATCCTGATGAGTCAAGTCTTTGACCAGAGCATAACTTACTCATATGTAGATACGTAACCTGTATGGTTAGATGCTTGCCCATTTGGCAAAAGATATTATATGTCTAATCCATATGATTAGATGCTTGTCCGTTTGACAAAGGACATTAGATGTCTAACTCATATGGTTAGATGTTTGCTCTGTTGGTAAAGGATATCCAATAGGATAAAGTATACCCGAATTATATTCACAGATAAATATTAATTAAATAAAAAAAATCTATGTTTTAGGGTAGAATTTAGGATCTAGGATAGGACTGGTCTCTACAAATATGCTAAAATGTTGGGTGTAAACTACATGGACACCCTAAGATATTAAATTAGACACAGTTCAAAATATGACCAAAAGATTTTCTTCTTTCATTTTTTTGACCCTCAACATTCCTCTATTATTTTGTAAAATGTGTCTTACTCATGTTTGTAGCTTTTTGCTTGTCTTGTCTGCTTAGACACATGATTTTTTTAACTCTAAGTAATCAACCCTTAATGCCCTAATCTCTGTGTAATTCCTTAGCCTTCCCTTGCCTTGTTGGCACTTTATAGACTAGTTGACAAAGACCATATTTTGTGTTATTTTCCATGAGCTGACTAAGTTTTATTCAGCCCGACCTAAAAAATGAGTTTGTGTCGAAATTGATGTCCATTGTGACATTAAGGAGACTATAAACATTTAGATAGGCAACTCCAACCATATTTGGAGGGTTTTATACATTAATTTTTCCAATACTTGCTTTCTCTTCCAATCCTTTAAACTCAAGATTAGAGATTGTCCTTTGTTTTCCTCAAGGAAGAAAATAATTTATTAGCATGAAAGGATTGCTTGTAGCATTGAGTGTTCTTCTATTAAATACTGGAACTCAAGGCAAGGCAGAAAATATCAAGTCACTACTTGACGTGTTTGATGTTGTCTTTTTCCTCAATGAAATTGAGGAAAGAATCATCTACGAAATGCCCATTAACAAGTTAAGTAGAGTTATTCGAAAGAAAGGAGATACCTTTCACAAAACCTCAAGTTTTTGTATTTGTTAACAAGTAAACACAACCTTCCGCAACTATCACATTCAATGCAGGGGCAAGAGGGCAACCTTGTCTAATAAAATAGAAAAATTCAAATTTCTTTCAATACAAACCATTAACTGAGATAAAAGCCATGACATCTGCAAAGAGCATTTGGGCTGACTAGAGAAAATTAAGACCAAAGCCCAGAGCCTGTTACATTTCTAAAATGAATGATCAATCAAGATAGTCATAGGGTTTTTCAAAATCGATTTTGGTGAACAATACTTGTTTCTTAAACCTGCGTGCCTGGGGGCGCTTGGGGGAACGTCTAACAGCTCTCCCTCCAACAATAAACAGTGGCAGTCTCCCTGGAATTACAGCTGAAAAATTCAATGAAGACACTAATCTGTGGACTGACAGATTGTCATACAAAAAGCTTAATGGCCGTCTGGCCCAAGAAAGATAACGAAACATCATGGACATGAACGCTGGTTTGAGAGTTTTTGCTGCTGCCTTGGCAAATGATCCTGTATGGGTCATCAATGTGGTTCCATCAAATGCAAAACAAAATACCTATCAGAACTGGTAAGCAACATATTTATGCCCATTCTCTCTTATTAAGTATTGGATCCCCTCACAACGATTCCCCTATTCATATCATTGTTATTTAGAAAATGTTTTCTTGATATTTGATCTTTCATCTGAAAACCAATGCAGGCCCTAAAAATTGCATTACCATTTTATCTTTTCTATGTAATAAAATTAGGACAGATATTTTCAATATATTTTTTCTGAAAAATGTTAAAGATGTATTAATTTCGAGGCATTTTTTATGTATTTATTGTAAAGTATTGTCTTTTGAAGAGGTTTTACATTGATTAATGATTATTTATATTTTTTGCAATTTTTTTACTGATTTATGATAGATGGTCTCAAGACTCAATTTAGTAGTACGACTGTGTTAAGTTTGAAAAAATCTCTCCAAAAAAATAACGTACTTCAAATTCAAACTCTATTATGTGTTCAAGATATCAGGTTTTTTTATTGTTTTATTTAAACAAGACAAAAATCTACATTCTAGATGGTCTGCACCACTACAAACAAAGTTCTCACACTTGTCGCTTGCTATTTCTTCCTATGAGGCCGAACAATGCTGAAGATAAAATTAAGAAAAGAAGATGGTTAGGGTTCTACACCAGTTTTTAGGGGTAGAGGAGGGTTGGATGATAAATCCGATGATGTCTTTCCTTCTTTATCGTTGTTCCTATTGCTTAATATGGACTATGTTTTATGGTTTTGTTTTATAACTCTTTAGTTTTGTTACTTTTTTAATTGAAAAATTATTTGAAATTTTATTAAGTTACTTATATAATCTTTCATCTCTATGAATGTAATTTCTTCCACTCATTTTTTTTAATAATCAATTGTTATATTTATTATTAGTATAATTTAATAAAATTTTGAATAAAAAATAAATAAATTTAATTTATTTAAATTTAAAATATTCATTTTTAATTATATTTTATAATAAAAATGATGGTTACTACTTTGTAATCCTAATAAGTCAAATTGGTCTGTACGAACTTTCTAGATAGAAGATTGTTTATATAATTGTTAAGCTTTATGCAGATGTGACATAACTGAATGCAGATGTGACATAACTGACATTCTACTTGAAAGGGAAGGAATCTTAAGCTCCAAAGGGAGGGAAATCTTTAGAGATGTAGTGAATGTTCTAGTGAAAGTAAAAGCCTTGACTGATGGCATGAAATGGCAAGCTAAGATAATGAATCTTGAGAGTGGTCCCTAAAACCAAGAAAAAACCTTGGATGCTGTTAAAGAACTTTTCTACAGGCAAGGAGAAGAGGGAAGCTCCTAATGATAGGGATAGAAAAGAAAAGAAAAGACCACGGTTGCTTTCTATTCTCAGATTTCTTACAATTGTACCCATGCTTGCAGATGCCAGTTTTGTTTGTGTTTTTGGGATGGGCGTCAGTGTTGTCATGGGTGGTTGTTATTGTTTGGAACATTGTCTGATAAGATTGAGATTTGTCATTTTCAAATTTTATTCAAAAAGTCTTTTGGACCCTTGACAGCCTTCCAAACATTACATGTAAGAAATAATATACAAGTGTGGGTGGGGGTTCATTAGTTTAATTATTTTAGAGTTTTATGTTTTTGTTTTTTAAACTTGAAAGTGTGATATTATATTTTATTAGTTTAAGAGATAATTATATGTAAATTAGTATAGATATTTTAAATATATTTATTTAAAATATGTCGGGAGATATCAATTTCGAGGTATTTATATTGTGATGTATGTTGGATAGGCGCTTCGAAATTGATATCTATCGACGTATTTTATATAAATATATTTAAGATATTGATGTTAGTAGCATTCGGAGGTGTGACATGCACATTTAACATTAAATACCAATTAATGCATCATTTCATATTCATCCAAATTAGAAATATATATCACATTCAATAATAATTAAAGAAAATAATTTCATATACATCAAAATGTGAAAATAAGTATAATATATGTGATATTAAACATGTAACATTATTATAGTTCTAAGAACTTGAGTAACATTATTTTACATGTGAGATGGCCACAAATGTTAACCCTGGTTTTTTTGTATACCCTATATCAATTGTTGCTTTATAAAGAGTCAATCCTTGTAATTTATGTATGGATAATCCCCAAGCCAGTCTTAAAGGTAGTTGTCGTGTCTATCCCCTTTGTATTGGTATAATTAGAACTGTATGTGGAGTTGCATCTGCAAATGCAATTCGAGAGTAATTATCAAATTTTGCCATAACATATGTAGGTGGCTCTGGTGGAGAACTTCCAGGTTTGTATACCATACTTTAAATATTTCCCAGAGATCCATTTACAAGTCTTGTTTCTATCCATAGATTAGAGGTTAACATCACCCTTACATCCTTAGATATTAATAACTCCACATCTAATTTATCGTTCTGACCTCTTGATGGATTGGTATTACTTATTCTAGTAGCAATGCTCCATGTAATCGGTCCTTTTAATGATTTTAATTTCATTTTGTTATGATTTTTAACATCATCATTTGTTGTAAATAAATGAATAGCATTGTCAAAATCTTCCTTGATGCTTGGGTGTAATACATTATTTGTCCTTGACATAAATAGTTTTCAATTATCAATAGTCGGATGTGCATCTCTAAGATTTGTGAGTAGATGTTGAAACTTTTTTTGGTCGTCACTCGAAACCTTTTTTGGTCATCACTTTCCATGTCTGTTACTATTGCATGGTGCTTTATCATTCATAGGAGGTAGCTGACCCAAATCTCTTAATAAAATGATTGATCTACCTCCAAAACTCGTATTTGAATTTTCTAGAAATGCTTGACAAAGTCGTGCATCTATGTTATGTAATATTTTTTCCCTAATGAAACTCATTTCATCAATCAATGTGTATTTTATATGTTGTATTTTTTCTTGAAAACTTGTGAATCTTGTTCCTTCTAATTCTAAAAAGGCTATGATTGGGATTCATAGTGTTGAGTGGATTGTTGAAGCACCAATATTAAATGTTGCAACTCCAGTTAGTGGAAGTAATAGAAGTGGAAAACGTTGCATAGTTGATGATTCATTTTCAAAAGCTTCACCAATGGCACCAATTAGATGTGATTTTCATATTCCTATTGTTCCTTGAATTATCATGCATAGTGGTGCGATATTATGAGTCTGAAAAAAAATGTCTCATGATTATATCAAGTGCTTTTTTTTGTTTGGCACCTAAGGTTCCATATGAAATATTACTTGTTATATCATCCAGTATGAGTAACCCGTTGTCTTTCATTATGCTTATGAAATTTATAGATGAAGTTGTGTATTCTTCTCCTTTATGTTCATAATTCCATGGTGCTTGTCTATCAAGATCTCTTCTTCCCAACATATATAATTTTGATACTTCCATAATTAGCACACGATGTAGCCTTGATATGATTTCTCACTCATGTTCCATTGTATTTTGATGAGTGGATTGAACATCATCACATTCAACATCACTTTGATTTTTATGGTCATTTGGCATAGTCCTCTGCTCTACATGCCAAGGATTGTAATTTAATGATTCTCAGTTTGATGTTATTATATCATCATCAAGTCCGATATCTCTTTTTATATTACGAAATGGCTTGTAAAGCAATAACTTTGACCAACATAAATCAATCCAATTTTCTGATTCCCACACTGACACTGTAGTAAACCTTGGGAACACTCTCACAATAGTTGTCACAATCCTGACCTCCCATTTATTATCTCGCCTTTGCTTGGGAATATATGACCACAATCTAGTTGTCTCTATAAGTGAAAAACTTTCCATTTCATAAGGTTTGTTCATGCATCCATCAATGAAAACTTTTAAAGGTTTATCATTTTTTGGTTCCTTAGTATGTGTCATCGGTTTGAACACTTCACTTAATGAAATTTATTAATTATATTTATAAAGTGGACTATGAAAATAATTTTTTTATTTTGTTATAGCACACGTAAAAATTATATCACTAACTTGTTTTTGAATGAAACACTTTTTAAAATATATCAGGGGAGTCCTTTTACATTGAAGGAAAGGGTCTTTCATTATTTAAATTTAACAATCATTTATATATTTATCCGCGTAAAAAATGTAGTCTTTGGATATCTCCATCTCTTATAACTTATTACCAATAAAGCTAATTTTCAATCTTTTTAAAATAATAATTATCTATTCCAAAGTGGCCTTCAAAATTTACAACATTTAATTAAAAAAAATAAAAAAATCATTATTTTTTTTAAAATTATAATCCTTTATTAATATAACTGTCACCTTTAAAAAAATGTTCAATGGGTGGGTTAAAATAAAACATAAAGATAAATAAACAACATAACTAACCAATTAATTATTTATAATTATTTAAGATATATAATTTTAATATAACTAACCAATTAACTATTTAAAATGTATTTTAATTTATTTATGTATGTATAATTATCTAATGTAGATATCTTATATATATCTATTTTAAATACATTTATATATAAAGCATTCAAACTTTTATCTAACAATTTTAAAATACAATAAATCTATTTAATTATTAATTAATAAATAATAATTTATTCATAGATTTTAATAAAATTATATAAAATATTAATAATTATATAATAAATATATAACTTTATTTTGATTTTAAATAAAATTAATCAGTATTAAAAAATATTTAAATTTAAACTATATATTATAAATTTACATATAGATAAAAATAATTATAGATATCAAATATTAAAAAATATTTAAATCTAAATTATATATATATAAAATAGTTATATATAATTTTAATATAACTAACCAATTAACTATTTAAAATGTATTTTGATTTATTTATGTATGTATAATTATCTAATGTAGATATCTTATATATATCTATTTTAAATACATTTATATATAAAGCATTCAAACTTTTATCTAACAATTTTAAAATACAATAAATCTATTTAATTATTAATTAATAAAAATAATTTATTCATAAATTTTAAATAAATTATATAAAATATTAATAATTATATAATAAATATATAACTTTATTTTGATTTTATATAAAATTAATCAGTATTAAAAAATATTTAAATTTAAACTATATATTATAAATTTACATATACATAAAAATAATTATAAATATCAAATATTAAAAAATATTTAAATCTAAATTATATATTATGAATTTACATAAATATAAAAAATAATTATGGATATCATCATATTTATTATGGACTTTGAAAATAAAATATAAAATTATGAATTTAGAAGTCTATAATAAATCATAAAATTATGGACTTAATAAAATAAAAGAAAAAACCCTAAAATTGAACCCAAAAAAATCAAAATAATTTTTTATTATATCACGGCACATAGAAATACCAGGGCACAAGGAATGATGGTGCAATAATATAACTTGGAGGATAAGATTTTTGAGAGAGCTGGGCCTACTTTGCTATTTTTTATTTTATGTTTTGTTATTTGTATTTATATATATTTTTAATCTTTTCATATATATATTCAAATAATGTATTCGTTAATTACATGTTTTTTAGTTGGCTGATTTTTATCTAATTTAATTATTATGTCAGTTAATAAAAATAAAAGTGAATAATCACGCCATTGCATTCTTGGATACCATTGTAGGTTATGTCTCTCGGCGTAATTAAAAATGCAGGTGGAAAAAATATCACATCCACATCAAATTTGATAAGAATTATTAAAAAAAAATATTAAATAACATACATTATATTTATATATATATAAATAAGAAATATTATCTATACATGTATATTAATAATATTTTAAAGAGAATCCAACCAAAAAAATTCCTTTTATAAGATGGGTTTACAACTCTTAGTTGTTGAGTGAAAAGATTGGTGGTAGAAATATAATAATAATTTCATAAACTATTCTCCTAAACTTCTTAATCAGATTAGAAGTTCGTTTCCTTTATCTCTAAGTAAGTTTAATAAACAATGAAGTCTAAGTTCTTCGTTGGAACGTGGCTTGCCAGACTCAATGTCAAGCTCAAACCTAACTGCACACTTTCTCTGGTGTTTGGTTTATCATGGTCTTCCTTTAAAGAGTGTCACAAGTACATTGGGATTTCTAATCCTAAATTCTTAGTTTGTTCCAAACTTGAAATATTTTAGCACCTTTTTTGCACATGTTTGAGGGCTCAAAAAGTTAGGGAATGGATTCCTAGCTTATTTCAACACTAACATCCATGACCATTCAATTGACGAATGACTTCTTTTGGAGAAAATGCAATTTATACAAGATTTTTTTAGAGCTATATTTTTGTTTCAACTATAAAATATTAGAAATTTAGCTATTTTTAATAATGAAGAGCTTTCTATGCAATTCTCTATTAATAATGAAGTATTAATTATTTTTTTGACATTTATGCAGATCCAAGCACAGATAGAGAAGGCAGCTTTGGAATTTCCATATCTTCAAGTGCTCCTCAAACATTATGGGAGTGCTCCATGTATCAAGAGCCATGATCTTCTTGACTAGCCCTTGCATGTCACTCCTCCATCAACAGGGATCCATTAGTGGAGTCATTCCCAACACTGCTTCTCCTCCCATCCTCCTCAGTAGGGGAGATGGTGTTCATCACTGCATGGGAATTCTTTCTCTGATCTATCTTTTTGTACGTCACCGGTGCAAGGTGGTGAGTCAGTGAGGTACTATGTGCCACCACCTCCTAATTGAGGAATTATAGTTTCTTTAGCTCCTTTGGGTGGGGTGGGGGAGGCGGGAAGGGACGTTGTCGGGATTTGCAGGGGCATCCAATCCTTCTTAGGTCGAGACCACTTCTTGATTTTCTCAATACCTTAAGGATGATCTACCTCCATCCATTAAGTACCTCTACCTATATTTGAATATCTCATATACTTTATAATTTGTTGTTTTATTTCTAAATTTATATTTATCCGATAATTATATTTTATTATTTTGTAGTGGAATGTAAAATAAACCATGAATATTAACTTGCTTTTTTTTTTCCCGTTATCACTATCTATATATTATTATTTCTATGATCAATAAATGTTGAGACATGGACCAGCTAGGACTCGAACCTAGGACCTTCCATGGTTGCTGGAGTGCTCTACCACTGAGCTACTAGTCCCTCTTGAACCAATCCATCTTCGGTCTGAGTGTGGCTTAACACCAACACCCCCCCTTAAGCCACACCTCTTGTGTGCTTGGGGCTCCTAGCCTGAACCTGGCTCTGATACCATGTTGAGACATGGACTAGCTAGGACTCGAACCTAGGACCTTCCATGGTTGTTGGAGTTCTCTACCACTGAGCTACTAGTCCCTCTTGGACCAGTCCATCTTTGGTCCGAGTGTGACTTAACACCAACAATAAATATATGAATGAGTTCAAATAAAGAAAACTCTTCACACTATTAAATTAGAAATATAGTTAAGAATACAAATAAGGATTGCATATAAATAAAAGATTTTAAAATTTATTTATTTGTAGGATTTAAATGTTTTGGGGAAGCTTTAGATATTTTAACGTATATGTTGTTTATTTTTTTTTTCTTCTTAAGTATAAATTTATATTAATAATAGGAATGATTTCTTAATTGTCTAAGAACTGAAGTTTTCAGGTTTGATTCTGAAATTTTTGTTAATACTTCTCGATGTATGCTTATTGTTGTTAATAAAAAATAGTTTAATAAATAATTAAAATGTTCGAGGTATTTATGATGATATAATATTTTTAAATGATAAATGATCGTAAGTTTAGAGAAGGATATAATAATTATAAAATTGAGAGCTAACCAATTATATATATATATATATATATATAAATAAAAGTAAAACCTTTAAAAAAGAGTTTATACAAAATTAACTTAAATGAAAGATAAAACTCATTTCCCTATTACTTTCAATCATAAAATATTAATAATTATAATTTAGTTTTAATATTACTATTAATAATTACAATTTAGTTCATGATCAAGACAACCATTTAGCAAGTTCAAAGATTTTAAGACAAATATTTAGCAAGTTTATAAATTTTATTTGGATTCTAAATATTTATAAAAATTTACTAAGCAAGTAAACAAGATATTTTGACAGCACTAAACCAATAAAATTTAATTCAATTTAATTTACATATTAATGTAAATAAATGATCAAAATTGGTTCATGGGTTGCAAAATATATAGTATCAAGAAGATAGGGAGAGCACAATAGCACACCTTAAAATATAAAAAAGATAAATAAAAATAAGATGAATAAAATGAAAGCAACAGTTGAACATAATAAAATATAATGAAGAAGATAAAAAAGAAGAGGATACATCATAGCGAGAGGAATTTTGTTTCTTTAGAGAAACACTTCTGATATTCAAAGTGGTGAAAATGTGTGTGAACTTTGTTTGTTTCTTTAGAGAAACACTTATGATACATCATTAAGTCTATGATGTCTTGCTATTCTATGATATAAGTTTAGAAGATGGTTATGGAGATTTTTCCTACTGATAATATGATATAGTTGAATATAGTATGTAATTAACTTAGTACATGGCCTCCTCGAGAATTTATGTCAAAAAGTCATTGGTGAAGGTTAGAAATCTCATAGATGAAGAGTGATAAGCATCTTTGGCCTTTATAAGCTATAAATTTCTAGAGAGAGCTAAGAAAATATCTTAAGAGGCAAAAATACTATCTCATTATCTTGTAATATGTGGAACATCTGAAAATAAAATTACATTCTCAGTGTCATATTCCAAAGAAAAAATATGACAAATACAATGCTCTTGAGGAATATGTTGGTTTGTATTAATGCCATAATGATGGGAGCAAACTCTAACTTAAGGAAGGGGAACCTTCATGCTAGAAGGTAATTGTAGTTTTATATACTTTGGGTGTTGGATGAACCCATCACTGAAGTGAATATATAATTTTAAGTAGTGTTGAAATTTTGAGGTGAATTATTATTTATGCTAACACCATGTGGACTGGAGGTAGGCTCTGTAAATAAATATCATTTCTATGAATTTTATTTTATTTTCAATCATTGATTATTTTACTGTGTTTATAGTTTGTTATTTCCATTACATGGCATTTTAGTTGCAAAATTTTTAAGGAAAATAAAATATGCCATTAACAAAAATCTAGAAGGTCAAAATTTACAGAGAACATATGATGACATTGATGATGGTGATGATGAATTTTAACATCTTTTAGCTGTAATTGTTCTTTGGTGTACACAATAAAATATGAATAAAATATAATTTCTCTTCGTAAAGACTAATTTGTAGTTGTTTTTGTTGACATCAACCTTCACAATCTTTAGACTCTTCTCAGTAAAAGTACCATAGCAATCCTTGGATCTTTCGCACTTAAAGTTCCTAAAAAAATAAATAAATTAAAAGTGTGTCAAGATAATAAATATTTAAAAATAAAATTAGATAAATAAAAAGAAATGATTTTTAACATCATAATTGCCAATCAAGATTTTGCACACAAAGGTAAAAGGCAAACATAATAGATAAGTAAAATGTAATCTACTATGTACAAATAAATAACATCAATGGAACATAGAATTAGAAAGGTAATCTATACTATGTATATGTAGTATGATTATATCCTATAAAATAGCATATTCATGTATACTATGTAAGATATAGATGTTAGAAAGATATTTGTAAACAATATAAAGCTCAATATTATAGTGTTTATAGAATCACAACACCTGCATATTGTCACCTAAAGATAAAATGCCTCCAGCTTAGCAAGGCTAATGGGTAGAGGAAAGTCCAACACCCTAGTCTTTAGAAAATTTTGTATGCCCTGCATAATACTCATGAATACCAGTGAAATGCATATGTGATATATAAAAAATATAATATCTACTAATCATGAGATAAATAGTGTATTGAAAAGATATAAGACTAAATTATCAATCATGCTGAGTTCCTGACTTTTAATTTTTATAATTTTTTGAATGTTTTTATATTTTTAAAATATATGATTTTTTAAATTAAAACTATCAACATTAGAAACTAAAATGAAGTAAGGTGTCAAAAATAGAATAAGTTGAAAAGATCTGAATAGTTCACAATGTGTCAATGGTAAATATGCACTAGAAAAGGATTGCATGTCTAAGCATGAGCAAGGTACCCCCATCAAAACTAAATTATAACATTAAAGGATACATAGGATGGTGGAAAATGTATGTAGAGAATTTATTATACATTCTCATTTTGTTAAATGTACACTTGTCGAAAGAAGTCACATATATGAACAATATAGTTTTGAAAAGGAGAGATATTGCATGAAAAATAATGATTGGTATATTGCAAATGTGTAGCCAACTAAAAATAGTAAGAATTAAGGCTATGTGTGCTGCAAGGATGATTTCTAGACAAAAACTGGTAAAGGATAGGATCAACCAACTAGGACAATAATGGTAAACAATTCTATCATGTTCTTGGTTATGTTCTAGATGAAAAATGACAATATGTTAGTACAGACTGTGGAAAAAAAAAGATAAATGGCATGTTTGGGAAATATTAATTACTATTTTGTGTTGTTCATATCTGGGAAGTGAAATAGGAGGGCCAAGAAGCCAACAATTCAACAAGAACCAAGGGATTAGAAGAACTAATCAATTGATTGCATATGAAAGAAAATAGAAAAATAAGATGCAACAATCCATAAAATATGTACAGTCAAATATTTATTTTTTATATTATTTAAATATTTTTGAAATTTGTAGAATATTTAGAAATACAACAAGCTACCTAATAATCTCACCCATGTGATAAGCATGAAATCTGTTAGAAGTGGTAGATGGATGATTGGCCTTGAATGAAATGTGTTGTATGTGCATATATTAGAATAAAAAAATGTATCATGTGTGTATTGTAATCATCAATGATATTGTCATATTCATCCTACATAATAGTCATGTTATTCTAATAATCTTATCCATAAGCATCATCATAATCATTATAATCCTCTTGATCTTGAAATTGTGGTATGTCGCTCTTCTCTTTTTTTCTATTTTTATATGTAAAACCAACTGCCCCATACTGTGGTACTGGATATTCTAATTTATTTTGCTTTGTCATATGTATTATATCATGTTCCTTCAAGCTATGATTGTATTAGTTATATATATATTTTCCTTTTTTTTCTCTTGCTCTAAAGAAGTTCGATCTTTTGAAATTGAAATGACCTTCCCCTCATGATCAAATGCAATGCAAACTTTTTTTATCAATCAATGCCCCTGTTGATTTTAACCATGGTGTGGCATGTGATTATTTTTGTCTTCCCAAGGAGGTGGGAGGTATGGCTTTGATTGAGATTGAATGTAAGAGGTTTGGTTCTCTATTTTAAATGGATTGTCCATGCCATTGAAGCGAATGAAGCTGGGAATGTCTTAATCTGTCACTACATTTATGAAGGCACCCCTTATGGTAGACCTACATGAAAAGGACTAGGGTTTGTTAACCTTAATACTCTTTCAGTGCTGGTGAAAATTGTTGGGTCTTTTGTGATTAAAAGTATTTGGAAAGTTTAGGAAAATTTTAAGCCTTGGTTTTTATGGAATGGGTCTAGTTTTAGGGACAACCTCTTTATCAACCAACACTCACTTTGGTACTCTCATATTATCAATTTCCATTATGTCCCTCATGCAAAGGTCCATTGGATTCATTCTCTTAAATTATTTTGAAAAGGAATTCTCGCGATGAAAGATTTGTTTTGCAAGCAATCTCAATTTTGATTTTCATAGGAAGAGTTGAAGGCAAAATATAAACTTCCCCTTGTGGACAAGGAGTCCTACAAGGAAATTATTGATGTTGTTCTTGATAATATGCTTCACAAAATCTCTTTTTCCTTATTATCGCCCTTGATGGAAGGACTATAAATGTTATGTGGATACCCCTTTCCAAAACCACACTGATCGTAAGGGATATGAATAGCTATCCCACATCTTCATATGGTGGATAAACTTAATACCATACGGAATCTTCGATCATCCTTTATTGTTTGGGGTAGATGTTTCTAGACAGTGTGGTTTACTTGTATCAAACCTAAGCTTGCCCATTTTGCTTGGTGTTTTCTTCATCAAGGGCTTCTTATTGGGAGAAGATTGGTTCAACTCAAAGTGGTCCATCCATTATGCCCTTTTTATAGGCATTTAGAGACTCTCAAGCACTTGTTTTGGTTTTGTTTTAAGGCCCAAGGCACCTGGACTTGGATTCATGATTTATTTAAACCCTTCATTGAGATCCCTTTAGCTAGCATCATATTCTCCTCAGTGACAATCCTAATATGCCATTGCAGTGAACCCAAGTTTGGCATGCTTTCAAAATGGAAATCTTTTTTTAGTTATGGAAGGAAAGGACTTCAATTCTTTTCTCTAATGTTGTTGTTGACATTCACTTTTCTATTTATAATAAATCAATGTTTATTTTTAATGTTATATTACATATTCAAGTTCAAACTAATAAAGTGGCTATGGAAACTGATTACCTATAATGTTTGCTTTGTCACTGGGTGGATGCCCCTTACAAATTGGCTCTTGTGTCGCTGCCCCTGCCTAGGCATATGCCACCAAGAGGTGTGTTGGCCCTCCATGGAGGCTATCATCATAGTCGATCATATCAACACTCTCACAATCAAGAATAGGGTTCTTCACAAAGGTACCCTACATCTCCTCTAGATCCACATGAAATGTGAGGATCTTTGCATCCACATTCTCCATGTGCTTAAGGATGGGGTTCTCTTACTCTCTTGAGGCATCACACATGGAGCTATCCACCTAGGAGTTCTCAAGATTGTTGGCAACCGGCTCCAGATAAAGTGTTTCCTCAACTTGAGTTGGTTATTTCTTCTTAGCGTACATACCAAGATGTAAAAGTTGAGAAGGAAGGTGCTAAAAAAATTTTTGGCTCAAGATGGATCCCTGTATTTAGAGGGGACGATCTCTTGGGCTCTAGATGGGATGATCCTCATGATAAAGACCCACTTTCTACTAGCCTTTCTACTATGGCTACTTAGTTTTTGGTTGTTATTTTTTGATGTTATAGATCTCTTCTAGGCTCAACCTAGTTGATTGGTTCTTTGTTCCAAGGCTTGGCCTAATTTGCTAACTTTAGTGGTGTGTTCTCTATCGCCTCTTTTTTTTTAAATAAGACTACATATTTTTTATATATTTTTAATATAATAAGATCTATTTCATAAAAAAAATGTTATTTTAGGGATTTAATGTTCGTTACTATTATTTTTACAACATATATGTTAAGTTTTAAATCACATTTTGTAATGGAAACTAGAGGGTGTTTCACTATCTTTCACGTTTATTGTTTCATTATAAGTAGGTATGCCCTCAGGTAACCCTTTGTTTATATATGGTATTCCATATCACTAGCTTAGTAGTAGAAAATGCAAATGTAGATTGTGAAGCATTTGGACATGGCACCTCTAATAAAGAATTTTTTGCAGTTTGTTCTGATTGTCTTGCACAAGGTAATGAAATTTCCCTTGAGATTGTGTTGCCTATTCTTGAATTCGATTCTTGAATTCGATAATTATTGTAAATGGCCTAAGCAATTTACTTTACTAAGGTATGGGATAATTCTCTCTAAAAGTATGCTAAAATGTTGGGTGTAATCTGCATGGACCTTGAGGTATTAAATTAGACATAGTCCTTTCATTTTTTTGACCCTCAACATGCCTTTATTATTTTGAAAATTGTGTCTTCCTCATATGTCTGTATCTTTTTGCTTGTCTTGTCTTCTTAGACGCATGATTTTGTTAACTTTGAATAGTCAACCCATAAGGCCCTGATCTCTATGGAATTCCTCGCTCTCCCCTTGCCTTATTGGCACTTTATAGACTAGTTGACAGGGACCATATGTTGTGTTATTTTCCATGAGCTGATTAAGTTTTATTCAGCCCAACCTAAAAAATGAGTTTGTGTTGAAATTGATCTCTATTGTGACCGTACGGAGACTATAGACATTTAGATAGATAACTCCTAGCATATATAGAGGGTTTTATACATTAATTTTCCGAATACTTGTTTTCGCTTCCAATCATTTAAACTCAAGATTAGAGATTGTCCTTCGTTTTCCTCTTGGAAGAAAATCATTTATTATTATGACAGGATTGCTTGTAGCATTAAATGTTTTTTCATTGAACATTGGAACTCGAGGCGAGGCAGAAAATATCAAGTCACTATATGACATGTTTGATGCTGTCTTCTTCCTCAATGAGATTGAGGAAAGAATCATCTACAAAATGCCCATTGACAAGTTAAGTAGGATTATTCGAAAGAAGGAAGATACCTTTGACAAGACCTCGAGTTTTTGTATTTATTAACAAGTAAACACAACCTTCTGCAACAAACACAACCTTGAGGGCAGCCTTGTCTAATAAAGTGGAAAAATTCAAATTTATTTGAATGCAAACCATTAACAGAGATACATGCCAAGACATCTGCAAAGAGCATTTGGGCTGACTAGAGAAAATTAGGACCAAAGCCCAGAGCCTGTTACATTTCCGAAATGAAGGATCAACCAAGATACTCTGTGTTTTTCAAAATCGATTTTGGTGAACAATACTTGTTTCTTAAACCTGCGTGCCGGGGCTTTGAAAAGTGGCCAATACGTCTAACAGCTCTCCCTCCAACAATAAACAGTAGCAGTCTCCCTGGAACTACAGCTGAAAAATTCAATTAAGACACTAATCTGTGGAATGACAGATTGTCATACAAAAAGCTAACGAAACATAGTGGACATGAATGCTGGTTTGGGAGGCCTTGCTGCTGCCTTGGCAAATGATCCTGTATGGTTCCATCAGATGCAAAATAAAATATTTATCAGAACTGGTAAGCAACATATTTCTGCTCATTCTCTCTTATAAAGTATTGGATCCCCTCACAACGATTCACCTATTCATATCATTGTTATTTAGAAAATGTTTTCTTGATATTTGATCTTTCATCTGAAAACCAATGCAGGCCCTAACAATTGCATTACCATTTTACCTTTTTCTATGTAATAAAATTAGGATAGATATGTTAAATATATTTTTCTAAAAAATGTAAAGATGTATTCGTTTCGAGGCACTTTTTCTGGATTTGTTATAAAGTATTGTTCATTGAATGGGTTCTACATTGATTAATGATTCAATCATGTTTTCTACATTTTTTTTATTGATTTGTGATAGATGGTCTGAAGACTCAATCTAGCAGCAAGATTGTATCAGGTTTGGAAAAATCTCTTCCGAAAAACAAGTTCCAAATTCAAACTCTACTATATGTTCAAGATATCACGATTTTTTGATATCTTTCTTTAAATAAGAAAAAAAACTGTACTCTACATGGTCTGCACCACTGCAAAGAATGTTCTCACACTTGGCCTTTGCTATTTCCTCCTACTAGGCCAAACAATGTTGAAGATAAAGATAAAGAAGAGGAAGAAGATGATGGTTGGGGAGAGTGGGATGATAACCCTGATGTTTAATATGGATTATGTTTTGTGGTTTTGTTTTATAGCTTTTTAGTTTCGTTTATCTTTTTGATTGAAATTTTATTAAGTCATTCATGTAATCTTTCAGCCCCACCAATGTGATTTCTTCCACTCATTTTTTGTATAATTAATTTTTGTACTTTATTATTAATAATATAATTTAATTAAATTTTGGAAAAAAAAATTAATTATATAAATTTTAAAATATTGATTTCGACTTATATTTTATAATGAAAATGATAATAACTACTCTTGAAATCTCAATAAATCAAATTGGTCTGTAAGAACTTTCTAAATCTTGATCTCTAAAAACTTTCGAAATAAAAGATTGTTTATATAATTGTTAAAGTTTATACCGTTATGCAGATGTGACATAACTGACATTTTACTTGAAAGGGAAGGAATCTTAAGCCCCCAAGGGAAGGAAATCTTCAGAGATGTAATGAATGTTCTAGTGAAAGTTAAAGCCTTGACTGATGGCATGAGATGGCAAAGAAAGATAACGAATCTTGAGAGTGGTCCCTAAAACCAAGAAAAAATCTTGGATGCTGTTAAAGAACTTTTAGACAGGCAAGGAGAAGAGGGAAACTCCTAATGATAGGGATGGTAATGAAAGGGATAGGAACAATAGTTTGTACTGTATTTGTTATGATTTGTGGACTGAGTTATAGGGATAGGAACAATAACTACTTTTGAGCGTGAGAGAAAAGACAAATGGGTTGCTTTGTATTCTCAGATTTTGTACAATTCTACCCATGTTGGCAGAAGCCAGTTTTGTTTTTGTTTTTGGGATAAGATTGAGAATTGTAATTTTCAAATTTTCTTCAAAAAGTCTTTTGGACCCTTGACAGCCTTCCAAACATTACATGTAAGAAATAATATACAAGGTAAGTCTGGGTGGGGTTCATTACTTAAATTATTTTTAAGTTTTGTGGTTTTTGTTGTTTTTTAAAATATGAAAGTGTATTATTATATTTTATTAGTTTAAAATTTAATTATATATGTCGATTAAAAAATATTATACGTAGCAAAAAAATGATAATATTAAATTTGATAAGAATTTTAAAGATTTATTAAAAAATACATTAAAATATTTTTGAAAAGCATCATCCATCCAAGGGAAAAAAATTTATCGAGAAGGGAGTTTACCAAATATGTGTAGTAAGACAACATGAAAATAACTGTGGATTACCCACATTTATAAAGATAAGTATAGATTTTGGTAATGGATCGAGATATATGCATGTTGAGAATAACATTGATATTAGTAGGATCCAAATCAATCCATCATGGTGAGATAATGAATCCTATAATTATTTTGGAGGTAACACCAAAAACACATTTATGAGGATTACTCAACTTTTTATTTACTAAGGTGATAAGAGATGATAATTAGGTTGTGAAGATGATTTTCATGACACTTGGATTTAGCTATAATGTCACCCACATAGGTTTTTACTATTTTATGTATGAAATCATGAAATATGTTAGTTATTACATCCTAATAAGTTTATATAGAATTTTTAAGGTTGAAGGCATCTTAACATAGTAATATGTGCCCTACCCAGTAGTAAAGGTAGTTTTATGTTGATATTTGGGGGTGATTTGAATATGATTATACCTAAAAAACTAAGTTAAAGTATCTCATATCCAACTATGGAATTGATAATAACACCAATTTAAGGCAGAGGAAAGTTATCCTTAGGGCCTGCTAAGTTAAGATTATGAAACTCAATAAAAATTTGAATGACCATAGTGACTTAATTATGAATGGGTACTATGTTGGAGACCCATTCAGAGTAATCTACAGGATATATAAACCTATTATCTAGGATCTTAATGACTTATTTTTGACATAAAGTAAAAACCTTAAGATGGAAATTTCATTGCTTTTGGTGCATAGGTTTAACATTTGGATATGTTACTATGTTATGAACAACCATGCTAGGGTCCATACCAAGCATATCCTAATATGACCAAACATAGATTTTCTTGATATTTTTTCAAGAAATAGGCTATATTTATCTTTATATTTAGGGAAAATCACCTTCAATATAAGGATGGATTTGGGATTTATGGATTTACAAAAGTTAACCACTTGAATTTATTTGATAAGCATTAAATTTCCATATTGAAAATGCTATGGTGCATTAGAAAGTTTGATAAATTTGATAAGAATTTTAAAGATTTATTAAAGAATTTTAATGATCTTTCTTTAGAAGAGTGTCATAAGTATATTGGAATTCCTAATCCTAAATTCTCGGATTGCTTCAAACTTGAAACATTTTATCACCTTTTTTGGACATGTTCGAGAGCTTAAAAAGTCTAGAATGGATTCCAAGCTTATTTCAATGTAATCACCCATAAACATTCAATTGACAAATGACTTCTTTTGAGGAAAATGCTCATTGACCTCAATACATTGAATTTCAACGAATTTTTTTAGAGCTATAATTTTGTTTCAATTATAGAAGTCTATTAATTTAGTTATTTTTAACAATGAAGAGCTTTCTATGCAATTCTTTGTTAATAATAAAGTATTAGTTATTTCTTTGACATTTATGTAGGTCTAAGTGCGGATAGAGATAAATGATGATGAATTTTAATATCTTTTAGTTTTAATTGGTCTTTGGTGCACACAACAAAATATGGTAAAATACAATTTCTCTTTGCAGAGAGTAATTTGTAGTTGCTTTTGTTGATGTTAATTTTTGCAATCTTTAAAATCTTCTCAATCGAAATACCATAGCTATCCTTGCATCCTTTCCACTTAAAATTCTTAAAAAATAAATAAAAAATTAAACGTATCTCAAGATAATAAAATAAGATAAATAGAGATAGAAATGATTTATTTTATGTTTGATATTATTATCCTTCCAAAAGTTTTCAAACACTTTCTTTTTAATCTTAAATGTACGACACATGAAGAGATTATTTCATCATGAATGCTCCTAAATTTTAATCATTTATCAATATATATTTTTTAAACTTTTTTGAAATAATAATGCATTAACTAGGATAGGATTGTTGAGAAATGACTATAAGTCTATTTTATTCTAATTTTGCTAGCTTATATTTGTATAATATATATTGTTTAAATGCTTCTTTTCAATAAATAACATTTCAATTTACATGAAGAGAATAGATTAAAATGTTTTGTTTTTAATTTGAAATTATAAATAATAAATTGTTTTCAAATTTACTCTATTTAATTTTATGTTTTTAGATACATGCTTCCACCCCAAAAAAATTTGATAATAGATTCTCACATAAATACAAATCTAGAGAACACTACTTTTTATTCCAACACTAAAATTTAATGTCTTTACAATGGCTATCTAAACCATAAAAGACTTTCCAAGCCATAAATTCATTTTTCAATATTAAAATTTCATTTTAATTTAGTTTTTAAAAAAAAAAATCATATTAAATTATTTTTGCTTGTAAATTATAAAAATGAATTGTATCATTTATTATACTTGAGGCATCTTATATAATGAAGCATCACAAAACTACTTTTTTTTTTTTTTTTTTTCTTTTCTTTTCTAGAATACTCTAGAGATTCAGTACCAGGGTAAAGAGAAGCTCAAAATGTACCTTATCCATTATGTTTGTTTCAAAAGCCCCATTATCATAAGTCAATTGAATTCGTTGTATGATATGTTAAAGGGAAAGTAAATTATATATAACTAGGGAGATTGCTTTTGATGAGCTTGTTATCGAGATAGAGAAAAAAGAAGTCAAGATTGGCTTGCTAAATGTATGACTCAGTTTATGTGTATTTTTCTCAAATTTTATATTGGACACTCAAATTTTTCTTCCAGCCAATTTTAGAATAAAATATCTTGACCAACTTTAGAGAAACTCATTATCCTAAATGTACTATAGTACTAGTGTTAAAAATATCAAATTATAATTTAGATGAATGTAGATTTGCAATGATATTTTGTTAAAACTTTTTTATGATTTGAAGTTATATTATAAAACTTAAATGTCACGAAATTATTGAAATGGGGTAATTTAATAATAGGGTAAGTTATGATTTGGTGTTTTTGAACGATTTTATGTTATAAAAAATTATTTGTTTTATAAGAAGAGACATTTTTCAATTGTCACAATGAGTTGGCCAAGCATGACCCGAAGGTAACATTAATGAAGAGCATGTCGAATTGGATAAGTAATGATTCTCACTGTAAATTCACAATTAACTCCATTGGTATTAACAATTGGTTTGAATTCTCTAGAAACAAAAATACAGATGCTAAGTTAATGGGTAACAATTCTTGAAAAAAGATAACCATGGAGGGTGACAGAGATCATCTTAAACCGCTTTCATGTTCAAAATCTAGAATAATAATAAAGTGTGAAAAAAACTTCGTAAAGGAGGTTTAGTTTCTTTCATGCAAATAATTATAGGTCATGATGAAAACCTCTCAAAGGATTCCGTTCTCACCTGGGATAAGCAAATGATTAGAATGAAGGGTCTGAGAATAGTTGTATCAAAGGAAAGCATTGTTGAGGTGATGGGCATACCCTGTAATGGGATGAAAGCATTTATAGACAATAATCAAAAACTTGAATTAATGCAAAAATTCTTCAAACTGACGAGGCTATGAAGACAGATAAGAAAGGCTTACTAGGCTTAACCTTCCTAAGCGATGGTCATAAATATGTCTGCAAGTGATGAAATATATTACATTGGAAGGTAAGTTCACTATGATTTTATCTCATCACTTCCTTCTCCGTAACCATTTCAAAGGTTATAAAATAATTTTGCCTTTCTATTTTCTAAAATCCCTAGAAAACACAGCCCTGGCTTACTAAATGAGTAACAAAAATGACATAATTCACCATGATCTGATATATCTATTGATTCAAAAAGGCGGGCCTCTGCTGATTAAATCCATCTCCCCTGCTAAAGACCATCTTGTTGATGCCCTTGAGCCCCTTGAAAATGAGGATGCTTCCCCCACCCCCTGCTCTTTCACCCCCTCAACCAGCCTATACCATACACCCCTTAAATGCTTGCTAGCTCCTTCACCACCTTCCGCCAAAAAATGCAAAACCAGCTCCACCCCCACTAAGGAGGAAACTAGTTATAAGGGCACCCTAACCCTCTTCCTAGAGGACGCTATTGGCCAGTGCAATAGAGAGCTTGGCAATTTTTGGACAAGCTTGAGAATGTTGGGATGGCCATATCGAATCTTATCATTGATTGTAATTATTTGAAAGCAGAAATTATGAGACTCAAGAGTGATTTAGATGTGGTGTTGAAGATATAAGACACCCTGTTGGAAAATATGATTGAACTAGTGGTGATCTCCGAGGAAACTCTTGTAAACCATACCACTTCTCATTAGAAAGGGACCCCAAGCTCAATTCAGGAAAAGGCCATCCTCACCTTTGGTGAAGGCCCCTCAAAATATACTGGGGGCAGAATTAATAAGGTTATGCTGAAGGAAACTAGTCAGGAGATGGAGCAAGAGGCTACACAAGATAATACTAGCTCTGAGGAGCTATCTAGTTCTAACTAAGGCTTTGGTTGTGGTCCTTTTGTGTTTTGGTTATCTTTTTTCCCCCCTTTTTATTTTTGGTTATCGATTTATTTTTGCTCAGTTGAAGGCCTTCTCTGAACTATTTTTGATCTTCGGCTTATCTTTCGTTATGTATTACTTTTGTTTGGACTAGTGGTTTTAGGATCCCTGTAAAACCTAATTTATTCACCCTATCTAATAAAAAAGAGACATGTTTCATTGAATAAGTCTTTTCATTTTTTTATTAATTAGTTTTAGAGTCGTCTACTTAGGTTTTATATAGTTGACATAGTTACAATTTTTGTCTATTTAGTTTTAGACTTGTCTAAATTGACATATTGTGCATTTTCTATGTTTTTAAAGGAGTCATTGGATATTTGACTTTGTTTTCATTGAGATGACATTGGTTTCAATTGTCTATTGGGTAATTGAAATAGTTCAGTGGAAGCTATAGATTTTATTCATAGATATGACATATTATTGAATTTTGTGTGTGTATTTTCCTAGGCTTATTTAAATCCATCATTGAAATACTCTATCATTTCCCTTGATCATTACCACCCACCTCACCTTGAGATCTTTCACCACTTGCATGTTATGTATGGCCTTTCCTTTCCCCACCACTTTATCATTACTCAAATTCATCATAAAATAGAAGGTCTCCTCCCAACACAACACATTGTCACATCATATAGAGAAACACACAACCTCATTTTCCACTATCACCTCTACAAAAAATATCACACTTTATTTTTAGTGCTTAGTGAAAAAAATGTGAGGTGGGGTCAGTAAAAATGGGTTTCAAGTGTAATATGAATGTTGATCCAATATTAATATTAGCATTGAATGTTAACCTACACACTTTTCTTTTGAGATGGGACATTGTACATTAGCATTATTGGGTGATCCATTATTTAAACATGTCATATCATTTTCATTTCAAGTTGTCATATTGAGAGCTAAATTATCCCAGATTTTTATTTTTAAAATTGAAAGTATTTCATTATATCTTATTATATTTAAAATATAATTATATGTCGATCAAAAAGGTCAATGGAAATATATTATACCTATCAAAATGATGATAATCTCAAATTTGATAAGAAATAATTAGAAAGATAGTTTAAGTACTATTTACTTAGTTTAATATTTTTTTGGTTGACCACTACTTTATGCAATGATCTTAGGCTAAGAACTAAGGTCTAAAGGGTATCTGTTGACCAAATTTTGGCTTTTCAAGCCAAAATTGGTCACCCCCTGTCTGAAAATTTAGCTACCTAAGTCCATATCTTTTGTCAAGTCCAGTATGTAGGAAGTGTTCTATACAAGCCCATAAAAAATGTGCAAACATAATTCTTCCAGGTTTTGTGTCTTAAGCCTTTGAAGAACTACTTCGGACTTTTTGTCTGAGGCCTTTTTTTTGTTAAGTGTATTTCTTTCAGTTTTTCTTTCGACCAAGAGATGAATTCTTGTAGATAATTTATCAGAAAGAAATTTCCTGAAGATAAAGTGGTCTCTTTCATTTTTCTGAAAGGACAATCATGAATTTATAAAGGGAAATTGGACCATTTCCAAAAGTCTGAAGGGTATGTTTCATCTTTCTGAAGGGTATCTTTGAGGCTAAGTGGACCGTTTCCAAAAATTTGAAGGACACTTACATTTTTTTGAAGACCACTTTCGAGTCAAAGGGGTCATTTAGATTTCTTCTAAAGGATATGTTCCTTTCAGAAAGGCACTTCAAGATTTCTGATGAGATCTTTTACACAAATTCGAAGGGCCAAATAGAAAATCCAAAGAAAAGAGTTATTTTCAAAAGGGGTCTTTACAGAAACTTGAAGGATTTCCTTCAGATAATTTGTTCGAAGGAAATGAGCAAATTATCTAAAAAGTGCCCTACGCAAAAAGACTGAAGGAATGAATTCTTTCAGAAATATTGAAGGGATGAATTCTTGCGAGAAAATTATCCACAAGAAAAGGACCAAATAAAAAATTCAAAGGGCATTTTCATGAAGCAAAGGGTATTTTCAGAAGAAAAGGTTCAAATAAAGAAGTCTGAAAGGTCTTTTTGCATTTCTGAAAGGTCTACTTGCATTTTCAAAAGATCATTTTTAATCTTCTGAAGGGTATGTGATATCTTCCGAAGGGTATTTGTAGGAAGGCCGAAGAGAAAAAGATATAAAATTTGAAAGGGTCATTCCAAAGCCAAAGGTCCACTTCAAGAAGCCCAAAACAAATGATTTCCTTCGAACAAATTGCCCAAAGGAAGGAGTCCGCAGAAAACCTGAAACAAAGAAAAGACCAAGCAAAATAAGTTGTGGATAAAAAGTCTGAATGAAATTTTCATGAGAATTCCAAAGGGTGTGAAAGACTAAGCACAAAAATGAAAGAAAAGAAGGAAACAAAATGGCCTGAATGAATTCTTTTGAGAAAAGTGGTCACGAACACATTGTTTGAGAGAAATACCCAAAAGATGGTAGCCCACAGAACATCAATTTCAAGCTATAAGGACTAACTATTGTAGTTAAAGAAAGAAGCACAAGAATTTGAAGATAAATTTAGAGGTGACACATGGCATAATCCTAAGCATCTGATGCACAAGTGAAAATAGGCATTTTGATAGTTTGAGTTATTACACAGTGTTACAACTCGACAAGCCAGCAACGTGCAACTAACATAAAAACAAATATCCAACAACTGAGCTCATATATAGCAAACCATAGTTCAAAATATCTTGATTTTGTTGGTGTAACCATAAAGGAAGCATCTTACAAAATGTAACATAACTATTTCCATTCTCAAGGTGACACATGTCCAAGTGACCCTTAGACTTCCCTTTGCTTGACCTCTTCCAAAAACCTATATATATATATATATATATATATATATATATATATATATATATATATATATATATATATATATATTCCTTTCTACTCATTTGGAAGCCTCCGTTGGTTATTGGGAAAGGCTTGACCAGATTTGTAGTTGGAAACTCTTGAAGAAATAAAACAAGTTTTTCCCATTCACATGTTGTACCATTGTGTATCGGTCCAAATCGTGTTGTTCTTGTTTAGTAAAAGTTTATCCTTCCTAAATTATTATCCTCGATTACCTACCAATGTGTAGAAAGAGTATTGTTATAGGTCCTTGTTAGTATTCTTTCATAAGTGTATAGAAATTTTAGAAGTGGTTTAAGACTATATTCTTTCTTGGAATTGTCTATTACTTTCCTAAATTTTGAATGCCTTATTGAATCTAACACGTGAAACATTGATGTGACAATGCACAAAGAGTTGTTAGTCTTGTGCAAGGAAACTTTGTTGGTATTTATGTAGTGATTTCAATCAAGTGAGAGGACATCATATAATGGTGCATCACCACTTATTTTATTAGTGTTTTCTTTCTCCCTTTTCATACATAGTTGATAAATTAGAGAGAGCCTGAAAGGTGCATCAAGCGGAGCTAGCCCCTAATCTAGAGATTCATCTCAACAAAATTGTCACCCACAGCTAGAGAGATGATTCCATTTTTCCACTTGGATGAAGAGATTTGAGCATCTCTTTAAGGGTGCAAACTCAAGTGTTAATAGTTTTTGGCATGCTCGGTGGGACATCTAAGTACTAGAAGATTATTCAAGATTGGTGATGGTCTTGACACGGTTGTAGAAAAAGAACCATCTATATTCATCACCTGGTGACTCCATTGAAGATTTCAAGTCTTTGATCAATGATCAGTCCTTCTTTCCATGCCAAAGGTGACCACTAGGTCTATTGTTAAAGGTGTATACTTCAAGTTTGTGGAATTACCTCCATGTTCCACCAAAATCTATAGATTTATAAACACTCATCCTTACAAAAGAGGTTTTGTTCAAAGTTTCCAAGTTTGTATTACATTACATTCCTAAAATCCATAGTGTTCATTCTAAAATGGCTAGAAGACAACCTTTTGTGCCTTTTCGATGGGCATCTCCCTTGCATCTTGCCCAATATGATCAAATTCTAAGAGTTGATCTCAAAAGTGTCCCATATTTTAGTGGGGATGGTCCTATTACTGCCATTGAACATATCAAGAATATAGTAAACTTTTGTAATATCCATAATATCACTCAAGAAAATGTAGCTATTAAGTTGTTGGCCTTGTCTTTTAAATGAAAAGTTTTAGATTGGTATGGGACCCTACCTGTAAATTCTATTGGCTCATGGGATGAATTGGGGACCCTATTGACTGATAGGTTTGGGGAAAAGAGTGATCACTTGTCTCTAACTGAGAAATTGACCATAATAAATAGGGCACCACATGAATTCATGCAATATTTTAATATTAGGTTCCAAAAAACATGGGATAGGACTCCAACTCTTGTAAGACCCTCTCCAAACTATGCATTCTTGTACTACATAATGGCATTAAATAGTGATGTGGCCATGATGATTTAATCTATGGGTGGAAATAAACTCCTTGTTGCCTATGAGATTGTCATAAATGCAAAAAATTGTCTTTTTCAAGCTGGTAAAATTGCTCCTAGGCCTCCCATTCCCTTGTTTCATGAATTACAGCCACCGATGCAAGCTCTACCTCCTCCATTGGCTCCTTTCCTTGGTCAAGAAAAATCTACCATTTCCTCTACCAATGAAATACATGAAGTCAAAATTTTGATCCAAAGTTTTAATAATGAATTGGTTACTCTCAAAAGACAACAAGCCCAAGGGTATAGGCCATATCAATCCTACAATCAATTTGGACAAACAAATAGACCTCCTTTTCAAGGTAATGCATAGGGACAAGATCAAATCACCCATGTCAAACATTATCAAAGTTATAATCCTAATGATCCCTCATCCTCCAAAGCTCTTGTTCCCACTCAAAATAATTTGGTCCATTAATAGATCAACTACCTTTATTTTGAGCAATGTCAAAAATAGGTTGCTTATGCCAATGAGATGCAAAATCAAGGCATGACTACACAAGGTGATCAAACATCTCAATTTTCAAATTTTGAGATGCCAACACAATTTGGGATGGATAATAGGTAGGTTCTATCTGATACCACTCTCATGAATCATTTTGAGGGTGATTTTTGTGCCATTAATTATGTGGAAAATACAAGCAATCAGAATGCTAGTGTGGCTGCCAACACTAGATCAAAGAAAAGGGTCGTTGAAGAAGTTCAAGGAACCAATCAAGGACTAGTTTTGAATCCTACATCTGCTCAAATGGGAGGAGGTCCTAATTTATCTCCTAAATCACAATAAAATCAAAGGATTCCAAATTTTAGGATAGTTGCTACAACCCTGCCTCCACAAACTACATCACAAGGTGCAAATGTTCATAAAGAGAACCCCAAGGTAAGTAATCCTTACATTAATGTTGTGGACCAGATGAAGAAGCTTCATATGAACATATCATTATGGTATTATCTAGACTTAATAGGGTAAAAATATATAATCCAAAAGGAATTGCATGGATTGGGCAAACAAGCTAGCCCATCCAGAAGTGACAATGTGGTTTTGGTCAATGAAACTCAATCTATAGATGGTCAGGCAAAGAAAGATGAGAAGACTCCTCCTTTACACCTATATTTAATTATTGGTGATTTATTGGTTCATAATTTCAACATAGATAGTGGAGCAAAAACATCAGTAATGCCAAAATGTATAGCAAATAAGCTAGGCATAAGATATGAGCCAATGACTAAAGGAGTTTTGCAATTAGATGGATCACCAACCAAGACTTTGGGGGTTGTGAAAGGTTTGAGTTTGATCCTTCATGCTTGTCCTACCTTTTCAATTCCTCATGATGTAGTGGTAGCATATTTACCTCCCTATTTTTCTCTTTGCTTGTCAATAGACTTTACATCCAAGATAGGTGGATACTTGGTAGCTAATTGGTCCTACATGGTGTTTAGAACAAAATATGGCACTAAAGTGAAGATTGAGTCAGAACCTATTCATAGAGATCACTTGGAACCATATTTACCTAAAGTACCAAATGTTAACTATGCTACCATTGATGAAGAGGAGTTTCACATTGACCAATCCCCATCATCTTCCCTTGAAGGAGTTTCTAATTTATTCTTAGATGAGTGGGGAGATGACAACTATGTGCATGATCCTTACAATTTTATTGAGGAATATAGTCTTGGAGTATATTATATTCATGAGAAAGACTCTTTCATGCCCAATTTGATGAAGTTAATTGAAGATGTGAATGGCTTGTGGCAGCTCTTCTTTGATGGATCTAGAAGCAAGATTGGGGTAGGTGGTGGAGCTATGTTGGTTTCACCTTCAAAGGAAACGTATTTTTTAACTTTTAGATTTCAGTTCTCTTTTTATTTTAATGTATTATAATATGAGGCCCTCATTCATGGTCTCGATTGGGAAAGGAAAAGAGGTGTCAAATAATTGCAAGTGTTTGGTGATAAAGAGCTAGTTGTCAATCAAGTTAGAGGGTAGAATTTGACCAAGAAATCCTTGCTCAAGTCGTATAAGCATAGAGTTTTGGACCTTATATATAGAATTCATGGCATTTAATATCAATTATATCTCAAGAGAAGATAAAAAACATGTTGATAGGCTGGCAGCAATTGGAGCTCATTTTGATGTTCCAAAAGGCATAAGAGAAGACAAGAATCAACCTCATCTAAAGGTGATTGTGAGATCCTCTATACTGGATAATGTCACTAATTAATAGGTTTTTGAGAGTGATGAATAGATATACCTCTTCCTACAAGAATAGGTTGAGGTCTCTACAAATAATTAGTCTAAACTTTAATAGCAATATGGAGTGTAGATTATCCAGTTAAAGTCTAACAAGCTTTCGAAAGGCCTAGTGACTCTTGAAAGCATATTCAATGAGGATGACTAGCTCAAGAAGGAAAAGGTAATCATGTTGACCAATAAAGATAACTATGAAAGGGTATATATCTTCAAAGATAAGTTGCTTGCTCTTGGAAAGGTATGCACTAATCAAGAGAAGCATGATTTCATTAAACTATGTAAAGAGTTTAGTGATATTTTTTCATGGGAGTATAGTGACTTGAAGGGTTTTGATCCAATATTGGCTCAACACACCATAGAGATAGATGAAAATTACAAACCCATAAATCAAATACAAAGACCAATCAATCCCAAGATTAAGTCTCTCATGAAGAAAGAGCTCACTAAACTGATTGAGTCTAAAATCATTTTTCCCATCAAGCATTCTTCTTGGCTGGCCAACTTAGTCCCTGTTAGAAAAAAAAATGGGGAGATCAGATTGTGTGTGGACTTTAGGGACTTAAACAGAGTGTCTTTTATAGATCATTACCCCCTCCCTTCTATGGAGCAAATTTTGCAAGTGGTGGTAGGTAGTGAGAGGTTTTCTCTCCTACATGGTTATTTCATGTACAATCAGATTTTGGTGAAACCAATACAAAACAACCTTCACCACCAAATGGGGCACATATGCCTATATGAAGATGCCATTTGGATTTTCAAATGCTATATCTACTTTCCAATGTGCAATGGATATGGCTTTCCAAGGCATAATCAATGACATTTTATTGGTTTATCTTGATGAAGTGAGAGTTTTCTCCAAGGATGAAAATGATCATTTGAAGCACTTGAGGTATATTTTTGAGAGGTTTAGAGAGTTTAGGATCTCTCTAAACCTAAATAAGTGTGTTTTTTTTGTTCATGAAGGCAAACTATTAAGCCACATTATTTCCAAGAAAGGTCTATCCATTGATCCGGAAAGGGTAAGTGTCATAACAAGATTCTACTGTATCCAAAGAACATCCCAGATCATCTTGTGCAACAACACCTGCAACATCTGCTTCTTTAGTTCCTTCATGCTGATCTTCTACCAACCAACAATCTTTCTTTTCTTGCTCTTTCTTTCCATAACACCGTAATTGACCATTCATGCTTTTCAATTCCTCCATTCTTAGCTTACTTTCTTCTATCGTTGCTATACTCCCACTCAATCAGAAACCCCTGAGAGTGACCTGTAATCAAACACAAAACCTGCTCCCTGCAACCTTAGCTCTGATACCAACTGTTAGGAATCTAGAACAACAAACATGCTCTGATACCAACTGTTAGGAACCCAAGGAAGCACCATTGATTACCAAGCAACTAAACATGCAGAATTAATCAGAAGTAACAAGTAACTAGAATTTAGAAATAACACAGAATATGAGAGACAATACCCAATTATATTAATACTCTTCCAAAAAAGAATTACAAATGAAGAGACGCTACACTCTTCCCACCTTACAGGCTTCCCACACTAAGTGTTCAGTAATTCACCTTCAAGAGCTCACTCTCTCAATTACGGTCCCAACACACAACTCAAACACAGAGTTGGTGTTCACCTCCACCAGCCAGTAACAACATCACCAGTCAACCAATCAGTAACAATACTGCTAGTACACTGAGTATACAAACATACTCAACCAAGTACACAACGCACTCCAAGTAGATCTCCCATGAACTTGCAACAACCTGCAAGTCAAATGATCTTACTTTGGAAGGAATTACCTTGCCTTCCTCTTTGCTCTCCAACTGAGTACAGACCATACTCCAAGTAGATCCCACCTGATACTGCTACCTGTTGTGTTGCTGTCACCTTGATCTTGCTGCCACCTACAAATCAACTTGGTTTTGCACACCTGCAACCTAGACCATGCACACACATACACCTGCAGATCAATGATCTTACTTAACATGTAGATCTCCAAATGTGGCCTTGCACACCTACTAACCAAGATCCTACATACATGAAGAATCCCTCTGATTCTCCAAACCAGCGCCCATACTTGGCACTGTGGCACTAGGAGGAACACACCATGCTCTCTTCTCTCTGAAGGAGCTAATTTTGCTCTCTTACTCTCTAGCACAAATTACAATACAGCCCATGAGTCTATTATATAGATCTCATGCAAACAATAATTAGACACCTAATTACAATAATTAGATCTGTAGCTCAAGACTATAATTAGCCTTCTTCATGCAAACAACCGGTTTGTTAACGAACTGTCCGTAGAACTCGCAGTTTGAAACCGCACAGGCGACCGACGTCGGTCCCTGTCTGCCTGGGGGTGACCGACGT